>JACBWW010000011.1:13389749-13532371 GCA_020086605.1 Lanius collurio | reverse complement strand
TTCTAGATTAAGTCTGGTAAAAGCCTGAAAATTGATACCTCAGTAGATGCATTTAGAGAGACCAAAAGGACAATAGCTGTGCAGCTAGACCTGTAATCATGGTAACAGTTAAAAATAAATTAATTCTGTCTACATTCTTGAAATTCATTTCATGCCCAGGGACAACAGTGTTAAATGAGTTTCATAAGACGGTTACATATTGTACTGTTGAATCATTTTAGGAAGAGACTTATCTTAAAGTAGACTGATAGTTTTGGTAATTTCTCCTGTGTATAGAAAGATAAAAGTAACTCAGATTGCACTCTCCAGTTCATTCAATACAATATCAACTGCTTTGATAGTTTCTGAAATATTAGCTGCATAAAATTAAAGATTGTTGTTTTCACATTTCCATTAATCTGAGGCTGCTTGCAGCTGTTTCTTGGAGGAAGAAAACACAAACACCGCACTGGTACACAGGCTCTAAATACCTTTATATTGGCAGCATGACCGATTTCTATCACTAATACCCAAAGCAGGGCTTATCGTGATCTTCCTTCTTATCTGCTTTCCAAAGAAGTTTATGAATGCTGATATATGAAAAGAAAGCTGCATAAGTACAAGAATACACACACACTCTGGAGAATGTTAAACAGAAGATAAACACGTTGGCTGTTACATTCTGGATATCTGCGTCCAGTTTCTGCTAGTGCAATTCAGTTTGATAGTTTTCTTTTAGTCTTAGTAGCAGCAATCACAAAATATTGATTCTATTGGCTGATTCCCTTTAACAAGAGCATCTTGTGAAGATCAGGATGGAGATATGCATGCAGAACTGTGCAAAAAAACCTTTGAACATTGTCATTTCTTCCATTTCATGAACACTAACCCAGTGTAAGAATACCTTAAAATATCAAATCCCAGTGAAGAAAAAAATTTCTTGCTACATCTACAGGCAGGTCTATATTCCTGTTCTCATAACAAACTGCTAACTAGACAAGAATGATGTTTCTTGTGTAGGAAATTCTTTGCATTTTACTTAAAGGGCTAATGTAGGAGAAAAACTTAAGTCTGCTCCACTTGTGAATGTGTCTTAACACTAAACAGTTTTCTGTTTGTAGAACCTGCCAGAGAATGGCTATCAGTGAAGTATGAAGGCTAGCTGTCTAATTGAGACCCATCCAATTTCCCATCATACTCAACATACCTTGTGTCATCTGATTTGAATCCCCAAAATTATATGTAAATTTATATCTAAAGTGGAAGCCCAAACATGCAATTTCCCACCCCTCTACTTCTGTATCCCTGTACCTTGGTTTTAAAAATGGAAAGGAAAGCCTGTCCATCAAGACTGAAAGGGAAAAGCTATGTGATCTGACAGCTTCTCACTATTGATCCTTTAGGAATCAGGATTCTTGTGTGGGCCATGGTACACATCTGGTACTCAGCATAAACTTAATTTTTCTGTAGCTAGGCAACGATGTGCAGATGGTAATACTTGCTGAAGACAGAATAATCAATGAATGTGAAGCGTTCCAGCACCGCGACAGCACAATATTTGAGCAATTGTTCTCACTGTGACACACTTCTGTGTGCTAATGGTGCATCCAAATTTAGGTAAACTAGCTCAGTGTGCAGCCCAGTTGCCATTTTGTGATGGCAAGTAACGCAGAACATTACAGATAGTGATACAGGAGATTTTCCTTTTCCTCCTTTTTTTGCTAGTGTCAAAGAAAAGTCCTTCAAAATGAACATATATGCCTGCCTCTGTGTGTTTGTGTGTGTGCATGTTCGCAGAAAACTATAACATGCACCTTGGTAATCTTCATATTATCTTTACATGCTGAGATTTAATAGGATTTTCATGCTGATCTTGTAATTGCTTGCTTTTAAGTCTTGCTGTTTTTCTTTAGGAGCAAATGGCCCATGGCTGCAAGAACCCAAAGTTAATGGCACTGACTTATCTCTTAACCATTCTCCAGGTTAACTTGGGGCCAGTTATCTGTGCATACCAAATTAATTCCTAGGACGCTGCAGCTAAAGAGTGTGGATTCACTTGTTATGTACAGTAATCTCAAGTTACAGGTTTCTAATATTCATTAAAACATTGCAGTAAATGCTGAAAAACAAGCAACCCTTGCAGACTGGAAAAAGTCTATCAGGTTAAGAATACAGATCAAGTTTTCGTGGGAAATTAGATTAGACTAAACAGAAGACATAAGAATGTTTTATTATAAAGTGTAATAAGAGTAGACATGCTAATCCACTATGATAGCTAACATTTACAGTGCTAAACCTGATGCATAACCAGAGAACCAAAATCCTATTTATTTTAGTAAGACAAGAAGGAATTTGTTCTCAGTGTTTCTCAGCTTCTGGACACCTCCTTTTCATCAGATTAGTAAAAACAGGATGCTGACTTTTATATCCGGTAACAGCTCAGGAAAATGATATAGTAGTGAGTGGAATTTTGTGGTAGTGCTGGATTTTTAAGTCACTTACAAAATTATTTGAAAAAGTCAGTGTTCCAAAGACATTTCACTTCTGAGACGTGATGTGATCACTGACAGGGAAAGGACAGATAATTTAATACAAAATTAGCAGTAGAAGTAGACAAGACAAAAAAAAAAAAAAAAAAAAAAAAAATCTGTGAAGAAGGACTAATGTGGCAGGTGAGTGTACTTGCTGAATGGTATTTTTAGGAGCCTGGAAGTTAGCTGAACAGGCTGGCAAGTGACAAAAAGAGGCAGCAAAAAATATTCAGTGGGAAAAATCTAGAAGAGATGTTAGGAATAAAATGTAGTTTTTAAAAAGGATTTCTTTATTATTATTGTCTAATTATTGCTGGTTGTTGAACTTTTTTCCTGTTTAAAACAAGTTGGAAGTAGATGTTTTCTTTGCAGACAAAAGTAGTTTTTTTGTAGCTCACATTGACTTTCCTTTTTTCATTGTTGACAAGAACTAGATAACATTTATCAGCTCTTTTAGAGCTTGATCCAACACCACTTGAGTCAATAGGAGTTTTTCTAGTGACCCCAAAAGGCTGAAGATCAAGTAATGAATGAATGAAATATCTTCCATGCATGTGCCAATAACAACAAACTCATCCCATACCCTGGGAGTGCATCTGATCCAATATCCTCCCCAAAACACAAAGTGAAGTGAAATACATTATAAACACTCAGCTGCAGCTGTGACATCTTAATGGATCTCATGTCAGAAGGTAATACAAAGCTATTAAAAACTCCCAGCATAAACCCCTCCTTACTAAAGGAAACCGAACTTCACTGGCTTATACTTTCACAAAATCCTGTAAAAAATAATGTTAACTGTGAGACACATGCCTGGCCATTTTAGGGTATTAGATTTACCATCTTAGGAGCAAGAAAAAGAAAACATAATCAACAGTGGAAAACAGCAGAAAAGTGCAGAATGCTCTGCTGAGGTAACTGCCATGCAACTCTGACAAATTTAAAGGAGGCAATTAAGCTTGTTCCTTAAGTTGGCAATGCTGGGTTAGTTTGTGTGAACCAGTGTGAGCTCTTTTCTTCAGTTTTGCACATGATCATTGCATTTCAGATGGAAAACAACATTTTGCTCTTTTAATTGTAGACTATGCCTGTAAACAGCTAAAGAATTCTTATTATTCTTTATTCATACAATTCTAATTCTATCTCACTTTGGCTAGGGCTATAATATTTTAACTTTACTTAACTTTTATATTTAAATTTAACACATATATAAAGGGCTAGAGCATCCACTCTGATGTTGTTTGAGAAATAGTCTCAATTCAAAATATTTTCTAATAAAATGTATCACATTATGACAAAATGTGTGGGCTTAGATACAAGCTTTGTGTTAAATTCTTTACAAGTATCATCACCTACATATATTATTTAATGATTGTTCATGATGGTGACAATATTCTTAATAGATATTAAATGCATTGCACAAGGCATCTGTTTAGTGACCAAGCAAAATGTTATAAAAGCCTGCTACTTATTTCAGATGCAGGAACTGAGTTTTAGCTAAAGAGGAATAAGCTGCTAATGCTGAAGGCCTTAGATCATCATTAACTATTTAATAGATTATTCTGATTTGCACACTAGGATTTAATCTAAGGCTTTATCTTTAACCTCTTTCTAATCTTAAACATGTATAATGCAGTTTGAAGTCTATTTGTGAACTTCATACTGACCACATATCGAATGCTGTGTAATACAGCTGAAAAACTGTTAATGTATCATGACTGTAATCTTCCTAAATGCTGCAATTTTTACAGTTTTTAGGAAGACCTTAAAGTGAGACCTTCCTCAGTAGATCCAGGCTGCAGGCAGAGGCACCGGGGTGCGTGTGGAGGGGTGAATATCACTCACTGCTTTCTCTCCATTAGTGTACAATGGACTGATATAGTGTCACCCTTTCTCTCTCTTTTTTTTTTGACTTTCTGCACAGAAGCTTTCATGCTGGATTCTGTTTAAACAATATGTCAGGGGACAAACCTGCAGAAGTTCTATGAAAAGTATAAATTGGCAGTGGTGAAAATTGGAGTTCATAAACTAGTCCTGAGTTGCTTTAAAAGTTCATATATAAATTTTAAACCTTAGGCCAGTGAAAAACTGAGGGGGGCAATGGATCACATAAGGGGATGTGAATTCATAGATAGTGACCCAAAATATACACAAGATATGAAAAATGAAAGAAAAAATAGGATATATTGAAGGCAAAATGCAAATATGCCTGCATATGATCATCTAAACATAAACACATATTTTCAGACACAACAGACATTGTTTTGTTAGAAGTCTCCAGACATTTTATTTCTGCCCTAACCACTTGTGTGTGCAGCAGTCAGATCAAAGCATCAAAATGTCATGCACTTCATGCCTGAAGTCTCCAAAATGTTTTTCTCTGCTAAGGGTAAACAGGCCAAGGAAGATGATATGCTAGTTAGCTTGAAAAAAAATAAAAAAAGCAAAAAGCTTTCTTTATTCACAGAACCATTGAACTGACACTGCAGTAATTAAAGAAGACAGGACTACAAAGCATATCCTTGGACTGTACCTCCTGACTCAGACTGAGTCCTTGCATGTTAGGAAAGTTTTGTATGAAAGGTCAGAGTTTACTTGCTTTTTGTTAGTCATTTACTTCAATCTGCTGCTTATGACTACTGTCCATGACTGATTTGGAGGCTGAAAACATAGAGATTTTCATGACCTTTGTTTTGCTGTACTTTTCCCACCACTTTGATTGTAGACAGAGAGGAGTTTGCTCGTCTAGATTTTTTACCCAAAATAGATGTGGCTATTTAGTTTCCATTCTATTCTTAAAATATTACTGAGGAGAACAACAATGTGAAAAACCATCTATTCTTTATTTCAATAAAAGTTAATGTAAGAAAGTGTCCCTGTTAATGTAAGTTAATGTAAGAAAGTGTGTTGTCCCTGCACAGCTGCTACAGCAGGAACACAGGAATGCATGGGCTCTGAAAAACTCATATCAAAGAATCTTTATTTTTCTTCCATGTCTACCATGTCTGTGTCTGCCATCCAGAAGGACTTGGACAGGCTGGAGAGGTGGGCCCATGCAAACCTCATGAAGTTCTACAAAGTGAAGTGCAAGGTCCTACATCTGGGTTGTGGCAATCCCAGGAACACCAACAGGCTGGACAGAGAAGTGACTGGGAGCAGCCCTAAGGAGAAGGACTTGGGGGTGATGGCTGCTGAAAAAAATTCCATGATTGTATTCACACTAGGGATAGATGCCTCTAAGACTGTGAACTAAAAACCTGACTGATTGCTAACATCTTCTGCACAAGAGAGATATCTGATACTAGAATGAATAACTGGAAAAACTCCCACAAATAATCAATATCCTGTTAGAAGAAGTGGGTATAACTCCAAAAGTAAGCAGAGTACTTGATCCCTGGTCTTTCATGAAAATAAAACTATTTACTTTTATCATAATAAAGAATTTGTAATACAGATGTGAGTCAAGCTGTGTTGTTGGATGAAGTTTTAGGCTTTCAGTAGAAAAGAATCCAGTCCAATTTTGTGGCCTTAAACATCCTTAAAGCAATTGCATTTTGCAGTTTTTATCCAGCTCCCTTGTTGATAGAATACTATATCTCAAAGCTTCATACATAATCGACAAAAAATTTTCTGTCAAGCTCAATTCTGCAGACTGAATTATGTCTCTCTCAAAAAGAAGAGACAATCCCTATAGATCAGGTTTGAATCATAGGTAGGATAGAGATGTTCTCAACCTCCCTGCCATCTCTAGTAAGCCCAAGGATAAATATAAGATTTCAATGTCCAGTGCTTTTATAATACCAAGAATTTTGCTCTCTTCTTTAAGAAGGAGTAAATCCCCTTTAAAATAATGATGGAAAATGTGCTGAAAGGCCTCGGGTGTCTAAAAAGAATATGCTAGGGAATGAAACAGTTTGCATAAGTGATAAAAATACTTCTAGTTGTGTAATAACATTTCTTAAACTGGAATAAGTCTTCCTGAACCTAAAGGAAACTGGTTCACTCTAGGGTAATCTCAACCACTGGCAAAGGCACAGGGAAAGCTTTTGCTCCTGCACAGTTTCCTCTCTATCACAGCCAGTTTAATTCACACAGCTGTATATGGTCCTTATCTAATGTAAGTCAACACATTTTATTTTGTATAATCTGGCTGACACAGAGTCAGGACCCAGGAAGGAAAAACCTTAGGAAGCATTGCTTACTGTGCCTCACAGTTTTTGATTTAGGGTTTGGACATACTCAGTATACGTCCTCTATATAAACACGTGACTGCAAATATTCCTACCTAGTCTCCCAGACCTCTACAGAAAGGTAATAGGAAGGTCATCATGTATGTACAAACACATCATCCATCATCTAACATTATTTTACTGTGATACTAACTTTCTATCTAGAACAACAGTTTATCATCCTATGCCCTTAACACGATACCTTCAAATCATTAATATTTTTTATCCAAGGCAGTGAAATTACAGAATGGTATTTTTAGAATTGAAAATGATGAAAAGAAATTTCAGAATTAATGAGAAGAGCTAAGTGAGATATGGGAAGCAACTCAAAGCAGCAAAGTCAAAAGACCCCCAACAAAAACAAGATGAATTGTGATCCAAGGAAACAGGAGGACAGCTGGTAAAGGCAATATGGCAAAGAGAGAGATCTGAAAAAATGTTTAAAAAATAAATATGCAAACCCTTCCTTGAAACTTAAACTCTTAAAATAAGAGGAACCACAGCATCAGGGTAAGCTTTAAGTCTATTGCAGATGAGTGTTTTTCCAGATCAGTAGTACCATACACATACAGAGGGGACAGAAAGGGAGCAAAGAAAACAGAAAGAACAGCAAAGGTACCAAGCAGAACAAATGTCAGAAGTAAATGCACAGAAGACAAAATAAAAACCTGAACAACAGTAAAGGTCAAAGAGATAATATATTTCTTTATGGAGAGAAGTTTGAGGGAGAAATAAATATTGAGACATAGATCATCACAAAACTCTGTATTAAAAAACCATTTTATTGTTATGTATTAAAGGATCTAACTGTATTTAAAATGTATTAAAAGAAATAATGCTGTCCGTATTAGACTAACAAGAAGAAACACGTGAAAGAGTCACCTGATTACAGAATTGGCATAGCCTGAAGGAAAGAAAGTCAATGTTTATTGCCTGTAAACAGATACGTTCCTATGTTCATCTTCAAAAAATTGAAAAAAACGCATGAAAATGACATGGTCCTTCAAACTTCTCACATTCTCTGTGGGAGTGAAATGTTGTTGCTAGTGATAAAAGTATATACAAAAAATCTAATACCATGGAAATATGGTATTTGATTCTACAATTTTTTTTTTAATTATATTAAGCAATACTAACATGTCTTAAATGTCATTACTATTAGCAGAACTGAGGAAAATTTGAAATACCATTTTAGTTGTTCAATTTCTTGACAGAACAGTTGTTTTTTTCACTGTAGTAGCTCAGCTGAAGATCACTTACAGTGATGGCAATGGCATTAATCTTAGTCTATTCCTTGTGGTATGACAGAAGCACTGCCTGGAGAAGTGAAATCAAACCTGGTTTTCAGCTGACTTTGTGTCTGTTTCTTTCTTCTGCTGGCATGAGTTCAGTATATAGATAACTTTGAATATGTGGAGGAGCTTGACATTACAGTTCTGTGCAGGCTCTGTGTGACTACTAGGAACCACCAGAGGTGAGAAAGTTACCCCTGCCATTAATGTTGCAATCACCTAGGACTCAGTTCACATGCACTTAACATCACACTGATTTCACGTGTTTTACTAAGGTGGCTAAAAATCTTAAGCCTTTTCTCAAAGGATGAAAATTAGTGTTATTCCTTCAAGTTAAGTAGTTTAAACTTGTTAACACCTTATGGGTGGTCTCTGCAGGTCTGTGCAGGTAGCATTTTTTTTCAACATCCACATCTGTTAAAATTTCCAAAATAGTCCAATATGGGCTACCTTTAGAGTCACAATTTGTCTAATGGCAAGATACAGCTATACCACCTCTGCTGCTAGAGAGAAACAACTTCTTTTGGGCTGTTCCAAGCACATGGGGAGCACGTGCACAATTTATACAAAGTAGTGCACAATTTTCCCACTTCTTGGGTAGTCCTCTAAGAGACACAACCTTAAAAAAATATGAAAAAGCAAATAAGGGTTGGAGTGCTCTGATTTCTCCTCCTCATTCCCTAGTCCTCCTCAATGTCCTATTCCCAGAAAAGACAGAGGGAAAAATTTGTCTACAGACTCCATGAGCACATGTCTGGGGAGAAGCAGCCTGGCTAACCAGGCTGTGTCTTTCTAACAACGGCTCACAGCTTTGGATCTTGAGCTGGCTTGCATTCGTCTGCACTGGAAAGCACATTTTCAGCACACAAACAACCATGCAAATACACCTTTCTTTCTCGATGTTTGGTGGCTTGTAACAACCTATCATGACTAGAATGACTGCAACATTTTTGAGGCTGAAGAAAAAGCCTTAAAAATTCTAATTGACTGACTTCAGTGAGTGTTCCTGAATAATAGGTTTACTGGTTGTGTACTGACAAACATGCTACATCTTTAGTTAATTACTGACAGCAGAATAAATCTTATGCTCCCCTACATGCTCCTGTGATATTAACATTTCCTTTTGGTTCTCTCTCATTGACTTGTTGATCGCTGCTGAAGTTAACTTTGCTTAACTTCATCTTGAAGTTAAAATGAAAGGGTTTTCCTAAGGGAACTGAACTGTTGCAATTATAATATCAGGCTCAGGTAGTGTAATTATAACATAGTTTTAAAGTAAGAAAAGTCCATTTCAGCTGTGGTAGGTTTCATGTATGTTGGTTTCAGCACAGAGGTTGAAGTGAGTCATGAATCAAAAGTGCAATCGGAATGGTACACAGCACATGCTCCCTCTTCCTTCTCCTTTGTTTAAAGCATCTATTGCTGACTGGGTTACTGCTGAGAGAGACATTAATTTTCCACTGTTGCTTCAATAACATGAAACAAGGTGTTTCCCACCGGTCAAGATATTCTCATCCTTAAGTACTGTTTTTCTGTGCTTCTATAACTTGATATATTTTTGAAGGAGCAGTTGAATACTGAAGATTCATCACATGAAAGTGCTTTTTTTGATAACCTTGATGAAATATTTTATTGGAAAGACTCCGAATGAATTTTTTTTTTTTTACTTCATAATTGTCAAATTTGTTGTGCTAATTCTACAGTTTAGATTACATTTTGACTTTTCTTCTAATAAAAATCTGATGCATTAATATTCAATGCTCTATAAATACATAGAAGGTTTAAGTGTGGCACAAATGAAAACTCCTTATGCTTTCAACAAATGTATTCTGAACTCTTAATAGATTTTTCCAAAACCTGCCTTTTCATTCCAGTTCATGACAAAAATCCATTTTTAAATGCATTTTGAAATGCTGAACTGGAAGCTTTGAAAAGACTGAAAAACAGCAACAGCTAAATGGCTGTACTTCACTGACAGTTACTTTTTGCTATTTCTGGTTTTCTTCTTGAACATTTATCAAGTGCCTGACCAGTTCTAATTAGCAGTGGCAAAAAGATCTCTAAAGGCTCAGAATTTCAGTAGTGTTTCTGTGAGGAACTGCAGTCATAAATTTAATTTTTTCTTCCAAGAGATCCAATTTATCTAAAAAAAATTAAAGGAGTAAGCATATTATATGTTTTGGTTCTGCTTGTTCAGTTAGACTATAAGTAGTAGAAATGCTAGGATATCTTTTTGGATACTGGGATATTTTTGTTAATTGTTGGAAGATGTTTTTCCTGTTTTATCTAAACCAGTTTTCCTGCTTTTGCTTCTGGTCTGATTTCTAGAAAACTCAGTAAACTTCTAGTAATCTTAGAAGACTTCTTCACAATTAAATTTAACAAAATTTTAAAGAAAAAGAATGGCAACATTTAACCATTTCCCCAGTCTAAATTAGCACAAATTAAATGCCAAACTGCTAAATTAATACAAGCTTTAATGAGCTCTGACTTGTAATCCATATGGCACCTGAAGCTAGAGAAAAGTATTACAATGCACATGTATAGAATTTAAGTTAGTTGTTTTGTTCTCCTTTGGTTTTGTTTTCAAAAATTCTCAGTCAGAGGATATCTACAAATGCTTCCTTAGAGACACAGCTCCTTTGAGCTCCTGAAAATTAAATCCACAGTGCATCAGTGCAAGCTATTTCCCAAAAATGTGGCACAGCGGGGAATCACACTCTATGTTTGACCCTATTTTTATTTTTTTCTTAGTTTTTATTTTCTCTCTGTGTTTTATGCTTTGCTTACATGATGCATTTCTAAGGAAAACAAAACCAGAGACCTCAGGATTCCTTCTGACAGGAAAATTTTAATATCTAAAACAAAATACACACATTTGTTCCAGATAGTAACGGGGTCTCCAACTCTGCTACAGCAGTGCCAATACGGAATACGAGCAGTTCCCTGATGGGATGCTCCCTGCCTGCACAGGCGGAGCTCTCACAGAGCCACAGGCTTCTACTTTGTCCCTTCAGATGGAGAGCTTAAGAAGCAAAGACAGGCTTATTTCCCAAAAGGCACAGCTCCTGATTAGCGCAGGCTGGGCTCAAAGGAACAAACACATGCTTTTTCACGTTGCCTTTTCCTCGGCTTCAGATGGAAAGACCCTCCCTGTGTTAAAAGTGTCCACAAAGTAAGATCAAATGAAAAAGTGTCAAAAGGAAAAGGAGTTGTATTTTAATAAGAGACTCCAGCAGAAGAAAAGGGGGGGGAGGGGGTGGAAGACGGAGTCCAGGTCTCCAAAACCTCAATTTGTTTTGTCATTAAATATAATCATCTGAAATTTGAGGTGCTTATCCAAAGTACATTGTCAGACAAGAGCGATTTTCACCTTTTTTTTTGAGTCTTGTGTAGGCCGAGGTGCCCCGGTGGCGGCGGCAGCGCTGGGGCTGTGCCGGGGCTGCCCGGGCCGGGCCCAGGCGGTGCCAGCGGCTGCAGCGGCCCCAGCGCAGGGCACGGCTGAGCCCCTCAGCCACGGGAAAGCCTGGGCAAGGCAGGGCAAAACGCTGCCCGGCAGCCAGGGCTGAGCGGGGGGAAACAGCCCTGAGAGCTCGGAATTTGAGAACAGAAGGAGGGCAGTGGTTTCTCAACATCTATTTTAATTGACAAAATATTAAATTAGTTTTCCCCAAGTGAAGATCTGGGAGGTCAGTCAAGTGTCTTGATTCAGATAACCACATTCTTTCTTTGTTTCAGTGTTTCCTAGCTGTTGGATTTACTCCTAAGAGGTTTAGACAAAAGGAATCATTAACACTATGTATTTAGGCTGCCTGAGAAAAGAAGGAAAGGTTCATCCCTTCAAAATACAACTATGAGAGTTGCTTCCATGTCCTGTGACAATTTCATTTGATTTGTACCTGTCAAAGACTGAAAATAGTTCATCCTTCAAACACTGATATGAAGTTTTGCTCATTATAAAGAAGCTACAACCAAAGAAGCCTCCCTGAAGAGTGGGACTTTGAATTGAAAGTCAAACTGTTGATTAGATAAAGGGAAACCCATTGTTCAGTCATCTCAGGCTAAGGGAAGGTCCACAAAAGGCCAAAGCCACCAGCTGCAATCATCCCTGGCTGAGTTTGGGGTGTGGGAGAGCACAGCTCACAGAAGCCAGGGTTACACAGACTCCCCCAGCCGAGGGGGGAGGAGGAGGTTTTGGGTGCACGGTGCAACCTCTGGTGAGGCAATAAACACCCATCCTCTGTCACACAAACTGGCCCAGCTGTGGAACCCCCAACCCCACAGGGCACATCCAGGGGACTTTCCCGTGAGAGGCTTGGCCCCACAGGACTGCCCGGGATGCAACAGACCCAGAGTCTGCTGTGAGAGGCTGCATCCCCCAGCTCCAGGGGGACATGGCTGGGCATCCCTACCCAGCCTGAGCATACATACCCATGGGATTCTGTGCCTTCTAGGGGGACCTTCACCACCAGGAAGACCAGCTGCAGAGGATCACTGAGGCACTAGTGGGACCCACGGAGTAGTGATATTCTTTTTGTTCTGTCTGTGTCACTCTTCGTCCCCCCACCTATTTTCTTCTTTCTCCTTTTCTTTTCTCTTTCTCTCATATTTATTATCAAATAAAACCCTTACTATTTTCCCTAGCATATGGTCTCGTTTGCAGCTTAATTCGGGCAGAGGAATTTCCAAAGAACCTTATAAAACTGGATCATAACAGTACCACATTATGAACTGCTATAGGAATTAAGAATTCCTCCGACAATGTTTTACCTGCTTGGGTACAGCTCACACTGCCCTAGTTTTTGCTGATGTCAATCTCTTTCCTTTGCTGATGTGCATGAAGTCATTTAGTTCTGGAAAGATTAAATCCAGTGATAATATGAACTAGTCAAATAGTTGATAGGGCTGTTAAGTAGGTTTGTATAGCCTTTCTATAGGGATCTCAGGATCCAGTTAAAATTAGGATAAATTTTAGTTTTAATGAATCAGTAACCAGGCACTGTTCATGACTATTAATTATTGATATTACAGCTCTGTAAGTCCTAGGTAATAAGAGAGTTTCATTGTTCAGTATAACTACACCTGTAATGAAGACAGTCCTTCTCCTTAGACTTACAGTTCAAATGGAAAGAAAGAGAAAGGCTAGGAAAAGAGAAAGGAAAAATTATCCCACCACTCAAATATAAAAGTAGTTACACAAGACCATGCTCCAAGATCAATGGCAAAAGAAGGGACAGAAGCAGCTTTTTAAAGTCTGAGCCACGTGATGCTCACACTGAGCACAAATTTCTTTGCCACACATGAACACAAGGGAACAGAGATCCCTTACTGCCTCAACCATTAGCTGTATTCTGTCCCTGAAAACTCAAATGCTTCCAAATGTACTCACAGCTTCTTCGATGTGCTCCCACTTCCCCTGCTAACTCCAAGTCATTATGCTACTGATGGATTTTTTCAGTAAAAGTATTATCCTTCCCATAAAAAAGAGATGGGCAAAAAAAGTACAAGACAGCATATATGGAAAATAATGCAAATGCTTTGGCTGCTCCATTTTTTGACTGCTCCAGAAAATTTCATCCATTTTCCAGTCCACCAGCTCTGGAGAGGGGAAAAATGCATGTATCTTGTATACATATGTCTCTTGGTAGGGACAGCCAGTGATTCACACAGAGTACAGGAGCTATAGCTGCATATGTGACTTTCCTCTTCTTTCCTTGTAGATCTATCTAGTCAGATCTAAAATAAGGCCAGAATGCAGCACTTTATCCCATGCAGGAAACTGCTCTGAAGTCATACATTGAATCTGTTACCTTCTAGAGTCAGGGTTTTGCCACTGACTTTTGTAGAAATTGAGTCTGTTGGGGACAAGGATGATTTAGCACATAACACAGTGAATAGCTTTTAACCAGATACTTTGCAATTTAATAAAGAGTCTGTGCAATATTTCTAAGTTGACGAGGGCAAACCCTGTTAGGATTGAATTTTTAATTAAAATTGTTACTGCCTCTTTCCCCTTTTGGTGTCAAATAGATCATTTACATATTCAACATAATTTCCCTTAATATCTAAATAAATGTTCCACTTAATGAAAGCATTTAAGCAACTTTTAATGAAACAGTGAAATGTAATATATGGGGCTGAGACTAATTTTCTTGAATTTTAACACACACATGGAACATGTTATGAACTAAGAAAAATATTTTGAACCTTATGAGCTGTAAATTACAACCCTTGGTGTATATTCATTTTTAATTAATTTTCTTAGTCATCCTCCATAATCCTAATAGCTACTTGAAAAAAAAACTGTAGATGCCTTGGGGCAGGCAGGGAGTGGTTTGAGGGGGGGGTTGTACATTTATATTTCTGAGATGTTTAAGAAAATCCTATAATCTAACAGTAATTAAATAAATAAATAAATAAATGTTTCAATAGTATATTCAACAGAAAGGCTGCTCAGGTTTTACTTTTATGTTAAACAAGTACCTTTTTTACCCCTCCATGGATACAGTCAAAGATTTATTTTTTCTTAATACCTTAAAATAAACCAGTAAAGAAATATGCTCTCTTTGGTTGCATTTCTTGTTAAAACCCCCTATGTTTAAGAAATATCACTGCAGTGATTAGCGAGAGAATATATTATCTACCTAAACAGGCACATTAAACCATTAAAAGAGTGGCATAGATGTTTTAAATGATTTACATAAGAAAACACAATTAGGGATAACTCAACTCTTTCTGCTCAGAAATTGTACCTCTACCAGAGCCTATTTAAACTCTAAAATGGCATACTACATAGCTACCTGATTTCTGAAGAAATCAATAATTTTTGTTTTTCTTGTGGGGCTTTTTTTTTCCACCAATGGCTGATGCATCTTCATCAGATTGAATGTTTTTAATAGACATTTCTGTCTAATTACATTTTACAAATACTGTCTCTTTAGAATTTTAATGTAAGCTTCTTTTATTGTTTATGACAAAAATAGCTTGTAAAAAAATACAGAGGATTTTTGTTTTCCACAAAAGGATATATAACACACAAACATTTCTAACAAAAAGCATTGAGTTACTTCCCTTTATAGTATAACTTAGTGGGATACATGCCTTCTAATTATGTTTAGTGATCCAGAACTTGCTAGCTAGAGTTCACAACCTTTACATTTCACCTAGCTTTTTAGGTTCATTTCACACAAATATGATTCCAGATGAACTGCAGTGCAAACAAGTTCCACTTCATCTGCATTAGTGCAATTTTAGCTAGGGACCAATTAAATTGACCTCTGTGTGGTAAGACTAAGACCAGAGTTTCCCTGTCCTTTGATGGCAAGATAAAGATGTGAGTGTCAAGAATCTCATTGCCATAAAACCATACTGTTTGGGCATATATTGGAACTGCATGCATCATAAATGCAGTAATCAAGAATATCCAAAACTTAAAGGAGCCATATTTTTTTGTTGAATTTTAATAAGCCTTCATGTTGTTAAGATATAAAAAAGTGTATTTTTAACTAAACATCTTAAGCAAAGACAACCCTTCTACTCCCTGGGATCAGAAGCAAAGCAGTCTGCTCATCTCACCTCCAGGAGCTCGCAAAATGCCACAACTGCCTGAGCAAAATTCTTGTATCTTCAACTTAAGAGATGTTAGCAGCCTGACTTCTGCACAAAAGTAGCCTTTGATGCAAGCAATCTGCAGGATGGTTTGGGTCCTTATGTTTCTCAACACCCTGTTGTGCAAGACTGACCATCAATGATTTTCAGAGAATAAAACACCATGTGAATGGTATTTTACATTCTGAGAATGTTTTCTAAAGGTTAGAGAAATGATTTTGGATGTTACAAACTTTTTTATTGAGTATCCAGAACTACAGAACAAATGTTGAAAGAAAGAATCAGTAAATGACAAGCAGAACAAAAAGCAAACATGGTTTTAGCACATGTAGGTTGTGACATTTATCTGATATCTTTCTTTGAAAAAAATCAAGGACACTGCTTTGATAAGGATTTGTCAGACTAGGAAAATCTATTTAACTTAGGAAGGGAACAAACTAAATGAGAGACAACACTAGCTCATGTTAAAAACTGGCATATCAGGTTCAAAGGCAGTTACAAACAAACTTTCTGAAGGGTTGATGTTAGGCTCTGACTTAAACATTCTCATTGAGGACCCTGGAACTACATTCAGCCTGATAATTCTGTTGATTATGTAAAGTAGATGTACTGTCAGCACAGGAAAAGACCAGAATCTCACTCTAAGAAAAAACAAAAGACCTTGAGGACTGAAACAAGGAAATAGCATGAGATTTCATAGAAAAGTGCAAGGTCATGCATTTGAGGATTAATAACAAAAATTTCCTCCTTCACACGGAAAGTCATTAGTTGGAAATGTCAGAGGAAGAGCAAGATCTAGGTGTATTAGTCAATTATAAGATTACTATGAACCATCTCTGTGAAGTAGCCATGAAAATGTCAAAAGCAATCCTAGGATTTTTCAGCCAGGTATTTCACAAAGAAATATGGAAGTATTAATGTCATTGGAGCAGGCACTCCTAATATATCACCTGGAATGCTGCCTATAATATAGGTCCATCATGTTGCAGGAAGATGTATTGAATGTCAGGCATATTTCCACTGAATGTTAAACCTGAGCTCACTGCTAGCAAGCCTACTTACCCCTGCTGTGAAGTTCTCAGTCAGAGGCACCAATATGAGCTGTAAGGTTGAATTTGTTATTCCGAGAATCCTCCTCCTCTTTCCTTTTTATGGACATGATCTGATTGAAGTGCTGTTAACAGCAATCAATGTTTGGAAAATGCTGTATGAGCGCAACCTGGAAGGGGAACAAAGAAGAGCCACACTGATGATCACTGGAGTAGATCCTAAAAGATCTTGGATCAAATAACCTAGAAAACCTGGTGAAGTGCTGTGTTGGAATATATTAATTAATTAATTAATTCATTCATTCATTTATTCATTCATTCATTCATTCATTCATTCATTCATTCAAAAGAATGAAATCACTATATTTAGGGCAGAAAACAATACGTTTCAGGATCACAGGAGGAGAGAGGCAAGCAAGTTTTAAATCTGAAAGTGGTCTTTCTCACAGAATTGGAGATTTCTGTTTTCAAACTCCTCTTTGCAAATGCATTTCCCCCCTTCCTACCCAGTGCATATAGTTCCAGAGCACAGACACCAGGCTGAATTGTAATTTTTAATTTTAAATTTTGACATTTATAAAGCTTTGAGTTTTACACATGACTCGAAATATAAGAGCTGTGTTTTCCAACTGGAGATAGCAATATCGCACTGCATAACAGATGGTACTAAATTGTCATCATTGTTTTCTTTATTTAGTTTCTTCTTCCAGTCTTAAGTCTACTCAAACACTCACAAAACAGGTAAATATAAGTATAAAATATTAAACTCATTTTAGATTTTATTTTTGTGCATTTTATTTCAAGGGAATAACAGCTTCACTATAGAAGGAATTTGCAGTGTGAAAAAATAACGTTATACTAACTTAAAATATTTGACTTATGGAAAAATACCCACTAACCAAAAACACTTGCCATAGCTGCAGAGGTGGATGATGTTTAGTTAGAAGTCTAACCTTCACCACAGCATAGGCATGGGTCAAATAAAATACTCAGAACTTCTGTCAATGTATTTCAGGAAGAATTTAAATTAAATTACTTAGTATTTACTAACAGCAGCTGCTAAATTTGAGTAATTTGGAGCAGTGTAAATGAAAGTTATGAGTCTTATCCTTGTGAAATGCTCTGCTTTAGTATATCCATGGCACCAACTAGTCTCATGATTTTGTACTTGAATTTGCATGAGGCATTTAAAAATCCTTGGGGAAACAGTTTCAGAAGCACTATTTAATTGCCTTCTAAGTCCTGAGCTGGAATTTGGAAGAAATTTCTTCAGGCTTGCTGATAGTGCTGATGGAGGCTTATGCAATAATTGGCACTCATAGGTCTTTATCACTCAACACTTGAAAGTTCCTAGACCTGAAAGCCTAGAACAATTTTTCAAAAGAAGAAAATAGCCATATTCCTCATGTTCTTCATTTCAATGAGAATGGACTGGGAAGACAAGATAATGCTGAACTGAA
The DNA here is from genome assembly GCA_020086605.1 of Lanius collurio. Lineage (NCBI taxonomy): Eukaryota > Metazoa > Chordata > Aves > Passeriformes > Laniidae > Lanius > Lanius collurio. Next base: position 13,514,223 of record JACBWW010000011.1, on the reverse strand, counting down.
AATTAACAGTGTTTTTCACGTGGCCTCTGGACTTCCTGAGGAAAATGAGGATCACTCCCTTTTAGAGGCCCCAAACTTCTATTCTTCTGTATGTTTGCTGTCACAGCAAATTACAGCACAAGAGCTTTAAGGAGAAGAAATCATAGCTTTCATTTGCAATATATTCTCACGTTTTATGAATAAAATACCCAGAAAAACAGAGTTTCACAGAAGTTTAGGGAAGAATAGGGTAAAAAAGAAACAAGATCCCTTGAACCAGGACAGTTCTGCCAAATATTTTACCATGTAGTCCCATCACACTTGGTCTGTACTCTTGCAGTTCTCAGCTGGACACACATAGGGCATAAGTGCACACACAATAGGAGACTGCCTCACCACTAGGCTTGGTAATCTAGCTGGGTCAGATGTCACTGCCATTGCTATTAATAGGCCTAAGGAAAAAGGGATTATGCACATAAAGGCTGTTTCAATTAAACAATTGTACTCCTCCCTAGTACAGATATACAATTACCAGAAATTCATTCCATTAATGACTCATGTCAAAGCATTTAGCAATAGTATTTTCCATATTCCATTCTTAATCACTATTTAATAAAATTTCCTCTGATTTTCTTCAGTAAACCATTCAGTGAACCTTTAAACTTCTTCCACTCTTAATACTTCTACATTCTCTAGCTGCTGACTTTACTGCTGATATTAAAAGAGACAAAGGTAATAAGATGTCTAATAGAAGACTGAAGTTAGATTATTTAACTTTCTCATTGATTTTTTCTCCCGTTGAAATTCAAGAAATACTGAGAGCTGTAAGAAACAGTTTACACTGTGTAATTAGGTTTAGAATTTGCTATGGGAATATTTCATGAAAGGGAATAGGAATGCTTTCAATAGTTTAGCTTCTTCCATTGCTAAAGAAAAGAAGGTTATGTAGAATCTTCATGAGTGTACTCCATGTAGGCTAGTGGTTTTTGCACATAATATCTGCTTCAAACTCATTAAAGAATGATATAAAGGAGAAGTTCTCAACTATTTGTGTTTTCAGCATTTTGTTTAAATTAATGTAACATCTTTGCATCATTAAATGCTAGGCCTTGTCTGAGGTTAAATTCTTTCTTTGTCTGATAGAGACAACTCTGTTTTAAAATACCTAGTGGTCTTTTGAGTGAAAAAAAAATGTGCATAAAGAGTGCTCTGATTCTCTTACTAAATCATACTGAATGTAAAACCTATTTCTGTAGACTCTTATTCTGGTCCATTGTCATTCACAAAACAAACTAATGAAGACTGAAAAAAATAGTTCTTTTTTTTATTATTATTTTAAATGATCCAATCAGATAGCATGTTTTATTGTATCAAATTCTTTGAAAAGAAAGCATGAAGAGAAAATCATCGGAGCACAGAGTACCTGCATTAAAGGTATTCAGATTCTAGCAAAGCAAAATGAGGACAAAAAAAATAAATCAAACCTCCAAATAGCTAATTAAAAATAGCTTCTATTTCACAGTTTATTTTAGTTACAATTTGACTGTCTTTGTCAAAATTACTGTTGTAATATGAGATGTGCAAAATAAGGAGGATTTCATTTTGAAGTGTACTCTTAACAGTTAATTTCACTTGAGCTCAGATAAGCTTCATCTAGGCACTCTGGAAGACTTCTATTAAATGTCATGCATAATTACATAAAACTTGTAGAAATTTATAATCATCATACTTTTGGATGCTTTCAAGATTCTGGAGAACCTCTCAAGCTGTACTAGTCTGATACTCAGCTTTCCTGTTAAGCAGCCAGCTGCCTCGAAATTCAATTTACAGAATGTTTTTCACTCATTTTCCAAGTAATCAGTTTAAACTTGAACAAAAATATTGAATTGACTGTGGTGAAATGTGGCTGTTACATTCCATAATAAAATACAGTAATTTGGCATGGCCTTTTATTTGAGGGAGTTTTTCTTTAATATTACACTGCAGAATTTTGATTTGAGAACAGGTTGCTTGGTTTTATTTTCCTTCTGTAGGAGTAAGAAAACCTCTGTATGTGATTATTAAGAAAAAAAATATTCTTTTCAGAAAAAAAAAAAAAAATTACCACCACTGTGTTCAATGTCATCATAATGTTGCCTCTCAATTACTATCTCACAAAGCGTTATCCCAGATTTCTCCTATGTCCAAACTGATCAATGGCTAACTCCTCTGACATGTAATTAATAAGATGTATGTACAAATCCCATTTACATGGCTGAATAAAGGATGATCAGGCCTGGAAAGGAGTCTAAGGCTCAGTACATCTGGACAGAAACACAGTACAGGCTAAAAGTACTATTTTTTCTCAAAATAGCTCATCAGGTTCCAATAGATAAGTTAAATGCTAAAGAGTTAATATGATAATGGATATTACAAAGTCTCAGTAAATTAAGAATAACAAGAACATCCTGAATTAGTTGAAGTTTTGTTTTAGCCTGAGTAAAACTCACATTGTATTCAACATATGTATGCCTGAAGCAGTTACCCCTATCAATGACAGAAGATCTACATTTGTGATGCTTAGATAAAAAGTAAATCACTAGTTCTGCAGATATTCTAAAAACCATGAATAGAATTCCTTTTCGATTATATGCAGGGTGAACAGGATCCTAATTTTTGTGAATCCTTTATTTCTATGTATATGTCTGTATTTTCTGTATTTAAATACATTTATTTTATAAATAAACTACACTTTTACATTTTTCTTTTATCTTGTGCTACACTTACTTGCCAAAACCTACAAAGTGACACAATATTTGTCTGAAAGAACACACTTACATTAGGCATTGCACATGGGAGTCCTTTGTCTTCACCCTTCCTCCTCCATTTTAACTCTCAGTGATCTGTTGTAGACTTTGCAGGTGCTTTGTCTTTATCATCCATTAGGAAGCATGAGAATGCATACTACTCCCAATATGAAGATTTTTACATTACCTCACATACTGTGAAAAAAAAAAAAAAACATTTTGTGAGTCAGATCTGGAAGGGAAAACATTGTAAGAGGCACTACCTTCATTTTTTAAGTAGTGGCAATGATAAACAGAGATTTGTTTTATATGGATAAGTCTTTTAACTGAAGTTTGTCATGGTTTTGGTCTATTCACAAAAAGCCTTGGATTTCATTTATTGGCTGCACAAGAAATTGTATTTCTCACCAAGATTTTTTAAATTAAAACAGTCTTGATAGCCATACAAGATCCTCAGGGTCAACACTAGAGCTGGTTAGGGAGGTTACTGGGGAAAAGGTTTCTGTCTCCACAGCACAAAGCTCTGTCCTAACTGGAGGCCAGGGCTTCCTTCAGTATTCATCCCCCAAAGCCCCTGCGTGATGGGGGCTTCACCACAGCCTGCTGAGTGCCTGAAGAGAAGGCGTGTGACTAGGGCTGGGACTGAGCTCAGAAACACATCAGACATCTCAGTCCCTTGTTTGAGCAGTCTTGGGCTCTCTGCTGCTGCCATCTAAGATCATCCTGAAGTATGTGTCAAAACATTTTGCCATGTTTTCATTTTTCCTGGGCCTACATGTGCAATGCTGTTTAACCAATTCCCCCATGTTTGTGAGCCTTGGTCATTGCCCTGTCAAGGTGCTGGGCAGTGAGGCGTGCAGCAGTGTTCCTTCTGTGCTAAGCAAATCAGGGTGGATTCCAGGGGGCCGACAACTTCCAAATCCTTAAAGTATCAGGTCAGAATCAATTCTGACTTCTCTTTCACCAGAATGCTGTCCTTGACTACAGGAATACCATCAAGTACAAAATTGGATCTTCTGTTTGATTATAATATATTATCTGGTATATAACAAACCAGCACAAATAAAAACCACAGTAGAAATCTGGGATTAGAGTGGTCTGAGCTTGGTTAGATAGATATCTCTATGTTTTTGCTGACCCAAGGACTCATAGCTCTTCTCCTTTTACTTTCTGATATAAGGTACAACAATTCTGAATATTATGGTAATCTGTTGTACAATTCTGATTATGGAAAGTGCCACATGTGAGTAGTTGCTAGCAATGTGGTTTTCAGGAGAAAAGTTAAATTTAGAAAATGTTATATTCTGACTAACAAAAGACATGTGCCAAAAAGGACCCTAAATGTCCTACTAGTTCTAGCAGAGAAAGAAGGATATCTGAACACCTCCCTGTGCATATTTTTTTGCCCCAGCATGCACCAGGCAACCTAATTATCATAGAGTATTGTCTTACTTAGAGAGGTATAATACATCAGCTTGCAAATGTAATGTCTTCTAAAGCCTGATGTTATGCAGTGATAGGCAGCTTGCAGTCACTGCATATCACTTTCTTGTATGATGCTATTATACATAACTATGAACATGTTGCCTGATGTCAGATACAATGTACAGGGAACTGCAGGTCCCTCTGAACATCTGCTGACAACTAAAATATTGAATGGAATCACAAAGCTCTGACTGTTGTGGATTGGAGCTAGTCAAACAAATCAAGTGCAAATTGAATACATCTTCTAATTATCCCTTCTTTCAACATTCAGATGGGGGTGGGGGGAGGTGACGATAAAGGGAGGATGAGTTTAGATTAAAGCTTTTTCTTTTTTTTAAAAAAAATATTATTCTTCCTAAAGTGGTCTCCCAGATCACCCAAGTGTTGTTCAAAGGGAGATGTCAAAAATTCTGACAATTTCATTTCCAATGAATATTTTACCCTCTGCCTGAACCTTTGACTTTCCACATACTTATGAAAAAGGTGAGGTTTCCTTGTTTTGTGTTGGAGGCAGCTCAGCAGCAGTGCATAAGGAATAATGCATTTTACAAATCCTGAATGCTAGAACTGACTCCTGATCCATCCAGAAAAAAATGGTCTCGGTGTTGTGTTCTCCTTTCCATATGACGAGACAGTTCTCTGTTGTAATTTGCAGTTGGACATATTGCTTTTCAAAAGTATCATTCATATCTGTTAGGCTATTTGAATACAATTTTAAATGTAGAGCGATCCGAAAAGTGTGATGGGTACAAGGCACTGACCAAAGGATAAAATATAAGACTCTTCACTTGAAAAACAGGACTAAAGGTACTTCGATAACCTAGAAAACAAGCTGCAAAATATAAACAGATAAAATCTTCTGCTCCATTGACAATATTTGTCAATTGACAATTGACAAAACTGTTCTCTGGAAGACTATTTTCTCAAAAAGTCCTAATTTTAAATAAAAAAACCAATAATGACAAAAATCAAACATCTCTCGTTTTATATAGGTATTATAACAGTTCATTTTGATAAGGTTGAGATATTTAGTTGTACTTGTAGGAATTTATGGTTTACATTTGGTTATAGTTTAAATTGAGTATATTTTAGCATATTGGAAAAATCATGAAGAAATTTAAGGATTTTATTCAAATAAAATGCTGTGACAGAAGTAAAAAATCCCACCACCAGTATTATTTCATTACTGGTGTTTTCAAATTATGCATGCAGGTTTTATTTTAATTGATGCAACTTAGAAGACTTAATACTTCTATTTTCAGATTTAGCAAGTAGAAGTAATAATTACCTTGAATCTTGCTTAGAGACATCAGCTTCAGCACTGAAATAGAAGCCATATCTCCAGAAAATGGTGCATTGAAATTCTAGTTTATGAGAGGATATAATTCAGATTTATATAAAATGGCATAGGGTTGAAATCTCTTTCCAAAATTTGAGAACTATCAATCTTACACAATCATAGAGATTGTAACTAGCCATGTACACTACCTTGTTTCCAAAATTTCAGCTTAAAAACAAGAAAGGGCCTATGTAATACTTGGGATTAGAGCTTACTAAAGCTAACTCTTTCAGGCTACTTTCTTTTTTATATGCTTCACCATGACTATTAACTGTTACTAAAACTTTATGTGTAAAAAATATGTATTTTATACTTCTATGCATTGAAACATAAAAAAATCTCAACAAAATCAGTATCAAAGCTGAAGATAATCTTACAGTTCCAGGATTTCAAGGTTTAGATAATTATTTGGGCAGTATTCAAGTATGAGCATGTTTAAATGACCTGTAATGTCTATGAACTCAAGTGTGGCTATGTTTCTTAACCTTTTTTTGTGCCATTTAATCTGCCTGAGCTCTTCTACAAAGATTTTCCCTGACAGAGTGCAACAAAAGAAACAATGGCCTTACCCTATATAAAAAAGATGCAGCTTTGGGCAATCTGCCTTTACAAGCACCAACAACATTTCTTTCAAAAGCAGCTGCTGTTACACATCAACCCTGGCCTGCAAAGGACACCAACAATGAATGACAGCATCCTTTTTTCCACTCTGAGAAACTGGAGTCATGAATTCTTTACTGATGGCTTTAATTTATGGCATGCAAACAAGGCTGGGTTTCTTTAACCTCCCAAATCACTTATCATAAAAATTACCTAAGAGATTAAGAAGAAAATAACTCACAAAGCATTTGTTTTAGAAACATTCACTGCTTTTTCAGTGTATATAACTGAGTCTAACCTGAGCTGCAGGTTAGACTCCCCTACACAAAAAATATATAAATTAGCAGGCATTAATATCTCTTATACTTTAGTAATTGTCCAGAAGCGTTGAGTTTGCTTTTACATAGGGATGAACTTAATGTGATGGTTACAGGAGAAAAAGTACTATCACAACATATTCGTTTTAACAATGCCAATTCCCATGACAGCATGTCTGAAAAGAGACTCTTGGTGAGAGCACAAAGATTCATCACCACTATGCTGGCAGAGTCAGGATTATTACTGGAGCTGTCAGAGATACTCTCAAGATTTTCTTTAAAGAGCCTGTCATAATGGAACCCTCCCTCCTTTTTTATTATCCTTTTTTTTTTCTTTTCTTTTTACAAAAAGCCTTTTCTGCAACTGGAAATGTCTAAATAAATCTATTTTCCAATGACAAATGAGGATTGATTTTAAATTTTGCTTGGGACTGTGGTTCTCATCAACTTTGCACTGTATTAGAAATGATCAGAAACCTGTATACAGAGTTATGAATATTCTCATAAACATGGTCCACCTACCAGCGTTACACAAGCTTGAAAAAAACTAACAAAAGAATGTGGAGTAACTAAGAACAGAAGAGTAAAGTATTCCAAAATGAAAAGCCTGACATTTAAAGGTCTGAATTTCTGTTTTCCCAGTATCAGCCTTCAATGCCTGCACCATTAGCATAAGCTGAAGGACACTGAGGAGTGGCAGTTGGTTGGAGGAAGATGGCTTTGATATCTCGGACTTCAGTGAGATCCAGATGTTAGGAGAGGGTTGTTTGGATGTCTGACTTCCTAGACAGATTTTGTCTCTTATTCCTTTGTTGATTTTGAGTGCTATATGTATTGACTTGTTTTTAAATGGACTCCTAATTTCTCATGGGAGATATTTCTTATGTTGCCTCTTCATTTGAAACACAATTGGTTCAAATTTTTTGCCCTCTTGTGCATCAGTCTCTCAAGAGTGCAAAGACTTTTTGTCCTTTGTATTTGGAAAAGACAGGAAAGGTGTCTCCTAAAGCAAGAATATATTTCAGAAGAGATCTTAGAAGGCACTTTACCTGCCATGAAGCAACTTCAGTGAAAGGGGAAAGAAAAAAAAAAGAAAACCAGAAATCTTGAATGCCTAAGCAAAATGTTAAGTGATTCTGTTCTCAAAGCTGAACAAGTTACTGATATGATAACTGCATTAAGGAGCTTCTTCAAGGTCACAGTACTTTTCCACAATTAAGATGTCAGAGGGGTAGAGTAGAAAAGGGAGACCAAAGAAGCCATTATCACTCTTTTTTCTAATTGTGGTGCTAAGCATCATGGCTGAGGTAGCCATTATGGCGATCACTGGGATTTCTAGACCAGAACAAACTAGTGGTTCATCAAATCCAGTAAAATATTTCTAGTAGGATTTAACACCATAAAGCATAACCTCCACATAATGCTTTTACATGTGGTGTTCTATTGACAGTAATTTCCTCTTGATCTCAGCTCCCAGTGAATTTATTCTCTGAAACAGTAAACTTTACTATTATAAATTAAAAAGGGTAACCACAGTGTAAATCAGCCTTTTTTTTCTTAATTTAGATGTGTTTTGTGTTCACCTGCACTCTTATGTGTGTATGCAAAGAGAAGTTGACAAGATTCATTGCTCACTCATCATTTGTATTTGCAATTATATTAATCTACCTTAATATTTTTAGTTTACAATATTTCATTACATCCAACTAAGTCTTTTAAACTTCAAATTTATTTTTTTAACATTTTTGAGCTGTCTAGGTCCTTCGTAACAATAAGTAATTAGTAAAATAATACATATCTAAATTACACATGCATGTGTAGAAGTGTCCATTTTGTAAGGGTTGGCATATTCTTTAAAAAAAAAAAAAGTTTTTGAAAATTCCCTCCTGTCTCATCAGAAGACAAAAAATGGACTACTTGCATGCTTTTTTCCCCCCTCTGTTGCTAATAAATATTGTTCCCAAAAGTCAGTGGATTGTATGCATGTGTTTCCTTTCACTTTCTGGTTAGTCTGTTTTCTGGAGAAAAGTACACAGATAAAACATAGGTTTTGGCTAAAACCTTAAATAAAGCTTGTTCCCAGGCAAGTGTTTCAGCATGATTGTTAATAAGCACAGAAATACATATGCTGAACTACAGAGAAGTTTTTATTTCTAGAGTTAATGCTGAAAAAACTAAATCTTAATCTGTAAGAGCAAATATCTCAATAAGCATTTCATTGATCTGATAATTTTTAAAGGCCTGGAATTTAAAGGGACTCTTTTTGTTTTCTTTGATGAGCAAGAAGATGTAGTTACAAGACAGCAAGTATTTAAAGAAGTTCAAAGTATGTAATTTAACTTCATACAGGTATAAATGCACTGGTTCACAATAACACATCAGCAATAGAACTGTTGGTTTTAATGTTTGAAATTCAGAATATGTGCCTGCATATAAAATAAGCAAATAAGAGTTGTTGTTTGCATGGAAAGTTATCTTCATAGCTTTGAGCACAATATAAGGAAGATTTTGCTCAGACATGTCTGTACTTTTAAAAGCAGAACGTATGATTTCTGCCTAAATTTCATTGTCTTCTGAAAAAAAAGATGATAATTTTATTCCTTTTATTTATGAATGGTTTGATAATAAGATCATTCTCGGATTGGATTTTTTTTTTCCAATTTAATGTAAAGACTTTTTAGTAATAAAAGGGAAAATGCTGCATAAACTACATTCAGTGTTTAGGATGCTCTGGTATTGTAAAAGGCTGAAATACAAATCTTCAAAGTACTCAAGGGATGAGTTTCAGTAATGGATCATTTTACTATATCAAAGAACAATTAACTTATTCATTACAAATTTAGAAACATGTCTAATTGTAACCATGGACACATCTAATGCTTATTAATTGAATTTCTCACTTGAGAAAAAAAACTATTCAAGTATGAGCTGAAGTGTTTTCTTACATACTTACATCTCTCTGAAGTCGCTGAAATGCAAGCAGGTGCTTTCATAAGAAGAAATAATATCTTGGTTAGTGAAAATTATTCTTCAAAAGATTGACATGTAAATGACTAGCATATTCAGGGCTAGGTATCATTAAAAATATGAACAGTTCAACAAGAAATAAAAGATCTGTGTAATTTATTTTGACTTGTATATCACGACAATTGGCTAGACCTGAACATTCTTTTGCTTAGAATGTTTAATTTGGAATCTAAATAAAATTCATCTGAGTCAGAAACTTTATTTTTCCTTGCTAATGTAGCCTCACAGTCCAACATTAGGAAAAGATTATATGTGCCACCAGAGACATCAAACAACTGGAACAATAAGCTGTTACATACTGGAGATTTTTTGGGTTGCCATTTGGTTACTAATTCTTTAAATCACTTCAATTTCAGCCAGATCATCTCTGTTTGTTACTCTGCCTTGGCTGGGCCACCCCATCTTCTGGGGATCTACAAAGAAAATGCATCTACTGAACTGATCTTTGTCAAAAATACCTCGGGCGTGTTGGTTCATTGATCCAGTCTGCTGCCCATCCAATAAGGGGTAACATTCACACAGCTCACGTGTCAGGGGCTCTTTAATCTCCCTCATTTCTGAGACATTTCCATCTCTCATGGCTGAATGATTCATGCACTGTTCAGTCTGTCACTGTTTTACTTCAATGTACTTTAAACTGTATATTTAGAAATACAAAATTGAGGATGAAATGATCAAAATGGGACATTTTCCTGTAAGTTATGGACCACAATCAGTCTTTACCTGTAGTTGTGGGTTGATTGCAATTGAATTAGGAGGGATACAAGCTGCCAAAGAATTTGCTCTCATGTCATAGAACAAAGGCTTGGAAGTCCTGACTTGTTCCCTTTTCATGCGATAGTTCTGAATCCCTTCAATTTTGGTTATATCTGTAGGATATAAATATTTGGTCATTTGTACAAAGAATCAGAGGGACACCGATCACAGCATAGCATGAAATTTATCCAGCCAAAACAAAGAATGCTTCCAGGAAGCATAAGTCTGGGGGAAAAAAAAAAAAAAAAAAAAGCAAAGAGGAAAGGAGAAACAAACAAAACAAAATAATGAAATGCATGTTTGGGAATATGACTTCAAAACATAATAAATCAATGACAATGCTGTCATGCTCTGGCAATCTAATTTGACCGAAATAGCATTCACAATCAGGGTGCTTAAACAAACTTGAAGTCTCTCTTCTACTATCTGAATCCCATGTATAAAAGTATCTGGCTAAGCTTAGAGGACAAAATAGAAGTGGAAATACGATTGATGACAAAGATTGTAAAGCCTGCCATATTTTCTAGCATTTGATATTGGCAACGTGACTTTCAACCCAAATTTGTAATGCTTAAGAATCATCCAACAGTTCACATTTATTTGATGAGAACTGAGAAAAAAAATAGAAGACAGATTAATCCAGCCCTTGACTTTAAAATATATTACCATTTGATATAGAAAATACTTGCAACACTTTGAAGTGTTTTGGCAAAACTTTGTAATAGGCAAGACTGCCAGGCTGCATCTGAGCTGGAAGAAGTACATCATTTATAAAACCCAATAGAGCACTGACATTTGCATGACAGGATATTTTACAGTAGCTCAGGAATTCTACTGTATTTTATCTCTTGCATTGCAACTTTTTCATTTAGACAACAAATTGCTATGGACATTATAACTTGTGCATTTTAGTCTTCACTGAAAGTTATACATACTTTGTGCCTGAGATTTAAAATTCTGAAAATATCAGTGTCTACAGTCCATGGGTATAAACTCTGTAAGAGTTTTTTGACATCTTTTGTTTTGGTTTGGTTATACCAAGCTGAGTAGCTACTCCTGTGTGGCCCCTCACTCTTCACTGTCCTGCTACTAGATGATGTATCCTGAGAAAGTGGATGCACCTTTACTAACCCATTTCCTTGAAAATTAGTGGTGCTAGTTTAAAATGCTTACACTGTAGGTCTTTCCATCTGAAATAAGTGGCCACAAGAGCATCTCAGCTGAAAGATCTGAATGGGCCGTCATAAGGAGCAGAATAAGATTAGCTCTGGTTGGATGCAGAGATCAGGAGTAACAGGGGCTTTCATCAAGCCCCTCACCCAAAATTCGTTCTTCCTTTTAACTAATTCTCTTTCACTCAAAGAACCTCAAGTGTAGATTCAGGAAATTTCAGAGAAATCTGAAGTGATGCACAAGTGGTTCTACTAACACAGATATAGATACATATATATATATATATATATATATATATATGCCAATAACATGTTAAAGAATAGATTTGTAAATAAATTGGAATTCTTACTTGTAATAATAAAAATGGGAAAACAAAAAAAAAAGAAACCTTAAGAAGGTTTAAGTCTGTTTAAGTAAGGTGATCACTTATTTATTTAAGGCCCAGAGAGTGCAACAGTCCTTTTTATTTTCACTAAGTACAAGACATCACTTTTATGAAAGAAAAAAGGCTTAAAACCACAAAAAGTGGTACAGTGAAATGCAAGGATACATGACCAGATAAATATACCTTCCTGGAAAGAACACTATTGATTTTTATAATGCTTGTTCTGCAGGGATTCTTTATTCAACCTTGGCAGCCTTTCAAAATCTTCATTTAAACAAAATTTTTTAAAGTGATGATCCTGATCCATTTTCTCAATGTCAAGAAATAAAAGTGTGCTCTTAATGAAAAAGGCACTCTAGATATAAAATATTTAAAAGCTTCATGCTAGAATACTTGCTGGTTAAAAAAAATGGGGTGGGAGTGTAAAGGACACTTCATTTTTATTTTTTTATGCCAGCGCCAACAAGAAATTCAGCCAAGAGAAGACTTAAAACCTGTACTCCATCACCATCCATCAGGCCCAAATTCTTATTGAGAATGATGCTTGAAAATTATTGATGACTCAAAGTGCAAAGACCATTTCAAACTTCCAGTTTCCAGCTCACATGATGAGAAAGTCACCACAAAGATGTCTGTCCATTGGTTTCCTTCTTCTCCTTCTTTCTTCCCTCTCTTTCTCCAGGAGAAGTTTACCTGTTAGAGGTCTTTCTGTATGTCATGCACTAAGCAAGTGATGATGCCAGGTGGTTTGAACTGTAGAACCTTCTTGCTAAAAATAATTCTTTCTCTCCTCAACAAATGTCTACACACTGCAATGACTATTCCAATTATCTCAATATTCCGTTTAAGCTAAAGAAGAAAAGGGACAACAAAACAAAATATTTATGCCTCTCATGGCTCCCTTCTTTTTCCCTCCTTTTCTCCCTCCTTTTCTACCTATATTCTGCATGTTTGGTAAGAACATTACAATAGTGAGATTTCCATTGTTTGCTTGCTGTTGGCCAATTTAGCAAGAGTTATGAAAGTCAGAATCACATCACATTTGTCCATACGTTTCAAAGAGGTACTGTCCCAGACACCACTGTAGCTGGGATTGCAGTGAAAAACAGAAGAAAACCTCTTTTAAGATCAGCAGTCTCTACATAGTTATATTTTCAGTCTCTCCCGCATATGACTTCCTTCCTTCCTTCCTTCCTTCCTTCCTTCCTTCCTTCCTTCCTTCCTTCCACATGGGACTTAGGTACCTGAGCAAGCTGCAGTCAGGAACAGAAGGCAAAAGAAGACAAGGCTGAGGTAGAGCTTCAAATCACCTCTTCAGGTCAGTGAACCTAGGAAGCAGAGGGTGGGAGATTCTGCAAACAGGAAAAGACTTCTCAGGCTTATAAATTGTCCAAAAGCTTCCTGATTCTCAGTCCTTCCTCACAGCCTCTGCTGACGTCTCTTTCTCTTTTTTTCTCAACTACTTACCCCGTTGCCCTACTAGCCTGAAAATCTCCACTCACTCCCTTGCCATTATACACCACTGCTGTTAAATTGCTTTTATACATACTGTCCAATGCCCTGAGCTGCCTCTTTAGGGATCTGCCATGGAGAGAGGACTTTAAATTCTGTGCTTAACTTTTACTGCTGCCACCATCTATTGTCAGTTCAAGAGGAATCATATTATTTTCCTGATTTCTTTCCTTAGCACTCCCTTAACTATGAGCTTGCATTTAATCTCACTAATCTGAATTCTGGAGTGCTGTATAAACATCTCTGTGTATGTGGAAAAGGGAGTATGAATTATGCCATGCTGAAAAGGCAAGAAAACAGCCATAAGTAACATTTTATCAAAATCAAGCCCACTTCCATGCAAATGAGTTCATAATATGAAGGAACTGAATGTACCCTGAGTTTTCTGCCTGTTAGGAATCTGTATGTGTGGAGATACATTTATACTTTTTGAGCTGAATTCTACTGAAATTGTGAGATGGGGAAGTGACAAAAAATGGAAAGAAGAAAAAGAGTTCCCACAAGATAGTAGTGTCATGTTTCCAATTGTTGAATCAAATCTACCTTGCAATGACACATGCCCCTTTAAAAAACTCTCTCAGGAATTTAAAGATTTAAAAAAGCTTTGGGCTGAAGTGCATTATGACATTCAATCCAGTACACTAAACAAAAGTCCATACTGTAAAAATGTTATAAACAATGTCAGCATCAACTATAACAAGAAAACAAAAGATTATACATTTCTTGGAAGTATGTATATTTAAAAAATAATTTGAGATATATTTCTCATTACATTATGAATTAATGTGATACCACAAATCTCACTGGTAAGTGGACTCTTGCTATATGAATAAAATTAAATACATATGTACATTTTTTTCCAAGATTAACATATTTATCATATCCAAATACAGGTTTATGCGACTTTAATTGTACAAAGTTAGAAAACAATTTGAGTTGCAAATAACAGTGGATAGGGAGATGTTGCATACCAGAAAGACTTTGGTCTATATTAGCTTTTTTTTTTTTTGCCTTGTTTAAGGATTCTGAGTTTTTCTATATTAACTTAAAAAGGGGATTCATTAGCAGATATTCACCCACACAATTTGACAATAGAGTTAAAATTCTTATTTCACAATAGCAAAATACTGTCAAATTATACACATCTTTCATTGAGAGGCTTGGAATTGTAAAGAAATGGTGAAGAAGAGAATTATTCACGGTATATTTTACAGAACACATTCTTAAGCCTGACAGCAAGCTACAGTCATTTTATTTTCCTTGAATGCCTTCCTGGAGTACAGCACAGTAGGAGATAGGACCTAAATTGTTCAGTGTCTCTTTGGCAGACAGTGCTGACAACGTGATCTTCCTCAGTGGACAGTGATTTTTATGCTATGTAATCTAATGGCAACAGCAGGCAGAGTAACAGCAGGTTTTATCTCTGGCATAAGGCAACACAAGACAGTCTGTACTGGGGATGTCTGAACTAGTCCATTAGGTCATTAAAAAGACAGAGTGAAAGCATACTAAAAAAAAAAAAAAAAATCCAGACATCAAATAATGGAATAGTCTTTAAACTAGTTAGTGAGGATGGAAGCAACAGGTAACAGTGTAGACTTGTATTATTAGAAAAATTCTAGAGAGCCATGGACATGAAATCATAGTAATTGCCCATGTAAATATAATAAAAAGATGGTTCATTGCTGCAAGCAGTTCAAAGATTATAGTCTACATCTATAATAGTGCTTTCTGAGAAAGAGCTTTGAGAACACATGTGCTAAACAGTAGGCTTAAATCAAACCTGGAATTAAGGAGCTAAATTTTTAGAATTACTGAGAGCTATTCCCTAAGTTACTCCCTGAAAAAATGTTATGAGTTTAAAAATTAATCACATCAAGTGCATAGACTTCATAGTATAAAAAATGCAGAGAATATAAGACATAGAAGTCGCAGCAATTCAGTATGAAAATTACAAGATTAAGTGTTATCAAAGGTTGCTACATCTGGTTTGGATTATATTTAGCACCTATTTCCTTCCTTGTTAACAGGACCTTTGATGAGTGCACTGACTGAGTTATTTCACTGGTACTCTGGACTACACATCCAGGATAGGAGAGTTTGCCAGACTTACTCAGTGGTACATCACTGGGTTTGCCTAATTAGTTGAATCACCTGGACATGCTACCTCAAAGGTTAAAGTGCCTTGATGTCTCTGTAAAATACAAAGCAAAGAAGCCTACCTTTTTTTTTATGTACAGTTAATAAAGTCATAAAAGGCTTTTCTTAGTGTCCCAGCAGGAACTTTCTCTTTGAGGTGAAATGTTGGAAGCAACTGAGTATAGATAAGCTCCAAATATTAAAGACAGTTTGGTTTCACTATTGAGAAGGGGAAATAGAGGGTTCTGGAGCCAATAAAGTAGTCCTGTTTATGCTTCTTCTTTGAAGGTTAAGGTGTATAAAGGGAATATAGGTGGTGACTTCTCTATATGTATTCTTTAAGCCAACAAGTACCTAGTAAAATGATGAGAAATTCAGAAAATATTTTTTTAGTTTGGATGTACTGTTGCTTAACTTGATTTGTCTTCTGTGTGATCATGGCGTTCTTAGAACTGTTTAGTACTTTTACAGCATTAGAGGACAAACAGAAATACGTTCAAAATCTCAGCTTTTGGCTCACATTTCAATGATCAACTTTACACTAGGAAATCATCAATTTTACAATAGACAGAACAAAGATCTTAATGGTGAAGTGAATCATATAAAAATATATGTTCTTATCAGAGAGCAGAAAGAAACACATGAAAAAAATATAAATGGAAGTTATTAAGGAATCATGATTCATTTTAGTCTTCGAGTGATACTAGTCCAGATTGCCACTGAGTAATTTTCCTTTGAAGAAGACAAATCTCCTTTTAACCTTATATTATTTTTAGGTCAGATAATCTGACAGCAGCAGAATGATACCATGGAAAATAGGTTAAGAACACTACATTTGTACACCTAACTAAAAGTCAATTATTCTGTTGCTGCTAGTCCAAAAGGTAAAACAAAAATTTTAGGATATTTTCTGATTTTTAATGGGTAGACAAATGTTACAAATATGATTTCTTCCTTTTGTCAGAGTTAAACAGACAAGAAAACGTCCAGGAAGCGCTCTTTGATGCTTTCATAAAAGGATTCGCCAAGGCAGTGCTTAAAAGGAAATGAATCTTTATGCTTTTTAATATGTTAGTCTTAAACAAGCATAATTGAAATCTTCTGTCTGGAATACAAACAGCCCTTGTTTTACTTCAGTGAGCAGACATGATTACTGCAGCTCTGTCGAAGCCCTGTTGCTTAACTGTCTCGGGCTTTCAAATCAAATTATACATCCTCTCCCCCTACTGCATTGAAAGATGATAAAATAAACAAGGCAGTCACAAAACACTCTCATTTTTCCCCCATTGGTCTAGTAGAATCCAAAAGAGGATGAGGTTAAAAAAGAGAGTGGATAAATCCCCTTTTGACCATCTGTATTAGATAAAGGAGGCTAACAGAGAGAGGAGCGATCACTTTACAGCAGAGATGAACTTCTCACAGGAAATTTGATAAATTGACATCATTCCAGGCAATTTGAGGTAATTCATGTCTGAACAGTGTAATTACTAGATATGTTTCCAGCATTTGGAAACACTCTGTATCAATCACCACAAACAGTTTAAGGAACAATTTCTTCTAATGGGAAAAAAATAAAAAGGAAGAGAAGGAAAATAGAAGAAGACAGGTGAAAAAATGCTAAACAATAATTTAGGTATTTTTAAAGGTAAACAAAATATTAGAGCTGGAGGAAACATATGCCACCTCAGTTTGAGGCAATGAAGAGAAGACCTGATGCAAGTGAGATGGTTTCAGAGGGGAGGCAGTCTATCTGATGCCAGGTACATGGCTGTGCTCTGGAATAATCTAACCTTATTCCCTCAGTGAACCTGCAGAAACTTGGATGCTGTGATTATGATCCTAGACTAGTTCTCCTATCAATCTCTGTATATCCCAGGGTTGACATGTAGGTGTTTTGCCCAGTGGTGTGTGATGAATCAAGAGTGTCCCATTTTCAAGGGAGGTGTGACAGTACAAAAAGAGCAGAAAAACACTGAAATGGTTGGTGAAATAAATCCATTGGGTATATACACCACAAACAATGTGAGAAGGTCATTTTTGACACACTACTCCAGAGAGATAAGGCGTTTGTTGGGTGGAACTGTAATAGATGGAAACATCGGAGCTTTTAGGCTCTTTTCCCCATTTCTCATAGATGAAATGTTTGACCCACTGACATGCTAGACTAATTCCCAGTAACATGTTTTCATATAACTCTTCTTTACTCAATTTCATATGGGGCACATGAGTTAAATTTTTTAATCGACATGTAAGGTTGCAATCAGTCAATTTTTCATTTATAATCACATTTATCAAAGTGGTGAGAACAAGCAATAAAACCTGTACTAATTGACTTTCTTTTATTTGTAATATCAGATAAGAGGCAAGCAACAAAAAATGAATGACTGTTCCATGTAGGCCATACAGAATATATTTTTATGAAGACAATTCATTGTAATTTCTCTGAATATTATTCTGGTTAGCCATCAATAGGTTCTGAACAGACATTCAAAATCATTGTCTGATCTGTGGTCCAGCTGTCTTAAATTCTTAACAAATGGAACAGGTCTAAGGCTCCTGTTCCTTCCTGTTGCATTCACTGCTATGCTCCACTCTGTGTAGCCTGCTACTGTATTATACGATGTCTGCTATATGATGCATTGTGTAGTATATGATGAGGCTGGAGTTTAGCTTGACCATATCTGAAATTTACCCAAAAAATCACTTTGCAAAATGAATCGCTTTTAAAGATAAAGATACATCCTCATGTAAGAGTCACTCCTGGCTACATTGACAGGTATTTTTCACTAATATTGCTCCTAAAAGAAAGTTGTTTAGGTCATAAAAACACAGAAATCCATGTCTTGACAAGTATGTCTTATGTCTCAATTAAAGACAGAAGTGTAGCTCAGTTGTGGGTTAAGAGTTAAATTCCAAGGTTTACCCATAAACAGGTGTGGATCAAAGTCTTCTGAACAGGATATTATAAAACTGAGATCTAGTGCCCGAGTTAGAATTGTTTTTCAAGCTTATATCTTGTAACTGTGAAAACTTTTGGTGCTCAACAATAAAGTGACAGGTACTACTGATTTCAGGGCAGCTATCATTAGTCGTACACAAAATAATATATAAGCATCTATGATCAACCAGGTCAAGTGGAAGGGATGCCCTTTTTTACTGTTGCTTTTTGTAATGAATCTTACTGGAATCTGATAGGGATCACTTTGAGTTCTTCAGAGTCCATTCTATGACAAAGCAATGAGACTATTTTATAAAGTATATCTTCTAGTGCAAACTTATCCAAAGCAAACTTTACTCAGTAAAGTGATTGTGTAAGTATTTTTATACATTATAAAATGAAATTAAAATAAGACTTGTCCTTTACTACAATCTCGAACTTATTATCCAAATGGATTTTATTTGTAGTGGTTACACAAAGACAGAAATGAAGAAGCCCAAATTTGTGGATAAGGTTAAAAGAAGGTCACAAGGGTTGAAGATATAGGCAGCAGAGTTTTGGTTATATGATAGGAGAGGTGCTTTCATTTAAACATCCAACAAGGAATAAAAGAAAAGATACTAGAAGAAAAAGGCAAAAGCAGACAGAAGATTCCAGGAAGGAAAAAGTGTCTATGGCTTCAAATACTCACTGAGCTGCATGTTTCCACATGGTTGCTCTCCATCTTCCCGCTCCCCAGTCTGTACGTACATCCAGGGTTATAAATTACACACTTCACAAACTTAATATTTAAGTCACCTAAACAGTATATTTTCTGAAAAGGATTAATAAATTTCTAGTTATGCTATAAGTTGCATATGATTAAACTATATATTCTCTAGAAATCCTTGAAGAATTATCTTTTGTATGTTATTTCCCAAAATACTTAGATATATGTGAAGGAGAAGCATTTCAAGAAAAAGAAATTAAGGGAGAAAAACAGTTGAGTGTAAGAAAAAAGGATAAAACCCTTATAGTATTAAAATTCATAGAAGCACATTTTTATGTATTTAAATATACATGATCTACATGCTTATTTTTACATGTGCATGTAGAGGTATATGCACACATGCATACATTTAGAAACATATACATATTTTTATATATACACATAAACCTGTAAATACCTATATGTAATACTTGCCTAAATAACCATATGTACTTATGTTTTGTTTGGGTTATGTATCTTGATGTGTACATGCACATACACTACTGAAATACTTTTGCCAAAATAGATAAAAACATACCAAAACTTGACAGAAATTTCAAGTCATGGTAACAAAAATAATTAAACATGTGACTTCACCCTAACAGAGTGAAGAACTGAAAAAGACTGCAGAAGGAACACAAGTGGAAGGTGACAAAAAAAGAGACTATACCATAATCAAATATGCTAAAAGTTCAAAAATTTTCAATGTTTCCCTTTTCTTTTAATTCCAACAAGGAAATACAAAATAAAACCAGAGTCAGATCTACAACTAATAAAAGAATTCTCTTTGAAGTCACAAATCAACAACAGTAATCCTTGCCATGGATCTTACACTTGATTGAAAAACTGGTGAAATAAATTAGGAAAATATAAGATCAGAAGAACACCAGTTATGGTATATAAACCATCAGAGAAAGAATCCTGTATAGATTTCTATACCCAAAGGATTTGCTATGGGTAACCTTTTTTATAATAACTTTTTTTTTATAGTAGGTTATTACATTTGGTGATTCTGATTTTCAAAAGTACATTGAAAGCTGTACTTTTTTTTTTTCCAGAAAAGAACCACACATTCAGTTACAATGAGTTCATTTTAATGGTAAGGACACAAACATGTTAATATAGTGAATAATAAAATTAACAAGTTTGACTGTGCTTGGGTTGGAAGGGACTTAGAAGATCAACTAGTTTCAATGCCCCCACCATAGGAAAGGACATCTTCTACTAAAGGAAATTACTCAAAGTCCCATCCAGCCTGGCCTTGAAGACTTCCAGGGATGCAGCATCCACAGCTTCTCTGGGCAACCTGTTCCAGTGCTTTACCACCTTCACAGGGAAGAGTATTTTCCTTATATCTAAGCTGAACCAACTCTCTCTCTGTTTAAAGCCATTCCTTCTTTTCCTATCACTACATGCCTGTGGGAATCAAAGAAACACAAACTTAGGCAGTTGTCAAAGGCTTTGATTTGCAGCCATGGAAAAGACTGGGCCAGGCTTAATTAGCTGAGATTTTTGACCCTTGGCTGGGAAAGCTGTACACCCTTTTTTTATAGTTGTAAGTGAAGAAGTTACACAGAGTGTTTTTTGGTGGTGAGTTTTAAGTATAGTGATATAATTTTATATAGTTTAAGCTAAGAATTTAAATGGTATAATAGAAGTGTCTTTGTGTATGTGACCAGAAGGATCATTGGTCAAGAGGCTACTGTTTTGTAATGGTAGAGGTCAGACATGATAGGTCATAAATACTAAACAAACTGTCGTTTTAACCATTCATTGGATTAGAAAGTTAAAAATTGCCATGTAATCTTCAAACTCATGACTATCCCAGGGAAGATGGTGATTTGTTACCATCCCTGTGCCTCTGGGACTCTGGGACTGATGCCTTGTTTGTTATTTTGTAATAAATCGTGCTTAAATCATGATAATCCTGTCTCTCCTTAAAAGAGGTCTGACCAACTGTGCTAATGAGGCGAGATTTTAAACCGATACATACCTTTGTAAAAAGTCCCTCTCCAACTCTCTCATAGGACCCTGTTAGGTACTGGAAGGAGGTTTCCCTTCTCCAGCTGAACAACTTCAGCTCTTTCAGCCTGTCTTCACAGGAGAGGTGCTCAGATCATTTTGCCATCCCTCCTCTAGACTCACTCCAAAAGGCCCATATTCTTCCTAAGCTGAGGGCCCCAAAGCTGGATGCAGCACTCCAGGTTTCAGGACAGTGGAGTAGAACGGGAGAAAATCACCTCCCTTGACCTGCTGGCTGTACATCTTTTGACACAGTCTACAATATGTTTGGCCTCTGGGTTTCAAGTGCACCTTGCTGTCATCTCAAGCTTCTTGTCCATGAAGACATCCACGTCCTTCTCCTCAGGGCTGTTCTAAATCCATTTTCCACCAGACTGTACTTGTGCTTGGGATTGTCTGGCCCACGTGCAGATCTTGGCCTTGTTGAATGTTGAGAGGCTCACATGGCCCTACCTCTCAAGTTTGACAAGGTTTATAATTATTGTAAGCTAGGGATGCAAGTAGCTTCCCTCTTTTATCCAAGTTTGAAAACAGACATATGAAGAGATCCATCTAATTTTTGAAGACTGGATATAATCATCTGGTGAAACAGCCTGAGAATGCAAATCAACTTCAACACCTCAACTGCATAATTTACTTAGGGAACTAATGATTAAAAGCTATCTTGGCAACGCTATGACACAGCATAGACCTACTTGTAGCGCTGCTAGGTACTGTAATTTGCTTGCAGTTTGCCCTGTCCTAATAACTGAATCTGCATCCTCTGTGACCAAGGAGTGAAAGATTCACATACACAATCCATCAAGCTGCAGACACCCTCAAGATTTATCCAAACATGGTTTCCTGTTATTGCACTGTGATCAAAAAATGAGCATACTGAAGCCAAATTAAAGCACACAGCAATTAACTGGAAGCCTATAGAAATAAAACTTCAAAAATAAATCATCTGAAGTTGAAAAGACCACAGAGTGTAGCAGCTGTTGCAATCTACATTATTATTACACCCTTTAGCAATGAGAGTTTATCAAGATGGCAATGAGATACATAAGATACACTACTTAGCTTTCATAAACATTTTAAAGGTCCAAGCAGTTAAGAATAGGACATTTTCATATCTATCAACATACACGGTATTTGAAGAAAATATCCTGTTTCCCATAATTCTTTCAAGTTATTTAAAATACAATATCCCAATGACTGAAAAATATAATTTATTTATGCTGCAGTTTATTTTTTTCTTGTGGCATTTAAGTAAAACCTTATAAAATGAAGGCCTTGCTGCCTTTGTAAAATTATGGATCAGGCATGTTTCTTTTAACAGAGAAGGACTGTGAGAAAAGTCTATGAGAAGAAAAACAATTTTTTTACCCATGAGAATGTAGTATCAACAGAAGCAAGAGAGTTAAGCAGTAGAAGGAAAAAACAGCAACATATCTACAACTGCTATTTTTCTGAATTCTTGATTGTTTATGCCATAGGTAGCCAGTGGTAGGATGTTGAGGTTAATAACAGCAATGAGTCTATTGTAGTAGTTTAGGAGCCAATGAATCTGTAAAACAAATGATGACATAAGAAAGGTGTATAAAGAGGCTGCTTTGTTTAATAAATGGCTTTTTGGCCCTTGAAAGAGACGCTGTCTGTGTGTGTCGTGACCACCCCAACAGCGACATTTTCTCTTAAATATTTACAGATTCCCTCTAGTTGAACATATACTTTTTCCATAAACCATTTAAAAAATGGAGAACATGGCTAGGGTTTGCTAAGTCCCTGGTAGTCTGTGCCTGTGCACACTTGTGTCTGTGTGTAAGTAGTTGGCAGCCAGATTAAGCAGGAACATTTACACCAGTTCACTAGTTCTGCAGATGCTAAAGCATATAGCCACTGAAAATTACCCAGGAAGAAAAATGAACACTTCCCTGCCTACATCATCCAGCACTGAAATTTCATTCTTTTTCCTCACCCCACCTTCCTATAATAGAGGAATTATTCCTTTTAGCCCTACAGCTGTTTAAAGACCACTAAGAAAGTGACAGACACAGCTATTGCCCTCCTCTATTACTCTTAAATATTTTATTTCAGTTAAAAAGAAATAAAAAAGGAAAGGAAAGAAAATATAATAGTTACAAATATTTTAAGTAGTCTTACACAAATATTTTATTAAGTTGTAGGGCTCTTTTTCTACCTTTTGCTTTGCTAACATACACTGTAATAGGCTATCTCAAATATTTAGATACTAGCAGAACCACAGTATATATTTGCTTTTTATCTCATGCTCCTTTCTATTGAGGAAGAACTGAAGCATCAATAATGTAGACGAACCTTAAAAAAAAAATTCTTAAACATAATCTATTAGTGTCAAACATTTTCAAACATTTCTGTGAACATTTGCCATTCATAAAAAATATATAAATAGATGTTGGATTCACACCAAATCCTGAAAAATTATCTCTTATTTACACAAATGTCTGTCTTTGTACGCTAAATGAATTAATTGTTTTTTTTTCTAATGAAATACTCTCCCCAGAATGTTGACAAAGAAAACCAGATAATGGCATTTGGCAAAACAAAAATCTTCTACTGCAGATATTAACAGTTACATATTTATATTTAAACTCAGCCCCAGCAATTCTATTCTTCAGAAGGAATCACTTTATGATAATTAATTTGACTTTCTATGGATGTAAAGGGAAAATTCCTTCTTGTAACAGCTCTAAACCCAGCAGGTCTATAGAACATCAGTGGACCGTGGTTTTTAGTTTGATTAAAGTTTTAAACCCATACTGCGTGGGGTTCACTAACGATAAGACTTGTAAAATGTCTATGCATGTAAAATGAAAGCAATGTAGTTTGTCTGGAGGCAAATCAGCTTTCAAATGTAAAATGACAAAAAAAAGCAGTTTTACTCTGTTGAAAGTTCAGGCTTACTTTTTTTAATGTACATATACATCCTTAAATCAATTGCTAAAATGTTCAAAAATATATAATTATGTTGTTCAGTGTTAAGCAATTATTGCTGGTTTCAAGGCCTTGCTACTATAACATGCCTAAGGCAAACAGTCTGTGCATTCATGAATATTGGAAAGAATAAGTCATAAATCTATAATCTGAACATAAACATTTTTCAAGCTGCCTGGAGTCTGGGAGTTCTTATTTGTAGTAACATACATTTCGTTTGAAGACTGCTGGTTTTATTTGCCTGCCCTCAATTTCATAGTTTGTATAATATTTTTACCTGTAATCATGCATCTGCCCAATAATTCCTAAATTAATGAAGGATGCCAAGGAATAAAAAAAGACAAGGACACTGTGTGGTCAGTCTTTTTCACCTTCAGTGATGCAACTGCAGTGGAGATTTGGTCTTGTCTTTCAAAAGTACACAGAGTACAAAGCATAATTTTTTCTGCATTGAGCAAGAAATTACTAGAAGAATGAAAGTTTCTATACTATTAGAGCAATTTAAGTTTGTCAAACAGAGGTAATATCACACAAATTTATCTATGCAAATACCATCCCAGCCACAAATCCTAGATCCCGAGTTTAAAGATGGTTTGCATTATGCTTTTCCAGAGGAACACAGAGTTGACCTTTTCTCAAGAAAATTAGTTCTTACAGATACTCCCTCTTTAGCCCCAGTGCTCAGGACCATCTGTCTTTCTTACAGCTTAGTGTTGAAACCAAGTATTTTCTCTTTTGTCCTTCCTTAAGTATTAACAGTTAATGGAAAAGGAAGAAGAAAAGGAAGGAGGGAACAAATAAACCAGAGAGCACCAACCACTTAAATTTTCCTTTATTTTATCAGGGAACATTCCTTTCCCCAGAGAAAACAAAGCCAGTAAGAGGAAGCTAACAGCAACTGGGGTGAATCCACAGCACTTCCAGCTGGGACCCACTGTCAATGGAGCATGCAATGCAATATGTGCCATAGTTTGGTAAATAATACTGTCAGACAGAGCAATGGCAATCTTTTTCTTATGCCACCCTCTGGATGGCGGCATCATGAACAGAGAGGTGCTCATGAAGTTTTCTTCTGTTCCAAAAGCACTCAGTTCATGGGAAACTCAAACAAGAACATCTATTCCTTTGATTTCTGCAGTTATCTATTGTCCTGACAGTCTTCTTTACATTACTTTTAAGAAAACTCAAGCATTTTCTCAGCTTGCTGGAATCCATATACATACTGTCCCACACACATATAAACAACTGGAGAGTAAAATTAAATATTTCCTCATTCTTCCTGGAACACAAGCAAAACAGGGAGAAAACTAGCCATGAACTTCTTCGAGACCAAGTCTGCTAATATTTAAATACACATTCTGTTGTGCACAATTATTTTCAAAGGCAGGGCTTGAATGTCACATCCATTGTAATTACCAGATTTGCTCATCAGTAACTGTTTTACAATTCCTGTTACAGCATTTAAGAGTTTTCACTTGTATATCTGTAAGAAAATTTGAAGCAGGGG
The DNA here is from genome assembly GCA_020086605.1 of Lanius collurio. Classification (NCBI taxonomy): domain Eukaryota; kingdom Metazoa; phylum Chordata; class Aves; order Passeriformes; family Laniidae; genus Lanius; species Lanius collurio. The sequence continues at coordinate 13,488,555 of JACBWW010000011.1, read as the reverse complement.
AAGCTGAATCCAGATTATAGTAAATGACTTTTCATTCTTTGTTTGTTCTTCTAATCGTCTCCAAGTAGTCAGTGAGTGTCAAGAATCAAGTGTAAGGAAAAGCAGAATCATATCTGATGAGAAGTTTAAGTTAAACTGAGAAATAACACAGCACATTTATAAGGCAGCCCAGAATAGCTTTAATATCAGCATGGAATATGTATCCAGAGGAGGTGGGGCGTTATGAGAAATTAAATTTCTAAGTGTAACATTAAAGACCAGGTTTAGCAAAGTTCAAAGAGAAGGGTATGTAATTTCAATAGGATTTGAAAAATAAGTCTTAAGAAGTAGATTAAATGACTGCATCTATTTTTAAGATAAGTACAGTTAATTGGTGGATGTTTTCAAAGGATTTGCTATTGCTGCATCTTTCAGACATAGAGGTGACAGAAGAGGGAAAAAATAAAGTTTTAAGAACATGCTTGGATAAAGGTAACCAGGGCGGTATGGCTTGAAAGGGGGATAATATTTGGAAACTTATGAAAAATATAAAGTGATATAAAAGACAATGTAATCAGATTGGAATGTAAAGAAAATGCAAATCATGTGAGGTAATAATCTGCTTTCAAAAAGTAGCCACATGCCTATTAGGGACACATAAATAAAACCTCCTGCTGAAGAGTTGCATTCTCAAATACAGGAGTTTGAATATCTGAGAATGGAACTAAAATCTGGTAACATCTGTCACTATAATTATTGCATATTACCTGTATTACATTAGTGCCTGAGGCCCCAATTAAAGTTCATTCCCTATTATGCCAAATACTTACAAATACATGATAAAAATCAGAATCCTGACTATTGAAGGAAGTAGATGAATGGAGGAAAAACTGAGATCTCTCTTGTGTGCTTAAGAATTGAAGAAGCAGAGGTTAACTGCCTAATCTATGTTGTAAAGGAGGATTTAGATGCCTAAATTGCTGAGGTTCTTTAAAAAAAACTTTACCTGTAATTGCAAATAAGGGAACAACAAAATGCAGGGGAAAAATTTTTCATTGTGATTTATTTCCTATCTGTTGATGTTGCTTTAATACAGTGCTTGGATTCTTCTCTTTCACTTCAGAAAGCAAAATTACTAATATTTCCCTACTGATTGTGAACTGCTTCACAGAAGGAAGAAGAAGTCAAGTTTAAAATCACCCTATATATGGGAGATAGAAATGAGGATATTACCCTTGTGTTTTACAAGAATTCTAGATTCAAAAGATTGCAATAAGGCTTTTAAGGACCCTTTAAAAATTTGAGAAAAACTGTAATTTAATGTCAAGTAAGTATAGCTATAAAAGAGGTCTTTTGAAGGCCAACTAGGATAAATTTCAGAAGACAAGAGAATAAAATTAGTCTTTAGTTACTGCCTATCACAACAGATTATTATGCAGAGTAACAGGTAATGTAGAAGAGACCTGTCAAGTCAGGTAGCAACTAGAAAGTATCTAGAATTTATCCAAAAATTTATCCTCTGCTAATACTTGAAGGCAGTTGTTGAAAGAAACATTTTTAAAGAAACATCCCATCAATTCCTAAAGTGAGATTTTTTTTTAGAAGTAAGGAATTGGAAAAGTTCATTTAGGAGAAAAAAGAATGTTTATATTTTCTAAACTAATAATTTTTATTTTTGGAAATATCTAAATGTTTCGAAAATGTCAAGGCTTTCTGTTAAGCAAAAAACACATTGATAATTAGATACTTAAAATCTCTTTCAAATGAGGACTGAGTTCCCAACTCATGGACTGCTGAAGATCACTGCACACTGAGATTTTTTATGTGCTATGTCTCCTAATTTGACTTAGGGCAGTTATAGTTTAAATATAAACATATTAAGTCCTCTCTGCACTTCTAAGAAGCAAAGGCAGATATCTCAGATCCACTAAAGGAAAAATATGCATTGATTATGGGTAGGTTTTTTTCCTTCCAGTGAAAGGAGTTCATGATCCAGAGCTGAATTCCTCAGTGGAATGTAATATGAACAGAGACACGGATGGCTGGTGGTAGGATTCATAGTGATCAGCATCCTGAACAGTGAAATGTATAGGTGAGCCAACAAAAAAATTCATAGATAGAGATGATCTGCAATGTTGCCTCCCACTTGTGAGTGTAGCCCAAATTATGTACTTATGTGAAAGTGGGATTAACAACCTGGAATCCCACCTGCACTTAAACTCCTGTGATTATGGCAAATTGGTTAACTCTTTTCACTTAAAACCTGCCTGTCAAAAGAGAAGGAGGAGAAATGAATGTTAAAATAGACTAGAGATTACAGCAGTTTCTAAGGAAACCGAAGTCAATGCCCTCCTCATGCAAAATGAGCTGAAATTCGTAACTCTCACCTCCCACAGGACTGCCCCCTCCACTACTCACCTAGGGCTAGGCCTAGGGCTAAGACACACATCAAATACAGCATATACAAAGCAGGTGCTGAATTGGTAAATGTCCAGGTACATACCCTCTAATCCCATTATAAAATCCTTTGAGGCCATAATCCTATAGTTCTGAGGTAATCATTTGATAAAAAGCTATATCTGCTACTGTTGTAGTGCTCATTTTCGAATTAAAGAAAAGATTAAGGAAAGGCTAACACTGAAATTGATCAAACAGCAGGGAAAAAATAGGAATGATGCACACTTCCAGCAAAATCGCTTCAGTAGCATGGGAGCAGTAAGTGCAATGCCATTCTTAGAAGATCATGCAGATTAAAAAAAAAAAAAAAAAAAAGGAAGAAAAATTAGAGAAAACAGAACCATGACAAATAAGAACTTTTTTTTTTTTTTTTCCCCAGGAATAAATATGCAGAAGTAAAGATATTTATGACACTCTTTTAGAATAAGAATGTGCTGATTGAGTTATTTACTTATTAATCAATAACTGAGAAACTGAAGCTGAAACAATGCTGGAAAGCCCTAAATTATGTTGTAGGCATACTACATATTCTTTTGCCAAAAACTGCATATTTAATATGGAGAATCAGTATTAAAAATAGTTGAAATGAACAAGACTACTTTAAAGCAACACTTCTATTGCAGCTGCACATAACCTGGGTAGGTTTGATCAAAATATTAAATTGTAGAGCAGATACAGAAGAAATACACATGTCCAAGTTAAACAAGGCAGAACAAGAACAGATGTTCCAAGATGCTGGGCATACAAAGGAATATGAAGCTGAGAGGGAGACCATGAGGGCGTGGAAAGTACCAAAAGCTAGAATGGAAATAAAATAAAGCAAGGTATGAGACCAATACAGAATACGAGGTAAAACTGTGGAAACAGAATCTGAAAAGTTAAATCTGATGATAACTAACAGGCCTCTGTTATTGAAGGTGAGTGTCACATCCTTGCAAGTATCCTTAACTATGCATTAATAATTGCTGTTCCCAAAAAACAGGCAAATGGTAAAACACTAACACCGAAAATACATATAGCAAGAATTAAAGGTTTCAGCCTGAATGAAACTTAAAATAGATGATTTAGGATCTTGATAGAAGAGATGAGGATTGGGTCTGAGGAGGGCACTCAGACTTCATTCATTGGCCCAGAATAAAAATTGCACACCTTTACATGCTGCACCAAGTGCTGGTTTTGTTTCCCAAGCATGGAGTGTTTGTGTGTTTAACATGGAACCCAGTAGCTAAAACAGAATTTGCTGCAAGACAGCATTGCTTAAATATAAGCACTGTCATCACTTCTGTAGCAGTCACTAAGTTTAGACTAGAAACCACTGAAATTCACTGGACTTCTCCTTGCTTTTATACGTCTTTTATCCTATTTACTGCAGCATGTCAGCCCCAGGACCATTCTGTTATTGCCTCAGAAATTTTCTTACATTCCTTGGAAAGCAACCTACTTCCTTAAAAATCCAGCTTATCAGGACGTGTCTCTTTAATGACAAGGCTCTTACATACAAAACTACCAGGGACTGCAAATAGCACCTGCCAGTCACTGAGCGATAAGATGCTGCATATAAAGTGAAGTTCAATAGGAATATGTTCTAAGAGTCAGGAAATACATTTTTTAAGCAAGAGAGAAGCATCATTTTCTATTCTCCTAGTATTTGGCACCAGATCTGCAGTTTCTTAGAATGTGTTGAATTATGACAAACTGCCTTATGGAAACAGCCACACAGAAAAGACCTTCAGTAATAATAACATGCAAAATGAGCCTAGAAACTTCTGATTAATAATCACATTTTGTTTTCAAAGCTAATTTGCCAGCATTGTTGCAGCACTTACTGTACATTGTTGAATGCTGGTTGCTGGGTTAATCCATACCTCGGTAACCTGACATCTGAAACACCCTGACAGTGCCCGCACTGATACCCATTAACTACTTTGTATGTGCAGTGTTCTGTAATAACCAAGAAAACACAATTCAAGGTCATTACTATTACAGCTACAGAAAGCACAGAAGCTGGTAGAGAAGAAACAAAAAATAATGTTTCAAAAGCAAAGAAGGTTTCCATGAATAGTACAGTGAAATATAAGCAAAGGTTCACTCTAATATTATGTGAAGGTAGGTAATATTGTTAAATACTGTACTTAGCTTAATAAATTAGTAATATTCCCCTTATTATCCACTGTGGGGGTCTGAGTTTTGAGAATGTTTCATTTGGCATCTCTAACATTAAGGAAGCCTACAGCTGGCAGCTGATACTTCTAATAAAGAAGCACGTAGGTGTACAAGACCTGCATGAGTGTATTTGCTCACACCAATGTAGCAGAGGATAAGTGATCTCCACCTCCCCTCTCTGCATGCTAGACATCAGGTATAATCAGGCTGTGCCAAGCATTATTGGTTATCCTTCCAGTTTGGGTCCTGGCTGTTTGAATCATTTCAAAGTGGACCACAGCCCTCATTGTCCTCCTTGCAGAACAGGCATTTCTCTGGGGACACTGAGGCCCTTCCTCACCCGACCCAAAATTAATCGTTATTTGCTGGTTTGCTTAGAAATTATTAGTGACTCAAATGTCATACAGCGTTGTTTACAGCAAAAAACTGCAAGAAGTTACTCATTAAATATGAATGCTCATCGTAACCAGGCAGAGCTCTCTAGATCTTTATCCCATTGTCTCCAACCTCACTTATTTTATATGCTCTAAATTTATTAAACAATAGCAATTGATAAGAAATCATTAAAGCAGCAAAAAGATATTATATTTGAATACATATATTTATAGGCTTCTTGAAGAAATATTAATGGTATAATACTTGCAAGATGGATTCTATTATGTTTCAGGGCATTTTGAAGTTATTCCTTGTGTTCAATTCATTTTAATTTACAATTCTTGTAATTTCTGTGAACTATTTAGATAAGAAAATAATTGTGTTGCCCTTTCTAGATTTTATTATGAAACATTACTGAAGAAAAAATAATAGATGAGTCTACTAAAAGATCAAAATAAAGCAACAAATCAGACACAGAATGCACAAGTTTAAAGTTCTTGTTTCTTAAAAATGCTAGTATTGCTGATGAAGCTTCTAAGGTCACAGTAATGAACGCATATTGAGAAACTCCATCTGTTTCAAAATGTTATATATTACTGTGTGGTATAACGACCAAGAACTAATTAAATAACTACCAGGAATAAAAAAAGGCAGAGTTTGTAAAGACAAAAAAAAAAAAAATCAAAAATTGTTAAATCCTTGGAAAAAATAAGACATTAAACAGAAGTCTTTAGTTTCAAAGAAGAAAGACAAAAAAAAAGTTAAAATATTACATTGAAATTTGGATAAGATATTATCATCCAAATTTCTTTTGTGAATTATTAAGCATTCTTAGCAAAATCTTTTTCAAGAAGATTTAATTTTAAACAAGAAAGCCTATCAAGAAAAGTTTTCAAGTTTATTATAGAGAATTTCCACAAAAGGTTCAACAGTTCAAACTCTTGTATTGCCAGACATGCTTCTCAACTAGAATATTTGAGACTTAATGTGCATGGAAACCAAAAAAGTATTTACATCTACTCCTACCACTCACAGGTAAATGTTTTGAAACCACAGGAGTTATTTTGGACAGAGCTATTTTTCTGATAAAATATATCTAAGGATTTCTCCAAGTCAGGAGGAGAAGAAAAAAATAAAATCTCAAAGAGCTTTTATTGATGTGCAAAGCAGCTTTTATCCAATACTAACGGCAACAACAGACATTTTCATTTGGCATCTTGAATTCTTTTCTTTCTCCAGGTAGTTAAGAGTTATATCTGTTCTATTGAACAGAAATATGCTAAATTATTTTTTCTATCTTATTTCCCTCAGATGAAATTTAAACATAACCTCCTCCTATTATGCTGTTTGATAGTTTCTACTTGATACATCGTTTTCTGGATAAATATTTTTAACAAAAGAATCTCTGGAGTGCTGCCTATGAAATGGTAATACTACCTCCCTCGAGACTATTCCAACTTTTGATCCTGTGAAATTATTTTACCTACATTGCACATAATTATTGGTCCTATAGAGGAGAGCTTTGCTTTGCAAAAAGAAATATCCAGATGTACTATGTTTTCTCAGGCAGTTGAAAAGTCAGAATTCTGAAGTACACACCTGTCCTTACACACTGCTCCTATGGAACACACATGCTCAGTCTCTGCCCTTTTCCCCTTCCCTGGTGTTGGATAGATAAGGGGTCCTGTAAAAACACACCTTAGCCTGCTGCTGAAAGGTGTTTCAGTGATACCATACAGATTTATGTCCTGAAAGATCTGCATAGCAGCTTCCCATCCTGTTTTGAGAGGGTAAAGTATAGTAAGATTTCTACAGCTTTCCTGACCTTCTCTGTCCATGCCTTCTGTGCAAACAATTCATCTTCTTCAGCGCAGTCTGCAAGCAGAACTCCATCAAGCCAGTAGAGTGATGTCAAGGTTTTCCCTGGCTGTCTGCCCCTTTGCTCTTTCCTCTGTGCTGTCACAGCAGAGAAATGACTGTGTGGCAAGCTAAAGATGATATTTTCTGTGAAGAAAGGGGTAAATTGTGTAGGAATGAAAAAAAAGAAGACAGTGTGTTTGTGTGTAGATTTGATGAGGGGGAAACCCTGACTGCAGCATATAAATGGCCACTATACGCTCGCATTTCTGTGTTGAGAAAATTAAATGTTTTGATATACCCCAAATTACCCTACAGAATGCATTGTTGCAATCTTTGAAATAATTTTTTAAGTTTGTGGGTCTTGCCAGTTTTTAAAAGGATTATAAATCTTTTTCTTTCAACAAAGCTCTATTACTTTGTTTGTGCAGTATGATATCATAGCTTTTGGTGAAATATGTTGCACGTAACAGTGACAGAAGATCTTTAGGGAAAGTGTATTAGTTATATCAGATGTAAAAGGTGGTTGAATCTGAGACCAAATCAACTCTCAGCTTAGAGAGGAATAGACTGAAAGAGTCATGCCACCACAGTTAGGGCTCAGCACTGTTCCCCATATCTCTGTCTCACAGTTCATCCCTACTGTACACAGGGTGAGAAGCATGGGTGGCAAGGAGTGCAGTACCTGGGAAGGAAGAGCATGGCAAAGCTGCAGTCAACAGCGCGGATCTGAGGGACAGTAACGGACTGGCAGCAGTCAGATGCAATATCCCATCAGTCAGCATCAGACAGGATGAAGTGTCACCACAGCAAGGTCCCAGACAGTACAAGACAGGAAGAAACAGATGTCAGCACTTGCTAAATTCAGGAACAGTGGATTAATTAAAATGACTAAGGAATGAATCACTATCCATTAAATCCTCCTGGTGATGTTTAAGATTGGAAAAGACAAACAACAATGAACACCCACATTAATTCAGTATCTTAACCATTGACATTTTGCAGACAAATCAAAGCAGTTTTCAAGCTGATGCAAAATGTAAGTCATTTTCCCCCCATGTAATTCACATTTATATGGAGATTTAAAAGATCCTATCTGTTCTGTTAATGATATGTCCAAATTAGACAAAGCCTAGAAAAACATTTTGTTAAACTGAGTATCAAAAATCTGAAAATATTGGACAGTCAAATGGATAAACATGCAGCTAAGCATGTCTGGAAACCAGGGATAAATTCTAAAATATATATTTGTAAAAAAGTTAGCATGGGTAGAATTGTAAATAAAATATGAGAGACAGGCACCAGCAAGTCCTTATTTTCTGACCATATTTCGTGGGGAAGATACATATTTTCCTCAGAGGAATTACATTAAGATGTCTTTGCCAGCACTCCATCACTTCTCTCTGCTCTCCAGAGTGCCACCCACAGAATTGTCCCAGGGCAGCAGCTTGGGGAGCCCTCTTCAAACACAGTCAGTGAAGCAATTGTGTGGAACTCATGCATGCACAGGCATACTGCCAAAAACATATTGTGGATTTAGCATGGTTCATTTCAATTATCTGCTTTGCAGGTAAGTCCCACCAACAGCTACATGCAGAAAAAAAACGAGGATAATGAAGTGTAGCTATGTCAGGAAAGACTAGTCCTGAGTCTGTGTCAGGATAGGCTTATTTTTTTTTTTAAGAAAATTTTAACCCAAGTTTACCCCCAAAGAAAATATAGTGCATAATGACATTTTGGGAATGCATGCTTTTAATCATATAACAATCACTTATACTAGGGGAAAAATTCACCCACTCTATCAGTCCAGGAAGTGAAACATTCAAACGGGTATTTGAAATGAGGACTAATGGATCCACATAACTCCTTTCCTTTCCCCATCTTACACTCTATTTAGCAACTCCTTCAGCTAGAAATGCGCTATTGTTATCTTTTGAAATATTTTCAACACTGAATCATAAAATGCTTAAACATTTGTTTAACATTACGTGCTGTGAAAACAGCTCAGTTAATATCCATGTAGATAGAGGCTGATATAGAACCTAAAATACAATTGAAAGAAAATCTCTTCAGTAAAGCATTTCTAAACACACAATCAACCTGTGGGATGAAGCCTGAATGCCTGGACAGTTAACTTTGATCAAAGGACCAGAGGAATGTGCAGTTCTCTGCTGTAAGTTAAGGAAGACTTCCTGATATAGTAATTGTGTATTCAGCTGGAAGGGCTCCTCTATAAATCCTTATGCAGCATATCTACTGTGGGTGGTCCCGTGTCACAGAACACTAAAAGGTACAAGGTTGTGTCAATTCACCAGCTCAACCTAAAGGGAATGGTACAGCTCAGACTGGCTTTCTGGTTTTCTATGTCATACTTCTGCCCCCAAGCTGCAGACTCCACTCACCAGTATCAGAAGGGAACTAAATTATACTAATTCCTATTTACTTGAACCATTTCTGCAGAAAATGGGAAATAAAGGAAAAATGAAAGTGTAATCCCATTTAAAGTAACACTGTCAAATAGATCTTCAAACTCATTCATTTACATGCCAGACAGATCCTTACTACTATCTCCAGCTGCCTGGCCTAGGCCTGACAATCACGGGATTACAGAAGTAGCACGTTTCATCTCATGCCATTAACCAGATAAAAAACAATCTAACACTGTTAGGGTCCTGGATCTGCAGTTGTACCAAGAAGTGTGGCCCAGCTGAAATGGAAAGCACAAACAGAAACACAAGTTTGTAAGTGACTAAAACTCAATGATTGCAGGGCTTCATGGTTATATTAAATATCCACTGAATCCTGGAAGTGCAAAAATTACTTGAGTTATACACCTCTATTTTCTTTGAACATAATGTAATGTAACAATCCTCGGTTTCTTTGTTTCTTTATTTTTTCCTTCTATTTTTCTTTTTTTTTCCCAGCTATATATTACTGTTAAAGTTTAAACTATTAAAGAAACATACATTTTCTTTCATAAGCCTTCAGCATCTTCACAAGGGGAACTGGAGGGGCAGTTGACTAGTGACAGGACTCAGGGGAATGTCATGAAGTTGGGTCAGGGGAGGTTAAATATCAGGAAAAGATTCTTCACCCAGAGGGTGGTCAGGCACTAGAAAGGCTCCCCAAGGAAGCCGTCACAGCACCAAGCCTGACAAAGTTCAAGAAGCATTTGGACAATGCTCTCAGGCACGTGGTGTCACTCAGGGTGTCCTTTGTGGAGCCAGGAGTTGGACTTCATGATCCTGATGGGTGCCTTCCAACTCAGCATACTCTGTGATTCTATTCTATAAGTGGACTATCATTATCTCAGAACTTTGACACCATAAAGTATTTTTTAATTGATCAAATATTTTTATCCTTCCTATGTGCTACTACAAGCCTTTTAAGTGGTTTGCTAAGGCAATCCATCTGGAAGTAAGATATTCAATAAATGATTATAATTACATCTCCTTCTTGAAATGTGTTTGTTCTCTTTGTGTAAATATTAGCATGAGATGTCTGCTATATCACCATCCTCACTTACAGCAAAGGTATTTAGGATGTAAGTTAAGAGAAAGAAAACTGTCTACCAGCTATGCTTTAGGAAGAATGTGGAAATGCATGTCTCTCTCTGGTAGGGCAAGTGGATAATTTATAGACAATTCATTACAAAAGTCAAGGAAAAGAGCATAAAATAGAGTGAAAGGGAACTAATTAAATGCCCATTCCTGATAGGAAGTTCTGAACAGGTCCCATTTTCCTTTTGATGTTGAACTACTTTTCTAGGTATTTTCTCAACACACTCACTTTCAATGTTTTTGATCTTTCAACCTAAAGGTTCAAAAATAGTATAAAACTTTTTTTCCAAAGTAAAAGAAATGAATATATAAATGAATATACATACTGCATTTCATGATATGTGCAATTGTAAAGTACATGCTTACTTAAAAATCAATAGAAATAGGTTTTGTCTGTAGATTCAGTTGTTCAACATACATCATTAATCAATTTGAAAAGAAAAACATTATAATCTGATGTTCTATTTTTTTTCCTTGAAAGACATGTAATACGTGTGTGGAGTAGTTAATTTGTAAATACATCAATCTAATTATGTCTTACTCTCTGTCAAGCTACTTACATTCTAAAATGGAAGAAACTTTTTAGCTATCTCTCTGTCTTTTCACTTTCTGTCCATTTTCAGAACTAGATCTAGTGCAGCTGTCTCTCATAGTAGAAGATAATAACCATCTCACTCTAAGATTTCTGTTTCTGAAAGATTCCAGAAGATACAGTGCTCTCATGTATTCAGTGAAACACTGTCCATTTTTAATGACTCACATCTTTCTGCAGCAAGACTAGATGTTCCAAGGAAAGGAAAAACACATTTTCCATATAAGTTTGCCATTATCCCTTAGATTTTTCTTGTACTTTTCTCATCCTTTCTATTTACTTCACTCTTTAACTTCAAAACTGTATTAACGAACACCAGCTGGAGATAGCCAACTTCAGTTTCTTACTTGACAATCAACATTTCTTCTTAAAATAGTGTTGTTCCCATATAAAGTGGGGTTAGTAGACTAAACATTTTTGTATTGTTGTAAGAAAACATTCTTGATGTAATGATGACATTTGACTGCATATTTTCAATATAAACCAGACCTCAATCCACCAAGTCCTTCAGCATACATTTAGGCACCTTCCCTTATCCCACTGCTCTCCAGGTAAGAACGGGATTAAGTAGTTATTGAAGGTGACTTTAAGTTCAATAACTATAGCCAAGGTGGCAGCAGAAAGGGCAAAAATAACTAAAATTCACAAATGAAACCAAGAATTTTCCAATCAATTTTTGCTTCTGACTTCTTCACCAAGTAACTTCACTGTCTTTACAATATATAGGACTCATCATTTTGGATTTTACGTACTAAATGGAGATGCATTGCCCAGAAAACAGCAGGAAAAGCAAAATTCCATGAAAGTAAGAATGCCATTTTATGTTAACAATGTTATCTTTCAAAGTCTTTTTCAGGTTCAATGCAGCTTCTACTAAACTTCTTCAGAAAATTCAAAAATAATTCAAAAAATGCCATTGATTTTTTTTTCTTTCAAGTAAGTTTAGCATATCAGAAGAGTAATATGAGGTCATATCATAAAAGATATGACTGAAAAGATAGAAAATGTTTTCATCCATAACTTTAGATCTATAGATCTATTAAACTATATTGATGTATTGGTTTCTCAGAGTCTTTTGGACACAAAGAAGATTCTGAAAACATAAAAAGAAAACAACTACTTTTAAAAAGCTAGAAAAATTAGGGGATTTCTATGATTTTTGCTTTAAGTTAATAAAAAACTAAAATAATAATAATAAAAGCAATAATATTTATAATAGTAAAGATTAAGATAAGAAAAACAATAGATTTTGGTTGAATAATATTGTATTTTTCCGTGTGACATAAAATACAGAAACCTTAATGTTTTTTGCTCATATTTAAAACAAAGACTGATTTTTGAAATCTCAAAAATTTTACTTTATTTAAATTTTATTGAAATATTCTTCACAGGTTCCAAATTCAAATTCTCAGGATGCTTCATCACTATCTTTTCATGGTTTTAGGGCCTTTTGTTTGTTTTTGTGTTCTGGTCGGGGTTTTTTTGTAAAGTATTGCAAGTTGATGAAATGTTATTTTTTTTTCAAGGCATCCCATTACCTGAAGACTTTCTGATATTTCAAGAGATGACTTGCCAGGCAACTTCTTTGTAAACATTTTTCAAAGTTCCTGATATAAGTTTTCACAGCTCCTAAAATATGTTATAAATTATTAAAGAGTGTAAGAATCTTCAGTGCTCTGTTTAACAAAAAAATAATTAAACCAGCACCAATAAAAATGAGAATTACCTGAACTTGATGAGAGTTTCTTTGATGCTTCAAAAAGCTGGGTTCATTTTTTGCTTTTTCCTTTTACATAAGATTTAATTTGTATTTTCCATTATAATTTCAGATCCAAGTGGAATAGAAATATCAAATATAATGATAAAGTGTTACAGTGGTATCTCTGACCTCTGAGAAGAAAAGCCCCAGAAATTTCATTAACCTCTGTGTTCTTGTGAGATTTAAATTCCACATCAAGAGGTGTAGATAGCTTGGATTGGATAATCATCTTGTTCTCAAGGTGATGTTTGAGCTGAAATTCCTACCATTTTGAAGATTATTTTTCACAATGAGGAACAAGAGAAAAAACATTTCTCATGTTGCAAAAAAAAAAAAAAAATCAAAGTTAGAGTTAATTTGATATCTAAGTGACTGAATATGCAAGATCTTTGTTATTTACACATTTTTCTGCAGTATTTTATCCTTTGAGGAAACAATATATTTTTATGGCACAGAACAAACCGATTCATGGGCAAACCCATGTTCAAAAGTTAGAATAAAAATGCTATGATAGCTCACCAAAGCTGTACTGAAGATTTATGCAGGCTCCATATCTCATAAAATCTCTGCTTATCAGTCAGAGGACTTCTAAGGAGTTTGAAGGGGAAGGAGGCAGGAGTGATTGTTGTTGTTTTTGTTGTTTCCCAGCAAGTCTGTTTTAGTCTTTGGGGAGGAAAAAATAATAAAAATAAAAGGAAGCAACTGCAATGTCCTAACTCTTCCTGAAAAGCTGTGGTTTTCAATCCCAAGCTATCTTTTAAATTGTCCTCTAGATAATATTTTAGCATGCATAACACTTTTAATTTACAATTGAAATCAGCAGTCTGTCCTTCTGAATATGTTCAAACCAATATCTTTCACTTATTTATATATTTACAGAGGAATTTTTCTAAATTGTAAAGATATTACTTTTATAACCCCTATGTAATACTTGGTTCATGATTCTGCAATAAGTGCTACATGGATGTAACACTAAACTGGATCAGGACCCTACTGTACAGTATTCTTCCAAACACACTGCTTTCAAGAGCAGGAGGCACCTTAAGCTCTGTTCTCAAATAAACCCTAAAGAACCAGGAAACATAAAATATCATTTTACATTGGCATGGTAATATGCATGTTGCAAAGACAAGGGAGTTTCCTTGGGGTGCTCTTTTTTCCTCAACACATGAAATACCAGCTTTGCAAAAGACACTGTAAATACACACAGAGTATTTACCAAAAGCTAGGCATATCCAGTATTTGATTGTTGAGTTGGATATGTACTCTCTCAAGAAATCTGTTCAGCTTTTCACACAAGAAACTTAAGCAATAAGGAAGAGAACACTTTTTGTGGGTTCCTGTAATACTCTATGTCTGATTCAGCTCACAGATGCACAAATTTGATTTGCATTGGAGTAAAGCGATATGAATTTTTAAATTGTTATGAAACTATTTAAAACTCATGAAATCTGTATGAGAACCCTGTTACCTTCTCCTATCTTATTTAATTTTCTTTGGTTTTGTTTGGGGTTTTTATTTTTTTTTTTCTCTGTCCTTACCCTCCCAAACTTGAGAATGCTAGATTTGCACTCCCTAGCTTCAGTGCTCTGGAGCCCAATAGGCCTTTCCACCTTCAGCATGCACCAAACAGTATTAATTTCTAACTTGCTTCCCAGGAAATTCAAAAGTCTCATTTCATTACTGAGTCCCAAGGAGATTAAATTCCCAGGGCACCAGTCTTGCACCAGCATGGAGAATTTTAACTAGCTTCAGTGAAATCTCACACACTTTGGAGTTCACCTTAAGGAGAATAACCCATCTCTTCCTTTGACTGGTTAGAACTGATCTGAAAATGTTTCTGGAATATACCAAAAGCCTGAAATTAACCCTAATGATATTATGATGTCTAATAGGAAATGAAGGACTTTTAATTTAGGAATTTATTTTCCAAATATCCGAGTATTGAAGGAAAGTACTCTACTTGATGACCTAGTTGAAGCACAAGTTATTTTTTTTATACATAATTACAAAAAAAGAATTAAGATGCAATAGATGTTTTTAATACATTTAAACTGAGTGTTAATTCCTGCCCTGGAAAAAGTGGAAAGCAGAGCAACTGATACTTTAGTTGCTTCAGAGAAGGGCCAAGATATTGGTAGCTATCCAAGTAGAGACTGTCTACCAAGTAGAATATTGACCACAGAGATATTTTCCGTTCTAGGTGATCTCACAGTAAGAAAATGGAATAGTTTATTCCCTCATCTGTCCCAATAGTGAATGAAAGAGTTTATAATTATTCCTCATAATTTTTTGATACAGTGCAAAAGCTGAGTTTTAGATGTATCTGTAGCATTTAAATTATTTATCATTGCTTCCTGGCTGCATGCATGCTATTGCCCTCATCACTTCCCTGTTCCACAGAACTCCTGGTAAACACCAAGTATATTTGGGAATACCAAAGTCACAAAGAGCCAAGCTGTAACAGACTTAGTGCCATGTTTCTTTTAGCACATATATTAAATTGTCTTGGACCCCAAACCATGAAGTAGACAGAATTGTGAAGGAAATGCAAACAAATATGAATTTAGCTCATACTATTATCTACTACTTCATTTGCACGGGGCTGCTCAGTCTCATTTGCATTAACAAGATAAGTACTGGGGTTTTCTTATGCAGTGTATATCTTTGTTTTGGACACACAAAGAATGTAAGGAAAATCCTGTAATTCACAAAGTTTTCTCTATATGAGGCTCAGCTAGTCTATAATTAATCCCCTAGGCAAATAAAAAATCAGAGAATAACACTGTTTCACTACAGAGCAAAACCATAATCTATTTTATTTTATGAAAATTTGTCAAAAACCCTAGTATCTTTTGGAGTTAATGGGACTACTATTTGCCCTTTAGTCCACTTTTTCTGAATTTTTAAGGGCCAGAGTCTGTTAAAGAAAGGTGATAGAACTTTGCAGAAGGATTAGAAATCATGGGGGAGAACAGAAAAACAAATATGTTAATTTTTTTAAATATGCAGATGAGAATTTTCAGATATCTGGTTTTATGGACTTATAAGAAGAAAATCAATTATTAAACAAGCCTAGAACACAGATGAAGGACACTTGAGACAGAGCTGCAAGAAACACTTGTGAAACTGCTGCTTGGCAATAATGCAGAACATTTGAATGAGTGACACCCATGCTGTGTGATACAGAAGAATTCTTGTCTGGTGCTGAAAAGAAAAATAAATCAAACCAAAACAAAATAAATCCCAGAGCAGCAGTTAACACAAGAAAAAGCTGATGTTCATTGTTTTAAATTATTATTTTAATATTCTTGTGCTTGGGGGAATTAAAATATTGTAAAAGAAAGCAAAATGAAGAAATCTCAATCTACCCAAATTTGGAAATGGTCAGATTTACGACTGACGTTTGCTAAATGATGATCTTAAAATTTGGAATGTTGTGCTAGAAGTAATTACCTGTAACAATAATTTTGCCTAAACACAATGGTATTTTAATGCTTGTTTACTCAAAAATTAAATTAAAAACACTGCATCACCAAAATGAAAAGAAACTAAAACCCAGTCTAATTGTTATCTACTTGGAACCAACTGTTCTGAACAGATGGAAGCAAGCCTTGTACAAGGGATATTCTGAAATGGGCAATGAGGAAAAAAATAGAGAGTGTTTCTGTAGCAAAATATTCTACCTAGAATGAACCAAATATTTCATATGAAATATTGTACATTAAATTTTTATTAGTGATGAATAGATATCTGACCAAGACAAACCATCATTCTTAATCCTCATAAATGTGGCAATTGGAGGAAACATATTCACAGGGTTGGAATTGAAAAGCTTTTCTCAGGATGCCAGGCAAGTCCTTAGGTTTCTATTTTTTTCGTGAGTTTCTGCCTGGAACATGACAGTTGTCACGCACACTCCTCTCTCAGTGTAAAGCTATTCATTCTTTAACTGAGGTGGGCATGAAATTCTTCACTGTCACTCACATGACTTGGTGAACAAGCACAGCCATGCTTATCTTGTTTGATGTCTGATGCCATGGATGTCATTCTGTTCTTGCATTGCTTGAGTCCAGGTGGATAAAAATAACCCATTCCCTTGTATCCTAAAACAAAATTATACACACCATGGAAACATTCTTCTTCAGTGCAAGTCTTGTGCTTTTAGTGACCTCACCTACATGATCCTACTTCCTCTCTCAGAGTGATAACAGATGAAAAACAGTGGAAATAGGACATAGAATCAGGAAATTTTTCATGATAATTTCCGTAGTATCTTCCCAATTTTTAAGATATATACTTTGACATATCTCTTTGCCCTAAGAATAATCTGTAATAGCCTTTGGAAGCCCCCCCCCCCCCCCCCCCCCCCAAAAAAAAAAAAAAAAAAGAAAAAAAGAAGAAAAGTATTTCTTAGGAAATTTTGTAATTCTGATGTTGGAAGTACAACAAATCTCTTTTTTCCTCTAGATCAGGCAGAACTTAAAAAGTGAAGGCAATATTGAATACTAAACTGATGGAATAAAAAGCACATCAGTCAAAAATCTTTTTTAAGTCCTCTAACATAAATCCAGAAGTTAGTATATTAAATAATGAGGGATTAATTCTGGTTCAAAATTTTATTTTTTGGCAGAAAATATTAAAAATTGAAAATGATGCCTCAGAAAAGCAATTTCTTTCAACTAACAAACTTTTTTGTAATGATTCAAAAAACTTTTGCTTTCTCTCTTTCGCCTCCAAAAGATAAAGAGTTAATTACAACACAGCTATTTACTCCTGCATTTTATTTGTCATTTCCTTTTTCTTTTTTCAATTGTCACAAATCTCATTTCTGTTGCACTAAGTTTCTAGGCATAGCAGCTACACCATGTAATCACCCTGCTAACCTTGGTCATTACGGGTTCCTACTAATAAAAAAGGGTCAATTGGAACCTCTGACATCATAAAGGGTTTAAAATCTGAAAAGAATTACAGGCATGATCACGGCAAAACTTCTCAGGGAAATTGTGAACTGTCAAGAAATTTAGTTATGCCATGCAGTTTGATTTATTTATTAATTAGGCAGCTCATTTGGAAGACAGGTCATTCTTGGTTAGTTTTATAATTAATTAACCATCATTATACCTTCTGTAAAGGCCAGTCTTAGCTCTACATCTCTTCTTTTTCTTCTAACATTGTTACCTTAGCCATGGCTTGCAACATCCACAAGCATCTATTTTGATTCATGTGGAAAACATAATCTCACAGTTGGTTATATTCTCCACCTGCAGTGCTCTCAAAACACTTTACTTACAATTTACCAAGTTTTAAAAAGTAACTACTTCACTACTATGAGAGAGGCATCAAAAGCCAAGCAATAATTTTGAGCTACCTTACTGTCTGCAACAAAAAAACATCTACTAAGGCCTTGAAATATAGGAAAACTATGGCACTCTAGTGCTTTTCATGTTATTTTTATCATGTATTTATTTAGATTAAAAAATAACCCCAGCACTCAAGTGCCAAACTATCTATCTCTGCCTATGAATGGATACAATGAAGTGGTAAGATGTGCACACGAATACACATAAAGATACAGTATATACATGGAATCACTGCTGAAATTTTTGATGGAAGAAAAAGGAAACAGACAAAAACCCTTCTATAGTTGTTGAGTAGTATTAATTTTTCATTTATCACTGCAAATACAATTTTCTGAAAGTGAATGTTTCGTAACTGTTCAAGATGGATCTCAATTGTTATATAGTGGAGATTGAGTAGTTAAAAATACATAATTATATAACTAAAAACTGCATCTCACTTTTTGCTTTCTTGAATAAATTATGTAACTGTTAGAAAATGTGCAAGTTTCACATATAATAGTTAATGAAATTCATATAAATTGTCAATGTGTGTCTAATAACAAATATTTCACAGTACATTTCATTCTTAATACATGGATTTTTGTTTACAAATATTAAAATGCACATAGTAGTAATATAATCTAAAAATAGGGTAGGTATGAGTAATATACATTGGCTGTCTTTGTCTAATTTATATTGTCTTTCTTTTGAATTTTGGCCCCAAATTAGCCAGTTTAATGAAGCTATCTTTCCAATATCAAGGCAAATAATTCCCTCTCTTGCATTTTTGTGACTTTCATAGCTTACTGGTAATAAACAGCAGACATCTCTTAGTTATCTCTAAACTATTTTATCATATAGATAAAATTTGCTTTATTGGCTTCTTGCCTCTATCCCACTGGAAAACACACACAAGGTTTTGGAACTACCCTTTCTGTCATATATAGATACTATAGTTGTTAGATTTTTAGTATATACATCTAGAAAAAAATATATATATTTTGTTCAAAATAAAAGAGAATAGTAGGATGAAAATTGTTCAATGATTTCACAAAGGACACTGAAAAAAAAGAATAAAAGAAAAAAATGACAAAATCTCTTTTGCACAATTTTACATTATCAGTTATCAAAGCTGGCCATCAAGAAGGATAAAGGTTTTCTATTTTGGATGACTGAGAAATCAAACCACAATTAAAATTCAGGGATGATAAGTTTTAATGCATAAGAAAAATAAAAAATCTTATGGAAATGTGTGACTGTAATTAGTTCCTGACTACAGGTCATAGGTAGATGTCTGAAAACAGGTTCAAAAATTTAAACAACGGGTAAGTATTTAACAATAAAATAAAGAGATTGTGGTATACCATTGTGTATGTGTACCATGAACATGCCTTTGTTTTGAACACTGCATACATTATGACCACTATATGAAAAGGAAGCAAATAGAAGTGGAAAAAAAAGCTAGAGAAAGGCAAAAAGGACTGTCTAAAATGTGGAAAAAAACCCATATAAGGAAAGAGTAAATAAACTGAAGGTTTTTTAAGGAAAGAGAGGGAAAGATGAATGACATAGGTTTCCCAAATCATGAATGAATGGGAGAATGTAGAAGACATAAGAACAATTCAAACCTAAGTGTACTAGAAGAGGCAGTAAAACAAGCAAGCCAACATAATACTTGCTTATCACCCCATTAACACTTATTTTTGTAGTTATTTACTGGATAGTTTCTTTCCAATGCCATGAAATTCAGAGTTAAGTTTCTCAGCCTACTTTGCCCTATTTATTAGGAAAACAATCCTTATCTTTCAGTATCTTCTTGTCTCAGAGCTCTGAATCTTTCATTTTTAAAATATTTTATTTTTGAAGGGTTTTGTTTGGGTTTTCTTAGTTTGTTTGGTTTTTTTGTTTGTTTTGTTTGAGGGAATTATGGAGTTCTTTTGGTTGTTGGTTTAGTTTGGTGTTTTGTTTTGATTTGTGTGTTTGTTTGTTTTTTGTGGATTTGATTTTTTTTTTTTTTTAGTTTAGTTTTTTTTTCTTTCTAACATTTTTTTGGTCATGGGTTTGTTAGGGTTTTTTTTTTCCAGATAGGGAAGAAATCAAAATTAGAAAAATATTCAAGATATGAGCAAATACTATTCTGTATTCTGTTTTGTTTTCTGTCAGTACATTAATAATTCCTAAAATGCTCTGTTTGTTCGCTTTCTTGTACTCTTTTCTCAAGCACCTTCCAGTGTGCAGAGAAGCACTCCATCTAACTGATGGAGAGAGGGTACAGAGCAGGATGAGCCTTTGATCTGGGACAACATATTATGCACATTCAGACAGTGACAATATAAATTATTACTAGCTATTTAAAATAGCAGAGATCACGGAAAAATAGTGGCACAGATAAATCCTGTGAGACTATAAAAAATCCGTCACTTCAATTACAACAACAAAGGGGAAATAATCATCTACATGGAGCAGTTTTATGCCATTAAAAATTGTTTATTGTGATGAATATTTAAAAATTGGTGCAGTAAACCTGTAAACAGAGAAAACTTTAATATTGTTTTACAGTTTTATCCATGAAAACATAGGTCAGCAATAGAATGCTTGAAACAATACAAGGAGTTTTCATGCTCTATTAATTAAGCCTATGATCCAAAGAATTCCCCAAGATCTTATAAATTGATGAAAGAAGTAAATAGCAAAAACCGAGAAAATTAAAAGAATCAGCCATCTTCTACGCATATAAGTTGTGCTATGAAAGAAGAAGTCTTACCCCTATTCCTTCTTATAATTATGGGAAGCAGTTGGAGGGAGAAGGTGGGTGAGGTGGCAAATGGTAAGTGAAACTTACATATGTAAAATACATTTTGGTTTTAAATTGCCACTAAGAATTTAAAAAATGCTTTATTCCTTTCTGAGATAAACAGAAACTCAGGATACACGTAACTCATGTGTTCCTAGAAATCATGAGCAGATATCCATTTGGCACAGAATGTGCCATTCTGAGAACCAAATTTTATAACAGTAAACATTATTTTCATATCAAGAGTTGAGTTGTAATGGGATGGAACACTACTCCACTATAACCAAATGACATTATCAGATTTAAGATTTTAGGTAAGTGAATTGTGTCTTTGTTATAACTCAGTTTGTCAAGAGCTATAGTTTTAGTTCTGGATAATGCTTAGTTCTGCACTGCCTTAAGGGCAATATTATTTTGCGCTCTACTACGAAGTTATCAAAAAACAGGTAGTAATGCTGTCCTATTAAGAAGCCACATCCATTTAAGAAAACTTGCCATGATCAGACACCCTAAGACATAGCAATCCATGTTGCATAAGAACATTTAATCTTCATCTTCAAAAATATTTCTGGGTTTTTTCCAAATGTTAGGTGTTCTGTATTTGGACAACTGTTAATCTTGCAAACAGCCTTGTTGAGGTTGTATGTCCTAGAAAGCTCAGGTCCTCATTCTGTTTCCGTGCCATGAAGTCAAACAGACATTTTAAGGAAAAATGAATGTAAAAACAGGCTGCTCTTAGACCTTGGAAAGTAAGCTGATTTACAAAACTGTTAAATACATCCTAGTTCCTAACTTGATTGTTGTGGGTTGTTGTGGGTTTCTCTATACTTACCTACACAAACATTTAGACAGTGTTAGTAGACATCTGAAAGGATGTGCAAGAAAACAAGCATGTTTCAAGGTCTCTGACTACTGTATAATCATTCCTTGTGATTTCAGAAGGTCCAAAAGAAATTAGATTTTAAAGGTGAAATATCAAAGTTTATTTATCTATTAACTTCGACAACACATTATTTGTCAAGCATCCTTTTTAGAAGACAGGCAATGAAACTGAACTTCCTACTGCAAAAACTTTCATTGTATTCACAGAATCATTTAGGTCAGAAAAGACCATCATTGAGTCTAACCATAAACTCAGCACTGCCACTTGCACCACTAAACCACATCCCTGAGTGGTTAATCTTTTAAATACTGCCAAGGATGGTGACTCCACCACTTCTTTGAGTAACCTGTTTCATTGCTTGACAACCCTTTCCATGAAGAATTTTTTCCCCATTTTTTCTGAATCTAAACCTTCTCTGGTACAACTTGTGCAATTTCCTCTCATCCTGTCACTTGTTACTTGTGAGAAGAGACTTACCCTTTCAGAGATAGAAAGTGATAAGTTCCCCCGTGAACATCCTTTTCTCCAGGATAAACAACTCCAGCTCCCTCAGCCACTTCTCATCAGACTTGTGTTCCAGACCCTTCACCTGCTTCATTGACCTTCCCTCACTCCAGCTCCTCAATGTCTTCCTTATAGAGAAGGGCCCAAAACTGAACACACAATTCAAGGTCTGGCCTCACCAGTGCCAAGTACAGGGGGATGATCTGTGCCCTGGTCATGCTGGTCACACCACTGTCCATACTAGCCAGGATGCCATTGGCCTTTTGACCACGAGTCTGGGTCGTGTTCAACCAACACTGAAATTGCAATGCACCAAAGTTTTAGTACATTTTTCAATTTCTATTTTGTGTTCACATCAAGGATCATTATTTCCTAAGAGCACCTAGCAGGAAACATGTAAGGACACTACATCCCTTTTGAAAAAATTTACAATTTTTATCTCCTTCATCCCATAGTCCTTTTCTTAGGCATGATGCCAGCAACTGTGTAGGAATTTTCACTGGTTTTCTGTAAACTCTGAGAAATAATCTGGGATTTGTGAAGATAAAATGGGGCTAGTTTTTTAAGCAAGATTTCTCTGCAGATTTAGAATTTTACCAGTTTCTCTGATCTGTAGCTTTTAATGCCAATTATTTTATTTATACTTCCAAACTATTAACAAAAATAACATGCCAAAAAGAGATTTATGATTAGTCTGCTAGGATGCTCTGGCTGAATCATGATTCCCTTCATGCTTCTATTTTCAGATCTATTTATTAGATTAAAAATAACTATTAAGCATATATATCATTTTATGGTGATTATGCTCTTTGTTTTTAGTCAGAATGCTGCATAGTGCTTAACTCAATACTTCATAAGCCAAGAAAAATACATAGAAATATTGTAGAAAAAAAATTGTAATTCAGTGAAGGAAAACATCAAATTTGTTCTCTATGCTTAAAATGTGGTGACTAACATTGTGGAATATTATTTTTTAATTCCCTCTGAAAATCAACTTATATTGGTTTTTCATTGCCTCAATGTCATACACACAGATGCCAGTTAAATTAAATTGTATTATTAATTGTTTCCCTAGCATTTTGCAGCTCATCGGATTCATGTCTCAATCCCTACATTTGTAAAAGATAATCTTTACCTGATTTTCATATCTGTGGAAGAGGAACATTGATTTTAACTATTATAATAAAACTTCCATTAAAAGGAAGATGAGCTTCTGATGTTTAGAGGAAAGATTTAATATTTACTGGACTATGTAGTTATTATTACTATGTATGCATAATTATTTCTACAAGTCTTTTCTGGAGGGTGCTGAATATGAAGCAAATTCATCTGGTTTGCTGCTCACCAACATTCACATAGGAAGACAGATATTTATTATTCACCATACTTCATGCACATTTCAGCTCTTGCATCCAGTGCTCTGCTAAGCCTGTAGAAATCAGCTGTCTGCCCTTTTCTCTGGAAATCTGTCTTCCAACAGGCTGAACACTCAGTCCCTGACAGAAGCTGTGTGCTACTCAGCTTGTCGTTACAAAGGCCACAGAGGTTACAGCGCGATTCTCTGCCATGGTTAACATGAGGAACTGCTGCTGGGAAAGGCACTTGTCCCAAGCAGTCACCATGGAGTGCCGGTTAGGAAAAGGCTCAGCAGTTTCAGATGCTGGACAGAAGAAGATGACGCTGCTACAGACATTTAACATGAAAAGAGAACTGGATGAGAAATGACTGATCGGACAGACTCTTTCTCAGATGGAAAGCAGAGAATGTGTCGTATGTCTCATCAACATTACTGGAAATATTGTAAGGGTCCTTCTGGCAGCTCTGAAGCAACCACAGAAACTGGAATTATCTCTACAAGCTCAGATCAGTGAGAAGTTAGGGGCTTGTATAGGTGTTACAAATTAGCTGAGCATACAGAATTTTTGTTCTGTTCCTTTAGTCCTCTTTAGAAAATTGAGGAAAAAAAGAGGAATGTATTAAAAATATGTTAGCTACTACTTCCAAATTGAACTCTGTATATTTTCCTTATAACCTTGGCTTTTTAATGCTACTAAATTTTTTTATATACTCTTAGTAAGCCTTCATATCTGTGATATTTTGGGATGACTGAAGTACTTAAAACAATGTATTATTTTCATTATTGTATCAATCACCAGGAGTCAAGGTTTGTTTTTATTTGGATTTGAGTGCTATCACAGCATCTAAAAATTACTCCTTGATGCAGAGGTTTACTTTTTCCTACAGTGAAACTGAGGTGTTCTGCTACTTTTGCGTGGTCCTGCTTTGACAATAAAAGGAGAAAAATCATTAATAAGAAAAAAGAAGTTTAAAAAAAAAGGGTGTTAATTGACAAAGTTTTCTGTAAGGTAGTCCACTAGGACATTTCTTTTTTTTGTGGTTTTAGTGTAGCATAACTTGAACTGTGTCATGATTGGCAAGTCTAAACTTGGCTAATGGCAGATGATTCCTTTGCCTGTTTAGACTTTCACAGGTTCATTGGCTATGGAAGTTAGCATTGGTCAAGGTTCTACTTCTTCACTGTTAGACCTTCAGAGTCATGGAAAATTATATGTATTAGCACAGTGAATGTTCTAATCTCACACATAAAATGAGTTACTGTTTTAAATCACTTCTGAACTTTTGTATATAGAAGCTGGTTTTCTGCTTTGTTTTAGCTAGTGTGTGTTTGTATGTACTTTTGCAGTTATTGAGGAAGTACACATTTACTTGGAGAGCCTGTGGTCATTGAAAATAAATGGTTGCGTAGAATGAGTGAGAACAAAAATGGGTGTAGTTATTTTTTAGTATGGATTATTCAAATAATTTGGTGCTTTCCCTCTGTGAAAAGAGAGACACATTTCCAATTTCCTCCTGTTGCATTATTAGTTGGGTAACTCTGGGAACTAAAACTGGGAAGAGGAAGTGATGGGAGCAGGTGAGGGTTTGTCTTTCATTCTGTCTCTGAGAAAGAGAAGAGAGACAACCAGTGTTTTAATTTTGTTTGCTTACTTTACATACTTTAGAAGCAAAAAAACATGATAACTTTTCAATGTTAAGCAGTAAATTTGAAATCACACACACACACAAAAAAATTACTGATTAGGACTTCACACAGCAAAGGGAATATATTGCTGCAAACATAACTATGAGAGAACAATTATATGTCTGTTACCATTCTTTTCATTTGGCATTTCATGTACCACTGTCTGAGAAATGATTAGAAACAAAGAGAAATGCAGCACTACTTGGCATATAAACCATAAATACATACTCTAATACATCACTTCATTTCCTGTGCCAAAGGAAATAGAAAAATTATTCTTGTTTTGTACATTACACATATTATAGATAGCAATATAGCTGATATAATATTGCAGTTTTAGCAACAGAATAGAAACCCAAACACTGTCATCCAGAGGCTGGAAGGGCTTTGGAAAGATAGGCAAATTTTTATTTCCATTTTGAACACGAGAGAGCAGAGACAAAATATATTAAGCAGTCTGTGAAACATCACATGGATCAGTCACAGAATCTAGCCTTGTGACTTCGAAACATATACTGATTCATTAGCTCATGGATTTCTTGTTCATGTCTTGAGCTTCTAAAATATTCATCCTTTCCCTACCACTCTACACCTCCATTTTTTTGCTGTAATCCTATCAATTTTCATGATCCTACAGTGTGGCATGTCAGCTTTCAGATTAAACGTATTTTAATACAGGATTATGAAGTAGTTCTTGCTGATTTAGCTCTTCTCTGCTCTTATTAGACCAGAGATTTTTTTATAAATATATGCATGCGAGAAATCTTTCTTCTCATAGCTATGATTGTTCTTTACATTTTGTCCTAATCTGTGCTAGATTGCTGTTGAGTTGCCCTCTTTCAGAGTAGCAACTGTTTCTCAAATGTTGAACCCACATATATATAGAGTTTAGAAATCTTTCAGTATGCAAATTTTTGTAAGTATTTCTGAGAGGGGTGTTATTTCTCACAGCAAAGAATTTTGAAAACTCAAGTGTTGTTTGTTGTTAATTCTTAATTTTATCCTTTATTCCAAATGAACATGGTAACTTTGTTGTGTCTTAAAGTCCAAGGACAAACACAAACTTAAAAGACCACAAAATGCTTAATTACAATTGTCGTTAAATACTAGATTTGGAAAAGGATCACTATGAATAAAATGTTTGTGAAACTATTCACATTTTCAAAGAGTAAAATGGGGTTGTAGTTAACAAGAAGCTTTTTTAAATAGAAAGCAGATACAGAACACAGGAAGGCAAAGAAAAAAAAGGGAATTCTTGTTTTTAAAAAAAAAAACCCAATAAATCACATTAAACATAGATAAGTTTATCTTTTAAAATTAAACTTATGATAATTTTTTCATCAAGAAAGAAATGTTAGTAAAATTAAATAACTTTTTCAGTGACTTTTTAAAGGAAATCTAAATATTATGAATCAGTATAATTATTATGACTGAAACAGACAACCTATTTAAAAATAAGGTATTAGCACCCGTTATAAGGAGATTCACTACATTATTATTTTTTAATTGCCTGCCTATTGGGCTTATAATGAAATGCCTGGTTCACCCTTTGGTATTATGGACACGTAGAAGCAGCAATGTTTATAAGATGGGGTCAGTTGCATAACTGATCATGTTGACAACTGTTAATCATGATCACTCCTGCACTTTCAGAACCATTTAGAAAGAAATTAAAATTTAATCAATAAACTAACACAGAATGGAGGGTCTAGTGTTTTTGCAGAGAATTGCTAAATCATCAACAGCTTCTATAACACTTCTAATGTGAAGCAGCACCTGAACAGGATATAGACTGAAAATATGGAGTAGAATCCTTAATGGACTACATCCCTTAAGAAGTGATCTTAAATTCCATAGTGATTGTCTATAAAGTGGGCCAGTAACTAATAGTTAGTGTTCAGTACCTAACTGCAGTGTCCTTTTATTTTTGTACATCTGTATCTACAAACCTTTATTCTTTGTTACATGAAAAATTAAAGACTTTTTTAAAGCCTTCTATGTATTTAAAACAAACTTTGAAAAAAGAGTCTACACTGACAGGTAGAAATTAATGCTGCAAACTAGGCTGTAGATGTGGTCATTATTCTTACTAGTGGAGAAAGTACACAGAAAAAGGAAATTTTAATTAAAATTGTAACCTAATTGAGAAAAAAGTTGAGCTTTTATATTAACTTTAACAGGGACAAAATTTCATTGCATTGATTTGTAGAGGCCGGTGGGCCTGCTGAGAAAGCTTCCCCAGAATGCTCTGTTCTGTTATGCTAATGTTCCCCAGTTCTGCTCCCCTGGTTGGCTCCGTTGGTGGCTACAACCCCTGTTACTTGATACACCCTGGGAGTTGCTTCATCAGTTCCCTTGCCCTGGACCCCTCTTTGTTCTCCCCGGGGGACTTCCCTGAACCCTTGCAGAGGTGCGGACACATTAAATCTCTCCTGTAGAACCCTATGCAAGGACTCTTGCTGCTCATTTCATCGTCGGACTGCTTTAGCCAGCACTCTGGGCTGTGTGTGCGAGCTGCTGCACCGGGGGGCTTTCTCCTGGAGACGCTTTCAGGAAGGTCGCGACGTGGAACCAGCTGAGAAGAAATTAACATTGATTCAATTTAGTAATTGACTTCTGTTATGATGCATTCCTTAATGATTATCACTTACATATCATATTCCTTTTGGAAACAGTCTTAGCTATGAATCTTCATAGTATTCAAATGCTTTTTATGTTCACATATTCCAAGTGCCCTGAGTAGATAGATATTGGGATTTAACATACCATGCCTTAAAACAGGACCACAACTGAAGTATATTTTTCAGGACGAGTCTAGAGAGATACCTGGATTACTGTAGAAAAGCAGAGCAATGATTACTTCATTCCTTTGCATAGTGCAAAATCATTAATTAGTATAAAATCAAGGAATTACTAGCTGCCGATATGACTGACTAATGCCTCTTACTGTGATGTATAATGAAGATCCAATAGGGTTAATGATCCCTCTAGAGCTCACAAATTGGAGTTTAGCAAATTTCTCCTTAGCAAATATTACCTGTTGACAGCCACAGAGTCACACCAGATTATTGAAGAACAAAGACAAGGATGTGACCCATTTACATGCTCCTACTGGTCTTTCCTCTCTGACATGTCCCCCAAGGAGGTTTCATTATCCATTGTTCAAGACTCTATTTTCCAGACTGGGTTCTAACTAACCTATGGTTTCTGCCAGAATGAAATGTAGGGTCACTGAGCAGACAGCGAGCCCAAGGAGGGATTAGTCAGTGTGTTACAGAACACCCTGTGAGAATGCAGGAGTGGAGAGTAGAAACTAGCACCACAAGCAGTACAGAAAATTTGGTACCATCTTTGCTTCAACATATTGAAGAAAAAGTTCAAGTTAGTTTTCAACCTTGTATTGAGAACCAAATTCTTTTCGCAACCAAATATTCAACTAAATAGTAAGTTATTGTTCACAATGTCACATATATGTCTCCAAATACACACACATAGGTATCAATTAAGGATTTGAGCAGAAATCTATCACTGTTTAACTTTTTTTCAAATTTCTTCACGCTATTGTTTGATATAAAACATTCATATTGGTTTCTTGAACTATCTACAAGTTTCAGATCTCACTGTTAAGAATACCACCTTGCTTTTACCATGAACTTTCAGAAAATTACCTTTGATTATGAACTGCATACTCAAATAAAAGTTTGAATAGTGAATCTCAATTTCAAAAGGACTGTGATGAGCTGCATAGATCTACCTTATTATGCCACATAAAGTATTAACATAAATAGATTATAAACAGCTGCAGATTCTAAATGCTTGCAGTATATAGCTTCAACTCTTTGACTTAAAAACTGCTGCTGAAGAGCACACTTGATAACTTCATACAGAAGGGGACTTGGAACTTAAAACATAAGAAAGTGACTGAGTAACGGGGCACACACTCAGAAGAAAACAGAAAAAGGAGCTTGGACAGAACGATTCATTTGCTGCAAGGTCAACCTCTCATTTCAATTTTATGTATTAAAATTATTATTTGCTCTTAAATCTAAATAACAATTTACTATAGAAAGTATGGGACAATTTTTAAAATATGGCTTGATGAATGTGGACACTGTATCTTTGGGATGTGTAGTTCGAGAGTAACCTATTTCCAAGAGCACTGATAGAAAAATTTGTTTCTATAATCTAAAAGCAGTGTCATGTATTCTTTTCATTTACCAAAATGTGAAAACCTTCCTGTTTCACTTTATGATTTCTCCAAGGAATAAAGCAACAATTCCAAACACCTTCTTAGTATATAAGATGTTATTCTCAGGTCCATCTAATGAATTTAGGGGAGCAAATCCTCGAGCAGATCAGCAGAACTTATGCTGCTGAGTTGGATGTCACGGATAGTCCAATCTCAGACTCTAACTAGGAAAGATAGAAGATTTGAGAGAGAAAGCAGCTTGACCTCTTAAAGGTGCTATAAACTCTCAGGACAAAACAGAAAGACAACTGAACTAGTGACAGCAAAAACTGTACATATTGGAGGTTTTAAAATAGTAAGATACAGATGTCTAAATGTCACACATTAAAGACAAAAAACAAGCATGAAAAGGTAATGACTTCCTAATTTCAAAGGATATGGAGAAACCTAGCATCTAAAGAATCACCATGCATTTAATGTCCTTAAAGAAAGGTGACTGGAAATTTCTCTGTCCGAAAAGGAAAATAATGAAATTACTATAACAATAAAGAGTTATTTATCTCTTTTGAAACCTTACCTAGGTTTGTGATCCTTAAAAACATCAAGCAAATGAAAAAAAAAAAAATAAACTCCCCTTGTCAACAACAACAAAAAAGAAATGCAATAGGAATTGCGTCTGTTCTTGTCTTAAAAGCTCACCTAAAGTCAATTTTTTCTTGTCTTAAATAACAAGAACTCTCAGTCATTACACTAAGTATAAATTTAGTGCTTCCCAATAGCACTAAAGAGGAGGGAAAAGGAAGAGCACCACTAATAACCTCCAGTTATCCATCTTCTCCAGCAAATAAAAGAACTTCCAAAGAAAGCAAACATATATCAAGCACCACTGCTGTAATTCTGCAGAGATTTAAGACTATATCCTTAACATCATTATGTCGAAGGAATGTTCCTATATTTGTTAATAATTACAGGCTTGAAATTCACTTTGCAATGCAATGGAAGAATGAGGATGAAGTAATATTAAGGCAGTGTCTCTATCTCAGATGCAATCTAGTTGAGAATGCAGATTCTAGCATATTAAAAAAAAAAATCACCACACCCATCAGTGTGGTAAACAAAAAAGGAATTCATTTAAACTCCTTAAAGAGAGAAGAATCCATCTCTATCTCCACTCCAACATTGGATAAACCCATCAAGAGTGTGCAAAAGGCAGCTCACCTCCAATTCATACACAGGAGACATCTTGTACCCCATCAGCCTTCTCCCATGTGGTTATTTGCTAACCTGGATAAAATGACCCCCTTAATTAAAGGACTGCCTAACTCATTGGAGCTTTGTGGAACCCAATTGCAAGACTGACTTTGAGCTGCTCCTGTGGGAGGGCTGTAAGCTGGACCTGATCTTATATGGGGAGAAATAGCAGGGGAACTACCAATTTATGGCTGACAGGTGGGGTTTGTTGCAAATGAAGTGAAGAATCAAAATGCTGTCCAAAGGGTAGAACTCAGGGAAAATGCTTCTTGGTTCGCAGATTGGAACCAGAGAGGTGAAACCTCAAGAAACCCTATGGAGGGAGGGACTGGAGAAAGGTATCCCTTGGGAATTGATGGATGAACAACTGTTCCAGGATTTGTGAATCCTGGTGAATATGTGGAAACAAAGGAATAGGAGTCCCCAGAAGAGAGACCATCCTTCAATACCCAGTAAGCTGGAGATCCTTACAGTCCCATTAGTGGAGCTGGATGTAGCTGGCTGGGAAACTCTCAATGCTGTCCCCAGTAAGTTAGCCAGGGTACAGCCAATGGAAAGACCTTAGAAGACTCACGGAAAATAAAGATGGTAAAATGCTGGCAACTTTTCCATTGGTTCCTTGCGATCCTCAGTCACCTTTTCACAGTCACAAAGTACCTCTTCTTCTGCCCTGAATGAGGGAACTACCAAAGGAAGCAGGATAGTCCCTGAAAAATAACAGATACATTTTTCTGATGTGTTCGGGTTCTCTAATCCACAGTAAAATAAATCCAAATAAAATATTGGTTGACTGGTGACAACCCTGCTGAGACCATGATGATATTGGGTTCGTTTCCTTTGAATATTATGAGATTGGGCCTCCTGAAGGGGAAAGCCTGGCTAGGTTCTAAGGGAAAGGGGTGGGAATTCAGTTCCCTTGTGCTCTCAGTAAGGCTTTTACAAACTGCTCCTGCACTACCGCTGTCTAAGGTACTGGATGGAAAGCCTTGTCCTCTGCCACTAGGAACCAGAGAAGGAATTGCTGAAGTCATTAAAGAGTTAAGGGAAAGGGGAATTGTTGCTCAAAGCCACTCCCCCTATAGCTTACCTATGTGGCCTGTTAGCAAACCAAACAGGAAGTGGTGCCGGACAGGATTATCATCGCTTGAATGCGAGTCCTTTGACTGCTGCAGCCCCCAATAAAGCCAAACTGTGTTCCACTATTCAGGAACAAGTTCTCTTTGTTTTAGCTAAAATTAATGTACAGGATCTGGATTTAATGATTCTCTTCAGAGAGGAGGATCAGCAATGTTTTGCTTTCACATGTAAAGGAGTACAGCACACGTTTACTCATCTCCCACAGGGATACAGGCACTCACCCACTGCAACCCATCACGCCCTAGCTCTTGAACTGAAGGAAATGACCAGATGGGGATGCCAAGGCGTATCAATACATTGATGGTGTATTGATTGGAGGTGCTGATATTACTGAGGTGGGTCTGACTCAGGCAAAAATAATTGACTATGTGGAAAAAAGTAAACCTGCAGGGTGTCAAGAGGATCCAGACTCTTGTCAGTGGTGCCAAGCAATACATCAAGGTAACAGGCAGAACCTGGAACACAGGAAGTTCTGCCTGAATTTTTTTACTTTGCAGATGACTGAATGCTGGAATAGATTGCCTAGAGAGGTTGTGGAGTGAATATATCATTTCCTGGAGAAAAAAAAAAAAAAAAATTCAAAAGCTGTCTGGACACGATCTCAAGTAACATGCTCTGGGGAACCCTGGTTTAGCAAGGAGATTGGACCTCCAGTGGTGCCTTCCAGACAATTTTGAACAAGAAGGATCTACTGGACTAATGGCTTTAAAAATTTTCATCACTGCCCCCTTCACTTCCACGGTGACAATTCTATAACATAGTAATTACAAAGAAAACTGAGAGAATTTTGTAGTCAGTATTGTATCATAAAATTGATAAATATATATATATAAGGCATGTATACATATAAACATACATATATATAACACATACACATAATTACATATTATTGCATACACAAATATACATAAAAGGGTTAAGAAAATCTCCCATTTGCATTTTACAAAGTGCAGACATTTCTATTTTATTAGGTGTCTCCATCCCTCTCTAAAAAGTTAAACAAGCCATAACACTGCTAAAAAGGTGAATGGGAGAAAAAGTCTTTTTGCAAAATACATTACAACAAGGTCCTTTGAAAAAGGACAAGACAGTAAAGAGATAATTCAGAATTTTGGAAACACATGGCAGTACTTAATCTTGAAAAAAAATAGTGAATTTTACTATATTAGGGGCTATAGATGTTTTGAAAATATTTTATGCCTCATTTGCTTAGAGAGTTATTTAGTCTCAATGAAGTATCAAAGATGAAATCAACATAATGATTTTTATGGCACATTGCCAGAAAAAAATTATTTAACTGCTTTGCATCTGGTTATTTGTCCTGTTTTTGGCTGATTCCTTTCATAATGACTAACCAGCTCCAAATCTGGAGCTGCAAGTATTTAAGTAACAGCATACTCTGATTAAAACAACTTTCTTGCTTTGCTGGGGAAAAAAGAAAAGACACAAGTAAAACAAACAAAACAAAACAAAACAAAACAAAGAAAAAACTAAAAACAAAACCAAACCAAAACAACAAAAAATCCCCTGACCACCACTACCTAAAAAAAATAATAAAAAAGTGGTAGTAATAAATTTTCCCAGAATAACTTTTCAGACTACTTGCCAAATTCACAGCCTCACATCAGATGATAGCCTCAGAAATATTAACCTAGCTGTGATAGATGATTTTGTTCAAAATTAGGTATTTAAACAGAAGAATATATGCATTAGGTTCTTCATAAAAACTGACTTCCTAAACTATTATGTCCAGTTGTTTTATTCCACAGATTCTTGAAGATGCAGGAAATGTAAAGTTGCACTTTAGAAAGGTCTAACTTTGACAGAAGGCCCTAGAGCATAAATAAGCTATGTTCTGCATCAATTGTGTGAATCATAACCCCCAAAAATACTTTAGTTCATCACATACTGGGTAACATTTTCAGAAATAACTATCTTGTAAAATCACATGAGCTTTCTCTCTTACTTTTTAATTTTATTTTTCACTTCAATGGTTGTACCTGTCCTTATTTCCTTCTTTGATGAGAAAAAATGAACCAAAATCTGAACATAAATTAAAAAAACAAAATAATATAGACTTGGCATAATTAAGCACAAAGTTTTTTAGGAGGTAATTTTTGAAAGATTGCCAAAAATAATGCAATTTCTGCTATCCTTGCACAATTAACATGCTTCATGAGTTTATAGAACCTTCCACTTTTAAAAAGTAGATGATGTGCTAATTCTACTGATTAGAAGTCTAGAGGCTGCCCTGTTTAAACTATGTAAATTACCAACCTAATCACTCAATCTTATTGTCATCACATCATTAATTCTCTACAGGTTAAACAAATTTGGGCTCATATTTGCAACTTCCACATTGCATCAGCAGATCCTCCAACATATTATCTTAAGACAAATTAATTAAGACAAACTGGTATTATAATTTGACTAAAATATCATTTTTGAGAAGAAAAAGAGATTCTGATATTGCTATTGAGTTATAATATACTTCCAAAAATATTAATGCATATCTCATATATTTCATTTTTAAGTCATTACTTTTAGGCCAATAAAATCCATATGAATAATACAGATTGCAGAACATCCAAAGCCATATGTTTGCATCTGCAATGTCTCCTAGATTTACATGCTTCCAGCTTTTGCATACTTATTTAGAATTTTCTATGTACCACCTAATGTATAAGAACATGGACATGCACCAAGTTTTTTACAATTCAATCTGCTTATTTGAAATGCTGACCATATATATCACAAGGAAAATGTACACAGAAAGAAATGAGATCTAAAATGTTGAAAGAAGATAATAGACTTTGTAAGATTGCAGTAAGAACTGGATCTTATGGTTAAAAATTTGACAGATTTTCTCAGTTCACCCGTAGCAGCTATGTGTCATTTTATTTATTCATATTCTCTTCACCAGCTCAGGTGTATATTCCAAAGTCTGGAGGTAGGCTGAAGTCCACAATCTTTTCAGCTGATAATGTGGTTGCCAGAAGAAGATGCTGAAAAAAATTTAGGAGCACATGAACTTCAGAGCAGAAGGAGCTATCTGGGTAGTAGCTGGTGGACAAGAGGAGAATGCCACAGACACTCCTCACTCTCTAATACTGCAGGGCAGCACAGAGATGAGCACCATTCAAATACAACACACTGGAAGACTGATGGACTCAAGGGTGTGAATTCGCCTTCTATCCTACTCATGCTCTTCTTAAAATGTGAATAATTGCATAACAGAGCTACTTGGATGACTTATACCACACTGTGTTAACGATCTCTATTCTTTCCTACCCTCTCTCCTGAAATATAAAGCATGCATTTTAATTTGTAAACTACCTTTGAAAAAAATTATACAGGATCAGTTTTTAAATTTTGTGGCTTTTTATGTTTCTCAGGTACTCTGCTATCACCCATTCTATCTGCAACAGTGCTTCTAAGATTTCATTTAAAGTCTGATTTTATACTAAGATATTCACAGATAAAATACCATTCTAAATGTCTAATAAGTAACATTGGCTTTGCTAAACTGAGTTCATGAGATATAATTTCTGAGTATAATGAGAAGATTTTGAGAAAATAAGAGACATTTCAAAAGACAGGTCTTTTACAGACCTGTAAACAGTATTTGCACTAGAGACACCTCTTTTGGGTACTGTAACCACAGCTGCTCTGGTTTAGGACATTGCAATTTCTCTAACAAAAAGTTTTGATTCTCATGTCGAGCAAAATAGCAATTGCACAGATAGAAACCAGTTCATTCCCTAAATCCTTTCTGCCTACATGTGATATTTTCCATGATACTAAATGGAAGGAGAAAATATATCTTTTATGATATAGTGTAAAAATAAACTAAAAGACATGTTGGGAATCCTCAGAAATCCACTTAGTTCCTAGATGTATGTAAAAATGTGCCTTGTTGAGTTAGATGCTGCTTCTGAGAGGAGAAAATGAAGAAATCTTATAGTTATCTGAGGGAATTACCAAAACAAACCATAGCAGAAATTCCTAATGATAGTCTGAATTGCCAGAGTGTTCACTTCATCTTGGTAACCCGACATTTTATATTCATTTTTATCCTCTGTCACACACAATTTATAACATTTCACATTGTAAAAAGTAATTTAAAGGTGCAGCAGCAATTTAACATACAAAAAAACCCCACCTCCTTAACTGTGGGTCACTTTACATAGTTAAGCCTTCAATACAGAAATATTGCCTTTGGCCATCATAGATAATGAGGTTCATCCAGATATAACAAATGGCAAAGTAAAACAACCAGAAACTTTTATGAACTTGTAGTCCCATAATATTATATTGTCCCTCCCCTACACAAACAAGGTTTAAATATGTAAGTATAATTAAAGCAGTAGATGATGTTGTCCCCTCACTTCCATTCCTTTTGAATTTTATCTTTTACTTTATATAGATTAAAAGGCTGGAGACAGAAAGACAAGTAATTTGGCAGACTTTCTTCTGCTAAAATGAGGAGCATTATAAAATTTTATTCAGCCATTCCTTCAAGATGAGAATACACCGGACATTGGACAATATGAATATGAATTTAAAATATTCAGATGTTCTAAGACAACAATTAATTGACTTTACACCTTCAACCCTTTTAAAACTACTTAAATCACATGTTCCACTATGATGCATGCAAGCTGTTTTGAGGTTTTCATGACATATAATCCTTCAAATATTCTTTGACTTGACTCAACAAAGATTAACTTAGGGAGCAAGTTTTATTTGTGCTTCCTTTAGGATTTGTTTCTTTCCCAGATTTTTGAAAAATCCTAGACTGAGGTCTGATCTTAGTTAGCACAGAGCAAATTTAGTAGCACCAGAACCAGTGACACTACTCAAAAAAATATTCATAACAAAGATGTAAACCAGCTTATTTCAATTGTTGTGAAAAACTCAAGACCTTTAATTCAATTAACTCTAAAATAAGGGTTTGAGATTAAGATGAATCATTTGGAATTTAAATTTGGCCACTTACAAGCCCAAAAAAGGATGTCAGTATTTGCAAGATCAGCATTCCTTTACAGTAACTCCCTGCATTTAGTTTCGAATTCTCACAGGACTGTAAAATGGAAACATTTCTTATTCATATTTTCAATTCAAAAATAGATCTTGTCCCAGAGCAATAGGAACATTTTTGTAAGTTCTTCAGGTAAAGTTAATATTCCATTGCACATAGAAAGTAAATGTACAAATAATTTTTACAAAGGTGTTCACAAGGAATACGTTCAGTGTTTTTTCTAGAGTGTTACCATTTTATTCCATGAAAAACTTGAGGTACAACCAAAGTGACAGCACAAGTATTTTACAAGGTTTCTGAAATCTTGAGTTATTTTTGACCAACAGAAGAGTGCATATGATGCCATGGGTTTTTAAAAAGAATTTTGACTGGATGAGGCATAGATTTCAGATAATAAGTTAGCAACAGCATACATTTCTAGAAATCTCTTTAGATAGGTTTTCATATGCATAACAGGCATAGAAGGCTTATGACACTGTAAATACATGATTGTTCTCCATCTAGCTGTATATTTTGTGCAAAAAATTTAGCCTTACACTTAATCAAAGATCCCTATTTATTTCAGCTTCTATTCTTAGTTAATTCCATAATTGGCAAAATAAGAAATGTACCTATCTTAATTGGGAGCTAATGTCAAAAGTGCAATCGAATTAAAAATTAGAATGCAGGTGTAACATAAAAACTCTCTTCAACCACCTACTGATCAAATAATTATTAAGCAAGTGCTGTTACTATAGTTGTTGGGTGGGGTTTTTTAATAAAAAAAAAGCCAAAAAATTTCAGGCGATTATTAAATTCTTACCTCTACAAACCTTGTAACAGAGATAAGGCAGATGATGTACTTCTGATCCATCTTTTGTTACTCTTTAGGTTACAAATTTCTCCTAGTCTCTACAATTTTATAAATTGTGGAGGAGTTGTGTCTAAGATATTTAATATCTTCCCTGGGAAAGGACGTTGTTTCAAAGAAATGAAAATATCGTGATTCAAATGGAAGAATATGTTTCAAAACTTTCAG
Organism: Lanius collurio; assembly: GCA_020086605.1. Lineage (NCBI taxonomy): Eukaryota > Metazoa > Chordata > Aves > Passeriformes > Laniidae > Lanius > Lanius collurio. The sequence goes on along the minus strand of JACBWW010000011.1, from coordinate 13,450,611 downwards.
ATGAGAAAATTAATTAAGGAAACACAATAAATATCAAACCAAGTTGTCCTCTCATTCACTTAATTTCACAGCAGTACAATCCCCTCATCTTTCATTGAACTTTCCCCAATTTAGCATTGTCATAAGAAGTGTGGTGAATATCAATAAGGTATTACAGTTCAGGCAGAATCATAACATCAAAATAATACAGTGCTGAATGAAACTGAAATAATTCACAAAAAGCATCATCAGTGGAAGGAAACACTGTTCTTACCATGTTCTTTGGAAACTCTCACTATCAAACACCATCGCAGTTAGGCGACAGGTACATTCAAAAAAACTGCAGCAGCGCTAGCTAGAAAAATTAGTCTTTAAATTTAATCCTAAAACAACTCTCTGTTTCCTTTTATGTAATCATTGTTGATATCTATAATCAGAAGAAAGATAATAATTCGAGATTATAATTTTCCTATTAAATTATTTCTATAAATATGATACAGTTAATAATAAATACCTTGTACGGTCTATTCCTTATAAAATAGCAGGCCTTAATGATCACAAAACATGTTCAAACATGGCTTTGGTTAGCCTGAAATAAATGGAGGGGCTGAGTATAGAGCGGATTAGTCCAAGTAGTCCACCAAACTCATGACTATGAGGAGGAAGTAAGCAGCTTCCACAGTCTGTACCTGAGAAGCGTTACAGCTGAAACCCACATAGTTTTGGATTAATCAAGTAAACTGTGAACAGAGAAGTCCTTAGTTGTTTATTATTTAACAAAACTCTTTGTGTTTTCTTGGAATAAAAACTGGTTGAAAGTAGATGCTGTGGTTTAAGCCTAGACAGAAACCAAGCACCAAACAGCCACTCACTCAGTCCCCTACCAGTGGGGTCAGGGAGAAAATTAGAAGGGTAAAAGGTAGAAAACTCATGGGATAAGGTAAAGATGGAGAAATTCATGCACACAAGCAAAGCAAATAAAGGAAATTATTCACTGTTTCCGAAGGGCAGGCAGGTTCTCAACCATCTTCAGGAGAGCAGGACACTATCATGTACAGAAGTGACTTGGGAAAACTTGGGAAGACAAACACCATCACTCCAAACATCCCTCATTTCCTCCTTCTTCCTCCTCCTCAAAGATTTACATGTCTTTCCAACATATGTAAATTTGTCAGGGTAAGTCATTAATGAATTTTGCCACATTGCTGCATATCCTCCTGTCCAGAGTATAAACAAATGCGTTAGAATACAAAAGGAACAGACACTTATTTGTGTTACACCTTCTGCACCAACTTCTTAGAACTAACCCAATAGAGAGACTATTTTTCTACGCAGTTTCTATATGAGTAAAAAAGCAAATAGGAAAATAATATGAAAACTGGAACTAGCACAGCTATTTTATGTGATTATTTATGTTTTCACTTTAAAAGCTTCACAGGACAGGAAGCTTCATGGGCTTTGTAGGTACTTCTGAGCTGTTTATAAATAAAAGATGTACAACTTCATGTGGAGTCTAAATGATATTAAAAGCTATCACGAAGGTCACTGTGTACTTTCTCTTGGAACGTCTCGCATATTACAAGATCTCTACTCAGAATATATTCCCCAAAAAACTAGTTTAAAATGGTAAGGAAAACTTCAATAAATTAAAAGTAAAGAATTGTTACTCTCTTTTCATACAAAATCCCACTGTGAGATGTCTCATTTATTCTGGCTTGTCTGTCTTAGTTTCCTTACATGCAAAACAGAGATAACATTAGCCTCCCCAGGTGCATGAGGGGAGAATATGGTGATAGATAGTTAGTTAACATTCCTGAAACACTATCTGGTTGTTAGAATATTCTAAGATAAATGGAAATAAATGGAAGAAGATGTCAATTGTCATAAAAGAAAAATGTCATGGTTTCTAACCCACAGCTGAATCTATTTGTTTACACTCTGTACTGTAGGATGTACAGTAATGTTGCAACATTTGACACTGAGACCTCTCTTTTAAAGTCGTGAAGTCCAGAGGAACCAAACAACATTATGCAATTTGTCAATACAATGCAGATAAGAATTGTGGAAGTCAAGTCACGCTGTGAAAATTTGCATGAGTCACATACATTGTTGAGTGTTAAATTCACTCTGTCTTTTCAGGCAAAAGTCTTGACATTGTCACTGCAAGTTAGCACACCGAAAACATTCATTGTGCTGAAATAGCTATAATAGAAATAGCATCAAAATGATAAAGCGGGTAAAGAGATGGACAGAAAATAACGTGAGCTGAGAGAGGTCAGAGTAAGCAAAGACCCACCAGGCTTCACCCATTGGTTTCAGCATAGTTCTTCCCACTGGAGTGATTACAGGCATTGCCTGCCTGGAAATACCTCAAATAAGATTGTGCAGAGCCACTGTTTAAGTGAGCATGAGGCTTGTGGCCAAACCCCACAAGAGGCAGCAACTTGGCTCCCTGGGCCTCAGGAATCTCCGTGGGGAAGAACAGTCGACATCTGGTAGGACAAGAGCAGCTACTACTAATGGCATTATAAGAAAGATCAAAACCATGACAAATTGTGTTTAAAGGTTTTATCATGTTTAGAAAATGTGTCACAAAGTGAGAGGAAGTAAGGCTGTGGGATCCTGGCCGTGTTGTTGTAAAAAGCAACAGGAGTGAGCCTAAGGTAAACAATCACCCAAAAAAAGGAAAATAGATTGCAGTCACATGGTTTGCTATTTGAAGGTTTGGAGGCAATTTTAAGCAGTAAAGATTGTTTTAAAACATATTTAATTTTTTTCTCCTCCGTGTAAGAAGGGTGTATAGTTCTTGAAAAAATCTGGTAATAGTATATGGGAAGCCTGCAAACTATACATACTGTTACTAGGAATGGAACAAGTAAATGGACCAAGGCTTTCACACAGGCCCCTTAATGATCTGTAGCATTGTCAAACAGAGCCAGAAGAGGCAAACAAAACCTCCAACAGGCAGTGCAGAGCACGAGCAGCTCACATCACAAGACCAGCAACCCAACAGAGCAGGTGACAGTACCGGGGCAGCATCTGGCAAACACAACCTAGAACTGAGGTGCTGCTGCAGGAGGTGTCTGACACCTTCCTTACAAAATACAAGGATCTTAAAAGGGATAAATGCTGTGTGGGAGTAAGGAGGTTTGTTCTGTCTGTGCTGATAGTATTCTTTTCCTTTCACAGTACAGGGGAGGTAAGGGTTATGAATACCAGTGCTGTGGAGGATGATCTAGAGCAGATGTGATCAAACCTCTCCTGACTTGATTCAAAGGTCCCCAAGAAGCCTGCTCTTCATCCAGGTCAAGGGTTTCCATTCCCAGGCAAGCTACAGGGAGGGAGCTCTGTTCTCTCCATGCTGATCTATGAGCAAACTCAGGAATTCGGCCACTTTGAATCATGCAGCTGCCCACTCATTTTGGCTCTGTGTCAGAAATCTACATTAAGGGAATTTGCTGGGGATATCATAATCTGGCAGTTAAAGAATAGACTTTTTTTAGCTACCAGGACCAATGATATTTTGACAGAGCGGTAACTTTACTAATCAACTCCAAGTGAAGCCATCAAGCCACTTCTGTGAGTTACTGATTTATTTTAAAGAGCTATTTTAAAAATCTCACAATTTAGCATAAGTGAAGAGTGCAGAAACTTAAATTATAATAAGGGAAAAGACTGAAGTATAATGGAAAGAAAGAAAGAAAATAGTGCAATGAACCTGAACATGAAGAGAGAATTTTGCCCCAGGGGAACTGCTGGGAGAAATTGAGAAGGAAAGGTGATTATTCTTTCCTCTATTTCTCTGTTTAAGGCCTTTAAGAAGGGAAAGCTTTTGTCTTTAAGGCCAACACTCACATTTGACAATGCTGACACAAAGGGATATACAGGTAACTCAATGGAGAAACATGCTCTGGGGTAAAGAAGAAATATTTTTTGGTTTATTGTGAGCTTCCCCTCAGTTCTAATTTCGCTCCCAGACTCATACTTCACTCCCCACTAAAACCAGATAAAATAAAAGAAGTGCATTACTGGCACTAAATTAATGACTTAAGGTTGTTTTTGATAGTAGAGACTAAATACTCACCTGAGTTAAATGAAGAAGAGATCTTCCTCAGATACACTAGCTCAATATCAGAATATTTATAAATGGAACACCAATAATTATTTTTCAAATGATACTTTAAGCTAAAAAAGAGTCCAATTTCCCTAGGTAGTCAATATAGTTTCATGAAGTTCATAGTCAAATTTCTGCTGTCAATTAACTAAACTGAATTATTATCGAATTATATTATTATCATTGAAATTATGCAGTTGCAAGTACTAAGTTGTAGGGTTCTACTTCCATCTTCTGTACAGTATTACTGCTCATGTGAAACAGGAATATTCATTCCTTTGGAAGATAAACAATTAGAGCACAAAATGGAAAAATTCCGACTTAAATTACACTTAAATGTGAAGAACACAGAATATAGGAGACATCCTCCATGTTAGGGAAACAGAAAAATTACCATTGTTTTCTTTTATTCATTTGCCTGTACTTACAGCATTACAACACTTTTATCAATCATTTCAGTACTCCTCACTCTGAATTTTTGACATAAAAAATGAAAATAAGGAGCTTGCACTTTAAATGTCTTGGCAATATGCTTGTCAGCTCAAAAGAAAGATCCAGGCGAGTGGATTCCTTTGATGTCTGTCTCTTATGGTATTGTATCACATCTAGCGCTGTGAAAAATAAATACAAGCTGCATGTTGAAGACAAAAAAAGAAAAAAATAAGTTTTCTGGTACAGAATAAAAGAAAATATGACATTTTTACCTAGTATTGGGCGGGGGGGGAAGGGAACAAATTATTAGATTCCAAATTGACTTCCATTGAAAAATCAATACTTTCTGGTAAGAAAAGGCTGTGGGGTTTTTTGGTTGGTTGGTTTGGTTTTGTTTGGGGGTTTTTTTTGTGTTTTGTTTTGTGTTTTGTTTTGTTTTTTGTTTTGGCTGTTGTTGTTGTTTTGGTTTGTGTGTTTTCTGGGACACAAAAACGGTTTTAAGATTACTGAAACTGAAACCATTATGTCAGCAATCATGCTTTTGGGGGAGCAAGATGCAATGTCATTTTTTCACTCAAGTGAAACTAGTTTAGGATGATTTAATCTGAGTAGAAACATAGCTCAACACTTGTACAGTTTTTCAGTTTGAGATCAAACATCTTGAACTGAATAACTTTTTTTTCCTTATTAAAAAGCTCCTCTCATTAAAAAGCAAGACAAAACCATCCCCTTCCCCTCCCCTCTGCCCCCCCCCCCCCAAACTAAAAAAAAAACCAAAAAAATCCCAATTAATTTAGAAATACAGAAAATTCTTGAGATGTCAGGAATTAGTCCAGGGTTAGGGTTGCCTCTATGATTCTATTATTACCATACCTTATTGCCTACTTCATTAATTTTTTTTTGCTAAAGATTTCATCTGAAGAGGAGTAACATAATTTCCTCACCTCATTCACTTCCATAATCACAATCCTGTCAAACAATTAACTTCCAAATTAGAACTTAATAATGCAACTATTTTTGAATTACCATACAGACTAGTCGTCATTCTGTCCAGTCTAGAACCTCTGAAGAAAAACATTACCAGATACTTGAGGAAAACACAATAAAAATGCAGATATAAAATAATATTCCATGATTGAACTACATTAATAAAGACTACGGAATTAGAAAAGAGAGCAAAACAAAATTGTTAATTGGAAATTAGCCTTCTTTCATGAGAAGTTTTTTTGTAAACTTTTGTATACAATCCTATCAAAAAAACTTGAACTGTGAACACAAAAGCATGGATCGTTTAAAAAAAAAAGCAGAAAGTACCTTACGACCTGAAAAAAGTCTGTATGATGACAGTGCCACCCATAATAGATGATAATGCTAAATTTATTGCAAATTTACACAGATAAATAAAACTGATATAATTTCTGATTTTCCAGTGGTAAGCTTATGACAGAAAAAAAAAAAAAAAAGACAAACAAAGGGAGAAAGACTAAAAAATTCATGGTCACAAAAATCTGAATCTATCTAAGATCCAATTAAGTGAACTGATATTTGTAAACAAAACAAACCCCTGGAAAACACCACAATTTCTCTTCTCTGCTGAAGACTATTGATTGAGAACATTCATTGCTATGAACAGGATAAACAGGATTTGTTTCCTAATTCTATGTCAACACAGATTTGGCATATGAACATGACAAGTAGTGTGGTGGAGGAACAATATGAGTAAAACATACTTTTCTGCTGCTGTGAGTCACTGGGAATTGCTCAAAGAAAATGTAATTTCTTGATGGAAAACATGGTTATTAGGGCAATAAAAGAATCTGAAGATATCACTGAACTGTATTTATCCTTGTGAATGCAGAGAATATATGTCCCAGGCCCCATATATGCATCAGGTAAATTATCACTAAGTATTTATCAACAAAAATAGCACTGTAGGCAAGAGTGATGTGAAATATTTATCTTCTGTTTGCCTTCATTGTTTTCATCATTTAAACATTTGAGTCACTTCCAGTTAAAGATGTGAAGACATAAATTTTACGTAATGGGAAATATTTTATTTTCTTTTGGTCATATGTGCTTTTAAGAGTGTTCAGAGTTAAACTAACCAGAAAGTTCCTTTCATACCATCATTCTTTACCATCCATTGAAACTTTGAGATAGAGATCCCTAGGTCATGAAGTTGTAATCTGAAAAACATTGGAAATAACACCCACAGAATTCAAAATCATGTCAGTTTTTCAGAAACATGTTTTCTTAATATAGAAGTTTTTTATTTTGAAAGTTAAATGCTTTGCAAGCTTGTTTAATGAAGATATACAACTTTTTTATATAAAATCTTTCTAAAAGTTTATAATTAGAAGTATTTTTGAAGTGGTAAATGAACTGATTGAGTACCATGAAATACGTAATGTTGATTATCTGGAAGATTTGATCATTGTCTTGTATGGAAAGAGTTGAATAAAAAAAAAAAAAATCCAAAATTGCAAATTACAGTATTGATGGATAGGCATCCTGGAAACAAACAACCAATCCAAAGTCCCACTACATGCTTGGCAGGCCTTACTTGGAACACTGGTATACTATGTATGCAAATGGAAGAAAATATTTGATCAGCTTGGTAGTATCATCTCTGATATTACAAAAAGAAGAAAGCAAATGAAAGGTAAAGATGGGAATTTTACTTTCATTTATCATAATGTTGCAAACAGCAGATTCCCTTTTGAAGAGCCAGACAGTGGGAGATAGGAAATGAGCAGTTAGTAACTCTTAATGATCCACCTTCAGCTATTACACTATCACAGCTAATTTGTTCCAAACCAATCCTCACACCAACATAAAATTCTCTGGAGCAGATATTAATTTTTCCAGTATCAGAATATGTTTACTTAATACAGGAGTTCGAAAGAGATGGAATTGCAAAGCCTCATTGTCATTCTGTGCAGTACAGCACCACATTGTGGTGTGGTAGAAGTCAAGCTGGAAAGCAAACTGAAATATATGGAAAGAGCTCAGGGAAATGACATGGACCCAGAGACCAAACAAGGTAGTAGGTGACCTGGGAAACAGCAACAACTCAAGAGTATGTGTAAGGAAGTTTCCCCTCATTTTTTTTACCCCACTCCTACAGTTTGTAAGGAGTTTTTGGACCACCTAGTCAGAATAAATGCCAGTAAAGTATGCCATTAATTCCATTTAATGAAATGAAGCCTACATTCATAAATAGGTTTAGATAATGTAACTTATTCACATGAAATCCTGTAGGTCAAAGTTAAAAGGCAAGATTGATTAATCAGTGCTCATATTTTTATGAAATTCAATTGAACAATAGAATTTAAGGATAAATTAATTGAAGATATCAAGCATTTTTTGCTTGATATTTTTAATTCCAGACTATTAAGACAACATGAGTTTCAAGACAGGAACTTGAATTATCTAATCACAGCAAGGCAGAAACTAAGAATCAGTTTCTTTGCATAATTTCCAGTATTACCTTGATCAAATAATGTAATATGAGGCATCAACTACTCTTTATGACATGGGGGATACACAGAAAAAAACAGAAAATAAAGTCACTGACTGCTACTTCCTCCTTCTCCAGCAAGACCCTTCAAGATTTCTGCATATTTCTTGATTCCTGTAATTCTCACATTTTCCTGAATAGTGAGCTACAGAAGAGGAGCAAGGCAATGCCAATGATCTCATTAAATCCTCCTTTACCCAAGTCATGACAGATCAGCACAATACCTAAATCACTTTAATTCTCCCTACTGAGATTCTGATAATAGAAAAGTATGCTCATCTGCAAATTTCCTATACAGATGAAGACACACTGTAATTGACCGTGTGACCCTTGAAAAATTATGCTATTTCCACATCTTACTTGTGAGCGTCCCAAGTACCTATAATTCCACAGAGCTGTGTCAGCATAAAATGCATGAAACTGTTTTAAAACTGTGACAACTTCCAGCCTTTCTTATGCACTTTATAGCATATTTTTAAATGAGAGTGTACTCATGTAAAGACATACTTATAGACTCAAGCTTTTTGCATGTGCACATACAAAAGTACATGTTCACCCCCATACAACATCCCAAATTACTTTCGTGAGAAAAGGAAAGCAATTTCCTGGCAAAGTAATTTTCCTGGGAAAGTGAATTTGTCCCAGTAAGAATGATTGCACCTGAGATGTGCCAATCACAGGAAAACTCAGAGTGCTTGGAGGTAGTTCAGGAATTGATCTGAAGAAAATAGAAACATAGGTCTTTTGTTCCTAGACAACAGCCAGTCATTCAGGTTCATTATCCATTTAACACTGATGTCCAAAGCACGTTGTGAGACTCTTGGCCGGTCTTGTTCTGGAAAGCTGTTAAAAATTGAAAAAAGCAAGAATATAAAGCACTTTTATCTTAAAAATACTAAAAAACAACAAAAAACCCACCCCACCCCCCAAAAAAAAACAAGCCAAAAAATCCAACCAAGAAAAACTTTTAGGAAATGACAAAAATACATCTTACTCTATCTTAATAAAGAATAGAATAAATACCATCAGTGAAGTCTGTAGATTCAGAAATCTATGTCTGCTTCACTGTGTCCCTGATGAAAATCTTGTTCAAGGGTTTTCATTGATAACTTGAATCTCATAGGAGTTGAGGGGAAAAATAATTTTTGACAGACATTTTCATGACCTGCCTAGAAGATAACAGTGCCCATCAGACTAATTCTAAGATCAGAAACTGTTAATGCAGAACTGCTTGGTGCTGGACAACATTTTTTTCTGAGCTTAGTTTTGTGGGGCAATGGATGACCTTATGCTGAAAAAGGAAAATTACTAATATAGCAATAATTTACACAATAAGATCAGAATGACTCAGAGAAAACAGACCTATCTCGGATAGTGTCTTACATTTAACTCGTCAAGTAGTAATAATATCCTTTGAGATTTTCATAATAAATTCAATAAAGGCATTCAGCACTTTACTGAATGGCAGGGGAAGAGCCTTGAGTGAGCATATATATCATGGTGTGGTTCTGATTTAAAAAAAAAAAAAAGTCAAAAACCTTCTTGCATCTTTTTACATTTGCTTAAAATTTGGTCTGAATATCTTCCTTAAACTGATCTATATAAATGTATTGAACTAATAAGATAGAATTAATCCCAAAGAAGCTAACATTCATCATTCATAGAATTCGTCACACTCATAAAAATACAGTTCTGTAGAATCATTGTGCAGTTCAACCACAAGCAACCTACACACTATGTTGTAAGAAAATAGGTGCACCTTCTTTAAATGCAGCAATAAGAAGAGCAGACCGTGCACAGAAAATTGAGAAAAATAATAAAAGAAAAAAAAGCTCTCCCACTACACACAAAAAAAACCCCCAAAACCAAAAAACAAAAAAACAAAAAAAAAACACACACAAAAAAAAACAAAACAAAAAAACCCAAAAAAAACACAAGAAAAGGAAAGAGCCTGTAGCCCCTTTGAGAAGCCTTTGGTACAAACAAAACAATATCTCTCCTGTTTAACAATGACTTTTTTCCCATTAATAGCTCAAGCATAACTCTGCAATGGATATACCCTCAAACCTATTAAAACAACCACTTTCATAGCTATCAGCTACAAGAGCCTTGGAAGATAGATTCTTTATAAATGAAAACTATAAAAGTATTGAAAAAAAAATAGACTTGACTTCCATGCCTAATTTTTCCTGAAAAATCCGACATTTATTCAGATAATAGGAAATATCTAATAAAGATATATGACTCATGACTACCTGTACATTTTAATATTTTCAAGAATTTAGGAACTAAAATCCTGTATGTTCTTTAATCATATATTTCAAAGTAATGCAAAAATGAAGTACACTTTTATATATGCTTTCCTAGTAAGAAATGCTTAACCTCTCCCCAAGGGCACACCTGGATGTGACTATGGAGTGTGGGGACACTGATCTTTGCTGGATATTTTGTGTGTTGAAACTGTTGAGCATTTCTTCCTGAAGATCAACCCAGCACAAATATTTAATCCTAGGTAACGTGAAAAATTCTGAATCCAAATACTCGAACTACTTAAGATTAAAAAACATTTTTCATGCCACATGAAGGTTGTTTATGTGCATCCTTCTAGATCAGAGCAGCAATAGTCTTCTCATTATAATTTTAATTTGTACTTTAAAAACTGAGATGATCCCTTCATTTCAAAATTGCTCTCATTTATTTGAGGAGTGTGTGGGGGGGTTGTTTTCCCCTCTAGAACTCCCTTACATAAGGAGAGATTAACCACAATCCAGAAAAGATCACAACTGTCTACATTCTGAAATCATTAAGCTGTTTCATCACGAATTTCAAGATCTGTAACTAATGATTATTTATTATACTGTGCAGAAGAATGTTTGCCAGAATTTCAAACTGCAGTGAATAAAGCCCTAAAGGTCACAAGTTTAATGATGTTTGCTTATGCTGCTCGCTTTTCATCATGAGCTTGAAAGTGCCAAATAGTTTTCTGATGAATGGGAAGCCAGGCAAAAACAGCTGAACAGGGATAAAAAACCCCAAAAGGCGACAAACAAACCACAAGCCTTAGACATGATCAGAGCTGACTCAGAATGAGATTCAAGAGCTACTGAAACATGAGTTAATAAAAGCAACAGGACTAATGCACTTTGTGATGTACACAGGCTGAAATTGAGACCAGACTGGGAGGAAGGGAATTAACTGAGCTCAAATGCAAGAGACTTCTATTTCCCTTTGGGAAAAGTATAATTTGAAAGATTAGAACAGGAAGAGAGATGAAGAGAGGGAAGCAGTAGGGAAAAACAATTTTGCCAAAAGAGTGATAAGAATGTCCCCTCTCAATAAGGATCAAGACTAACAAAAAAATAATTCTTTCTAGTTCAGTTTAGTGCCAAGACAGTGCATAAAGACAGCATTTGAATTATGAATAACGTATGAATAACATCAATAGCATGAAAGTGAATTTTCTTGTCTTTTCAAAAAGCCCTCAAGAGACACCACACAGTCTTCTGTAATATTGCCCGAAATGGCAACATGACTTGTGGACCCAACAAACCTGCAGAGCTTGACCAGGCATATGATACTTCTGGAAAAAGCAGTCAAAAAATGGAGGAAATGAAAAGAGATACAGGCATCCAAATAGAGAGGCAACCTGTACGGATATTAAGCAGTCTAACACTTGCAACATAAACAATGAAAAAGTAAGAAACTTCCAGTTCATAGCATCCTCTTTAGTGTAGCACCACATTTCTTTTAAAATTCTCAATTACAAAAAACATTCATGTCTACTACCATGATTGAAGTCATATCACATCAAATTAGAAAGCAGTTATTAGGAGATTCCAAAATCAGAATAATTGTCAGTAACTTTTTCTTTCAAAATGAAATTAAGTGATTTAGCTTGCTCTGCTCAGGTAAAGCTGACTATTCTGAGATTATAATTACTTGGACCTCTGAATTAAAATTTCCAAATTAAATTGAATTTTTAAATAAAAATATGTAAATAAGGAGTTCATGTCTACTAATCAGAGAATCCCAGAATCACAGAACGGTTAGGGTTGGAAGGGACTTTTGGAGATCATCTGGTCCAACCCCTCTGACAAGGCAGGGTAACTTAAATGACAGATATGGGGCAGAGCTGCCCAAACCATGTGTAAGACCAAAAGAAGGCATACTCACAGCACTTCCAGGGCTGGACACTCACTTGCTTGTGAGTAGAATTTGAGCATCCCATTTGCAGCTGGTGAAGCACCGGGCTGGACCAGAGCCAGAGATATTAGGCCCTCTTCAGGGCTCTCTTGATATACAGTCTTGAGCAAAGAATTCCCCTATGAATTTCATTCCCTATTTATGCTGCCTCAAGCACACAGACTAAGCACTTCCAGTACTGCTGGTTTATTCTGTATGCTAACAGTGTCACATGAGCACAGTCTTGTTTAAAAAGTCACAATTCTGAATTAACATTTTTGAGTACAGGACACATTCTGAGCAGGGTAGAGAGAGAAACAGCATCTAGAGGACAGTTGTGGAGAAGGTCAGGGCCTCCTAAACTCAGGCTTAGAGGAGGAAAGAGGACAAAAGATTCACAAAAGAAAGGCATCCCATTAGCAGTAACATCTTACCTTTGAGTGTTTACGTGTATGGACCCCAGGGAATTGTAAGCAGCATGCTTTACGTCCACTTTGGAAAATGAAAATACAAACCACACACAACACTTAAAAAATTTCTAATATCTGCTTAAAGTGGTTTTCACAATGTAAATAAATAACACACTTTCCCTGGTTCTTTTGATTCCAGGTTCTTTTTATTCCCCTTAAAACAAATCAAGAATTTGATTATTTAAGCAAATTATAACAGCAATTTTATGCAGTTCCCTTCCATCTCCAGTGAAGCATACCATGTCCAAGATTAACACAGTCTTATGTATAATAGAACATTACAAAAATTATGTATTTTTTTTCCCTTAGTAAGACTGATGCCACCCAATAGCAGCCTTGAATCTGCCAATTGTAATTACAGCTCTAGGGTTTTATTGTCAAATACATTCTCCAGATAAATTGTTCTTGCCTTTTCAATGATTCTGACTGATGGGCTAAGCATGGAGTCATCTCTTTTAAAAGCTGGAACATATGGGGTAATGCAGATTCTCTTGCCTTTTTACAGGCTATACAAAGCCTTTTTGCAAATGTATTTTTATTTTTAGTGCTTGTTTCTTATCTGTATGGCTAATTTTACATGAATCTGCACTGCTTTGCAGCAAATCAGATTCAAGTGTATAATTTGTGAGCTACATACAAAGGCAGCAGTAAGAGCACTAATCTGTTCTTTTCAGCACACTAGGTCTCAAGAAGCTCCTACAATCCAGCATTAACAAGCTATTTATTTCATTTACCTACTTAATGACTGAAGAAAAAAAATTGAAAATGATGATTGCTTGTTTGTTAATGAAAGGGTGCTGTGGTTAACCACTGGAAAAACTATTAGCATCATAAAATTGTCCTTGGAATTTGACACTTTTAATATCTCATCTGATGTGCCATACTAGTAATGCAATAGAAATAGAAAGATCAATAATGATTTCACCTAACTCCCAATTAGATAATTTCATATATTTGAGGAATAAAAGCTAACTTGAAAAGATAGAAGTCTAAATATTAAAACATTTTAGATTATTGAACAGTGAAAGGTGACATGCATTGAATTTTGGTATTTTATGACCATAATTTAGCTGCCCTATAAAAATATCCACCTAAGTATTTTTTGTATGTATTGTCTCTCTTTTTGTCCACTTAGGAAACGTGCAGATCCTTGAAGGTCCTTGCTAGATTAACAATTATCTTCATAAAAATGGAAAACAAAAGAAAGATTTTTTGACAGATTTTGATATTTCCATTGCTCTTTTTATTGGAAGCCTTGCAGAAGACACTGTACTGAGGAGCTGCTGACCTTGAAGGGTCCACGTCTCCTCTGCTTGTACTCTGGGCTGGAGCAGGCTGTATGCAGCATGAGTAGCTACTGCAGGGGAACCTGCTGGCCTGCCCAATGCCAGCCTGTGCTGCAACAGTGGGTGGTAGGGCAGAGGGAGCATCCCAGCCTGTCAGGAAACTGATAGCTGAACAGTTTTCCAGTACAGCCTGTACCTTTTCATATGCTTGGGAGCAGAAGAGTCTATGCAGATCAAGGGGTGCAGTGAAGTGATTCTGACTGGCAGGCTGCTGCACCTCAAGGAGTCAGTGATCCACATCACAGCTGACCTGAGACCTGTGCTGTGCTGGGCTGCCTGTCCAGTGTGGCTTCAGGATGTGTGGTGTTGCACAAACACCTCGGCTGCAGGACAAACTCGGGCAGCTCATCATGACAGAAGAGGCTGCAGGCAGCTCCCCCTTGGTGCTGCAGTCACACCAGCTGTATGACCTCACCTTTAACTAGGAAGTGCAGTAAGAAGCCTTCTTGAGAACATCCTTGATGAATGGAGATGTTTGCTTGTAAGAAATTAACATATAATAGCTCAAAGGACTGGAAGAGAGGAACCTCTCTCCTTGTACAGAATCTCTGCAGCCTGACATGGATATCAATCCATGGTTTCTGTGAGGATGCCATGAACAGGAGGTTCCCAGCATTTGAAGGGACACCAGATTTATTCCAATAGTCTTCTTGAGAGGGAAGGCTAAGAAAAAGAAAGTAAGTTAGCCCTATATTATTAAAAAGGCTATTTTGTTAAGCTATTGTTTGGCCCATCTCTCTCTCCATCACCGCACCTCAGTGCTGAGGCTTAGAACTTCGATACAATGTCTTTTGCAAGGCTCCCACTAAAAAGAAAAAGGAAAATATAAAAATCTAAAATATTTTATAATGATTGTGCCAGTGGATCATTACAGGTAGATTACATTCCTGACAATGGATGTGACTATATTCCCCTCTGATTTCATCCTGCCCAAAAATCTAGGCTAACTTTGACTACTCAATTCTCAGCTGGTGAACTCTGCAATTAACATTAGAAGCTTAGTCCTGCAAAGACCGAGGGCTGGATCTAGAATGCAAACCTATTGTCACAGCAATCCGGAATATCTGACGTTAAGGTATTGGGGACCAAAGTGGGACTCCAGGCAAGAATTAGATTTTTAAATAAGTAAGTCAGAATAGCATCAGCTGTTAGGTGGCCAGTTGTAACCTAATCTAGATGTAGGAAACACTCAGGAAAGTGAGAGCTCCTGAGGGACATCCCTCTCTGAGATTTAGTCTCCATGTTTTGTAACACCTACAGACACTTCGCCACGTAAAAGCATCAGCGCTGAACTTGCTCTTTTTGCAGGTAGCCAGGCCTAGGACCTGTCTTTCTGCTCAGCAGAGAATTCATTTCTTCCTTTCCAGATAAAGCCACAGAAGGGTGCAGAGTAAGTGAACAAATAGATTTTGCCCAAAATCTTGGGTTTATGCATGAGATTGGAGCCAAACTGCTGGACATACTCCAGATTCAGATGTTGCAGAGACAAAAACCTTTAATTATAAATATGACTATGGATGCAAGAAAGTTCTACGATTTTCAGTATTTGGCACAATTTTGAACATTAAAATTTTGGACTTAAATAAAATGAAAGAATCTAAAACTCCGTTTAAAAACTGAACTCCTGTCACAGGTTTAAACATACACACATAGGAAAGAAAAGACCAGATGTGTTGAAAGTACTTTAGCAGTTTACCTGTAATTATCAAGGTATCCCTGTGTGGATGACAGATCCTGAGAATCTCCTGTTCTCCCATCTTTTATGTGTTGATTAGACTGAAAATAGAAATCTTATGAACTCTACATGCACAGTTTCCTATAACTAAACAGTAAGGTCTATGATCACTGATTTCTCTGAGGAAGCTGACGTACTAAAAACCTCAAAGCTAATTCATGGCAATAGATACTACAATTTACAGATAAAATATCTATATAACTTGGCATACAGGCAGATTTTTGGAGTTTATAAAGTTTATACACTGCCAATCTACTGAACGGGTTTATGTTCTCTGTAAGCACTTCATTTCATGGCTCTCAATTTTTACACAGTGCTCTGGAAAAAATATCAGTATTATATCTCAGGAACCTCATGAATAGTATGTAAGAGATGAAGACATAACCATAAAATTACTTTTGGCACTATCCAGACTGTCACCTTGGCCTCTCAGTTATTAGGAGTTTTTTTCCACCTTTGAGGCATAAGAACATTTTTACAAGGTGTGCAAAAATAAGCAGACGTCAAATCTTCCCTTTGCATTGCTTGAGTAACACCCAAGCCCTTGTAAAAGAATTGAAGATTTGTTATGGAAGATGCTACAGAAGTGAAAAGTAATTATTGAAGTGATGGAAACTTCATTTAGTAACCTTTGAAGCTTGTTACAATTTCAAGTCCAGAAACCCTTGTGAACTAGCATTCATTATGTTCAAAATATTTGCACTACATACATTAACTTTATTCTTGTATAAGACTAGCTTTTAGAAGGAAGAGAAAAAACCCACTTATTGCTGGCAAAAAAAAAAAAAAAAAAAAAATTGCTTTATCTATTTCAGATAAAAGTTGGTTTCTGGACAGTTACATAGTTCAGCAAACATTTCAGCCTATATGCCTTTGCTCATGTGAATAGTGTCAATACAGACTTTTTTACCAAAAGAAACAAAAGATTGTGGAAACAAAAAAATCCCTGTGTGACTGTGGAAAGAGAGGGACTGAACAGAAGGTTTAGGTCTTCCACAAAGTTATTCCTTAGCAGAACAGCCAGACATTAATATAGATAGGACTGAAAAATTTAATTCAATATAAAATACTGAATTATATTCTCATCTCTGACTAGATTAGGATTTACATCAATTTTTATTGATATAAAAAAAAACATATAATGGTCAGATTCCAAATCAGTTATAACAAAATACTACACTTGAATTAAAACATACACTGTAGAAATATTAGCTACACATAGAACACCTGATATAATAGAACAACAGTGTAATATAAAATAATACCTAAATAATGTAATGAGTGTGATAGAGAGAAAATAAACAGATTAACCAATAAGTACATTTTTAGTCTCCAGCAAAACCAACTCAAAATATGAAACATTATTTTCATTCTTTGCTGTTCTTCTGTATAAGCTTCCTTTACAAAATGGGCCTAGCACTTATTCCTTGGCCAAACTAAAACAAGCGTGCATTTGAATTATGGATGGTAAAGGAAGGATTCAGAAATGCAACTCAGGGAAGTCCCTTTTTTAACAACTCTTTATGATTTATTTTATCAATTGCACATATTGATTGCAAGGCATGTCTTAAGCATACGTATGACCATACTTGGTATGATTCTGTTGGTCTCAAATCAAGTTGTTAGAATTGCATCAGAAAATTCTATTACTTCTTATAACATTTATTGTTACCAATCTGTCTTAATCTTACTCTTTATTACAAGCAAAAAGTAATTGTAGCTTATGACTCTATATTAACAGAAATGTCCCACCTGTAATTTAGTTTCTGAACAAGGTCAGTATAACCTTTCACATTTAGTTTCTGTGTTGTCAACAATGCAATTTCTTTATGCTTCTCAAGCTGCCCAAGTTTTCACTGCTTACATTTCTGCACAGTCAAGACACTTGAACATAATCAGCCCTTCCTTATTCCGAGTGTCAAACGATCCTAATTCTTTAAAATAATTTTCTAAAAAATACAAATACTTTACCATTTATTTGCACCAGTGCCAGAACTACAGGCTACAGTACATTTCAAACTAGTAAGAGGATCTCTCCTCAAAAAAACCTCATGGTAGGAGGTGAAATATTATGATAAAAAAAAAGCAACATCACCAGTGGAACTGATAAGGGGTGTGGCTCCATGAGTTGCATTTATCTCGAGGATTTAAAGGAGACTCACATTTGTAGCTGACTGTAATGAAAGACAAAAGATCAAAGAAACAGAAGCTTTTTTAATGGGGCTTTGGCATTGCGATAAAGTCAGGAAAGTCACAGGCAGATTATGTGAGGTGTTGAATAGTAAAAATGAGTCTTTGGGGGCAACATGATGCAGCCCAACTCAAAATCATGAGAGGAAGGAGGTGGTGTAACAGACTGAAGTAACAGAAAATAAGTTGCATACCTGCAACAGTCTTACAAAGATGCCATAGTCTCTTCTCAATCAAAATTATCTTCATTAGGTATAAAGAAAAAGCTTTAGAAACACATATCAAAGCAGAGACTTTTTTTAGTATGTTAATGTGTCCTGGGTTGCAGTGCATTCTATTTCCATCCTCATGAGCTGTTCAAACCAGGCTGGGCAGTGTTTCCTGGCCTCCTCCCTCCGGACTGTCTTCTGTTGATGAGTCCATCAACACTTGGCCTCAGGACTCATCATCCCATTGTGAGATGTTCCACTCAGAGGAAGGAACCAGGCATTCCATCCCGCATATAATCTGACATTCCAAACACCACAGACACCCTTTTCCACTGGATTCCCTGTGGATAGGAGCTACACAGCCACCACTGGACCTTCCAAGCAAGAGCAGACCTTTCTACAGGATCACTGCTTCAACAGAACCACATCCACCACTTCAGGAGGACTGCAGCCACCATCTTATTGGAGTGCTCCTGCCATCCTGACTAATGGGGTGTCAGGTTGTGTCCTGACTCTGTCAGTTTGAACCAGTGTTTTCTGCCTTTTTTGAAATTTCCCTATTAAATTGTTATTCTGACTTGGTGCCTCCCACTGGTTTGTTTTCAAACTAGGACATAATAATAGTAATTCTATTAATTGCTTGCCTTAAAAAGTGAGAATAGTACCAACAGAACAATAGTGAAAGTAGGGCATCACTGGAGTGAAAAAAGAAAAAAGTGACAGTCACATTTACCCACTGCAGTCTGAAAAAATTGTTTTTAAAGATTTGGTCCTTTGTCTCACTTCATATCTCCCCTCCTTTGTTTTGGAGATGCTTTGCTTTTACCCAAGAAGTTTTTCAAAAACCAGGGAGCGGTATCAATGTTTCTAAATGCACAAACAAGAAAACTATTAAAAGTGGTTTTGAAGGGAAGAAACTATGCAATCACTGCAAAGAGAAGAGACTCCTTCAGCTATACACTTCAGAGACTTTCATCAAGATAATACTTCCTTAACCTCATGTTTGAATTCAGATATCTTTCTGAAATGTCTTAACATTAGGTAAGAAAAGTAACAGGGATTGCCTGTTCCTACACTTTTAAAAGTGTGTGTAGGGTTTCAACACTTGTAGGAGAAAAACTTTTCTGAGAGGAATCTGGCTAAACTACTCTAAATAGATTTTATTTTTAACAGTAGTTTACAGTGTACATCAAATTAGATATATTCAAGTAGCCCTTCTATGTTGTTTTTATTTCTTAAGTAATATAATAATGTGCCATCTAAAGCCAGAAAGGGAATAATTCCTTCTACAGAACCACAGAAAAAACTGAATTTTCCTTCACAGATTTCAGCAAAAATTTGAAAATGAAAGTTTAACACAATAAGAAAATTTATTCTGGTTCTGAGCAAGACACTTATTTACCAATAAAAATTAAGGGAAGAATAATGAAACAAATGCTGGAATATCATGATAAAAAAGAATTTCCATAAAATCCTATCACAGCAATAGCAAAAGTTAAAAAAAAAAAAAAGTGAATGTAACAGACTTTTTTTTTACTTTTCTATTAAGGACACAGTAGATATTAAACCGATAATTCATAATAAACTTAATAGCTAGTCTCAGGAAAGTGGGAAAATAAAACAGCAGGAAATAGGAAATTATGCATGAAATAATATTATCTAAGCCTCCTAGTGCATCTGGATTTTATACTTGGACTGTAGTAGATATTGTGGGCCCCAGGGCAATTTGCACTGGACCTAACTATGCTTCATCAACTATCATAAGGATGTAAATTTTTACCTCTTTTCTATTTATTTTTTTTCCCACTACTTAGCCAGGGAAGAGCATTAAAGCTGAGTGTGGTGTTGCAGCAGTGTTGCAAAATGCCTTGAAATACTTTGTTTATAAAACAACCAGGCTGCCTGCCAGCTTCATTGTCACTGCTCCTGTTGTGTTAGCGAACCCAAGCACTACACCATGCTTTGTCCCGATGAGCTTTTCTACCCTGCACCTCCTTCACACTATGAGGGATCCATGTAGGGCTCAGGCTTGTATCATTGCCCCATCCTTAATTTTGTACATGGGGTGTTGGCTTTGGCTGGCTGCCCAACACCAGCTCAGCCATTTGCTCACTCTCTGTCCTAGACAGGACTAGGAGGAAATACGTTTCCTCCCAGTCATTCTCAGACCTTCAACTTTATGGGGTTGTTCCCCTTCCTCACTCTTGTCTGTGAAATGACAATGCTTTCAGGCATTGTAGACTTCTTGTTCAATCTGCTTTAAACAGCACCAATCTATCTTCTTAAATTTCATCATTTATTCTAATCTTCTCCCCTCTCCCCACCACCACTATTTTCCACTTGCTCTCCCCCCAGTTCTTGTTCTTTCTAATTAATTCTTCACATTCAAAAGATACATGGAAAGGTTTACATCAAGGCATGCTGTCAATTATATATTTACATCTAGGAACAGGGTTTGGTGATTGTTGCAAGAAATGTCATTCAAGTGCAGCATTATTTCTTACATAAAAACAACCCAACAATTTAAGTACCATTTGTTCACTTAGTCCTTTCTGTGTTCAAAGCTCTTCTTTTCAGAGCAGCCTTCAATATTTCTTGTCTATTATTAAAAATTACTTTTTAGAAATTTGGTTCGGGTTTAGACATCAAAGGTTTACTACCTGAGATGATATGTGTCAAAGTTTTTTCGACAGCACCTAAAAACTACTCTTTGCAATTATTTTCTCCTGAAAAAAATCAGCTTTATGAATGCCACTCCATACAGGAAATATTGGAAGATTGCCACAGTTCTAGTCTCTCAGTTTGTTAAGCATATTTTGCAGCACAGCCAAGTATGTTCCAAGTTAATGATGTCTTTTGTTTTGGCCTGTAACCGGGACATGACACCCTTTAAAGCCATGGATGAGCCAGTGAATTCTACTAACTGCAGTATCTGTATAGCTTTGAAAAATCCCGAACTCGTAAGTTATATATGGGTGCCCAACACCTCAGAATTAGAGACTGAAGTATAAGACAGCTATGGGACAGTCGTGTGCACATTAGAAATCAAGGCTAGTAAAATTGCCTGTTGAATTTTCAAAAGATATATGTCAAAATCAGTGGTCTTAAAATTGGTACTGATGCCTTCCCATATTAATAAAGGCCACTGTTATAAATCCCACCCATCTACAAAGACCTAGGTTTGATTATTTCCATATTGAAGAAATTTACAAAGTCTGAAAATTTACAGAAAATGTTGCTAACAGTTCAGTGTCTCAATGTTTGGATTATACAAACTAATTTCTCTATTTTTATTTCTGGACACTACAGTGTACACAAGGATGTATGGAAATAGAAAGTTTTCACTGATGAAAATATGTTTTCCTATTTAAAAACATATGTAGTGCTTTTTAAAGCAGGAAAATAAATGTCAACAGCTATAAAACAGAAATACAAAAAAAAGAACAAATTTAAGAAGCAGCTTCCACCGATCAGCGTAACTGCAGAAAAAACTAGAAGGTGGATAAGGAGTGAAAAATTTTAAAAGTTTAGACCAGGTCTTCTAGCTCCCTGTACCTTCTCAAGTCCCCTGCAAATGAATAGGCACTCCAAAGTCTTCTTTTCAGTCAACACTGTAATAAACACTATTTTACAGGCAATCTTTTCTGTAAATATCTGTTAAACTGTTCTCTTTCAGAGTAGTTTTAGGCGTTGATATACTCGGAGATATTTCCTCTTTAATAGCTGGAGTACCAAAGAAGTTGGTGCAGAATTTATCCAGTACTATAATAAAGTTCTTAGTCATCTCTATTGGAAATAAATATCAGTAGGAAGTATCAGTTACCCCATTATTACCTGAAAAATGGTGTTGATGGATAAATAGCTCAAGCATTTATTTGTCCGCATATACTATGGCATTACAAGGTGGCATCTGAAATGATGGTAGAAAATTAAGTTTTAAAGGACAAACCCCAGCATCTTCAATTTCTCCAACAGATAATGTGCAAATGAGCAGGACACTTAACTACTTACTGTCAAAAATATGATGCAGTTGGTTTAAACTAATCCAACTGCAATGTGAAAAAAATGTGCTTGAGGAAGAAAAAATATTTTGCCATGCAAACTGTCGGGGAATACCTCAACAAAGGTGCTAGCAAAGTATGCTGTCATGTCTTTAAATTATTAAAATCTTTTCTTCTTCCACAAAAATGAGCCTTACTTTAAGGTATCCTAAATTATCTTTGGAGGTGGGAGGATATAGGTGCGTGGAGGGGATCCAGACTACCCTCTCCCTGCCTACCGTGTGTAGCACACTGTCAAACTTTCGAAATAGAAAAATAAAATAATAAAATAAAATAAACATATTTATGCATTTAGCCTTTCATATTTCCCTGAGTAAGGACTTGTCAGGTACGTGAGGCAAAATACTTATAAACATCATCAATGAAATGTTTCCTCTAGTTCATCACAAATTGATGGATTCCACAGGACACGTTCACTGAGAATGCTTTTGGTTCAAGGAATATTATGCATTATTTTATTGTCCATATCATATTTTTGAAAGGGTGAGCATTTGGAACTAAATATGTGGCATGGAGTGGCAGTAGTGGGGTTTGTTGAGTAAAAAAAACTCAGCATTATTCCTAGGTTTTGAAAAATCAAGACACCTTATTGAGTCCTGAGTTTTTGCCTCTGGCACATCTTGATATGCCACTGGGAGCATTTCTGAGTGTTCAATTTGTTTTGACCTATGCCCAGACTGAATGAATTTGTCGTTTATCAGTTTTCCATTAATTCCCAGATCATTCTGATTACCAATATAAGTGCATAGTTTAGCTTAAAGGCTATGTAGACTTTGAAGAGGAATGGCAATCTAGAGGTGAAAAAAGCTGATTCTGTGCAATTACAGCAACACTTTGCTTTGGACAGCTGAAAATATTAACATCGTGTTGCAAGCATATGCTGGAGATCAGAGGTTCATTGGCAAATAAGTTAGAGATGACAGACAGCTTTGAGAAAACAAACATGTTTTCTCGGGTAGGGGCATGATCCTATGACTGCCAGTGTATAGAAGCAAGTAGGAAGCTGAAGAGAGGAAAGGAAGAAAAAATAAAATTAAATCAAGCTAAGACAATAATTTCAGCAGAAATAACTCCAAACAAAAATTCTAGGAAAAACCAAAGCAATCTTGTCTTGCTATTATTTCTCATGTCAGCATTTGTATTAAACAAGATTTTTTATTTTTACAGAAAGAATACTAAAAATAGATATAAGAACCATATTAGTGCTAGCATTCAGATCTTTACCAGAGATATTACATGATGTAAAAGGCTGAATCCCTGACTTGAAGTCAGCTTAGTATGTAGTCCAGTCGGTATATCTAGTTAATGTTTAAAAACATTACCACTTCCTGTTTAAATATAACTTTAAAAAACTCTTCTCCTTTTAGAAAGCATATGCATAACCTCTCAACCAGCCATTTTCATTTTGAGTTCTTAAAAAGGTTGGACAATGAAATTTAGCATGTGTATTTTGCCAAGGAAAAAAAGATATTTTTGTATCATTTCTCACATTGCAGTACTGCTGTATCTGAGACCACAGCAACACAAAGCAATTGTAGAGGATGCAGGAAATACACAAATAATGCAAATAACATGCACAAGATTTGCAAAGATTAAAATAAATTTAACCTATGAAAGCATTTAAAACTTCAAATCCATTTCTAACAAACAGATCCACCTGTCTATTTCTTCCATTATCTCAGAATGATAAGGTGCCTGTTCATCAAACAAAAAGAATTACGAAGAGATTCAATAGTTGGTCAGTTCAGTAGAGCAGTAATAAGATTTTATATATTCTATGTCAACAGCTTGTATTTTGCTCCTTCCTTCCTCCCTTGTTAAGTAAGCCTTTGTGAAAAATCAGTGTATGAAAATCCTCTGATGTCTGCAGATTAGTCACAGTTAATTTTTATATCCATGTAGCACTATTACCTTTGTTTAAGATGAAAGCTTGTCTTAACTCCTGCTATTCACTCTACTGCATTTTGCCCTCTTGAGTTAAGAAATGTAAGTCACGCAGGATGCAGTTTTAAGAGTAGTTCTGCTCAGTCTTTGTACAAATAGCAACTCCACATTTAGAGACACAGTTATTAGCAATTTTGCCTAACTTCCTCCTAGGCTATAGTTAGGCAAAATTAATGAATTCTGTCTTGTTCAAATTAGTTCTTTAAGTTAAAGACTTGGGGGAAAAGCTAAGGTTAAGGGCAATGCACACTGCACTTTGTTATACACAGAACAAGCAGCTTTCCTATTCCTGTCTCTGGCGCTTTGGGCAAGATTCACCACATTCCATATTAAACAAAACAATGGATTGCAGTTCAAGTCCTTCAGGTTTCCTGTTGCTAATTAGGGTTTTAAACAACCTTTTAGAAGCATAAATGGATCAAATTTATAACAAAGTGTCCTGAAGGCACAAATAGATTTAATTCCTTTCCTGCTGGTAATCTCTCTCTGTCCTACATATCCCGTAGAACAACTCACTTCATTCTGATGACTACTTCACCTCGAAGGTCTGACCCTCACTGGGGTGTCACTGGGCTAGACATTTACTTACAGCACCACTAAGTTCCCTGCAGTTTTTGGCTTATAAAGCTTTGTCCTCCAGCTATGCATTTCGTCCTCCCACCTCTGTATTGCAGAAAGCAGTCATTCAGCGCTGTCTAAACACAAATGGAAAAAAAGAATTACAAGATTCACTCAAAACAAAGTCATTCCAATATTCCTCATGGAAACATCACATATTTTGTTAACTTTGCTATCTCTCCTCTTCTCTTACAGCATCCAAATATGGCTGGGATGACATAACCTGGTTTATTAGCATCTTTCTCAAGAAATCAGTTGCAAAAACCATAGATTCATAGAATGGTTTGGCTTGGAAAAAATCTTAAATATCAACCAGTTATAATGCCTTAGGATTTTAGACTTTATATTTTTCATATCCTGTAATTCTTTAGTGTATAATTCTAAACTCCATGTAGCCTGCTTGCTACTGTTCTCCCATTTTGATTAGACAAAACAAATCCTCCCTGAGCCTGATACTCAAGGACACCTTACTGTCTCAGGCCCCAATATATGTAAACAAAAGTGAGTTTGGGGGACAACAAACCTGGGGTAATGACTTCATTATCTGAAGTTGTAATTGGAGGATTAACCCCTGATGTGTGAATGGACCAAACTTATAAAAGTATGAAAATCCATGACCTGTCGTCCATTATTGCGTGTAGCCCCTGGGGCTTTGACTGCCCAAAATGTACCAGAAAGCCTTTCAAGAAATACCTGCTTTTATCCTCTTAATTTTGTGTAGCCTCTCTTTTTAGGTAGCCCCAACAAAGCATCAGTCACAATGCCCCCACCGTTTAGAGGGACGTCTTCCATGAGATCAGTTTGCTCAGACCCCCCTTCACCTTGGTCTTGAACACTTCCAGAGGTGGGACATCCACAAGTTCTCTGGGCAACCTGTGCCTATGCTTCACCACATTGACAGTAAAGAGTTTCTTCCTAACATTTAATTTATCTATGCTCTTTCAGTTTAAAGCCATTCCCTTTTGTTCTGTCACTACATACCGTTGTTAAAAGTCCCTCTCCAGATTTCTTGTAGATCCCCTTTACACACCGGAAGGTGCTATAAGATCTCCCCAGAACTTTCTCTTCTGCAAGCTGAACAGCCACCTCTCAGCCCTTCTGTAAAACAGAGCTGCTCCAGCCCTCCAGTCTCTTCCTGGCCCTCCTGTGGACTCTCTCCAACAGGTCCATGACCTTATGTTGGGTACCCCAGAGTTGGACACAGCACTCCAAGAGGGGGTCTCAGGGAAGCAGAGGAGATTTCTTTCCCTCACCCTGCTTACCACACTTCTTTTGATGCAGCTCAGGATTCCGCAGGCTTTCTGTGATGAAAGCGCACATTATTGACTCACGTTGACCTACTTGTCAATCAAAAAATTACACAGAATAATTTAATCAGATGCTAAACCAGGAAATATAATGCTTCACTGTGATATTCTGTAGAATGAAATAAAATATTTAATCACTTGATAACTCTTTGGAAAATTATTTTATGTGGCTAAGATACCCTTAGACATTAGCAAAACAACCACTTAAGTTCTCAAAGAAGCTCAGAATGCTGGAATGAATATATCATTACATGACTCACTTAGATACACTCTAAAAGTACCTCTAGTTTTCCACTGATCCAACTTGCAAGAACAAAGAAACCTTGTAGATCCTAATCACACAATGACCTCTCTTCATGTCTCTGTGCAAATGCAGAAATTTATTAATAGAGATTTGAAATATTTGCCTGCATCGTTGAGTGCTATGTCTCCAAGCACAAGACTTTTGTTAGACAAAAACCAAGACAGAGTTTCTGGATACAACTACTTAAGAGTTTAAAATCAGGAAGGAGAAAAACACTGATGACTATGTTGCTTAAAAGCAAATACAAAAAAAAACCCAAAAAGCCAAAAAACCCATGAGTTTCACAGTACTCGTAAAACCTTAGGCATTTCTTAAAAACGTTAGGCATTTCCAAATATTCACTGCCCCCCTGACTTATCTCTCCCCCTGAAAACTATGCAGAGGAAAGCCAGCTGCATGACTTGTGCTACTCTAGCCTGACCTATTTCCCAGGGAGAGATGGAGGCATCGCAAGCTCAAAACCTTCATGGAGTGTGGTGGCTGGTGTGGGGGTCTGTGGCTCAGACCCAGGAATCTGTGACCCGTCTGGAGAGATGGTCCCGCGAGGAACCGTCTCTTCCAGGGGCCGTGTGGCTTTCCCTCAGCTGCTGGAGCGCCTCTGCACAGATGGGCACTGCCTTAGCAGGCTAACAGCTCCTTTAGTGATTCAGCGAGTGTGATTTCAGCTCTTGCTCTGCAGGGCAATCTCCAGGCCAGACCAGGAAAGAGATGGGAGGTCTGTTTGGCAATTCCGCATAGATGAGCTTTATTGTCCAGAGCCCGCAAAGGGAGTGAGGGACGGACTCCCTCCTGAGGGGAGATAGAGGCTTCTTTTACTGAGGTACAAGGGTGGGTGTGAGAGGATAAAAGCCAATGGGTTACAAAAAATCTTGGGTTTCCTAGAGGATCACGAATCTGTTTCTCTCTTGCTATAACTGAGAAGTTCTGGAGATTGTGTAATCTTATCTTGTCAGGCTTCCTTCCCAGGGCAGGGGTTGGTGAGACCCCACAATGAAGCACTGAACCTCTATAATCTGAGTATTTGCTTTTCACTCTATAGTGAGAGGTGTGCAGAAATGGTTGCTAGATGCAACCACTTCTCCACTTCTCCTCACAGCTTTGAGGAGCAGTGCTCCCTGATGACATAAAAGGACACATCAAGTATGCAAACCTCAGGTCTTTGGGATGACAGCAGACAGGAGTTGTGGTCTCCTCAAGCAGATAATATCCCTCACTAGCTGAGAGCCTTCAGTCCTTTGGCTAAAAGTACAAATCTAGAGTTCTTCCACCTTTATAAAAATAAAGGTTGCAAGATATGCAGATATGGATATACAAAAAAACACTTAAAGGGGGTGAAAACCTTTTTATTCAGCTATAAACCTGTCTTTTAATTAAACAAGAACAGTACCATACAGTTTTAGATATAAGCAAACCTCATTCCTACAAGGCCTCATTAAATATTACTTCTGGTGTAGTTTTAGCTTCTTAAAAAAATTATTTTCATAATCCTTTACTTAGATATTTTGCTTGATCTTTTCAATTCTGCCCTGTTTGAGATGAAATGGCAGTACTTTCTCTCCTTTGGATTTATATTCTCCCACTAAATGAGAACATACATGTGGCTCCTTGCCTGCAGCTGGGAGAGATCGGATTCTATAACCATCCAGATCCCTGTAGTCCAATGTTCTGTCTTCTTGTTACTGCACATATCATTAGCTCAACTGCAAGGAAAGCTTACAAATGAATATTGGTAAATATGTTGCTCACTGGGTAAAACAAAAGCCCTGAAGACTTGTATATATCACCAGGACAAGGATTTTTGCCTTGAAATCCAAGAGTATCCACATTATTTCACAACACTCTTTTCAACATTGTATTATATATATATGTGTATATATATATGTACAAACACACATCTTGGAAGGGTTCCTAAGGGATAGGGAGATGAGAGGTTTCTTGGTTCCAGGTGTCCTCTACTCAGCCATGGATCTAACTCAGATATAGCCTGAAGGCAGATTATCGTGTCAAGACATTACCTTAAATAACTTTCAGAAAATGTTATCATCTGGCAAGAAATCTTTCAAGCTCATCGTTTACCATTCCCTTGCCCATTATAAACACTTCAGGCTTGGAACAGAACATGGTAACAAAATTTCACTAAGCAGGTTTCCTTAGAAATAAGGATTACAGAGTCTTGCTGCATGAATATGGCAAAATTTTTATTTATTCCTCCACTTTTGATTTTTTGGACTTATTTTATTCAATATACACATATTTTCAGATGCACATCTGTATCTCCTGTTCCAGCTATCCACAACCTCATAACATTAGTTTCTGGTAGCATAAAATGTTTTACACAGGCACCAGGGACACCTGGCATAATAAGGCAGGGATTTAAAATAAAGTCTGCCAAAATGGGTACAAAAATCTCAAAATAAGCATTCTCAGGAGAGCATTGAGTTCTGTGAGTTGAAATTTAAGTCTGACAGAGGTCAAAAATAAAGCAATTTTGTGATGCCTGATTATCACAGGTCCCTTATTGCAGTCTGCCATGAAGAGCATGTCTGGTCTTGGCTGTGATTAAGCATGCTATTGAATCCAGAAAGATAAAGCTCTAGAATACTCTGTGTTGCTTTGCTGTTATGAGTCTCACATTTACAACTGCTCAAAATGCTCTAAATTCACCTTAGAAAAAGCACCATCTGGCTATTACTGGCTGCAAATTACCAGCTGTGAAATATTACTATATTAAGAATGTCAGCCAAAACAACAGCTGACCTTTTGTGCAATAGAAATGCTGTGTATAAGCCTTGCTACATTTTGATCTGATTTTCAACTCAAAAACAAAACTTATGCTAATTTTGGCTTTTCACAGAAGGGTATATTTTCTTCAGTATTTTAAGGATAAAAAAAAAATTTCAAAGACTGATTTTTAAAAAGGTTTAACTCTGATGCTTTCTCTTTATCACTGAAATTAATGGAGGATTTGTTGGGATTTGTCCTTATCATAGATATGAAGATAGATACTGTATTTTAATTCAGATTTTTTTTTTAATATTCATTCCTCTAGATTGACTTTTTTTCCAGAGAACTTCATAATTTATCTTTCATCAAGTGTTATAAATGTTCGATGTTCCTGTTTCTTTTCTTTTTTTTTTTTTTTTTTTTTAATGAGACATATTTATATGAGGTGGGAATAGTTTTGGGAAAAACAAAACGTTTTGAATTGATAATCTTATTGATTTGAAGGGGTAGGGTGCGCTGTTTTTTGCTTGTTTTCTCCATTCCTTCATTGACTATTTCACATAAGTATAGATAAACTTTGGGGGAAAAGTCTTGTAAGTCTAATGACTTCTAATGGCAGGAAGAACTGGTACACAGGAAAACTTGCTGTTTTTATTTTTTTTTTCCAGGTTATATTAACTGGTCCAACAGAAGATAAAATCTTTCCCTTCAAACTTTGCCACAATATATTCAAGACCTTGACAAAAGCAGCTGCATTAATGACATAAATGTAAGAAAAAAATGTGTTACTGCTCAAGAGTTTAGCAGAATAGCAGACAGTGAAACCCTTGAAAATTTGTCACAATGGAGAGGATATGAATAGTTGTTTAGGATGCTTTGAAAAAACTTTGCTGTTTATCAACTATAAGATTAATTCTGCCAAGTATTGTTCTTCTTAGGCAGAGTATATTATGAAAAATAGATGAAAAAACATGATATTGAATTAATGAAGTTGAAATGATGAAAAAAACCCATGCTATACTGCACATTTCCTTCTCTGTTCCATAAGTGTTAATTAACAATGAATATTAATGAAGTATCACAAAGATTATTAATCCAGAGAAGCAGCTTGGTACTGGAGGGCTTAGTACACAACCAAGTAGCCACTCATTAAGTAAACTGCAATAACTGGAAAATATGCATGCTCTTTGCCCAAGGAGATGTACAAATGATCTTTTATTCAGATTTAAATTAATACATTCAGAATTGACTAGAAACATTTGGCTAATCATTACGCTTCGGATAACAAATGGGAACTCATTTTACACAGTGGTAAAACAAGTGCCAATTGCCCACATTTTTCTGGTGTTTCTAAACCTGAAAATGTCATATTATCTGCACGGTTTTTAGTTCAGCTGCAGAAACCATGTTCCACTACCTCATAAAAGACATGAAGGAACATCATTGCACTACCTGGACTTCTGGCACAGCACAAAGGCACTGCCAGCAACCCATGCTCCAATTACTGCTCACTACCTGAATGCAATCAAAGACATGGTATACACAGGCACATCCTAGCAAGCACCTAGCTCAGCTTCTGTCTTCAAAATAGATATACTATTTAGGAAGACCACTCAAGACTAGACACTTCCTGTCATCCCATATATTCCCTCAAACCACCCTGGTATTGAGAATTGTAATAGGAATGGCAAACAGCACATCAACCCAGATATATCACAGAACTGTCAATCCAAACTTTCCTTGCTGTGTTGTAGCTTCTGGTTTTGCATTTGGCATAATTTAGTTTGGTTTAGTCTGGTCTCTCAGGAGTAAAGTTGCCTATATTAATCATCTGTGGGAAAGTTCATATGCAGCTTTTTTTTCTGAGTTTTATAAGGTTGTTATAGAGTGCTTTATCACAGAGGTAAGGAAACACATCTAGCTTACCTCTGGGGTAAAGCTTGGAAGTTTCACTCTACATTGTGTTTTCTAGGACTCTATTGAAGTTAAATAAAGTCAATGTCATCATCAATCCTACAGGACTGGTTTACCACCCCTTCTCCTTTACTTTGAAAAGTGATTACTAAGCCCTACCTCTCCTCTACTGTAGCTGTCTTCCAATACAAGAAAAGCCTTTCCTGTAAAGTCACATGTCAACATACTCTGAGCAGGTTTTTTCAGATAGTCTGTGCATGGAATGGATAATGTTTAATATAAAATTTACTTACTTGGAGATGTTTGATGTCACATAGGGTTTCTGATTTAGCAGAATGATAATATATCAAAAAACACAATACACAAGTAAATTTTGCTTCACAAAATATAGTGAGTGCAATATACAGTTCAATCCTGTTACCAGTCCTGTCTCTAAAACTTGCTGACTGTCACAACACTAGGCATCCCACCTTAGTAGAAAGGAATGTGTGGGTTGAAAGCAGCTCAGCACTGTTTCTCTCTTTGAAATAATTTTGCTAGTTTTTATACACTGTGTTAGGCTGAGCCATGACTTCATTCCCTCCATTCTGGTCAGACTAACTCAGGGAGACATTTACATCCCCAGTTAAGCCACTCAGCTCTTGTCCATTTAAAACAAAGTCCACTCACTGGTCCCTTTAGAGTAAAGGCAGAAGTCAGCTTCTTTGCATCATACTCTGGGCTTCATGACGCTTGCTGATTATTCTTCTTCTATCACAGGGATTCATTCATTGAGTTACATTACACCCCTAGGGTTTTAGCCAATTATGCCATGGTAATTTACTTCCTTTATCTCCACTGGATTTACTTTATGCACATGATACTCCATTCACAGAAGTGTTACACAGATCATCAGTGAGGAAGGTCCTCCCTCTACAGAAACCATGCTGGCTTCCAGAGGGCATTAATCTATGTGCTTATATTTGTTATTGCAGTTTCTGCTGTCTTATCAGAGGTATACACCAACTTCATTGCTCTGTGGCTGACAGGATGCCCTCCAGAGCCCTTTTGCAGGTAGGATTTCAGCAGCAATATTCCACTCCTTCCATACAGCTCCTATTTGTAATGTTGGGCTGCAGACCAAGCTCCTAATTTCACGTCTGAATAGCTTCAGTTCTCTGGTGAATATCATCTTAGCCTTACCAGATGCAACTTGTCTATCAGATCTACTCTAATCCATATATTTACTTAAAATTGAGCTAGTGTTTCTGCTTTGTTTCTTAAAAAGCATAGGTCAGTGGGTATCTCTCCAATACCTATAGCAGCAATGGCCATTGCTAAGAACTCACTTTATTTCCCTGCTGCTTCTCTGGTTCTTTTGTCATCAAGCAAAAGCACCAACTACCTACCTGGTTTCTCAGTTTTGAACTATTAAAAGAGCTTCTTCATATGAGATCAAGCATGGCACCTGCCATATTTTGTGGATTTTCCTGTTCTTCCTTTATTCTTTCCTTTATTTCCATTGACTTTTCTTTTTTTTTTTTTTTTTTTTTTTTTTTTTTTTTTTAATGCTGACCTTTCAGTCTTATTTGCTTTCTGTTTGAATCTCAACTTATTTGGACTTCTAGTAAAATAGTACTTCTAGTAAAACTGCCTCCAGACTGCTTGAATTTTCTTGCACTGCTGCTTTAAGGAGGTGTTTGGTTTTGACAAATTCCCTCATTTTCCTACACTTCCAACTCTTAAAATTGAATATGCATGCACTGGATTTGTTTTGCCTGTTGGCTCCTGTTACAACATTAAACCTAATTGCACTATGGTAAGTACCACAGAGCAGCTGTACAGTGTTGATCAGCACTCAGTGTAAACCAGAAAGGCATATTTTCCTGTTGATACACATAGTTTTTCTCAGAAGCAGCCAATTATTGCATCTAGAAATGGAATTGATCTTTACACAGTTGCTTTAATTTCCCACTCTTCTACCTGCCATAAATTTGCAATTTGACTGATATTTTTTAAGACTCTCTACATTATTTTTCCTAACTATGGTATAAACAGTATAATCAATAAAATCTTATTATTAGAATCTGGGAATTCTGGCCACAAGGGTTCCGTAGTACTTCTCTTTTCCTTTAAAACCTGTCTCTTATGCCTTTCAACCATGAATCAGTAAAACTAATTTGATTCCTGTGAAGATGGTAGACTGGTAATATTATGTCCCACTGAATTTCCTCCTTTTGAAATGGCTGCTTGCAAGCACCACTTCATAACATGTATTTTAATTCTTCTTTTTTTCAAAATTTAAGCTGATGTAAAAATGCTTCAAAGCTTTTACACTCACTCCATCACTTAATGTTGCACATATTAATCAATTGGCATTATAGGTGAAATAATTTATCTCATTTAATTTCTGTGTGCCATTTATTTCTTTCAGATTGTTCAAGACTGCACTGGGCACTCCTCACATCTGCGCAAACCAGGTGATCTTCTGTGGTTCTAAGCTTTCCCCCAATTTCTAAGCTTCAATATTCCTCTGTAATCTTTCTAATTCAGTATTTTCAATACTGATTCCAGTATGATAAAGATGGAGCTCACCATTCCTATAGAGTTTCCTCAGTTCCAAATATAAGTAAATTGCATCTTTACATCATCTGCTCATCTTTATACCATTATAATTTATCATTTTCCTTTATATCTCATCCACACACATTGGGCCTTAAAATCTCTGCCCAGTACTAAAGATAAAAAAACATGCATGAACCTATGGAGGTCCTGGACTCTGGTTATTCTCTTGAATACCTTTTCAACATCTTTGTGATGACTTTGTTGCTGGTTCCAAAACAGACATCTGCATTCCTGAATAGACATCTCCTCATGTTTATTGCTTTGGTGCCTGGCATAAAAGTTCCTGTTTCAGTCCTACTGGATGTCAAAAGAAGCCCATGTTTCTATGTATCACTGAATTTCCACTTACTACCACCTTCTTACTCTTAATTGTGATCATCCCTCTTCTGTACCTTCAGCACAAGAGGACATTGACCTCAGCAGGAAAGTGAACCTCATTCAAAATTCTTCTTGTTAGTAGTGTTCTCCATCTTTGAAACTTGGTCCTCTCCTTTAGTGCTGGGGCTGCAGTAACAAAGGCAAGGCTATCATGACATTTTCCTGTAAGCCACATGAAAAAAAAGTGTTTCCCTAATTTGCTTAAATCAACAGACCCAAACTAAAGAGCACAGTCGTGTTCACTTGGTACTGGTGGATCCTTTAATTGTGTCTGCTCCTTAGGTCAGTCATTAAGTATGCTGCACTTTGGAACAATTTGGATAAGACCTGCACCACTTAGGGTATCGTGCTACAATTTTTTTTTTTAATTTTCTTTTTTTTTTTTAATATTTGTAGGCTAATACTTTCAACTTTCTTTTTCTGTTTTGATGGGTTGATTTTTTTTTCCTAAAGATAACCACCAAGAGGTGAGAGAGATGCAAGAGCATAAAAAGAAAACAAGGTTCAAGGAAGTCATCAACTACATTTCTCCCTGGACTGCAACATGGATAGATGCTAAAAAACCTTCAGACTTTCTTCTCTTCCTTGCATCTTGGGAGACTGACTATATGGCCTTTAACTAGCCTTAGCTGGATATCTCAAGTTTCACATTAAGAGCTGAGCAATAACCTGAGCCCTCTATTGAATATTTATAAGGAAACTGCTGACCAAGACAGCCACAGCATCCTGTATCTCGTGATGCTTACATCGATTTTCTGTATTGACAGGTACTAGAGAAAAACAAGTAAGTCAACTCAAGAGCCCTGGTTATTAGCTCATACCAGTTTAGATACATACATACACACAGCAGGTTACTGAAGCAGGTCTAGCTATGTCAGTAATCAGATCGCACGGAATGTGCCTCCAACACCTTTGTCTGGGGCCTTATCCAGAGCTTTAACAAGTAAGCATCTTTATGTACTGCTCTAGTGTGCAAATTATGTGTCCATGAACAGTAACCTCAGCTGGAGATGGCAAATGACAACACAGTAGCAATAAGAAACAGCTTGTACAGTCATCCATTAGTTGTATCTGACTGGGTGAGCACTTGTTTACTCCAGCAGCCATTTACTTACAATTCACTGAAAGCATCTGTAACAGTGGATTTTATGGAAAAGGAGCAGCAGAGAGACTATCCAAGATGGTACTTTTGCTCCAATGTTTCTTATTGCCCTCAGAAATCCATTTCTGCCTCTGTCTTGGTTTGCGACAACTTTGGAGGAAATGTCAAAAATTAACTTCCTCTGATAGAAGGCAGATTTCAGCAACCCCCCCCCCCCACTAGGTTTGGAAAGAATTTTTCTTGGAAGAAAGTGAAAAAACCCACAACCTGTTTATTTGACAAGCAGGGCATATGCAGGCATGAAAGAGAATGAATAATATTAAATAAAACCTCTTGCTGTGGAGAAAACGGAGTCCTTTTTGTAGATGTGGCTTTGCTCTTTCTGGAGCTGCAGTGAGGCTTGGGTCCCACCCCAGGCTGGGCTGTAAGGTCTCCCAGTGATGTTCTGGTGTTGCTGAACAGTCCAGAAATGAAGAAGAAGCCAAAGTCCCAGGAAGCTCCTTGCTTCAGCTAACAAACAAGAGTCAGCTAAAAAGCGAGAGAATTCCACTCTTTGCTTCAGAGAGCCAAGAGCTGGGGAAGAGCGAGACAGTTACCTGTGTTTGGAACACAGGCTGCCGAAAGAATTGCACTGCCTTCCCCCCTCCCAGACCTAGCTTTAAAGGCACAGAAAGGCACGGGATTCATGTCTGGGCATAGAGCAGGCAATAGGGGATACAGCATCATAATGTCACCGCAAGACAGCCTCAAAGTCTGATGTTTTACATGGCACACTGCGCCGAATTAGACATCAAGCACATAAAGTGGGACAGACTTCTCACATTTTAAGATTTCCAAAAATGAAAGTTAATACAGCCTAGGCTTGCTGGCTTAGCAATATAGCTCGGCAGGGATCTAACCATAGAGATATGTACATAGAAATTTCAATAATTAGTACAAGTCAGTCTCTCTAGCTTTCTTTTGAGAAAAAGGCATATAGATTTTAACTTCCATAATTCCCCTGATTAAGTTATCCTGTTATTTCCCAAAAGTAGCTTCAAGCAGAACGCTTCAGTAGTATAAAGTGTGGGGCACATATGAAGTCTGTGTCCTGATTCTACTCCACTCCTACCTGGTGGGCTGTACCCAGCTCTGGGTTTCCCAGCACAGGAAGGACATTGACCTCAGTGACCTTAGAGTGAGTCCAGAGGAGAGACACAAGTACCAAGATTACAGAGATGGAGCACCTCTCCTATGAGAAGAGGCTGAGAGAATTGAGATTGTTAAGCCTGGACAAGAGAAGGCTTCACGGTGACCCAGTTGTGGACTTCCAGTACCTGTAGGAGGCCAAATAGAAAGCGACTTTTACTAGGGTGTGTAGTGACAGGACAAGGGAGAATGGGTTCAAACTGAAAGAGACTAGGTTTAGATCACATATTACAAAAGAAATCTTTACTGTGAATGTGGGGAGGTGCTGGAACAGGTTGCCTAGAGAAGTTCAGGCTGCTGCCCCACCCCTGGAAGCTTTCCAGGCCTGGCTGGATGGGGCTCTGAGCAACCTGGTCTAGTGAAAGGTGTCCCTGGTCAGGGGTCATGGCAGAGGGGTTGGAACTATATGATCTTTAAGGTCTTCTCCAAACCAAACCATACTATGATTCTCCACAGAGATTGTGAAGGAGTTGGCTAAAAAGAAGTACAGTGGAGAGAAAAATGGAAATTGTTAATAATTAAGATTTCAAAGTCAGTTCTTTAACTTGAAACAAATCTATTTTTCACTCTGCTCTTTTACTCTCCATATTATTTGATTGTTTTAGTTACTTAAAAAAAAAAAAAAAGGAAAAGAAAAACCACCAAATTTTTATTAACATTTTCTGAACTACCTTTGTTAAATAATTCTCCTTGAAAAGTCTGTCTTCAGTAGTAAGAAGTTTTTATCCAGGCAAACAAATTTATAGTTCTTTCATCAACCTACCTAAAATCTTTAAATAAAAAAAGTTTTTGTTTTGAGAAGACTATCTTTGAAAAGAGCTCTATTTAAACAAATAAGCAAATAAGTGCTGATCATTGTAGTTTTGTCACTACTTACCAGATAATGAGAACTTGTCTATAATGGAATCAATAAAAAAGGGCCAATATATAGCCCTTATATTTTTTAAATATATAGCCCCAATATATTTTAAATTTTCAAGCAGTACACAGACACATATACATCTTCTCTTCTGTGGATCAGTTTCATGATGCCTGTCATGAAGAGCCATTGCTGGAACACATATAGGTTATAATTTTTGAACAGCCTGAGTGCTCTACAACTTCTACCAAAAGTAAAAATAAGTTTAACAACTGGTCATATATTTGCTTTTCTGTTTTTTTCAAAGAGATCTGACTAGTTACTGTGTGTTCCTACTTAAAAAGAATGGATGCAAAGTTTTGGTTTAATATATTGCAGAGACAAAAATCAGGACTTGGTTTAACTGTGGGAAAATTAACTGCAGAATATCAGGAATAACCT
Source organism: Lanius collurio (assembly GCA_020086605.1). Lineage (NCBI taxonomy): Eukaryota > Metazoa > Chordata > Aves > Passeriformes > Laniidae > Lanius > Lanius collurio. The sequence continues at coordinate 13,412,990 of JACBWW010000011.1, read as the reverse complement.
GTACAGCATATGCATTCAAAAGTCCTAGAAAGACAGCTTCATAGTACTAAGAATTGAGCACTGCAGCAGTTCTGCACAAGTAACAAATACATACAAGCAGTCTGACCTTTTTTTCATGTTTCTGATTCTTTTCTTATCACCATCTCTCTATTTGATACCCCTTCCCGACGTTTATTCCTACTTGTAGGCTATTAACACAGCCAGGAAGGCAATAGACTATAAAGTGAGAGCTCCCTCTCCTTCCACAATATCACAATCCTAGTCCTTGCCCCATCCATTGTAGTTTGGTTTGCTGAGCACTGCTCACCTCAGAAAAATACCAACCAATTAATTTACTTGATTTTTTTTGGTTTCCAGGATTCAGAAACTACTGTACACCCACCTTTTTATATTTCCTCCTGTTCATGCTTATTAATTTTTTTTCCCCATGAAAAGCTGTTGTAACTTGCTACAATTCCTATTACACCTCTCCCTGTGCCTATTTCCCTGCCATGCCTTTCTGTTCTAGGCTAGATGCTGTCTCCCATAGTTTTTCCACTGGAAAAGAAAAGCTGCAGTACCAAACAGAAGTGAAGTTGCTCTTCCATGTGTATTAAAGACATCAAACAGAAACCAGAGATGCCGTCTTTTGCCTCATTTATGTGCCACAAGTAGAAACAGAAATATGTTAGCATGGTTATTGAAAATGCTGTGCTGTTGGTGATATCGCTGATATAAGTTCACATATTCTTCTGGTTCCTTATGAATTCATTCAGCTACAGGATAATTAGCACACTTCTGGGGTTTTTGTCCTCTTTGTAAGGAGTATGAAGAAAATGTTTTCCAATCTAAAGAATTAGGATTTTTTTTTTAATTTAAGCATCCCTATAAATATTGCTTGTAACACTAAAATATTTTTCAGGATTTAAAAAAAAAATTAAGATCAGAATATACTGCAGACAAAGCTTCTCCTTCAGGATGTTTCCCAAACCAATGAGAGTCAAAACAATTTTGGAAGAGAACAAAACAATAACTCCTCTAAGCCTTCAATATTTTGCCTTCAGACTTTCAAGCTTGTTGCTTTCTGCAGGCTTTCAGAGACACTAGGAATACAGTTTCCTCTAGACAGGAAGAGGACATTACTAAAAAGTATGGGATTTGCCAGTGATAAACAGGTTCTTATTAGAGTCCCTTTTGGGAGATAACTAATTCAAAGCTCTTCCTAAAAATAAATGCTCTATCTGGACTGCGAAGAGGGAAGCAGACTAAAGCATTTATTATAGGGTAAAAAAATAATCGAGTAGTATGACTCTCTAGAGGCTAGAGTCTGGTCATTTTATTGGGATTATTTTATTTGTTTGTTTGTTGGGTTTTTTGTTTGTTTTTTTCCATTAGTTGTTTTTTTTTTTTTTTTTTTTTTTTTTTTTTAAGGCAACAGGGTTGGGCTTGTATTAGTGACACAGCTAGAAGCCCAAAATCTCCCATTTCAAGGCTCCTTGTTCCCTTTCTGGCCAGCAGACACTACATGTTCATTAAAGCATAATGCATACCAATGCCCAAAGCCATAATCTCTTGATAGAAAATAGCAAAAGACAGTATTGCTCCCATTTTGATAATGCCTACAAACAAATCTAACTCAACAGAGCCTGTTTGTTTCAAGAGAATACTGTATCTTAATTAAATTCTTCCAAAGATATAATTATGTAAAAAGCCTCAATGCATTTCATATTAGTGCTTATTATTTTATCTTAATCTTAAGTAATGCTATGATTAAAATTTCATTATCAGCTATCAATTGACCTATCCCTGAACATTTTGTAATAATTAAAAAACATCAACCCTCCTCCAATTTGTCCTGTTCTCTTGAGTTTTGTAAACTGCTATGTGCCTATTTATAACTGAAATACCTAATGGGAGTCATTAAAACTTTAACAAATCAAACATTAGCAAAAAAATATGAAACAGCAATCAAAAAAGCAACAAGCCAACCTCCTCTCTACCCCTTTTTATACAGCTTCCTTTTACACTCAATAGCAAAGCTGGGACACATACAGGAAATCAATTAATTTGCTACTGCCTCTTCGCAGGGGTTCATTAGCAAGCAAAGGAAAAATAGCAGCAGGTATGGGATATGCAATTGCTGCCTGAATATCTAACCAGAGGAATTTGAGCTGACAAAGAAAAATCAGCTTCTAGCTGGGCTTTCCTATGGGGTTTCTATTCTTGCCTAGTTAACTTTAATAATAGCTAACCAATAGGAAAATAAAGCAGCAGGAGAAGGAATTCCTGTGAGTCAGCTCAATCTCTGCTGAAGTTGTAGCCACTGCCTGCCTAAATCCTAGGCACCACAATGTTCTGGGACAATGAAGAAAATAACCAACCAACCAACCAAAAACATAAGCAAACTTAAAAAAACCAATCCAAGCTATATAGAACATGCAAAAATTTAATCTTGTCTAATCTCTTCTTTTGCTGAAGCATAGGTACCATCCTGCCACCAAAATAATTTCCATAAACTTGGTTCTGCTTATTTTAAGTTTCATCTTTCAAACACAGTCTTCAACATGGACTAAGGTTGTTAAATCTTTTAAAAAACCTGAAGAATCCTGCAAAAGTTTCAAACAGTGACTTTTCTTTAAAATCTGATGTAACGAGAATCCATTTTGGAGAAAGAGATTGGTATTCAAAGTTGAGATTTTATTACACAGAGAAAGAAAGAACAAAAAAACAAAAGAAAAATAAATTTCCTCATAGAATTAACATCTTAACACAAAGAATAGTTGGTCATTTTACTTTAGGATTAGCAGTAGCAAAAAAATCTCACAAAAGTAACCGTTCTCTTAGAAACCTGACTGGGTGCATAATAGGAAAAAGAAAAGTATCAGACTTAGAAACTATTCAAAATTAGTAGATAATGTCTTAAAAACGTATCCTTCCAAAGCTGCTCAAAAACTTATAGTTACATTGGCACTGGCAATATTCAGATTGATAGTGAGTGGATTTTGAGATGAAATAAGGATATCTTCTCAGCTCCAGGAAAGAGGTGGGTCTTGGCTGGAAAAAAATGAGACAACATATACCAAATATGCTGCTTTGCTATCCAGCAAGCAACAGCTGATATTGTTTCTTCTAAGCGCTCCTCTTTCTTTCATGCACACAAATACAAACAATGATGGATTATGTGCTATCTGAAATCAAACTGAGCATCTGGATTCAGATTAAGATTCTTTTCTTCCTTGCCTATGAGCATATATAATGCTGATATGGAACCAAGTGATTGACTATTAGTCAGCCTATAATAATGTTATTTCTTAAATACAGGATTTACTGGTAGCTCCCTTTCCAGCTCTGCATTTCAGTTGCTTGGTTCTCTTCACACATATTAAGTTGCTTCCCCAGTCTCTTCTCTCTTACAATGTCCAGGAAGGATAACTGAGCTAAAGTTGCTGTTTATTTGAATTTATGTTTTGAAAACTTCACAGAATGAATAGAAAGGAGTGTAGCTTCTTAAAAAGGAACCAACAGTTTTCTATATACCCATCCTAGGGTGCTGTTTTATTTTGTATGTACTGATGACTTAATGACACTGGATATGCAGCATGAGTTAAAAATCCTCACTGAAACAACCCTCCCATTATTACTGGTTGGTTTAATACAGATAGAAACTAGTTATTTCACTACCTTTGGCTTCTACAGTCTCATTACAGTGAATATATCTGCATTTCTGATTCCAATACATAGAGCTAGCATGCTATCTGTCCTCCTAATGAGGTTCATTAGCCAATATTGGTATCCCATTTTCAGGTTTTTCCGGTGAAATTTCTGGTGAAGTTTTTCACATTGGCAATATTCTTCAGATAAGGTATTTCAGGAAGCTTAAGTCAAAGATCAGTCAGTTGTGTCTAACAATGAAATGGATGCCACTATTTTTCTCATTTAGAAAAAAACAAGTCTGTTGAAGTGTTGCAGCTTATAGTCTTTAGCATCTCTGCACATCTGTGCAGAATATAAAAATCTCTCCAATGGAAAAATAGAGAGCCCAACAACACTAGCTCTGAAATTATCATAGATTTTATCACAATATATACACATAAGAGAAAATTATTATAATTTGCATAACACAACAACATCACTTCTTTGGAGTTTTCTGGCCTTTTACTGCTTGGCTTAGCAATTTTATTGTTTTTAGCATACTGGGGTCTTTTCCTAGTAATTACCCCTAATACAAAAATGATAGGCTTTTGAGTTAGTTTGATTTGGACTTGAAACTGTGGAGGAAAATTAACAGGGTTAATTTCAGAGTAATTAATTTATTTACAGACATATACTCAGTCCCATTTCTCTCCATAGCAGTATAAACATGCAGAATGGGTGCACTCACAATAGTCACACACCAACATTTTCCTCCTCAGCAAAGTACACAGTTTTCTGCCTCTTAAAACAAACAAACAAAAAAATCCATAATCCTCCATAGATTTCAGATTCCATATAGTTTATTAGACTGAAAATCACCGTCTAGTTACTTTATCATATATATACACAACCAATTTCTGAAACTGGAAGCTCATCGTTTTTAGATCTTATGTTTTTAAGATCTAATTGTTTTTTAATAATTTTATTGAAGTAATTGAAAACCAAGCTGGCAATTTGAAGGTTTTAGCTGAAAATGTGTGAATTTTCACTGTATATAACAAAAGTCTGCTTTGAAAATAGGTTGTTTTAAGACGTCTCAGGCTAAGTCTTGAAATTAGCTCATCATTTTGAAAGAACTTGCCAGCAAATAATAGCCTTCAAAGTCTTTGTTACAGCCTTAATGTCAACACAGTTTTGGAAATCTAGAATGCAGCCAGAGCAGTGGAAGACCCAGAAAGACTCATTATAAATCTAGAGTGTTTCTCAGATATCATGTGCCCTCACCTTTGTGGGTGGCTTACATGAAGATTAACCAGAAAATATGTTTTTCAATCTCAGAGAGCAGCAGGGGGTAGAATAATGGTTAAAGTGAGCATGAGATGCATTTTTGAAAAGAAAGATGATAACTGAATAGCACTTCAGGAAGCAGAAGCAAGAGATTTAGCAACAAGTTAGTTGGCCAAATCAATTTCTCTGCCCAAAGAATAAAATGGAAAATAACACTTAAGTACTTAAATAATTCTAGTTTCCCTGATAAATCACATATCTAGACAAATACCCAATTAAACAATTAATTGATGTAAAAGGGGTATCTTTTTTTTTCCTATTGCCTTTATATTTTATTTTATGAGCTCAGTAATATTTTCAAGTGTGTAGTTACTGCAGAAGGATTCCGTGTTTGATCTCATATTGAAGTCATATTTGAAAACTTATCACTGGCAACCGCTTTTGAATGCCGGGGCACAGGACAGAGCCTGGATTTTAGAGAGCCTCTAGCAGTATGCATTTATTTGTAATATCCACAAGTTAGATTTGAGCTCCATGCTTTTCCTACTATAAGGTCAGCTATAGCAACCAAGTAAATGACTCAGTATGTTTATTTTTGGGAGCATTTGACAAGAGGAATAAACCATTAAGACCACATTGCAAGGCACATGTAAGCAAATCAACCTCAAGTATTTCAATGGCTGTTACAAGAGTGTAAAAAGAAGCCTTGCCAAGGCACCTAGCAGGAGCTGAGCAGCTGTGTTTTTGTTGCCACAGACAGACATGAGTGAACTCCTAGCAGCAGATTACTCATGTTACCTGTCAGTCAGTCACTTTCCATGAGTTTGAACAAAAGCACCTGGTCTCGTTGTTGTCACAGCATTGTTCCACTCTGTCAAACTATGCTTTTCTGACTGCTTTCAGATGCAAGAGCTATGCATCAGGGCAATATGGAACTGCAATGATGAGGATATTCTTTGCAAAAATTACTTTCTTGATGAAAACAGATCTTTGCTGCAAGAAATATACAGTATCTGACTTTCTCTTCCCAGAGGATTTAACTTTTAATTTTATTTTCCCACTGCAGCACATCATTTAAAACAAAAGTAAGTTTTTATAACTAATCCCACACACTCTCCATAAAGGACACAGAATCACAAAGAGATGTGTTCAGAACTTCAACAACATCAGAGATCTTTTAATCCTTGTTTCCCTTCAGCATGTAAGTTATGACTCAATTTTTAATTGCAAACAACTTATTTTCCACAAGATCCCTGCTTAAATCAGAAACTCAGAAAAGACAATAAATGCTTCCTGATTGACTGGTCAATATTTTCATTCCTATTCACTAGTCATTTTTGTGACCTCAAATTTTATTTACTACCTGCTGTTCAGGCTCTGCCATGAAGACAGAATTATTAATTCCCTTAATAGATTTTTCTATAGCCCTCATTATTCTGACATGCAAGTACTTCAGCAAAAAAAAAAAAAAAAGGAAGAGTAATGGCCACAAAATCTCATGAGATGAAAAAATATCTGCCCCATTTTGCAGACCTGGAACCAAGGAAAAGAAAAAAGAAAAATGTGTGGGACTTCAGAGTAACTGAATTTAGGCAGGTGTGCATATCTTCATAAAGCACTGCACCTTGCCTCTCCATACAGTCACTTTGAACCATTTTATCTCTGGTCCTGGTAACAATGCTGTCATTACATACTGCTTTATTACTCCAACCTACTTTCCATACAGCAAAATAATTGCACCTGATCATGGCTGATTCTTGTGGTTATTTTCTCTGTAAAGTCTTGAGTGATTAAAGAAGGTCTGACCTTGCGCTATAACCTCTCACTGGAAGCACTGGTTTATGATTCCCACACTAAACTGTACCAGTCACCTATCTCCAAATACCTTGTAAACATTAAAAGATCCATTCTGGTGGCAAGTTTGTTCTGAATGTTCTAGTAAACTCAATTTTCAAAATTCAAGAACTACCTTGAGGAAGTAAAAGGAACCAGCTTTGTTAGCTCGAGGTATTCACCCTTCTCTCGCAGCCCCTTGAAGGAAATAGCCATAAAAGATGGAAGCTAAATACAGCATATCAAGAGTGCAGATGCAACCAAGCATTACGGCTGAATGGCAGGCAGAATGAACGCACCATTTATTAATCTCAATAAAAGATTCCTTTTATTCCCAAAAAGGAGTAGCTAAAGCCAGTTCTATAGTAAGATATTATTCCTCCTTGCTTTCTCCTAAACAAAGCGTGTTTGAGAAGAAGCGAATTACATTGACCCTCCCACTGCCTCAGTGAATAGACACAAGTCAGAGATGGAACATGCTAGATTCTTTCATTAGCTTCCTTCGTTTTACAGCCATTTTTAGTTCTTCAGTTGCAGTAAATATGTAGATGTCTAATACTGAATTCATAAACTCATTGTCTGTAAATAAGGTATCTCACTTCAATTATTTGTAGGCAATCAAGAGCTGTCAGACTCAAAGACCTTATTCAGTACAGGATAAGTCAACATCTAGAACTACATATTCACTGACTACACAGCCTTTATGTCTAGGCTTCATGCTCTAAGATCTGGAGACAGAAAAGATGACTGTGTCAGTTTACTTTCAAAGCATAAGCAATCAGACCATAGGCAAGTCTAAAATATCAGCATCTGTATTTCAAGGTGAGAAAGCCTTGTTAAAAAATGTTGTCATATTTCGCACTACAAAAAAAAGCATCCCTTTTCAATCTAACCAATTTCAGAACAAAATGTACAGTTCCTAGTTAAATTTTCACAAGTCTTTAGAAGGAGATGCCCATTTAAACAGAAACAGCTGTTCTTGAGCATTAACCTATTCCTAAAAAATTAATTTTTCCCATCTTTTATGTTAAAACCCCTTTCCTTCTGTACAGCAAGTCTGTCCTCTCTATCCTCCTTGAAATAGAAGATAGAAATGCCAATAACAGTAGATAAATCCTCTAGCCACTTCAGCAACAGTAAATATAATGATATCTAGGAGGCTGGACTGAGCAAAGGCCTGTTAAAAACAGGAGAACAGTGCAGGAGTGCCAGTAGCAGAGCTAACAAGCAGCACATGTTTTCAGTTAAAACCCTTAATTTAAAGCCTCTTCTAAGCCTGGAAAAATCTCGGGAATGGAGATAACAGATAATCAATGACCCTATCAGCCCAGAAATCAAGATTGGAACTCAGTTTCTTTGCCAGTGCATTGCTAGGCTAGTACTTATGGAGAGCTTTTTATTTATTCCGTGAAGAAAAAGTGATGTTTTTGTAGTCACATTATCTAGGAAGAATTTCCAAGAGAAACAACAGGTTGAAGAAAGGCTATGAACTATTGCACAGTGATTTACTTTATACTGTACCTCATTATCTTATTTTACCTAGAGGCCAAGAACAGGATTAGTGTAATAGAGACTGAATAAAATTTGTCTTGTATGTGCCTGTTAATTGTCCTATTTGGGTTTAACCTATGCCATTAAATTCCATGCCAAAATGATTAGAACCTTATTCATGTGATCAGAAGAGGTTTGGTCTTGTTCCACAGCTGCACAGGTAACTAAAAGTCCAGCAGATTTCTGCACTCTCACACTGCAGCTTTTGAAAATGAAGAGAAAGCATGTGGGCAACCCACTGTGACAAGGAATATTAGAGTAATTAATAGGCAGTTCCTTCCAGCTTTTCTTCTGCTTTGTCCTCTATAGATGGAGAAGAAAAGATGGAGCACAGATTCATGAAGAAACAGGAAAAAACATGTTTTTCCACAAGGTGGAAAAGAAGGGACAAATAAAATCTGAGAGCCCTCCAAAGCTGGAGGAAGCATCTACATACATGATATGCCAGCTTGTCCAAAGTATCTCTGCCCTTTCTTAAGGGCTTTGACAGGACAGATTTTAAAGCCTTTTCCTAAAGATTTAGCCAGCATTGCTTCTACAAAAGAACAAGACATTTTGGAAGACAACCTTTGTGTGATGGAAGGAGCTTTTTACACCTGGACACACCTACCCTCCTACTCCTAGGTTTCCTCTCTATTGCCAGGGGGAAAGAACTGCAAAAGTGGTATTGCACCATTGCATAGTCAAAACCTACACCGAGTTTTAAGAGGGGCCTCAAGCAAAGCTCTGCTGAGTCATCCAAGTCTGGCAGCACAGATCCACCCCTCTGCAGGCATTTGTTGCCTCCTGCTGCCCAGCACTTGGGATGGCTTTCTAATTTATGGAAGGGTGGCTAATTTCCAAAGGAAGACTGGGACAAATTTAGCTTCTAGTGTCAAAGAGGATCACAAATTACAGAAATTAACACCCGAGTCATTATGAGCTATGTGCCCAAATATTAAATATGATGGTAGAAGAGGTCAAATTGCCGCTTGAATGAGTTTCTGGAATGTGGATTCTGCTCAAATGGAGGCTACAGATGCAGTATACATGAAAGGGATTATCTCTCCATCCCTTGCTTGCTCAACACTTAGGACATCCCCCTACACGTTATGATGCCTCTCTGACTGTGCTAACTTTATTAGGAACTAGGCAGAGATATTGGCAGGTCTGCATTTTGTTCCATCAGATATCCCATTCTTCTTTTCCTAAAGCTAGCATTTAAAGCCTACAAAAATTATTTGCATTTCTGGGTCAGAGAAATGCAGGTGACAAGCTGATGAGAAGCTTATACCTCATAAATATCCACATGCCTTTTTTAAATATCTAGTAGATTTTAAAGGTCCTACATAAGGAAAGGTTGCATTTCATCAATACTCGGTTGACAAATATGTAGTAGTTCCATGATTACTGTCTGAATTCTTTTTCTCTTTTGCTAATAACTTCATTAGAAATAGAGTTGGGAGAATCCCCTGAGGTTGTTTGTTCTGGTCCATAGAAATAAATTACTCTTATAAAATGAGGCAGAGATGATTCTCTCTTGCAAGTGTGGGAAATTATTTCTCTAGCTTTAATTTTTACATAAACATGTCTTTAGAAAGATGGATTGCTTTTATGGGATAGCTTCAAAATATATTGAATGCCATAAATCTTTGTCTGTAGAGATCATATTCAGGAGAGATAGATTCTAAATGAGTAGATTTTATTAATGCAGAGATGTCAAAAACAGTCATGACAAAAGGTCTTCTAGAAATGGCTGCAAATGAAATGTTTGTGCTAAACTTTTCTCCTGATCCTCCTACCACACATCCAATCTTTATTCAATCCCACTTACTATATATTGAAAAGTTTGGATAAAGCAAAATAGGGCATTTTTCAGATATTAAACTTCCTTGTAGAGTATTAGATTTTTTGTTTATCTCATCTAGACATTTGCCAGAATATTTAGTTCACGTGTTTCTCTAGCTTGATAAATAGATAACAACCAATGACTTCAGCTATCAGCCTGAAGATCAATGCTCTTAAAAAGCCATCAGGTAAACAATGAAATTCTGCAGACATTTGATTTTTTTGTCTACCAATGTAAGCGTGACTAGTGCATAAATCCTACATACAAGCAAATAATAAATATTATGGGTATGCATTCTTATAAGCAAAGACAGTGACAACTGTAAGACGTAGTAATTTCGGTCCCTTGCAATTTTATTTGATTCTCCCAATGCTCACCTAACTCAGGTAATTTTCTTCACCACAATTGCTGGAGGGAATTATAAAATGTAGCAATATGCAATTCTGTCTGTTTCAGCACCAATCTCACAATGAAGCTCATGGATGCTGATGACCTCAAAAGTTACTTGTGTATGAGAATAAAAGTTCTCCCTTGGTTTTCTGGCATAGTAGTGTTAGATATATATAGACACAATTCTTTGATTATAAATAATAAACCATTGGTTTCTTGGTTAAAAATAAGTCATAAGTCCTGCAACAATTTCTCTGAGCAGAATCTACCTGCATTCCTGTGAGACTAGGTGCAGAGGCTGACATAAGCTTCTCTAGAGTAAAAGATTGCAAGGAATTTTCTCGATTAAAATAAAAATAAATAACTTTGTTAGCAACTGTAGATAAAGGATATAAAATTTTCTCTCACTTGTAGTACTTTCTCCAGTATCTTCAAAATATCTCTTTCTTAAATTGCTTATTTGTTCTATTTAGTGTGTTTTCTATGAGATTATCCAATTTTTTATTTTGTGTTTTTATTGTTTAGTATTTAGTATTTATTATTATTATTTATGTTGTTGTGCTTTTAAAATGCCTATTTTTTAATGCATTAATTGCATTTAAAGCAATATTATCAGTTAGCTGTGACAGGATGAACTGCTCTATTTGTTCTAATTAATTATTATCTGTTATGCTCTGCAAAAGTGTGCATTTCAGAATAAATTTTATGTTCCCTTCAGGGTATCATTAGTACTATCTTAGATTTAAGGTGTGATTTCAACATCAACTCTGTGTCTGATATAAATAAGAATTTTTGCTCTTACTACTACTTCTATTACTACCAAAATTCCACTAGCCTTATTTTAACCTGTCAGTGCAGCATATTGAGACTTATCTCCATTTTCCTCTCCATGAACGGGTGTTAGCTGCAATAACAATCATCTAAAGGTTAGGGCACTGCTGCATAAACATTTTCAGATTTACTTTGTGGATATCACACATGGTTAAGATTTAAGAAACTTAAACAGTAGTTGGTTTTGTGAAGGGGGGCAAGTAAAGGCTACAATGGAGCTCTCAAACTTCATTTGTAAACTAATGAACAGAAAATAGCCTGTGGTGCAAAAGGTAGAGGAGCAGAGTAGCACCACTAGCAAGGAACTCCGCTTGTTGAAGGACTTGGAAGGCTGAGCCTTTCTGCTTAAAAGAGATGCAGTAGACCTTTGGACCCAAAAGCAGTCAGGAGACAGATTGCCTCTGTGGCCAAGCAGCCATACTCATGATCACCAGAGAAAGGAGGAGAAGTGGAGATCAGGGAGATAGGATGCAAGACCATCCTTTTCAGGGCAAAATAATTTTGAAATTAGGTTAAGCCAGCGTCTGAAATGTCAGTATTTGTGGCTTCTCTGAGTGTCTTTATGTAAACAGCATATTTTCATGAAAATTCATGAAAACTCAAGGATGAGTTAATCATAGTAAAACAGGAATCGTTCACTTACAAACACTCCTGCCTCAAAAGGAAAGGGAGACAAAGGTTTTAGTTTAACATTGACATAAAAATACTAATTAAATATCTGTTGTGTTCTTCAAATAAATCGCATGGAGATATTGCTAATGGGTACTGAAGTTGTATACTAGAGGATGATGCTTTGGGATCAGAATTTGAGAAAGTGGTAATTTTTCAGTCTTTCTACTTACTGAAAATCAGAGATTGACTTTGTTTTCCCAGTCCCAGTGATGCAGAAAGACTCCAATTGGATGGAAATGATACCACCTGCTGATATGCACACTTGAATTTGCTCCTCAACGATGCTATGGAGAAAAGATGTAGGGGAATTCTGAAGTTTTCCTCTGCTTTACCTTAAGTCTGTGATATGGCCAGGAAGCATACCAGAGCCTGGTCATTTGGAAAAGCTCTGTGTCCTCAATTCAGACAGAAATTTTAAGCTAGCTGTTTCTACTTAATTTCAATAGTTCAGGGCTTTGGGAAGGAAGGAAGCAACATGAACATTTGTGAGTTCTAGAAACCCTGCAGAAGTGCCAGCAGCAGAGCAGGAGTGTGAAGGTGTGCTAGAGTTGTACAGAAACACACGGTATTTTGCCTAAATCATATGAAATGCTGATATGGGTTTCTGTAACACACATGGACTGATTTCACAGTTCATTTATAATGTGAATGTAGGCCAAATTTGTACAGCACTTTAAACAAGCTTCACCATATCTCAAAGATAAACTTACTGATTTCAGGTTAGAGTTCCTGGTAGTTATAAATGCTAGCAGCTTTCTTAGTGGCAAGAAATTGCATTTGAACTCAGAAAAAAATAAAAAGAAAGAAATTTGGAAATGTTTCTCACGTCCTTCCACAGAAAAACATCACCTAACCCATTGCTGTCGTGCTACATGAAGAGTAAATCAATATTAGGGATGATATCCACTTGCATATTTAGATTCTAGCAAACTAGACATGATTGTTCCAGTTCTTGTTCCAATGTTACAGGCAAAGTTCCCACAATGGTTCGGAAATCTTTACAGAGAAGTGCAACATGACAAGCAACATTATTACTAATCTTATGCTTTGGTTGGGATGTTTGAGCTCTTTTTGTTTATTCCATTGTTTATTAAAAACTTCAGTTGCATGTATATCTAGCTCTCAAAAGACACCAAACAATGTGTTTATTATCTGTTATTTTTCCTCAATGACGAAAATACAGATACTACCTTCCTGAGAAAATAATGAGTTGCCTTTAATAACAGTATGATTAACACCTATTCAGAAAAGCCAGTAAGAACACAAAACTTCTGAATAATTTTTCTTTTGAATAAAACCAGAATTAAGCTTTTGTATTACCCACAAAAGTACCTTTATTGTTTGACCATCTAAATGGTAATCTTTCTACATTACACCATAATTATGATTATGGGATGCAAGAGACATGCAATATTGCCAACTTTTTATTACTCACAATGTTAATGCTGAATAATGAAGACATCTTTCATAGTAAAGGTAATTTCAAAAAACTTACAACCAGTTTATAATTTCAAAAAGGTTTTTCAAGAAGTATACAAAAAATGCACAGCATGGGCTATGCCAAGAAAAGAATTGCTGAACTGAAAAAATCCTCCAAAACAACCAAGAATGATAAACAATAGAGACTTACATTCAAGTTCATATTAATGTATGTCAATGCTGATAGACCACTTGAATGTGAGTTAATTCCCATGTTTTATAGACTGAGAAATGGAGGTTTAACTGAGATGAGAATGTTTTTTTCCAACACAATATTTTCCAGTATTTCTCCTAAATAGTCTTACTGTGAGTTTGGATACTTTGTTTCTAAGGGTGTTCATGGGGAAATCAGGGTAAACACATCTATGCATAAAGTCACAGTGGTTTTTTAAATTTATTTACCAACATCATTAGCAATACAAATGAAATTTCTCTGCACCTACATATAGGTAGCAGCTGCTATTTTTCACCTTTTTAAGTGCAGAAGCTAAATTAATAAGCCTACTCAATTTAGCATAAAGCTAAAACCCTTGAAGTTGACCCCAGTTCAACCAAGCAGTTTAGTACATGCTAAAATCAATATTCAGCAAAGCATTTAAATACACATTAATCACCAAAGACATAAACAAATTTGAGCATAACTTCTAAGCATGTCTGAACACTGCCCTTGAAAAGATATTTAGATGCCAAAATATTAATATAATCACCTCCTCAGATTTTCAGAAACAGCTATCTTGGAAAATTAATTCTCAAATAAATTCTGGAAGTAATTTGCACAGAATCATAACTAAGTTAATTAGTAGACATCTTACATTTTACAAAGATAAGCCAAAGGATCAAAATATGGACCCTTCACCCTAATTTTTGATCCAAATGAAAGTAAAATAAGTAATCATTATTCTCCTAGTAAAAATCTGAGCATTTGGTGTAAAGAATGGTATTCTGTATAGAACAGATATACAGCTGTAATGCTGTGGGTCTCATTTCCTGAGGAAGACTATTCTTTGGCTGTAGCTGATGAGTTTTAATTCCACAAACCCAGCAAGTTAAATGTCCTTCCCATGTGAAAATTTAAGAAGAGTTAATGAATTAGTAAGTGGAAGCTATGTTAGGTTTAATTACGTTCTGTCTGTGCAATACAAACCCCTCATAATTTAGGAAGGTTTTCCTTTGTTATAACATCTGTAATTAAACACAAAGTATTCCTTAGATCTTGCCATTTCCAAAAGATCCAGTCTTCAAAATTCTCAGGTCAAAAAAAGCCACCCAGTATACAGAGTGTGGACATAGTAGGAATCTAGAAGCAATTTTAAGGAATTATATCTCCTAAGGAGAAAACTGTTCTAAAAATTTTAGACAGTAATAACTTTCATGGTGAAACCTGTTGAAAAAAAATACTATCACTTTCATAAATTAAAAAATAGGAGGGTGAGGAAAAAATACACAATTAAAAATCAGTCTTCAAGTGTATTCCTACAGCATTTACTATAGGAAGATGATTCATCCGTACGGAAAATAAGTTTTTTAATAAGTGAATTTTATAGCCCCTTCCATCATATCTGTGTCTTCTTAATTATCTTACTTTCTAAACACTCAGATACATAATTAATAGAAAAGTTAAAGTTTGTACAAAACACGCAGATACAACAAATACATTTTAATAGTACCTTATATAAAAATAGGTCAAGAAGAAAACGTAGGAGAAAACATCTTAAAAGATCAGAAATATTCAAAAGTAAAAGAGAATAAAATGGTTTGACAGAAAATTGTGACAAGACTTCAAATACTAAACAATCTATAAATGCAGAAGCCTAAAGGAAGAGAAGAAAGAATTATCCATTAGAAATAGTATTAATAGTTAGAAAAGAACAGTGTTAGCCAAAATAAGTGTTTGATGGGACATAAAGTGAGAAGAGTAGGAGTTAAAGAAGATAAAGAGAAGAAAAAGCACACAAAAAAACTCAAAAAGAAAACAAAGAAAACCACATAAAACCCCCTAAACACCTTAAGCAAAACTCACAACATAAAATAAGAACAGAGAGGAAAATGCTGAATATTTAGTAGAGTGAATAACAGGAAAAAGAAATGAAATCTCAAATAAGCCTGGGAACAGTTTGTTCAGTTTCCCATTTTGTACAAAACAGTTTAATTTAAACTTGTAACCCTTCTCAAAAGCTGAGCTAACAATCTGTTTCATGCAAGTGAAACAAATCATAATTATTCCTTATAAAAATACTAGAATACACCTGCCAAGTGTTGTGTGCAGTGGTTTTTGGAAATCGATTCTGGGGAATGCCTATGAGCAAAGAAGTAGGCAACATTTTTTGGTATTTCTGTTTTTCAGAAACTACTTAGTATAATCAGATTCCAACAGAGGCTCTGAAGTCCATTGTACCAATGAGAACACAAATTGAAGAAAGCACAACAACAAAATCAAAATTCACGTTTGTACATCTTTTTGTTTCTCCTTTATTTCCACTGCTTTTGAAGAAGAAAAAATAATGCTCACATTATGGCTTAGGCATGTTTACTTCATAGCATGATGTGTCTGTCACAGCAATTGTGCATGAAAATGACAGAAGTGAGTGAGGTTTGAGAAAATGTATTTTATTCCCATCATGTCCAGTGAGGACTGCTGGATCGAAACATCAGGAAACATCAGGAAGTTATTTTAGCTTATATTGAACAGGTCATGGATTGCCAGGGTAACTTACATTACTTGAAATGAATCCATCAAACTTTAGTGAATTGAATGGGAATTAGATACCTGTCTGAGATTCTTTTAAAAATCTCTGTCTGAGAATCAAACCATATTTAACTATTATAAATAAAGTGAAATACCCCTTTAAGTGACCATAATCACAATTGCTTAAAATAATGGCAACATCAATCTTTAAATTTTTTGTTGACATTTCAATATCACTTGCAATTCTTTGTTTTCAATTCTAGTATTTCTTGTTCTTTTTTTATCCTTTTAACTTCCATTATGCCTGTAGCCTCTCAAGTCCAAAGAATCACTGGTGAAATCTACTGACTTTGGCCAAGATACTTTTACAGATGGCCACATTCCACTAGGCACTAAATATGCATGTAATAAATGTCTATTTCTATATTAAGTAGCTTAACATTCAATATCTACTGAAATTCTACTTGCACAAAATGTTCAGAAATCAGCTCAGACTACACACTTAGAACAGTGAAGTTACCAAACATACTGCATTTTAAGTTTAAAGTGATAAATGCTCTTGCCTCATACTTCATTTCCTACACCTAGGAAAGTATTTGTCCAATGGCTATCAATTCCTATGCAGCTTTCTCCAATACAGTGCTTTTAAAGAATGGTCATTTACTATGTTTTGTGTTTACTATTATATCTCTTTCACGTTTCTAGCTGGGCTTAGAGGTTATATGGAATGTTTCTGTTTGGATTAGTACATTTTTCAAAATTTGCATGACCGGAATTATGTCTGTAGATCTTAACTCTACAAAAAAATCTGATTGTTGTAAAACCTAGATGATTCACTGCAGCTATTCTGGAAACTAGAAATTGCCTGCACAGAACAGCTTACACTATCAGGGACTCACATTTAGCCAGGCTCTGTAACAGTTCCTAAAAATGTCGTTCTTTTGAAATTTTTTCCTTCTTCTAAGACCACCTTGTACCACTTGTAGAAACATTCATTGAGAATGAGTCCAATTAAGTAACATTAGCCCCAAAATTCAGACTAAAATGAGAATCTGATTAGTGTCTTTCTAAAAAATTTATTTCATTTTATAATATTCATCTAGATTTCTATAGTAGTGGAATAATAGTGCCTATTAGAAAGCATGAATTAGAAGTCACAGAAGTTATTAGTAGGCAGCTAATTAGCACATCAACATTAAAGCTGATTTATTATGTGAGGATGTTTCCATTTTGACAGCTTCGTAGGTCTCAAAATTGAAACATCCCTACAGAATAACTCAGATCGTTCCCTTGCTGTGCCAATGCAGTTGTATAGATGAAAACAGATTATCATTCAGCTAGTTAGCTGAAGTACTTTGTAGCACTCTGGACATAACAGACAACTCATTAATAGCTGTTTAACTTGCTAGTCCATACTACACATTCTCCTAATCTTGCTGCTAGCAGGATTTGAACTTGTTCAGGTTTGTCTCCCACCAGCTGTGTTGTAACATCTGTGTAGGTGTACCTTACCTGGAAAAATAGATTTTTTGCTTCTATAATAAATTCAACATGCTTTGAAGAAAAAATGTATACTAAATAAATGAATAATAAGTATTTTTAGTTTGAAATTCTACTCCCACTTCCCACAAATGTAATTTTTTTTAAAAAGGAATGTTTTCCAACGTAAGTTTGAAACTTAAAGCATAGCTGTACATTAAAAAGGATGAACTAATCTTTTAACAACAGAAGGGTGACACTAGCAGATAGTGACAGAAAGCACTTTGGTTATTTAGACCCTTAGTCATCAGCATTTCATTAATCTAAGCACCAGGCATCACAGTGATTGTCATTAAAAATTCCCCAGTCTGGGATAACAAACAAAAATATTAGCCTGGGCTTTGTGTTCATGTTCAACATTGTCATAACCTTTGAAGGAGGTCAGAATTCTTACGGATTCTGTGGAGTGCTCAGTGGCATCTCTTGGCAATGCTCTTGCTCACTAGGCACAGAGAAGCTACTTACAGGATGTTTTTCAAGGATGTGCTGCCTGAGATGCTTTCAGAAGACGACATTTAAGGATTTTTATGTTTCTACATTGTTTTCAAGGAGGAGGAAAATTATTTGATTGAAAGAAATCGTACTTGTGACTACTATGGTTCTAGACTTTGACCTCAGGAAGATTTTATTATAAGTGACATGATGCTGGGGTGGGGTGAGTGGAAGGGGTGGCAATGAAGGAACAGCATCTCAGTAAATGACTCAAACCTTTTATCTAATAGAAGAATTTTTCCATGCAAGACTGAAAGAGACTGGAACTTTGGAGAAAATTTCCTAGTGGCCAAGGGATAAAATCAAACAATTTTTTTGCTACAAAAAAACATACTCAAAAGGCCCTCAGCAATTAGAGCCAACAAAAGATTTCGACACTTGCAGATGTTTAACTACCTGCTCAGTCCATGAAGAATAATGCAAACCCTTAAGCTACATTCATGGCTTTACAGTACAGGGTGTAAAAGAACAGTCTCAAAACCACTGAAGAAAGCAGCCAGATAGTTGACTTAGATGCCTAAATCAGGATTGCACAGACACAATTTTTTTCAATTTAGGACTTCAAGGAAGGGAACATAGCTTGAACTAGGTTTTTTATCTATTTTGAAATATGGCTGCTCAAAGAACCATTCTGTCAATGTTCATGGAACCTACATTTCACACAAAAGTCCAAACATCCTCAGGAAGCTGGACATACAACATGTAGCCTGCTTTCAGCCTGAGAATATTCAAAGACATATTTCCTATTTTCAAGTTTAACTTCAAGTGAGAAACACACAACTACTTTCCCTACAACTTCTATCTTTTGATTGTTTGCTGTGAAATTTATAACTATGGTGGAAACAGGACACTTGATTTGTCCCACTTTTTATCATTTCATACCTTTTAAAGATAAAACCACTGTGACTTTTTGGTGGTATATGTAAATTTTAAAAGAAGTTTCTTATCTTTGTTCTTTTTGCTGTGCTGGCTTTGCCTAGAAAATACAAACATCCATGGCTCAGAAACTCTCAGCTGCATCTGTCTAACCCATATCTGTATAGTTCTTTCCTTTATAAAAAATCAGCAGAGAAAAAAAAATCAATCTAAAGGCTACGAATGAACAAGTTTATTAGTTTGTATAAGTGCAACAACAGATAAGAAATCTCTGTTGCGAGATAAAGTGATTGAAAAAGAAAAATGCAAGCCAGGTAGTAATGGGAAAATCTTCATTAAAATAATTAGAGCATGAAGAATTAGGGTTTCTGCTAAAAAAGAATATATGTATTTAATGCCTAAGTTGTACTCTTAAATATTAAGATTGTAAGAAATTTCACTATTCACTTTACATACCTGTCTAAAATTAAGAAAAATTATCTTGTAAACCCTATATCAAGTTCTTTGCAAAAACCCTATAGATAAAGAAAATATGGTGAAAGATGACGTGTTTTTCTTCTTACTATGGAATATTTTGTGGAAAAATATTTCTTAACTGTCATGTATCTTTTAGTTGTTTATTTAGAATGGTTTAAAAAAATTCATTTGAAATACACTTCTGTTTATGAAAAGTAGTTCTCTACCAATCCTATGAATTATTTTGAGTGTTTGCACACTCTATTCACTTATTAACTTTATGTTAGAGAAAAAAAAAATGATATAGCACAGTTCCAGGAAGACAGATGGATTTGGTAGTTCATGAGAAAATAGAATATATTTTAGGGTGTCCTAAATTTCCTGGCAGAAATTCTAGGGAAAAACCCTATTAAAATCTTCCTAATGTGATGTAAAAGAAGAGTAAGATTAAAGTTTTTAGTACTAAAGACTTACTTGGATATTATTTTAAAATAAACCCCAGAAAGATGGATTTATATTCACCAAAAATACACATAATTCTGTGTTTAAACTTCAGTCATATAATTCTGCACTAATTAAACTACAGCAGAACTAATCATGAACTGAAAATGATGCAAGGGATTAAGCACCTCAGTGAATCTGGTGTTAGGAAGGAGACAGCTCTCTTTTTTAGAATTATACTCTCCATTTAAGCTTCAAATCAACTTCTCTATTTTTGAGTAACTGTTCAGGTAAAACTTTTTTCTCTTCAGAAGTGAACCGAATTTTTTTTGAATTTATTATTTTAATGACTTTCTCTTGTGAACATTCATCTCAAACTTTTTCTTTTTTTTTTTCATTTTCACATGTTTTAATTTGAAATACCATTGAAATGCTGAACTATGATTATATGCACAAAAATTCTTACTAGTCTTGCTACTTGTGTTGAATTCTACCTAATTTTGGTGGTTTTTTGTTTATTCAGAAAGTGCATCTCTGAAATGTACTTTGACTATGCAAGTAAAAAAGACATGAGCCAAAATGAAATTAACACCTGAACAAATTCCTCCAGATCATGGCAGTGAATCAGCAAATCTAATGAGGCTTCAAAGTAAATTAGCAAACATTTTCATTGTACAAGACACCCCTTGAAGTATCGAGGCATCAAATCATTAGAACCACATAAAAATTGAGTTCAAATCTTATTAACTCCCTGGCAGATGCCCCATCCAATGTCTCTACTCCTGCCAAAACATGCACGAGAAACAAGTTTGGTTTGGAACATAAAAAGCATAAAATACTACACTTAATCCGTTATTATTGCAGTTAGTGGAAAAATTAAATGGATCAAGATGCACAGCAGTGACACTAAAACTGTTTTTTGAAATTTTAGTAGTGATATTGATTTGGCAGGAACAAAGTAGAGATTCTGGGGAAAATATAGGTAAGAGATCTTCCAAGAAAACTGATATTAAAACATTTACATTCCATACTCTTAAAAAGAAAAAAAGAAATCAGTATCTAGAAGAATCAGCAGGAAATAGCAATTTTTAAAAATCAAATATGATAAGAAGTACATTTTATTTTTCTCTGACAAGCATTAAATTTCCTAGGTTAGGTCTTGGGGAACATACTTTTTTTATCTTGCACAAGTGAACATTCCCCATTTGATCTAGTGTACTACCAGTAATGCCTGCAAAGTATCTTGATCTTGGAAAATTAGATACAGAAATGCCAAAGCAGGAATGTTCCACGGTCAGTTGTAGAACAAACTCAGCAGTAAAACTAATCTCAAATATGGGCTAGATTTATCTAATGGTATACCTAAAGAACTGATTTGCAGTTTAGGAAATTATATATGTGTGTGGTTTGTGTAAGAAAACCATGGGAAATTCATCGATCTTTGTTTGTTTGGATTTGGGGTTGATATACATATTTATCTATTATTTCTTTATGTTTAACCAGGAATTTCAAATAGTAAGAAAATCTCATGTATTTAACTAGATTAAAGATTTGGTGCTATTGTCTGGATAGAAAGTGTTGAATTTCACATAGTTCTAAGCAGGTGTGTAATTTTCTTCTGCTGTAAAGATTTTGGAGTGCTATGGAAAATTGTGTATCCTATACAAATAAAATTGCTGAAGTCAATCCCTGCCCTAAATGGAAAATGCCTTGTGGTACCATGTAGGGTCTGACAAGCCCCTGTCCTGCCAGGAAGCCTTTGTTTGGACAAAGGGAACTGCAGCATCTCCAGATGTGGGGTCTGATGGGCCCCTGCCCTGGCAGGGAGGCCTGGAGATAAGGAAGTTGCACAATTTCCCTGCAGGCCCCTCTTGGGGAAAGAGCGAGCCTTTTTGGTTACGGCGAGAAAAGACAGACCCATGATGCTCTAGGAAACTCTATGTAAAATACCCTAATACCCATTGGTTTCTCACCCTTGCACACCCACCTCTGTACCCCCATAAAAGAGACCCCTCTGCCCCGAGTCGGCAGAGGATCCGTCTCTGGTCCCCCCTTCGCGGAAGATGGAAGAATAAAGAGACTTCTGCGGAACCACCAGAAGGACCTCTCCTCTCTCTATCCGGGCCTGGCCAGGGGGGTTTGCCTTGCAGAGCAGAGCTGAAATCACTCCCTGAATCACTAAGAGCTGATGGCTGCTGAGCCAGGCATCTCTGCAGGCAGCCCCGGCCGAGAGCTGAGAGAAGCCACGACCCCCTGGGAGACGGTTCCTCACGGGATCACCTCTGCGGGTCTGCTACGGCTTCTTGGGTCTGAGCCTCAGACCCCAACCAGCACGGGCCGGGAGAGCCCCCGAGCGTTAACAACTTTAGTACCACCTATAGTGAAAGAAGAAACTGTCCAAAGGAAAAACTGTCACTGACACCTGATGTCACATATTATAGACGAAATATTGATGCCATGAAGATTTTTTGCTTTTTATTTTATACTCCTTTCATGCCTTTTTGCAGCTTCTGTTCCTTATGCTTTTGCCTACATTCTTGGACTTGTTTGTCAAACTAGGAGACTTAATATTTTAAAAGTTTTGTAAGTAGAAGTCAATGTGTCCCAGACCCCAAGGTCCTCTCCAGAACACATTCTATAAACTAAGATAGAACCATCCAGGGGAAGGTTCCCTGGGAAGAGGGCTCACTCGAGCCTCTCACTGGGGAATTTTGATAGATATGCTATTTAGAAAAACCTATAATGTGATACCAGATCTTTCTGGTGTGTGCATTTGCGGGTGCACTTCAGTGCACCTGACCAGGACGTGTGCACCTAAGGATCCTTAAAATAAACACCAAGGTAAAATCCCTTTTCCCCCTCCTAACTGTGTCCAACTTTTGATTTTAACACCAGGAAAAGGCATCAATACTTCAAAAGAGTCCAATTCAAAACTTTCAAGATTCCCTCTGCTGACTGCACTGGGTTTTTGCCTGGGCCCCTAATATGGCTCACCCTGGTGTGGATGCTGTACTGTGGACTATATATCACACTCAGATTTACCCACACAGTTTTGAGTTATTCACTGGCAGTGCAGGTGAAAGAACTTCAGAACAGAAATAGAAAGCAATCCTGTAACTGATTGAATACATTATGAGGGTGACAGGCCCAAGCCACAGTGATTTTGTTTGTAACTTTTTATTTCCTTTTCACCAGTTTTCACATTGATATTTACACTGGAGGCTTTTAAAAAAAAGTATATATGAAATATATATAGTATATTCTATAA
>JACBWW010000011.1:13318900-13384801 GCA_020086605.1 Lanius collurio | reverse complement strand
AACCTTTAACAAGATTCTCAAGCATGTAAAGGGTGTAAATATAAAGTACTGAGAAATTTTTCAGAGCTCTACAGGGCAGGATACTATCTTAAAATTCATCCCCCTTCAAAGTAAATTCCAGCTCCCAAACCCCAGATACTATTGGAAAACATTCTCCTAAAATGATAGATAGAACCTTGGAACATTTAAAGCTTCATTACAGAGAGCAATGTGCACTAAGAAAACATTGCTCTCTACTACACCTAATTTATGTGCAAGGACAGCTTCTAAGCTGAGTGTCTGACATAAATTTTAGTAAGTAACTAGTTGCTGTGAGTAACTGCTTTTTTAAGCATTTTCTTTACATTCATAAAGAGAATTCCTTGGGACTCTGGGATTAGTACACACAAAATTGTTTACTAATGCTAATATTGTTATAGAGAGCAAGTGTTTCTTTTACAAATCTATATAGGTATCTTTATTTTCACTTGTCCGTTCTCTAGCACTGTTCTTCAAAATTTCATAGAAGAATGAGGTTGTTGGTAGAAAATTAGTCTTTCTTTACATTATATGAAATTTGTAGCTGAAGTTGCCTTTACTGCAATAAATCTTATCTGAAGTGACCAGAATTTTACCCTCTTTTCAGTGGATGGGCAGCCTGCCTTTTAAAATGAACACTGATATGAAATGGCTGAAATTACATTGACTTATATGAGACAACTCATGTGCTTAAGTGAATCTAGGCATCTTCTATATATGGCATCTTCCAGACACCTACTGAGTTGGGAACAAATTCAGCTGGACTTGTATCAAGGCCCTAGTTAGGGAAGTTTTTCTTTCGACTAAGGAAATTTTGTATTTTCATTTAGTTTATAAAGAAAGGTTGTTTCTCAGTAAGCCTGAAAATCAATTTTTTTTTTTTATACTTCTCACATCCTGGTCAGTTATGTTTGTATTTATTTCTGTAGTTAATGGCAATTACCAAGTTGATTTTGTTTTCAGAACAGTTTTAGAATTTCTAACTTAGCTGTGTTACATACAGGTTCTTTTCTTGCTTTTTGATTCAACTCTTTCCTCAGAGAAAGGAAATATTCGTATCTTTATTGGACCCTTCTCTTCCTTCACCACTAGACCCTCATGGTTATAGCCCTGTCCTGGAGTTTACAGGGTGTAGTTTGGACACACTTGAAGACATGGACATTTGAATGCTTCTTTTATTTCTTAGAAAAATTCCCTAACAACTAGACTATTACACAGAAGTTCAGAATCACAAATTTCTCTAACAGTGCCTAAAAGTTAAGATGCATTTAAAATATTTTTATGAGGAAATCAATCATATCAGTTTATGTTAGATGTGATTTATTAGCACCTAATAGAGACTGAGTCCCAAAACAGAGGAAAAAATTAAAGGGACAGTATTTTTTTATCTCAGTGATATGAAAAACTGATGTGAATGTCAAACACTCCAGTATTGTCAAATCTGTGGCTGTTCTGAGCATTTTGATGAAGCAGTATTAGAAATTCTCTGAAAAAAGAACTTAGCTATGGCAAACAAGATAGAAAAAATTGTACTGGAATAAAGAGTTTGTGGGGTCATAGTTTGAATATCAAGTAATTAAATCATGTCTCAATCTCACTTTAAACATTCAAAATCTGTACAAACTGTGGAAACCACCTCAGTCCAACCATTGTTCATAATTTAGTTATTTAAATTTTTCCTGTCTTTTGGGGGGTCTTAGACTTGACTTTTTAGTACTGTCACACTGCTGGTCTTCTAATTGGGGCATGTTCTGTGAAATAAGGAATGAAGGTCTACTTTAATTATATTGAAAAGATTATAAAAATTCGTTTCTTTTTCCATAGTAAATGAACTGAGAACCTAATTAACATGAAAATAATCTGTTTTCAGGATAAAATAGAGAATTTCTTGTGAACCAAAAACATAATTTAGTTAAAATGCAGATTACAAGGGCATGATTTTAAAGATATGCTTTTTATTTCTAGACACCAAAGGTAAAGATTAGATCATATTAAATTGCATAAAAATGTTACAGTGTTCAGTCCTTTCTCCTGTGTTCAGTCTTTTAATCTGTTCTTATCCTTAAATATAGTAATAATGAGAAATGTGATAATCATAAAACTTACTGTTTAAAAATTATAGCTTCTTATTCAGTGTGTTATTTCTGGGATTATATCTACTCATTTTAATGACAAAAATAAGCTTTTATTGCTTTTTACTCTTTTTAGCACTGAAAAGTTAGAACAGAAAAGAGAAATTTATTCTTATTCTGTAATGGTTATCATAAAAATTGTAAACTGAAAATTAGTCATAAGATTTGCTTTATTAGTTGCTGTACTCACACCAGGAATGGAGAGAAACAGAATATTGTAAAGTTGAAAAAATTGTTTTGATAAAACTGAAGTCAATCTGGGAAGACCTTTTTTTTTATTAAAATACAGCTCAGGAAATACCAAGTATCTTCACAGATACCATGTATCACAGAAGACCATCTTTCACAACACCATGTACCCTAGGAATATAATGTAAAATCTTTCATGGTTTGAGGATGGAGTGACAGCAAAAAATACAGTACTCTATAGAAGGCTACTGAATAATGTTAGGAAAATAATTAACAAAACACCATTCATCTGGCACATTTAGCACTTGAATCTAAAAGCTTATGAACAACTTAAAGCACCCTTTTCCTCTCCTGTGAAATGTGTCATTGGTCATGAAAGAAGGAAAAAAAAAAGAGTAAAAATCAGTATCTAGTATTTTTAGCCAGAATATAAAAACCAAAAAAGTACATCATATAATTTCCTTTTTAGGGAGGACTTTATATAGGTAGTGATTACTTTTCCAAATGTTCTGAAATGCATACAAAATTAGCCATTTTCATAAAAATATATTACACTGGTCGGTATATCCAGATTTAGTCTTGTATTGCATCCCAAGGAACTCAGCTAGGGGTATTTTACCTCTATAAGAAAAAGCTTGTAGTTTTACTATGAAAATAGCCAGTTACTTATCTGTGTTTCTTATACTTACTGCATTTTAAGGCAACTGTAATACTTAAAAGCCTTAATTTCTTATCACTCAGCAAGTTTTCAAAAGCTTTTATCTATTTATCTATCTATCTATCTATCTATCATCTACCTCTATCTACCTCTATCTATCTATCTATCTATCTATCTATCTAGCTCTCTAGCTCTATCACTTATCTGTATATCATCTATATTTATATGTCTACGTGTGTATTTCTCACAATGTTATCTGAGTGATTAAAATCATTTTAAACTGTGTCAAGTTAATGTGTTCATATCTTGTCTCATGGTATTGGTCTTACTTCATCAATCTTACTCAGATATCAAGAATGTTTTTCTTGTGATACATCTAGAGATTCTCTGAGATATAGGCAGTGATTCACTAGGGAGTGTGGGTTCCCACCCTTCACTTAATCAGGGAATTACTTTTAAGCCAATCTAGGAGGAGTGATGGCAAGCCTGTTTTCAAATAGGCTTTTTTAATAAAGGATTTGATGTAGAAAGACTGAATTAAAAAACAAAACAAAACAAAAAAACCCCAACCAACAAAAAAAACCCCAACAACAAACAAACAAACAAACAAACAAACATCTAAACAAAAAAAACCTTTGAGAACTCCAAGAAAGATATGGAATGCAAAAATTATCCACAAGGTATTCTTAGAAAAATGGAGCGAATGAAGCTGAAGATCCTGAACACCTGGGGTGGAAAAACTCTGTAGTGAATCAGCTAAGCAGCAGAAGAGTTACTTATTTTAATATAAGCAGTGCAAGTTTTGCTTTCCTTTTTTCCCTCAACCATACCTTGTCATATAAATGTCTATACATAGAACTGACTGTTGTGTTATATACATGTGTCACATGCCATCATATTCTTATACAGTTGCATCTCTGCATTCTATGTATATATACAGTATAATTATTCACTCACATCAGCAGAAGAGTCTAAAAGCAGGGCACAGTGACATTTTTGACCTTCTCCTGATTCTTTGCACTGTGTGCCATCGTAGGAGCATCATGAACTTAAGGAGAGATGTTACTGCTGGGCCAGGAGGATGAAAAGTCTTCCGCAGCAAGGATAACTGAGAAAGCTCTCTCACAAGCTTCAGAGCAGTGCAGAGCAAACCTATAAACCCCAAAATTCCCAAAGGAGTATATGTTTTTTGTTTTACAGGTATATAAGTCTTTTTATATATACTTCTGGAAAACATTTTTATTTATCTAGGATATGAAGGACGCAACTGGCTGTTCTTTATGACTTCATAGGCCTTTAAAATGAAAATATTTTCACCTTCCCAAGTGAAAGAGTTGTGAAGTATTAACCTCAAACTAAAAGAAAGACTGTCACGAACAAAGCCACTCCTCCTGACCTTAATTTTCTTCTTCATGCAGATCACCCCGTGCTATCATGGCCCAATTATGCTTCACTTCTAAGATCTGACAGAATTATAGCACTTGATGAGAAGATTACACTCTGTATTTTTTCTCTAATTAACATGTATCAAAGTACCCAGAGTCCTTTTGATTTCATACTTTGGCTGATGATAAGTTTGTATGTATCTCTCATGTACCTTACTGAGGATCTGCACTTCTTAGCCAGTGTCAGGTTGCTAACTGTAGTTTCTCCTACAGTGCTCATTGACTTCTATCCTTCTGTCCATATTTAGAATGAGGGTGAACACACTCACACAACTTCACTTGCCTTCAGTAGTTGAACAAAATGGCTTTATATTTTTTTCAAAGATTGAAGACCATCACTTTCTTCAGGTGTGACTGGATAGCAATCTTTTATTTTTGTGTTGTATCTATGAAAGAAAGGGTGAAATAACACAAATCTTCAATGTGAAATTCCATTAACAGAGCAGAGGTATCTTCTGATAATTTACCTTTATAGACTGGATGGAAATCAAAAAAAAAATAAAATCAATTATTCTCCCTTACTGTCTTGATTTTGCATATACTTGGACATACCAAGCAACACTTCAAACAGGAATGACAACAATGTGGTACTATGATCAAATACAGAACACTCAATATTTATAAAGAATAGAGTCAAAAGAAAAATTTACTTTATCTTCTTGTGCCTGTGCATCTGTCAAAATAGTTGCAACTGAGTCAAGCCCAAATTACTTATTTGTTTTCTTCTGGAAGATTGATCTTCTTCTGGAGCTAAAGAAAAAAAAAAAATAACAAACCTTTTTAAGTTAAATAAAGAAAAATGCCGGATTCTGCTCTGTATATACAGAGTTCGGAGTGAGGAGATGATGGGCAGCACCACAGAAATGGACCTGTAGGTCCTGGTCACAGGCAAGTAGAATGTGAGTCAGCAGTGTCCTGGCAGCCAGGAGGGCCAACCCTGTCCTGGGGGGCATGAGGCACAGCATGGTTGGAAGATATTGTTCTACTCTTCTCTCACTGGTGCAGCCGCATTTTAAGTGCTGTGTGCAGTTTTGGATGCTGCAATATGAAAAAGACATAAAGCTACTGGAGAATGCCCAAAAGAGGGCTACAAATATGGTGTAAGGGCAAGAGGGGAAGCCATAGGAGGAGTGGCTGAGGTTCAGCCTGGAGAAGAGGAAATTGAAGCGAGAATTCATTGCAGTCCTCTACTTCCTCATGAGGGGAAGAGGAGGGGTAGAAACTGATCTCTTCATTCTGGTGACCAGTGACAAATCCCAAGGATATGGCCTGAAGTTGTGTCTAAGTGTGTTTTTTTTTTTTTTTTAAGTTGGTCATTCAGAAAAGGATCTTCACCCAGAGAGTGGCTGGGCTCTGGAACAGGCTCCCCAGGGAATGATCACAGCACCAGCCTGGCAGAGTTCAAGTAGCGTTTGGACAAGGCTCCCAGGTACATGTTGTGACTCTTGGAGTTGTCCTGTGTAGGTCCAGGAGTTGGACTTCAGTGATTCTCGTGGTTCCCTTCCAACTCTGAATATTATATGACTCTTTGATTTAAAATAGAATGTTTTGTTTCTTTTTGGGGTCCTTTAAATCCTTTCTGTAACTTTCTTTTGATTTATAAGATATATTTCAGGAAAAACTAAAATAATCAACATTGAATAGGAAAGGACAGCACATTTCAAGATAATTTCAAAATATGTTGTTCAGTGTGCGACTGACATTGAAAAATTTCCAATTTTAATGAATAGAGGGGGAAAAATATGACAGTTTTCACAGTGGAATTTACTACTCCCTGCTACTAAGAAGGTAGATAAAGCCCCTTAAAAGTAGCTGTTATAATCAGCCAGCACCCAAAAAATTTGAGTTCTTCATTGAGTTTAAGCCTAAGCAGGTATACAGGAAGTGAAAATTATTTGAGGTTGCTAATCGCATACAAAAAAAATCTACCATTAACTTGTGAGCACAGAGTAAAAAACAGTTTACTGTTTTTCTTATTTATGAGACTCTGTGGATGATGAACAATTTTCAAAATATTAGAGAATTTAAAAATGAGTTAGGGAATTGCAAAAAGAGGAAGAAAGATTCTGCGGAATTATAGTCCAGGGAACCAAATTGCCATGCCTAGAAGAACAGAAGCAAGATATCTTTCTGTAAATAGCTGTTAAATAAAAAAGAGATTAGTCAAAGTCAATATGGATATCTAAAATAATTCAAGTCACAACAATTTACCTATGGTATTTTACAATACCATAATAGGACTGGTTTTTTTAGACATGAAAGATGCTGTATATCTTGACTTTAATAAGATTTTTGACACCACCTCAGATACATTTTCATAAGCATTCATTGGATGTTTCAAGAACAAACTAAACAAACATCAGTCAGTAGTAACACAAGTATAGATCATTCTAGTTTGGACATGGGCTCTTCCTCTGAAGCCACTTTCAAGTCTGTGATTTTAAGTAAAATTGGCTTCCCATATTATTTGATATTTACTATTATTCACTAGATTCTTACATTATTTGTTCATTAATCGTGTGCATTTGAACATCATTATTTCAGCTCCAAAATCCTGATATTTTAAGTCTATGTAAAGACAAAAGCAAATGTTTAAAATGGTCTTTTGGTTGCTGAACAGACAGGCACACTTGACATAGCAATCAGGAGAATCAGAGTTGAGGGGGTTTTTTTTGTTTGTTTGGTTGGTTTTGTGGTTTTTTTTTTGGTGTGGGTTTTTTTTCTGTTTTTTTGTTTGTTTGGTTGGTTGGTTTTTGTTTTGTTTTTGTTTGTTTTTGTTTTTGTTTTTTTGGGTTTTTTGTTTTTGTTTTTGTTTTGTTTTGTTTGGGTTTCTTTTGTTTGCTTTTTCTTTAAATTGGCATTAAAAATATTGTCTGTTGATATGGAGATTTAAAAAACATCTATATCAAAAGGGGTACATTAAATCAGGAAGAAATATTCTTACACATTATTGAAACATCCAGGAAATGTGCTACATTGATAAAATCTGAGTTTCATACTCTTAAAGAAAGGGACAGGACTTCAAAAATTCAGCCATATGTTTAAAACAGAAATTTAAAGTTGTGAAAGACAGAAAAATGAGAAATCAGACAGCTGGCTTGTCAATTAACATTCATGTCAAAGACAGAATTCTGTGATTTTTCATACAAAATGTTAGTTACTTGAAACAACTTGTAAAAAAGGTTTGTGTCTTTTGGGGGGAGTCAGATAAATTTATTGGTTTTCAAAACATGGGAAAAGAAGACTGACAAACTATTAAAATTACTCATTTTGACCTTTACTTACAGGATGAAGTTTTGCTTGGAGAGGTGAAACACCTCCTCTTTGAAATGTATGTTGCTCCTGATGAGAGGATGGTAGTTAAAAGACATAAGTAGCGTTTGCAAAAAAATTACTTTTAAACCTGATTTGGTTTTTCAGTCACAAGAACTCTTTCTCTATTGAAAAACAGTTTCTTATTTGCATCTGTTGCATGCAACATCTGTATTTGCCACAAGGAATCAGAAGGGTCTTCTGCATGTCCTGCCTGTGTATTTTGTCTTCTTCAAGGAGTATTTCAAGTACAGGCCTCTAGAGACCTTCAAGAATGTTCTCATTGTCAGACTCACTTTAATTGTTTAATTACTACAGAAAGATAGAATATATATCTGCTTTTTTGTTACTAGGACATAATTATAACTGAATATCTGCAAAGAGGACATAATTATAACTGAATATCTGCAAAGACTATCACTTTAAATAAGGTAAAAATATAGGAGGCTATTCCTATTGGGATTGACGTCCTGAATGTGATTATAAGTTGTATATACTGTATTGTACAGACTAAAAGGAGAAAACAGTTTCATACTAAAATGAAAAGGACATTCCTGAAGTACATTTTAGGCATTCAAAAGACAGTTCTGTTCTGTTAGTATTGCCAAACTCATATTTTAATTGAGATTGATGTTAAATGAAGGGCTATTCAAAGGGAGTAAACTCCTGGCCTTTATCTAAACCCTCTACCAGGTGTGAAAACATGGAGAAATCCTAATTTTCTTAACAAAAACTACAACCTTCACACTCAAGGTAGCTCAAACAAGAAGCACACACCGTGACAGGTTGTTTTGGGAGAGGGGTGAAAGGCACCAGCAGCCAGCGCGTTCTGGATGGGATACATTGCTTGCCAGCAGAGACATATGCTTGTGGTGATTGGCTCAAATCAAAACTGAGGGGTGACAGGCACTGGCATGGCAGCACACAGCGTCATGAACTGCCTTTGTGACTCAGAGCCAGCATGTCCCTGCTGTCCTCTAATCTGAGTATAAGAAGAGTACTGGTTCAAGATGCAGGCTGAGCCAAGAGTCAAGATTTTGGCCAATAAGCAATGAAACTTTTGTTCTCCACATTGGCACAAGACATAAACCATCATGTAATCTTTCAGTGAGAGAAAAGAAAAAAAAAAGAGAAGAAAAGAAGTGTTTATTTTGTATCTTGAAAGTTTATTATTCTTTATATTTTATTTTTCTAAGAATAATTTTGAAGAATATGAATACTAAAGCTGACTGAACCTTTGCATTTACTAGTCAAATGCAGATTGTTGCTTTTTCATTCATCTTCCTCACTACACAATTTTGTCAGTGCACAGATATTTAAAAATGTCAGCTCTTTTCTCTTGCAATGTTGGGCTGGTTCAAACTGAAACTTCCACGTAAACAGGAGCTTGTAACAAAACTTGAACTAATGAGCACCAAACTTGCATGTCACTTCTAGAATGCGAAGAAACACAAAGAAGCTAAAAATGCTTTCACTGGAAGCTAAAAATGACTACTCTTCCATGTCTGTTCCTAAGTAGCTAGTCACTGACTGAGCAGAAAAGGCTGGAGTATTGAATGCAGGGCAAGAGAGTTTAGGAACTTCTGAAGAGCTGTCATTTTTTTTTGTCCTTTTTAGCAGAGCGAGAATTATTTCATCTGCATCTCAAAAAAAAAGTGTAAGGGGAATAAAACACAACAACCACCTGAAAACAACTGCCTAAAGTAAACCAAATATCTATCCGATACCTAGATTTAAAGTTCCTTGGAATCTGTGCTGCAATCCTGTATACAAAGTAAATTTTATTAAATAAGAAGAAATTTCATAATCTAAGACATTCAGAAAATCAATTCCTGACCAAATAAAAATAAAGAAATAAGCTTGATAATTTAGCAGATCTGGATGGATTTTTTTTTTTTTTTTGGCTAATGGTTGTTTTTTAAGTGCAGTAATTATAGAAGGTTTACAAACACTTGGAGGTATGATCTGTCACTCTAATACTTGAAGTGGAAATAACTGACACAGTCATTTTTGTAAAGTTTTCTATCGATTAAATGACAGCAAAAAAAAGTTCATTGTGAAGACAAAGGATGAAAAATAAATATAAAATAATTTTGTAATCCATTTGTTGGATGAAAAATAGGACTGCAGTAGTAGGCCAGTTTTTTCTCTAAATCTCAGGTCAAAGATTTGGCAGGCATTATTTGATATCTCATGATAGTTGAGAAAATGCAATTGAACTCAGCAAATATCATCAGCATGGTGAATGCCTTTTGTGGTGGAGCAGTAGATCAATGAAAGCATAAATCAGAATGAAAAAAAAACCCAAACAAAAACCCACCAATGAATTTTAATCCAGATACTTTGCAAATGTGATACTGGAAGCATTGTGGAGAATGACACAGATACTGCAAACCTTGTAGATAAATATACAGAAGCTTCCTGAAATTATATTCATCCTGAGCTTTGTCACTAAAACAACATCAAACTACACTTTAGGTTTTACAAGATAACTGCACCTATTTTTTGCTGCATGTTCAAAATCAATACAAATGCGGTCAACACAAATATATATTTTTAAGAATAAACTTTGCTGCAAAAACAGATTGTAAATGTCTTAATATGATCAAAATTTCCTGTATCTCTTTATATTGTCATTATTTTTCAATGCTGCAAAGCCCCAGAAATACTGATGTTAGTGCTTGCTACCCATGCTAATTTGAGACATCCAAACCTGGAGTCAGGGTGCATCACAAATTTTGTGCAACTGAGTTACCACTTAAAAGTTATTCATCTTTTTAATATAATCCAAAAGGAAAGTTTCTAGGAGTTTTATGGGGACTAGGAAAATGTTTATCAATCACTAGAAAACACTGAGGAATTTCTCAAATAAATAAATTTTCTAGAAGGTAGATTTCAGATGTGCTATGATTAGATTTGGCCCAATCAATCCATAAAAGCACTGTTCAAGTACAGGCACCCATGGTAGTGAAACTCAGGTCCCAGTCTATCATCCCCTTTCTCTACATATGCTTATGCATATAGGCATGCATGCCTTTCTTTTGGTTCTGTAGGATACATTCTAGGATTTTTTCTCGACTTCAAGCACCCAAAAAGAACCTGTCTTCCACCCTGTTTGTCCTTTTGAAAAGGCACTGAAAACTGACAGCATATAAATGACCAAACCTGCTGGTTTTTGATTAGATCACAGCTCAAATGAGCTTATCTGCAGCTTTTAGTAAACTAAACAAATGATTCTAAATCCAGAAGAAGGTTTGGCTCTGTACAGAGAGGAATAACAAAGAATAAAAGTTGGTTAAAAAAATGCAGAGACACACAAAATCAACAAAGAAAACAGTTCGAACTGCATCCATTAATATGTGCAGAGTACACATTGTGTACACACAGATACTCTCTGAAGTTGACTTGGCATGTTTCCTAAAATTTTGTCTTGTTTCCATTGTCTTGGTGAGGGAAAACTCAAACAGTGTTTTCTTCTTTTCTTGTTTGTACCCCTGCTAAAGTAAATTTGGAGAGCATAAACCTCACTGGAGTCCAACAGGTGCTAATCAGTCCTTCTAGAACTCTATCCTGAGTAATTTCAATTCCGTTCTGATTTTCTACACTGTTTAAATGAAAATTTAGCCAACGAAATCATCAATAGCACGCCTCTTAAAGCATGAGGGAAAATAATGTCAGGTAAATTATCCCTTAGTATACTTAACAGAAGCTTCAAAGTTTTGGAGATCAGTTGTGTAAAATATTTTAAAGAAATTGTTTAAATAAAGATGGAGAATAAAAAGATTGCATTCCCTATGTAAACAGGATGTAAAGCTTTCTTTTTTTTTTTTTTTCAGCATCTCCAGGACCTCTCAACATGCAGTGCCCTTGTTCATAGAATGAGAAGTGCCTGAAATTACCAGGCCATTAAGCAGAGTTTCACACATTATTTGTATTCAAAGCTCAGCTTTCTTTTTGCAAGACAAGAAGCAGCAGCATCAGAAGAAGGTCAGTTGTCACATAAGCATTCCTTTTACAGTATCACCTAACAGCAGAAGTGGACCATCGCTTAAGTGCACTTGAGACTGATCTTCTTGAAATACTAACATTTGTGAAAGTAAACAAAGGTTGATACATTTTGTCTGATAGTGATTACACATGTTTTATTTCAAATTCAATGATTACTAAAAGAAATTACAATACTGTTTATTACCTATCAAAAATAAGCTTTGTATACTAGTAAATAATTTGGCACAATAATACTCCCTAAAGTTAAACATTACTGCAATTAAATGTATTTTTACATCTGTAATAAAATATTCAATTTACCAACTTTTTTTTCCCAGTACTTTATTATTTCTTCCTAGCAACAGGCTTTATTGCTTTCTTTACACAGCTAAAATAAGTATGATATAAAAATAGCAATCACTTAAGGGCTTCAACCTTTCAAAACTCCAAGCACTCAGGTAGATCACATTCACAACTTGTGCATTTCCTTTTAGAAATAGGCAAAGTATCTAAAAGAGCATGAAGAGACCTACCAAGAAATTTTATCTCTCTGGGGAATCTATGCAGTGATTTTTGCCATTTTCTGTCTCTTTATCTATAAATATGTCCTTTTCAAGTATTTTTTAGATCTTAAAAATTAGTTATACATCTGACAGGTCCTATTGTTGCTTGTTCTCATTGCAATGAAAAGAAGCAAGGATAAAATTTTCTAATTATTAGAAAAAATGAACAAAACCACATTATTTTATGATTGGACTGCACAGTGATTCAAAGAAAATACTTATCATTTGTATAATTCAGGCAGTTGGCTAAAAGTGAGAACAAGGAATGTCCAAGCAAAAGTTTCTCTCTTTTCTGTGTTTGACTGCACAGAATGTAATTTTTTCCTTATAACATCAACAAAATTCAGGGTTGCATAGTGGTAAACTCTTAAGAAGACGTTTTAGGAACAACAAGAAGGAAAATTCTAAAACAGTGTAAGAGAAGTAAACGTGAGCTTATACAAGTGAATTGCACTTGTGCAGTGACTTGTGGTTGATATTACACACCACCAGAGGGAACAGAAGAAAATGGAAGAAAAGAATGCTAATGATTTTCATATCTCATTTTCCTGAGCAAGTCAAGTGCCATAATTGCAAACGGTATTGACTGGGAAATAAAGTTTTTATCAGACAGTACATAAATTTGTTCATTAATCTACAGAATTTTAATTTGCAGACAATTTGTGTAAATTTGTAATGACCTTCTAATTTAATCCAAGTTTATAGAAATATAAATCATAAAAACCCAGAAAGGTAATTTTCTGCTCAAATAGCTATGTAAGAAAAATAGACATATATTTCTCCTTTGCTTTACATGCCAAAGATCCTTACTGTCAAATTTACATTACCTTCAAATTAATTGAGAGGAGTATAAATCACAAAAGTTTGCACCTCCTTGTACAGGGCAAGGATTCCAATGTGTGCAACTCCTTTTTTTTATGAGACTTCTAAGAACCAACTCTTTGTTGTAGGTTCTTTCAATGTATAAATATGCTGCCTTCTGTGAAAAACTTACACTAAACAAGAAAATGGTCTGAGGCACAAATTTTGTTTTCAGTGTTATGTTGAAAGCTTGGTGAAAACAGAAACCAGATGGGGTTTAAAGTCCCCAGGGAATGTCTTCCCTCACCTATGGAAAGCTGAAATAGTAATGCATGTTCTCTGTGTACTGTAATCTTAACTGGAAACTCACAGAGAAAACAAGAGCTTTTTCTTCTACTGAGATTCTAAACAAAACAAAGATTGAAGGCATATATTCATATTTAAAAAATAAATTTGAAAAATTGTTCTGCAGTTCTTAAAAAAACACTACTCAGCCAAAATAACAACCCCTCAAATCCTGAACCATAGTGATTCAGAAAGGATGTGGCTTAGTTCTTCAATTTCTTGCTTCCTATTTTCTCTTTCAAATCTATTTCAGATAGAGATGCAGGTGCATAACTTATTTTTTTCTTCAGCCCTGGTCTGGATCTGTATATGATTAAGAAACCAAATTAGGAGCTGAATGACCCAAAGTCTAAAATGGAGCTTTGTTCTCCTTAAAGAAACCAGCTGAATAAATGATAGAAAAACACCGGATCTGTATTTTTTAATCAGTTTGAAGAATTTGCACAGGACTTAGAAGCCAGTGCAGTAATGATTTTAGTCTGCATTTGTGATTAATCTCCACAGAGCAAAATATTTTACTATAAATACATAAGAAAGATGGCTTCCAAAATACATTTCTTTAATTGCTGTCATCAATGACATGTTTGCAAATGTAATTATTTAAGATCTTATCTAAGAAAGAAGTTGAACTTGACTTTAGAAAACAAAAATTGTCAAAGCATAGTTGATACTAGATTTTTATATATTCACATAAACCATACTTAAACAAAGTGCAAATTTATTTCAAAATATTTCTTGTGGAGGTGCTTCATTTGAAATCCTAGGTGGAGGGACCCTGTAGGGTACGGGTCTGCTTCTGTCCCTGTCCCCATGTCACGTGTGCCCCATACCTGCTCCTGATTGAGTGGTTTGTGTGCCCGGGCCCGGGAAGAGAGCAGGGTCCCATGACTGGAGTCTGCCTGGGAACTCCAGCCATGTGGCTGGAGGAATAAACTAATCCCTGAACATCTACAGAAATATCACTTCATCTTTCCTTCCAAGTTCATCGTTATCTTATATATGTTGTAAGGATTCCCCTCACTACAATACTTTCTTATTTTAATTAATGGATTTCAAATTATCATAAAATATTGAAAAGTTCTGAGTCCATCACTAAATTTACTTTCCTAACAGTAAAGCTTTTGAATTATTGATGATGATAACCCATTCCATACCTACATCTCAGATACTCTGTTCTCCTCATTGGAATAGACTACGATTCTGCATATATCCCACAATTCTAAATTCTGGTCTGAATTTTCGATTATTTTAACACATGGAATAGGATATTAGCACTATTATTCCTCATAAATCCAAGCCACAAACTAATGAGACAAATGAGCAGTACCCAGAAACCTCTGAAATATTCATAAGGAAGATGCAAGCTCTCTTGTATGTAATGCTTTATTTATTTTTTGAAGTGATATTTTTATGATGGTGAACATTATGTCCACAAAAGTGACGTGATATGGTTAGAACCTTAGACTGTGCTCTGGGAAACAAATCAAATTGAAACAAAGAATACTCATGAAAATGTAGCCTCATATATGATACAAAATATGTTATTAAGTGTTATCTGTGTACAACAATTTGTTCTAAATCAATTTACTTGGTGGCAAATTACAAAATGGAGCAAATCTTAAAATGGTAAAAATTAAATGTTTCATTGAGGGTTTTAAATTAGCATAAGAAATGTAGAATGATTTGTCAATAGACTTCTAGTAAGGGCCAAAAAGCTTTATATTGAAAGAATCCAATAGTAGAGAAAAAAAAGCATTACACGTTGGGTGGAAAGAGAACAAATGGCTGTAGAATAAATGCCATCTGAGTTAGACCCAGATCCATTAGTTCAACTAGGATGGATCTGGCATCATCCAGAAAAATCCTAATGATAGAAGCAGAATGAACACTTGCTTCTTAAAATGATTGTTTCCCTCTGTCCTGTTAAGGAGAAGAAAAATAAAGGAGTACCTTGAACAGGTATGCATAGAACATGGTTCTTTGCATTTTGTTATGCATTCTTATGATTGAAATTCAAAATAAAACCAATGCAAGCAATGAGATGAATGTTGGAAGATTTACTACTACTTGTATCAATAAAAAAGTCTCAATGATTTATGAATGCCTAAGACTGAATAATTAGCAGAAATCTATACTCCTCAATACACATTGCATAAATAGGAAAAAATTCTATCTGACTTCCCAATAGGAGCTTTTCCATTGACTAAATAGTTTCTTGGAGATGTCATCCTTAATACAACCTCTAAAATGTTATCCTCCCTGTGTTGCACATTGCCAACTATTGCAATATGTTCAAAAGTCTCACAGTGAAGTAATTTTTCCTTTTTAATATCAGCAACCGGACTCAAGGGAAGGGATACACGAGAATATTCAGTTAAAGTTACTGGGGAGGGGGTGAGGAGAGAGGAGTGAAGGACTGAGACATGAAAATATTTTTTTTTGCTTTCAGAGTTGTTCAGAGAAACCCCAAAAATATCAGTAGCATACATTCAAAAGCATTGGAAAATATGTCAGTCAAAAAAGGAACACAGACTCTTTATGTAAAAAATAACAATAAAACTTGCAACTTCACAAGTGTGTGGATAAACACTTGATTTTTCTTACCAGTCTTGATAGACAGTGTAACAGTGGATTTAGTGAGAGTAGTAAGAAAAGACTCTTGTGGATTACCTGAGATATCTATGAATTTGGAAAGGGAATCTTTCTTTTATTCGGGAGTAAGGATAAAATGCAATTTCTTTAAAAGCATGCCTGGACAAGACTCAGGTGGCCTCTTGCTGAGCCAGAGTGCACATTGGGTGTGGAGGGCCTGCTGTCCCTGCTGTGTGACAAGGAGGCACAGTGTCCTCTGTACCATTGTTGAACAAGAGGTGTGAGGGCTCAGGAGCACCAATGGCCATCAGAACCTGCCATAATGGCCACAAAGCTGCCCCCAGAGAGCAGCAGCAGGGAGCTGGGACAATTTGCTTGGCTCCCACCCTGAGGAACCTCCCATCCTGTGACACTGGCGTGCCCCACTCCCAACTGACTTCAAGATTTCTTCTGCATTTCTGAGACATAGTGCACAACTACTTTGACTTGAAACAAGTTGTGATTGACTTTCATTGGAACCTCATGTTGTCAAGTAATTACTGAACTTTGGTCATCAATAAAATTTGACATATTGTACAAAAGGCGGGAAGAAGTGCAGCCTGAATAATAGCAGAGAGGCGCAGAGGAGAGAAATAAAGGATGCAAAAACAAGTGTTAGATTTGGTTTGGCAGTCTATATTCTAAAGAGAGTGAACGGACAGAATAAATTACAGTATTCCCTTTTACTTACTTAAAGCCTGCCTAATGATAGAGAGGACAGTTTACTGTGGCTTAAAGTAGACATGTAAACCCAGAATCTCAAAAGTATCCATACACCAAATTTCCTGTGAAATAACTCTTAGGTCTTAGTCTCCTTAAGCCTGAGTTCATAAATTGTGAAACAGGGAGAAAATATGAGGCATGAAAAATTTCAATGATCAGTGCTGCACCACTATGATAGGCAAAGTGAACATTTATGTAAGTAGATAGTGATTGTGGAGGGAGGTCTGTATAGTCCCTGAAGGGACCAGCTAGTACTGAGGTCAAATTGAACTGGTAGGGCTGAAGAAAGGCCAGCCAAGGGGAGAAACCAACATGTCTGTCACACTATATTCCTTATAGGTCCATGAATTCCACTTTTTGTTAGGACAGGATCCACTCAAGTTCATGATAGGAAATCTTGTTAGCAAAAAAATAGGCTTGCTTTACTTCAAGATTTTTTGCTTCTTGTTTACTCTTAAATAAGTCCCAGGCCTGTCTACATTCCAATGAAGTAGGATCTAGATGAATATTGTCATTTCTTACTTAAAAATATTTTATTTTCCTAGTGAAAGAAGGAGAAAAACAAACTCTATCCTGAGCGGTGGACCCCCCTGGGCCTCCCCAGCCTGGTCCCTGCCATGTGACTGAGTCAGGTCTGTCTGATGTTCCAGCAGCCCGGGCTCTGATCTGGTTGGTTGTTTATCCCAGCTCTGTCCCTGGCATCCCCTTTCCCCCCCTCTGTCACAAAACCAATGGGACACAAAGCCTCGTCCTCTTACCCTGGCCGATTCTTGCCCAGGTCAGTACTCTGTCCCCAGGGACAGAGGAAATAAATGACTTTACATCATAAGGAGCTTTGAGCTATATTTCTCTTCTCTACTTCTGCTTCTGGTGGTAGCTGTCACTAACACTGGCTTAAAGTGGAGCTGCATGGTCAAAGAATATTTAGGCTGTTTGTAAATGGTTTAAGATATTCCAAGACATAAAGAGGCAAGCTCACCACAAAATTAAGCAGTGGACAAGCTATTCAATTACCAGACTATCCCTCTGCTTTGCAAACACAGGAAGCAAGATAATTATTATATCATTATTACAATAGGTCTGTAGCCTGGTTTCCTAAGAAAATAGTTCTCTCAGTTTCTCCCTGAAATCCTTAGAACTTGTTGGTCAATTTTGATCATGTCTAACAGAGATGTAGGCAATATGATCAGGTTAGCATCATAAACGTAGAAAACTGTAAATAGAGACACTTTTAATAAAGCCTTCAATGAAGGGAAGAAAGATGAGTCAAAACAGCAGTTTCCGAGAAACCTTTTTAAAACACATATTTCAAGCATCACTGGTTCTATATAAACAAATTCTTGACAAACTTTTTCTGTGCCCTATTTTCCATACAGGAATTGTCTCTTTCATTAAGCAGACTCAAGCCTTTTTTAAACCTTAGAGATCAGTGTAGCAGAAAGCTATCATAAATGCCCAAACTGCAGGAAAATTTTAATATATGTTCACTCTCATATGCACAACCACAAATCTAACTACGGAACGTGAATATTAAAGGCATCAAGCTTCATAACTTCTGCTCAGATGGCATTGCTTTTCTGGTTGTATCTTACTGGTATTTGGTAGGCCTCATCATGGCCTAAGCATTATAGAAGGCACTATACAAACACAGAACAAAAATCTGTCCCCAAGCCAAACAACTCACCACCTTGAGTAATTACCTGGCTTTGTCTGAAGGAAACAGAGAAGGGAGTGGGAGAAAGAATGGAAAAGGGAGAGAGGAAATGTTACACTTTATTTTTTTTGCTGTTATGTAAATGATTTTTTATCTTATTTTCTTTTAACAGCTTTAAGATCATAAATAATTTCATTACAGTCAGTTGATTTTCACCTAGTTGTGCTATGACAACTATGATCAGTTCATGACAGAACTTGATGTACAGCTTTGCCATTGTATAGAACAATAAAATTCAAAATTGACAAATTCATCTGTGGCAGAACTGTGTAAACTTCAGCCACACTCCAAATATACTCATGTAAATAGTTGTTTCTAAATAGTCAAAAAAAAAACCCAACCACTCCACTCTTAAAAAAAAGGACAGGATTTTGACTCCTTCTTGTGTGAAACATGTTAGTTTAGATTAAAACATTAAAAAAAATTAAATAATGTTGAAAAGTATACAATTTATTTAAGAAATATACTTGTTCCTCTAAAGATGCCATGAGTAAAGTGCCAAGAATTATCAACTTTTAGCCAAATACACACAGTCATTCCCTTGATTTTGAGAACATCTACAGAGTCATACAAGTAGGATTTACATTTACATTGCATTAAAAAACCTTAATTTCCACACACAGAAGGCAAAGTTAAAATTTCAGATGAAATAATTATAATTATTTGATTTATTGAAGTTAGCAGTCTCAAAGCTAATGTCATTGTGACTTTGTTGTTTCTATGTGTATTTTTTGCAATGCCCTAAAGAGATTTCAATTAACAGTTCAAGCTCTGGCTACATTAAAGATAACACAGAAGTCTTTGAACCAAGAAGACAGTTGTAGTCCTTTAGGACAATAAAGATTACAAAGCTCTGAAAGAAGAACTTGACAGCTGGGAAAAAGAAATCTCCATGGGCAGGCAGACATCTAGCTATGCAGTGTCTTTCTAGAGTATATTAAACAAATCCAGAATGTATGATTTCACTGGGCTTTTCCAACATCATGGGAATGACCTTCAAATCACTCACCAACTTATATTTGGCTCTCCTTTGTACTTTCTTCCATCAAAACAGGTAAGAAGCAAAAACAAATGAAAAAAGAACAGCAACAAATGAAGCAAAACATTGCCTTCCACTTTTTTCCCCAGAGTCTGATAGAATTCTCCTTCCTAGCAGGAGAAAATACAAGACCTTGGTCATTTTCCAATTATGTTTATGTATATTATAATACACTGGGATGATTAAATGGATAGATAAGCAAACTGATGGTCCTACCGCACAATTTTTTCCAAAAAAAAAAAAAATTAAATTATTCTTTTTAAAAGCTAAAATTGAATAGTTCAAATGTTGCTTTGGAGTGTTTTGGGTGGTGTAGTGGTTTGGTTCAGATCATCTCTTACTTACTTATTTTACCTCTGTGACATAAGAATTAGGAGAAAACAAAACAGGCTCAAACTTAAAAGACTCTAAGAAGTTTATTAGCAGACCTAAAAGAAGGAAACAAAAGTTAGAATCAGATTAAACCTTTACAACACTTTTCCTCCCCACACTTTCTCCATGCTGATAATGTAGAAACAAGCCTTAAGATTTCAGTC
Organism: Lanius collurio; assembly: GCA_020086605.1. Taxonomy (NCBI): domain Eukaryota; kingdom Metazoa; phylum Chordata; class Aves; order Passeriformes; family Laniidae; genus Lanius; species Lanius collurio. The sequence continues at coordinate 13,364,708 of JACBWW010000011.1, read as the reverse complement.
AGTTTACCACCTTTATAGTCTTTTCAGTTCACATAAAGAGATAGGAGTCTCTGAGTCTTTCTTGCTGACCTTATAGAGACATTCCCACTAGAGACAACTCTCTTATGGGTTCAATATCACAGCAAAACAGCCGCCCGGGAGGTTTCTGCTTGCAGTGAAAAAGTCCCTAACCTCAAATCACCGCTTTCCCACAGCTGCTTTTCGAGGGTTTCAATTTGAGCTAACACGGGGTGTCAATTTAAGGCTGAGCTGTTCAGGAGCAAGGTCTTCTTTTCTCATCTCTAGGAGCAATCTTCATCTCTAGGAACTGGGGTCATCTTCGCACTGACCCCTCCTGGTTCCTTCCTACGGTCGGTTCAATCAGTGGATCAGTCCACATCAGAGGGTGGGACCATGCCCCCCACCCACTAAGCAGCCAAAGATTCTAAGTGTCAGTCCATACCAGAAGGTGGGACCCCACCCCACCCACTAGGCAGAATCAGCTTCGGGTGTACTGAACACCCCTCCAGGTGAAGGTAAAACTGAGTCCAAACACTCTGGAGCCAAAGGAATAAAGAGAGAAAATGCAGAGGCACCTTAGCTCCCAATTGCTCTACCCCCCCTCCGATGCTCTATGAAATTACAGCAGGGACTCCAATAGTCCAGTTCATCCCCAAAGGGTTTTTTGCAACAGAATTTTAGCTTCCAGGTTTGAGGCATTTCCTCTTTCTTTCTCTCAGGGTTTCAGCCCTTCCGTCTTTACTGACTTACACCTTAGGGTGTCTCTTCATGTTCTTTCTGCTTTCTCTCTGGGAGAGGATCAGCATTTTCAGGCCCATCTGTTCTGAAGAAACCTTAACAGCACTAAGAGCGTTAATCTCACCCGGCCCGGCTGGAACTTCTCTTATCTCTCTCGGCCCCATGATCTCTGCTGGGCAGCCGGAGCTGAGCTCTGCCGTGGCGGTGAAGGGGGGCCGCTGCCAGCCCAGCTCTACCTGCATGGGGCAGGGCTGGGTGGCCCAGACAGAACAGGGCCAAGGAGGGGCGGCTGCCTCCCGGGTCGGGCCAGGCCGAGCAGGGCCCGGCCCGGCCCTGAGGGCCGCAGGGCCCGGAGGCCCAAGTTGTGTCTTTGATGGCCGGAAGTCCAGAGAGCTTTCCCAGGCTCTGTCTATCTTAAAATGTGATTCACAGAGGCGTGTCAAACTCCTAATTGGCTTAAAAATTGCCAATAATCAAGCCAGACAATTGATTGGTTCTGATCAGAACCAGAAGGACCTTTTGCAAGAAACCCCTTCCGTGTCAAACCACAACAGGTGGTTTCAGGGCTTTTCTTAATATTAAAAAAAATACATATTTTGAAGCACAAGCTTGGAATGGCAGGACATAGAATGGCAGCTTTTTCCTTGTAGCACATACTCCTAGAGAGTTATACTGATTTTTATGAGTAAATAAAGGACTCAGAAAAATGTTGACTGGTGACTAAACATGATATTTTTCAAAGCTACTTCATTAAAGCTGTGTCAATAAAAATCACAAGTTTTTCACTGAAGATTATTGATCCAAAACTCTATACCACCATTTCTGTGCTAATGAAAGTGTGATACATACAACAATAAGTGGCAAAGAAATTACAATAAGTTTAGAGAAGCAGTACTTTAAATCAAACTCATTGATACTGGAACTGCTTTTCATTGTATAGAAATGAATAAGCTGTTATGAAAATGATCAAATTCAACTTACTGTAGAATATTATCTTTCTCTGTTTCCATCATTTTTTGCTTAAAAAATACCCCTCCTAAAATAATTAAAACACAAATTTGACTTAAAACTTAGCTGTGAAGCATACACCAGAAGTTTTACTGTTTAGAAGATGTAAAAGAAAATTTTCTACCTAATTCCATGAATTCTGCTTCAGGACTGAAACAATACCAGATAGGTTATAAATGTGTACTGCTAAGGAACAAATTCCAATGGGTCTTAAATGACATTTTATTTACATTAATAATTTTAGTGACATAATTTTTAAAAATTGCTATAGTTGGCAGATTTTAGTAATTTCATATTTTGCATATAATCCTTCTCATTTAATGTTCAGAAAAAATAAGATTTTAGCCAGGTACAAGTTAAATATTAAAAAAATAAATTCTGTCAATTAAAGACCATATTGTCTTATATTTAATTTTATGTTGAATGGGAATGAAAGACAAATTTATGACTTTTTGTGTTATACAAAATATTTGTAACACATTGCTTTGCAAGCTAATGGAAATATTTTACTTTTTATCCTTATAATTCTAAGTGCTACGGCACAGATGTTACACCAGTAATTTTACAAAAGGATTTTATGCAAAACTGGTTCTTGAAAAATTTTTAGTCAAACTAGCACTTTCCATGGGACCTTTTTAAAACATATTTCAAGCATCACTGGTTCTATACAAAACCTTGAAAAAGCTCTTTCTGCACTCTATTTTCCACATGGGAATTGTCTCTTACATTAAGCAGAATCACAGATTCTGTAGAGCTGCAGCATTTGCATTGAGCAGCTCCTTCTGCCCAGCCATCACAAACAGACGCACACGCACCCCTGTAGGTGCGAGTCTGCTTCTTAGGAGGTAGCTTTCTAATGCAGGGATTCTGAAGGAGGTGGCACATACAACATCAATTTCATCTTAAGTTTTAGTTTGAAGGATTCTAAGGCCTGCATATTACATTAAAACCATCAGAAAGTTGCTTCTTCTAGGCCCACAGGAGAGCTAGCAGGTATAGATAAGCAAATAGCAATGAGACATTAGCTCTGAGCCCTTCAGTGTGGTCCAAGATTATTCACTCTGATCACTTTGCTTTTTTGTATGATGCAGTTTCCTGCAGGGATTTTGAGATGCAGGTCAAAGTGAGAAAAAATCTTTGAAGTATTCAATTTATATGGATGAACCACAGCCAACCAAAATGATTCTTTGACAACCTGTGTGTAGAATTCATCCTGAAGTGCCAGCAAATCATTCCAGAGGGGAAGGATGGATAAACTATTAAATTTTCTTCTTGTTAAAAAAAATGCAGGGAAAAGAGAGAGAAATCAAATTTTAATGTAACATACTATATCTTTATTTCCTATATGAACTCTGTATCAACAGCAAAACCCTGTAATGGATCTCATAGGATCTACCTGTCTACTAAAGCACTAATTCTTCTTTATAAAAAAAAAAAAAAACAACAAAAAAACCCAAAAACATGTGAGATCAGCAATGAAATGAAAGAAAATAACTCAAGGTAAATAGACAAATTTTAAATGTACTCAAGATTTTCAGTTTCAGCATCATTACTAACATAAGTAAAAACACGCAGAAAGTAACTTGTGCTTATCACACACATGCTGAGAACATCCTTGTTTGTTTTTTCCTTCTTAAATCAGGGGGGTTTTCTGTCTTAATGCCACAGTAGCTCCTGGTCATTTATCTTATGAGCATTCCTGAGCAGAATTGAGGACTACAGAATTCTGAAAAACTTAAAACATAAGTTGGGCAGCAGTGCAGAGATGATTTATAACAGATTTTCCAACTATTTCCAGTAATTCAGATTCATGGAAGAAAAAGGTATAGATATGCAGTCAGGATGATAAGTGCTCCTGCTTCTTCTGTGGAATTGGAAACCAGAGAATTGCTCGAATCAATATGTTTTATTAATCATGTAAGTATCAGAAAATGGTATATTTTAATGTATAGATTTAAAAGTGTTTCTATATTCACATTTTCTTAAACTCAAGAAATTAATTAAAAGGGAAAAGTGACAGGAGATGGAGAAATGTGAGTTCGAAGAACAATAATGAACTGGAAAGATCATCATTCAGAGATGTCATTGATACCAGATTTTTTAAAATTAATTGCTTCCATGTACTTGGTGGCATCCAGTGCCTCACTGACAATAAATGGTGACTGATTATGATTAGATGCCATTCTTGCAAAAAATCACCTTTGGAAATTGTTATTTTGCAGGCTGATTCTAAGGTATCAGTGAATCGCTGTCTCTCAGCTATATTTTATAAACAAGAGACAGTGCTTTCTGGAAATAGAAATGGTTATCTGAAGTTGAAATTGTTGCAGGGAGGGGGAACCAGTCCCTCTCTAGCGGAACAGAGAAATAATCTTTTTTTTTTTTTTTTGCAGCTAACCAAACCTTTGAGGAATACACCTAAAATATTGAGCTCTGGATTAATTTTTTTTCTATTTTCTTTTTAATTAAGACTTTGAGGCTGATGCTGGAGTGCTTGTAATATCTGCTGTTCCATTCCAATGAGCAATGACTGAACAATGCCAAGTTTTTTTCTGAGCTCAGACAGTGGATGGTTCTGCCTGTTACCTCTGAGTGAGATTGTAGAGTTCCATATTGTCAGATATGTAAGGAATTAAAATGTGCAATGTGATTTAGACATCAGAATTACAGATTATTCATAAAATACTATTTTCATGTGGTGCTAGTTTCCAAAATACACTTTCTATTTGATAGTTGATTACTTCTTAACTGCAATATATGGATCTTTACCTCAGAAACATAGTTATAAAAATTGGTATACATCAGTCTCCACTGCTATTCAATCAACAGTAAGAATCTCAGTCTAAATAAGTAACCATTCCCACAGAAATTAGAGAGTGAGCAGGGAAGGGAGAATGGAACAGTCTGCTGGACCCTTAAAGGCACTTTTTGATATGTCATTGCTGAGGTTAACCTTGACTTCACCCTTTGACTTCTATGAAAAACAAAGGGTGTATTAGAAAATATAATAAGAATGTAAGGGATCCTGGATTTGGATAAAATTTTTATGTTCCTTGAGTCAATAGCACCTACTTCATTTCAAGTTATAGTTGTAATTTTAATTTATGTAAATATTCTTAGCTATCTACAACAAAAGGATGTCAATGATAACTGTGAAAGACAGACAGTCAGATACAGTTCTCCAATGCATTCAGGTTTGTAGAACTGTTATTGTTTAAAAAATAAAAAAAAAAGAACACCAAAAAAACCCCTAAAACTGTTCTGGCAATTCCCTATTTTATAAATACAGCTGAATTCTTGAAGGCAACATTGATTGGGTTTGATGTCCATGGCATAAATCTGTGGTAAAAATCCAGTGAATTATTAATGCAGAATTGGTATTCTTTGTTATTTTGTTAATAAGAACAATAAAGAGCATTATCAACAATCTTAAGAAAAACTTGTTCTGTCTAGTTTTCTTTGGTGGTAACAAAAGAGTGGGAACTGGATCTTTTCTGTTTGCCCAAAATAATGTATTTTGTCAGAAAATATCAATCCATTAAAATATGTAATTTCAATCCCATGTCTAGAATTTTTTTAAAAACCCTTAAGTACCTCAAAAAGTTAAAAAAAATCATTGTTTTGAGTCCTCCATATTAAAATTTTTTTAAATTTTATGTTATGTTTTGAAGTATAACCCAGCAATTTAAAATAATCTTCTAAATAGATTTTAAAAAAAATATTTTAATGATGTTTCTTTTTTCTTAACTTATGTTTCAGATTCAATCACAAAGAAGTTCAGTATTTCAATTTATATGCCCATTATAGTCAGGGTACTTGAAATTTCAGAAAAATAAGTTCAGAGAATGGAAAAACTTTTGTTAATGCAGTTCTATCTGTAAATTCAAAATTCTAATTAATTCAATTTTGAAAGTTCAAATTCCAAACCTTTTTGTATTGTTGGTCAGATTATTAACATCCACAAAGGCTCACAAGTTGTGTCAAAGCTATGCTTCACGTCCTTATACTCACTTTCAGACATTGCTTCTAAGATTTATACACACTTCTGAACACAATAGAAAAAGTGAAAATAAAACACTTTTTTGCCCTGGAATTTAAATTTTTTACTACAGAAAACACATCTGATGAAACAGTTGCCTCTACTACTCCATTTATTTCCCACTCCATTACCCAATTCCAGCAACTGAGGGCAGTAAAGGCAGAAAATTGGAAAAGATATGAAAGAAAGTATTTCTTTCCCCCTTTTTGAAAACAAGTAAACAGCCTCCATAAGACTGTAGACAGTAGAAAACTGAGCTTCCCTTTTCTCCAGAGCTCTCTTCTACTCCATGATTTCCCCTGCTTGAGTGAACGTTCAAATACTGAACATTTCCAATGTTTTGTAATTTCACAGCAGAAGTGAAATGTGTAGGCCTCTGTCTTTTTTCTCATTTAATTTCTAACCTTCATTAACCTGTTGTCTCTCCATGTCCAGATTAGAGTCTCTAAGGAGGTTATGAAAAGCCATTAATGGCTTTTAAAGGCCAATTGAGAAGTATGTCATTGAAACTTAGTATAATGTAAGGGGAAGAATACACTCTGCCTTCCCAATATCTGTCAAGATCTTATCTTCACACATACATGTAGTCAGGTTATATAAATGCTTGTGATTAACAGAAACACATCTTTACCCCTACTTTAATTGAAAGTGCAGTAGCACTAACAAATTATGTCCAACCCAAGCTAAAGATTTCCAGTTGATTTGTACAGAATATTAAAATAATCTATTCAATTTCCTGTTGGTGTTAAGAAAAAAAAAAAAAAAAAGCCATAATAAAATATTAAATTTAAAATTTGCATCTTATTCAAATAATTCATGGTACTAGATCTCTAACTGCTCCAAGAAGCCTATTTACAAACCACGTTTTGGTAGTATATATATGCATAAGTAGATTCTTTAAGCCATTAAGTCAGTCTAAAAGGAGGAGGGAGTAGAGATATGTTTTTGTGTTCAATGGATCTTACTCACAAATCTTTACATTTGATAATATCAATAATCTGAGGAAAAAGCCTTTTTTTGTATGACTGATTTTCTATATTAACTATAATATGTTTGAAACAGGGAAATCCTTGATTTTTCATTCTTCTCATGGCAGTAATCACACAATTTTTTTTAAAAAAAAATATTTTCTTGATCATATAATGATAATGATTCAAAGTTATCAACAAAGTTTTTGAGTCAGAACATTTTGAATGAATTTGGGTTAACAGCAACAGACACTACCTCAACTACCTTTCATAGATACCACTGGGACTAAATAATCTCTGACTACAACATCTTGCATCCTCAGTGCTCTTTAGCCTTTACACATCAGACACACTCTAAAAATCCAAAGCATATATTTTATGTCTATTGAACATCTGGTTAAGTGTTTTTCGCTAAGCAAATGTAAGTTTTACTAGATGGAACTTATGCTGCTACTGCCCTAAGAAAGCAGAAGACTGCTATTCATAGTCACAGGGCCAAAATACTTCCTTAAAGAAAAGCTCCATAAAACAGCTGGTGGTGTAATTTTGTTAGCTATTAATTTTTCAATGTATGATAAATTCCTAAAACAAACAAGCAAACAAACAAAATAACTCAACAGTAATTAAAACTATGCTAATTATATCTACCAGCAACATGGCCGCCTCCAAATTTTTCCTCAAACACTATTGGTTTACAAATCACTGAGGTTGGAAGGGACCTCTGGAGATAATCTGTTTTAAATTCCCTGCTCGTGCAGGGCCGCCAAGAGCCAATTGCCCAGTACCACATCCAGACAGCTACTGAGGTCCAGAAAGAAATTAAAACATTTCTGGTTTCAGAGGTAGCAGAAGAACCCATGAAATGTGGGTTTTTCCAAGGATGTGAAGGAATCATTGAATAATGTGAGGTTTTTGTGGCATATTTTATGTTCTCACACAAAGATTAAATACCTAAAGTGTGTCGCTCTAGGACACGAGAAAGAACCACATGCACACAAGACATTTCAGAGGGTTTTGTCTTTTTTAGGTTTACCAACTTCCCATATTTATAGGTTCCTTAATAATACAGTGGATTGGAAAGAAAGACCACTTCCTCCATGAATACATTGGCTACATAGAATGTCCATCAGGGTATTCCCGTCATAGTACAGGAATGAAAAACATTGCTACAGTTAGAAAAACAAAGATTATTGTTTACATGAAATGCTGTGAGAACTCTGACTCCAAAAATGTAAATATCAGAAGCTAATAGAACTAGGCAACAAAAGGGCTATCGAAGTAGATAAGGAGGAGAAAATCTGAGTCTAATAGGGTTAACCCCTCTGCAAATTTATGATTTAATTTAAGAGAAACCCATCACAAAAGATTCTAGGATATTTCTTGTCTGCTAGGTTAACAAAATGAAGATTCAAACCATAAATATATTTTTTAGATCAATCTAAGAACCTGAAATCACACACACCAATTTTACTACTAACTGTAGCCAAATCAGGCTTTCATGTAAAATTTTACAAGATCTTTACTTAAAATATCAGATCTTCTTGCATATGAAAGAATATTCTCGCCTTCAGTTGTTATGTGCATAGATACAAACTGGATGGAAAATCAACCTGAACTCTATAGTGTACCACAGAGTTTAATGAATTGTTTGTAGCTGTAATTCACATCACATTTGTGGGTAAGTCACTCTCGGAAGACTGGCTGCTTAACTGCTCTTCTCTTCATTTCCCTATCTCAACTCTTATGGGATCCTCCCCTCTCTCCTTGCCGCCACCACTTTTACTCCAACAAAACCATAGCTGGTTCTGAGACCAACTATGTAATATTCAAAATAGGATTTGAATCAAAGTCATATCAAAATCTTATACAGCTAAAATGAGCTATACCTGTACATATTTAATTCAAAATGTTGGAATTTTAAATTGCTAATTAAAGACATTAGTGAAAGTCAATACAGCATTATTTTAATGACTCGAAGATAATCCCAGAGCAATCAATTTAGATCAGAATGAGTTTATTGTAAAGTGCCAAAGGTGGGGGAAAAAATGCTTCCTTAGCACTACAAAGTAACGATTTCTCAAATGAATAATGCCTGTTCAGAATTTAACTAGATTATTACTTCATTTGCATTTGCTAAGGTGATAAGAGGAATGAAGAGACAGCTCAGAGGGAAATATGTAAAAGTGTTAAAAGGTGACGTACAAAAGACAGCAGTACTCAAAGTTCTGGTTTACCAGCTGAGTCCATTTTAAAAGAAGCACATGTATCAACCCAAGCACCACGGTGGGAAAGAGAAAAAGCAGAACAAATACGTAATAGAAAAGTACATTACATCACTCTGACATGCAGCTCAGAGTGACTGAAGGCTGAAACAATCAGACACATTTCCATTCTTGTTTGTATATAGTGAATTTGAAGGCTGACTAATAGAACACAAAACTGCTTAGATCTATTTCCCTATATGCTATTGCAGTCTTGCAGAACAGAAATTGTGCTAGTCATAGTCACCCCTGCAGAACTAATATTAATTTGAAGCAAGAAAAATAATTTCAGCCATTGTAGTTGACCTGGAATGACTTTGTGTTTTATCAAAGTTGAAGATTCCCTCTGTTTTTCAGCTTTAAACAATCACATTTAGTTATCAGAAAGAAGATTATGCACCTGCTTGTCTTTAAGTGAAACAGCTAGAATTTTGATGTACGTAAAATTATGTATACAGTGTGATCACTTTTGTCTCTAAAGCTTTCTAGCTGGTGGGGCATATCCACAAACACAGTATACTTCTGCTGGTGGTATATACTTTGTACTGGTATTTTGTGTACCTGGGCTCCATGCTTGCATAGCATACGATGGAAATAAGATTCTTCTGAGGATTCGAGTTCTGGTGAATCTGAACCCCATTATTTTTATGGCAAGAACCTTCCCTGGTGGCAATATTTACAAATAGAGTTCACTTATGTTTAAATATGCAAACAGAAAGCACATATGAGAACTTTGTAGGTTTCAGTTTGTAGTCCAACTATTATACGTTGTTCTGGCATGTTTCATATTCTAAAACTGGGATAGATTTTACACTTTAGGATACCTGTAAATATTTTAACATTGGAAAATATTTCTCCTTTGCAGCTGAAATAATTTACCAGTCATGTTGAGTTCAGCAGCATTAGAAATAGGTAAGGTGTTGACTCCATTTTAAAACAGGAGCCCAGAGTATGGAAAAGAAAATATTTTGAAACTGGTGGGGAAAAAAAAACCCAAAAAGGTCTTTAACGAATGAACAATTGAATGAACAAATGAACAAATGAATGAACAAATAGATGCTCCAGAAGTTCATTCCACTTCTCAATCTCATCCCACCCCCAGCCTTCCTCCTATGTCTGCTGTGATCTCTTAAACAAGATTATAAGAATTAAGATAATTTTTTACTTTTATATTTCTTCTTGTTTTTCTCTTCCCCAAGCTCATATGATTTTTTAGAAAAGGTACACTATTTCTGCTCTTCACATATTGCATTTCTTCTAATCTAAGATTCCACTCCTTCATTCTTGTTAGCCAAATCATAACCATAGTTTATCATTGCCATTATTATTATCATTGTCTCAGAACAAGACACCAGTTCTTAAATGCTAAAAAAACATTGATGTATTCATTTAGGCAAAGTATTTCTGGTTTTTTTTGTTGTGTTTCTTCTTTGTTTTCCAGACAGAGGATATGACAAAGGAAAGAATTATATATATAGTTAAGTAAAATTGTAATACTCTTTCTTGAAGAAATCTGACAACAATGATAGGATATATTTCTAGCTCCTTCAACCTCAAAATGAAAATTTATTTTGTCTCAGATATGTATCTCAGAAGGTACTGGAGCTTTTGACTTTCATTCACTGTGTAAGAAATTCTGAATAGTTACCACTATATCCATTTAGATCCTAAAGAGGTATTCATAGAGTGTATTAGTTAAAGGGATATTTTTGTCATCTGTTTTATTTCCAAGTTAAATCTGTAAGCAGAGTAAGCAAGAACATGATGAGAAAAGATCTCTGACTGTTTTACATGATGTGCCTACCAGTCTTTAATGATCTTAGATTAGAAGGCCTGAATAAACAGCAACTTGGAAGGCTGGTAAGGTAATTTCTTCCTCATTTCTGAGTCATTTTTACATTATTACAGAGAATTCAAGCTAAACATTTTATGCAGATAATCAAGGAGACACAAGAATCCTTTTTTTTTTTTTTTTGAGGTGGGGTTGCAATAACACTCAACTTTTTTCTACAAAAGTGGAAAAAACAAATTCAAGAAGCTATCCTTAAGGTCAGAAAGCTTTTTTTGTGATTTTTTTTCTCTTTTTGATTTTTTGGAAAAGAAAAAGAAAACTCATCTAAGATTCATTAGAATCAATGATGAATTTCAAAGTGATGAAAAAAAATCAAGGAGCAAGAAACAATAATGTAAAAGATGAAAAGATGACTAACACAGTTGAAAGCCAGCCTAGTGGAGAGTCAGACTAATGTTGGTCTGTACCAATATTAAGGAAGCCAAAGGCATGGTATGTCCTATCAGAAAGTGATACCATCTGCACATAAAAAAGATATTTTTGCAATGATTCTTCCTGCAATATCCTTTTCTGCAATAATGGTTCAATTGTGGTGTAATAATATCACCAGATATATGGATTTGCAATGTTTTATAAAATGTGATAACAGGATGTTACAGCATAGAGGAGGCATGTAAACAATCTTGATTATAGTACAAAAGTTGATTGGTTTCTATTTCCTAAAGGCCTTTGCTAAGGAAGCACAATGTTAAAGTTTTCTTCTTCCATAATCTAGGTTTCACTTGAACTCATTGTATAAGTTTACTGGTAAATTGTAGACCTTATTCTTTACTTATTAATATGCAGTTCCACTTTAGACCCCCATTTCCTATCTAAGCAAGATAGTGTGTGTTACATGTAGTTGTGAGAGACAGAAACAGTTAATAGCTTATTTACATGAGAAAGCTCACAAACAGCCAAGATGTGATAATTGTTTTTCACTTAGGCCTTTTTACCATTGTGATAGATACAGGACCATCAAATCAACACTCAATCAATTTTTCCTTCTTTATAGTAATTTGTCTGTAGTGGGCCAAATTTTCCCTTTTCTCTTTATAGGAACCTATCAACAGATGAGATGGAGCTATGTGGAACCATTGAAACTTTCAATTGCCACCAAATTGCCTGTATTATCAGTTTATTAACATTTGTTATTTGTTTGTTTTCATTGCATGTGACTTGTTGGGAGACCAAATAGTAGTCAGACCATTTTGTGTGGTGTTTGATTTTTGCTAAGTTTATTTTGTCTTTTTTACTGGGAAAAAAATTATATGGAAAAAGCTTTTACTTTCACTATATGGATTTATAGTTTTGTCTCAACCAAATTTAGCCTGGGAATGTATACAAATCCCCATTAACCCAGGAACCTCATGCCAAATTCACCAAAAAATTATGATAGGCCTGGTCTGTGAAAAAAATCCTAGTCTCCACACATTCTCTACAAGGGGCCTCCAATACCCATACAAGAGAGGTGGTAGAATGGGAAGCAGAGAAATTGGACTATAAGAGCCAGAAGCTGAAACTACCTAATGGAGAGACTGTGTTCTGCAAAGTGAGGAGCCATGGAGATAAATTAGAAACTGCCCTTTTGCTATATAATAAATTGAACCACCAGCAGCTGAACCTAAAGAAACCTGGAACATCTCAGAGCTGAGAATGTTTATCTGGGACACGTGTACCTGTTGGAGTTATCCCAGCTATGGCTGTCTAAACCAAGATGCCAGATGCAATGGGTCTTATGAGAACTTAGACATGATGTCCTATGGTATTCCCATTACTCATGACCCTGACCAAAGAAGGGTCTGGAATTCAAGTAAGAAGTCAGAGGGAGTTCCCTGGTGTGACCCATATGAGCGTTCACAAGTCAAATATTCAGCTCTGTGAGGAATAGTAGAGGCATGTTCAGATGGGAAAATGTATTCCCACTTGAACATGTATGATATGGCTGGACTCTGATGTACTGCTGAGTTTCCTGCCATGTGTCCTACGTGGGCTTTTACATCACCACATAGCAAAAGATCCAGGGAAAATAATGGACCCCAAGCACAACCCAAATAGACTGTTCATGGAGTCACAGCCTTGCCTGAGACTCAAACTGATAAATTCCATTAGGTTGATCATCTGTATGATGCAGGGTACAACAAAGTCATGGTTGAGAAAATTTACTCATATTCTGGTAATATTATTACGTAGAGAGGGACAACATTAACTGAAAAGCAGACAGTGAAGAGCCAATTCTACCACCTTTGCCCTTTTCAGAATAATTCTGCGCAAATATGTCTTTCGGCATACTCTAAATGTCAGTGGAGCTTGATATCCTGGATAAATCAGAAGATAGTCTGCAAAGTGAAAATTTGAAATGGACTCGTTGGGAAACCAGTTAGCTTTTTTCAGTTCTTTATCAAAAGCGCAAGAACTGTTGTATTTTGAAATTTTTTTGGGATGGTTTTTGGAGGTTTTTTTGGGGGGAGAGGCTGATTTTTGGAGAGAGGGCTTTAGGGGAGGGGCAGGGTTTGGTGTGAAATTATAATCTCTGGTTCAAAATCAAGAGCATCAAATGAACTTCACTATGTTTTCCTATAAGAGTTTCCCCTCAAAATAAATCCAGGGAAGAACCTGGTTTTTTCAGCCCATAAAATTGGTTTGAATGGGAAGTATGTGCCATAAATGCGAGTGAAAGTGATGTTGGCAAAATTTGCCACAGCTGACCAACAAATAATTACCTGGGAGAGAGAGCACAGTATGAGAGACTCTCAACATGCATTTTAATTATGGGTTTTAATATTCTTTTGAACCCTATAAAAATCAGTGGCCTACAACTCTTTAGCTGTTTTTTTTTCCTATCTGTACAACTGTGCCAGTATTTGTCTAGCTCCTGTGAAAGAGTAGAGGACACTCTACACTTTTAGCAGGGGAAGAAAATATTCAAAAATATATATTAACATATCATCTTAAATGTTGTCCTATTAAAAAACTCAGCTTGGCAAAAAATTAACTTAGATTTATCACCTAAGATAAGCACAATGAGGATGAGTTAAAAAAAAAAAACAAGAAAAATTTGCACTATGAAAGAATACATAACAATTCATATACAGATCTGCTTTTAGTATTTATTTGTCAGTGATGGAAAAAAAACAAAACAACAAAACACAAACAACAAAACCACTACCCTTTACAGCTACAGAAATTGAAGATTTATATTATTTTATAGGCCATTTAGTACTGTAAGTCCAATGGCCTCTAAAATTATTTCTGGTTATTTAAGAGATCTTTGATTTTTGAAAGCTCAAGGGAGTTAATGTTTGATGTCAAAGATCCAAATTAAACTGTGACACTTCACTCCAGAGTCCCACAGATTTACTATGGAATAATTTCTTTTTCATTAAATGAACAAACCACACTAAGAATTTCTCTGTTTTTGTAAAAAAATGCATATGTGTGTGTTTGTATAAATTAATCTGTATGGTTTAGAATAACTATTCCAAAAGCCGATTGAAAATGTTCAGAAGGCTTGCCAACGATTCATTCAACAACGTAGAATTCAATTCATTAATTCTTCCATGAGATGTTATTACTCTTATCCGAAGCTTGGTTGCTGCCCTTTAGTAGTTTGGTCTTAACACAGATCTTTAGTCCTGACCCTCCTCACTCTTTCTTTCCTCTGAAGACACCAACTGTGCTTCTTATCAGCATGTGTCAAATATTCAGCCTGCATTTCTGGAGTAGAAGGTATTCATAAATGCAGTTGTTAACTGTGCTGATGGGGTCAAACTGTCTTCAAGAGGTCATTGAAACTGGAGGAAAGGAACAAATGAAACAACTGAAGGACAGGCTGGGAGAGTTGGGGTTGTTAGGTCGTGAAAAGAGAAGACACTGAGGACACCTTAGAGCATTTTCCCATACCTAAAAAGAGCCTACAAGAGAGACAGAGAGGGGCTTTCTACAAGGGCATACAGGGAAAGAGGTTATGGCTTCAAACTTAAGTTAGTAGTTTAGCTCAGGTATGAGCAAGGAATTCTTTATTGTGAGGGTGGTGAGGTGGTAGGACAGGCTGCTCAGAGAAACATCCCTGGAAGTATTCAAAGCCAGGCTGAATAAGATTTTGAGCAACCTGGTCTAGTGAAAGGTGTCTCCCCTGTGCCTGGAGCATGGGGATTTAAAAATAGAACGGTTTTTATGGTCCCTTTCAACCCAAACCATTCTATGGTTCCATGATTCTTTTATATTAGAAACTTCCGATAATTGTGGGCAACACTGTGAAAATGTAGCCATCTTTATGAAAAATAAACAAACAAACAAACAAAAACTCCCTTCCCCCCTCCCCTTCCAAGTAACATAAAAAGGTCTTTTACATTAACCTTCTTTGAATTTGTATTGAAATATTTGGAATTTACTTGAAATGCCCATTGAATGTGTGGAAGAAAAGAGGAGTTTCTGTGCTTCAACAGGAAGTTCAAGAAAAAGATTTGCTTTCCAGAACCTTATGCAAGGTAGTTTGGTCTCCATTAAGTTGATTCTGATCCTGGATTGAGGAATTAATGGAAGTTATGGAGTCAGGCAGAAGACACTGCGGTGTATAACTGCAGATCACTCCAGACTGCTCTGCTAACAGACGACCTATAATGGAGATTCTATTTGCATCTGCTCAGCCCAAGCTAGAGATAAAGTACTCCAGATTTCTAGCCTTTTTATCTTTCTTTGGATGCCTGATCTTTTTACTTATCGTGCCTCCATTTAATCTACAAGTCAGCAGTGAAGAAATGAAGAAAATACCTATCACTTGTTCGTATCATCAATTTGCCTCTTCCCTTTTCTCTAGGCTTGAACTCACAGTGTGGAACTTCTCATAAACTGCTGAATTGAGAAATGACCTCGCTAATGTAAGTCTGAGTATTTTATACATATAAATATTTCTCCTTGCATGGTACAATAGCAAAAATTTTGGGACAAATTTATAGAATTTTTATGGAATGATAAAATTTTTAGTTTTGTGGGGGGTGTGTGTGTGTGTGTGTCCTGTTACTACTATAAACAAATCCTAGCAAAAATTTTACTGTAGTCAAATACCCATTATATCTGAAAATGAGACATCTTGGAAAAAAAAAAATGGAAAGTACTTTTTTTTTTAAATGCAATACATGAAATGTAAAGAAATCCCAACCAAACAAAAAAAACCACATTCATCTCTCCGGGATTATTTTATTCCTTCTTCTATATAAATTGAAATCTTTGTCCAATATTTATCTCCCATGGTTTATCATGACACCAAGAGAAGATACGTACAAAATTATTCTCAATGCAAAATGGAAAGCACAATTAGAAATACAAATAAAGGCAGAACAGAAGGATAAAACTAAGTACCTGTGCAGTATTCCTATGAACTGCCACACAATAATTTCCCAAACAAGATATTTTCATTATTATTTTTAGCCACAAAATAAGCACACTAATTTTCAGTTTAGGGATAATCATCTTTCACTTCCAAGCTTTTACTGTAAAAACATAATTTTTCTCTGAATAAAACACGAAAAACAACTCAGTAATGGTAACAAGTATCCACTCCATTGGTTCTTGGTCTCTTGAACCAACCACTAGTACCTGAAAACCGGGTGCAATAATGTCCATAGTGAGATTCTCTTTTGTACAGTACAGACACATATAGTTGTCCCTTATAAGGCAAGGTCCTGGCTGCTTGTCCTTTTTTCCCTCTGTTTCTGCTGAATAAATGTTCATACCTATGTCCTGTAGATATAAGTACAGATTTCTTATATGGATTATCTACATCTTGTAAAAAAATAAATAACATTTCTTATGACAAAAGTGTGTTCTTCTTTATGTATGCTGAGTCAAAACTATGCCTATGGACAGATTATGAGTAGCAAAGATTTGTTGCTGGGATCTACAACAGTGCAAACTGATTTAGAGGGTGAGCAGTATTTATAGCAATAATCCTATAATAGAATGGTAAAAACTTTTTGTATTTTTAAAAGCTTAAGTTTCAGCAATTGTGTTGCAGAGAAAACCTATCACTCAAATATTTCCTGACCTCCACTGTATGCAAAGGTGAAAACAAATCTATAACTATAGCCAAAACTTATGTTTATTCATAGCTAAACTACTCACAGAATGCTCATTAAATGAAGCCATCACATATTAGGTTGTGAGCCCTGGCTCCAGGTTGCAGAGGACATTTTACCTTTCACCCTCTTATTTTAATTAAACTTAGTAAAAAAATATTAATTTTTTTTTAATATGCCCAAAGTTGAGTAACTGAGAGCATTTCTGAGGATTGTCAGTATTGAAAAACATACAGTCTTGTCAACTACTGACTGCTAGTATGCCATAAGGAAACCAACTGCCCCTGTGAACCACAACCTTCTGTCCTAAAAGTGTCAGAGACATTCTGTAAGCAAACTGGTTTTAAACCCAGTCATGGATGTATTTACACAAAGTCACATTGACTGTCGCTACAGAGAACACAGCAACAGCCTCAAAGACCAGCTTGCATTTATATTTGCTGCCTGCACATTTAATTTATCTCCTCTCCTATTTGTGAATGCCTTTTTCTGCAGAGTGCACCTTGGATCATGTACAAGCAGATGCTAATTAGAGGGGCTCTTGTCTCTGCTGTCAGATTTAGGCTATCCTATCCGGCCTTGCAAAGAGAGGCAACTGGGACGGGTCCATATCCCTCCCACCAGCACCACGATAGATCATCTGCTAGCAGAGCAGATGGGATTTGTAGATGGCCTGAGTTAAGCTTTATGCTGGCAGCCTGCAGAGGAGACACGGAGCCAAAAGACACGCCAGATCATGAGCACAGTCCCAGGTTTGCTTTGTCAGAGAACACAACAGTGATTAACCTCAGTAGTGTTTTACCTACAAGGATCAAGACCGCAGCTGGTAACACACAAGATATGGAATTAATGCAGAAACAACACACTGAAGCTGGACAGGTTTTCTGGTGAAGGACCTTAAAACCAAACCGTTACTTGAAGGAAAAGAATTGCATGTTAGCAATGTTACCTGGCTTGACTAAAGAGATGCCTTGCAAGAGCCTTTATGGAGTCTTGTTATTCCATGCAACAAAGAGTTGTGTTTTGCACACTTAAAACTCATTCAGTTTCATCATTCATCATTTTTTGAGGTGGTAGTATTTTGAAGCAAAAAAAAAAAAAAAAAAGACACAGGCAAGGCAGATTTTTTGTGTGCTGGCTTGTTTTTAAAATTATTGTCAAAATATTCAGACTATTCCCTAAATTGCGCATCCACAGGATGGTTCCTACTCAAAAGCAGGTCATAACTACTCATAAGTATTTATGCAGTGAAATGAATAATGGTCCATCATTCTGCACTTTTATTTATTAATTTAATATTTATGTGTTCTAAAAACTAAATTGACCTTTCTAGGGTATAAATCAGCCATTTATTTGTTTGGTTTGTTGGTTTGTTCATTAGTTTTGGGGTTTTTTTGATGTGCTTATGAAATTAGGATATTCCAAGATTTTCTCAGAGTTTTGTAGGATATACAGGAATTTATTAGAAACTAATGAGATACAACAAATGAAAACCTAGTATATTTGTTACGTGTGGTTTTCACACAAATTCACACAGGTACTTTTCATTTCAAAAATATTTCTAGGTCTTAATTAGCTAAACAGAAACAAACCAATTTTTTGTGTTCGTTTATCCTCAATATTTCTGATAACTAGGAAAATACATAGGAAAACAATTTATTAGAGTAGTGGAGTGCATTCATGAGAGATATGAATTTTTAAAAAATTGTATTTATTGAGGAGCCTTGATGTCCTTAGCAAGAGATTATCTGATGTTAATGGATATGGTAGAAAGTGTTCTGGGATAAGAAAATATCAATAGTTTTACTCTTCAAATGTTTTATCTGTCTTCTACTCATGGAATATTTCTTTCCTACTATATTCTCTGGTGCATTAGGCAGTTTGCTATTGGCAAGTAATTTCCAATTTCTCTGTTCCAGGGAGTGGCACAGATACACCAAAAAAACTAACTGTTTCATTTTGCTTGTTTCTTAATTTTGTGTCTGTACTTTTTTCCCCACTGCATTTATTGTTCAACTCTTCCCACAAATACCAAATCACAAGAGGAGGGTTTTTTTTATACATTACTTGTTTGTTTAGTCATTATTATTCTAGCTAAAGGTGTTTCTTCTTAATATGCACCAGCTAGGGCTGATTTTATTTTTTTTATGCATATCTGTATGCTGTCCTTCTGATAGCTATTTCTCTATCTTCATTATCCCACTGAAAGATCAAAAGCAAAATCTTTTATGCGAGAAATGTGATGCAGAAACATGTTTATCTCACCTCAAGATCACATCTACCGACTGAAACAGAAAGAGACTGGATCCAAATCTATTTTAACCTGTTCACAGGCCACCATTCAGACAAAGAAAAAAAACCTAACAACAATTTTCCTTTTCAAATTCTGAAAACTCACCTTTTTTTCCTAGTGTTCATGAAAAATGAACCTACATTTAGAAGAACAATCTATCATAAACCCAAAATACAAGTCCCGAGTGGTAATGGACAGTGCAGAGTCCATCCAAGCATGTCGAAGATTGAATATTTCCATAACCATGGCTTATATTTTTCCACATTAAGCTGCATCTGCAGTTCTACTGCTGCAGCTATGCAACCTTCACCTTTAGCACTGTGTAGTATCTGCTAGTACCAACAAGCTTCGTCATCTGACTATTTCCTTGATATTGAGCAAAGAACCTCCAGGGCATACTCCTGTCGTCTTTGCTTAAAAAAAAAAAATCATTTATTTCAGTGCTTTGTTTCTTATCTTTTAATAAGTTATTTATCCATGTGGAGACTGGCTCTCTTATCTCGTGGCAGCTTAGTTTCTTTAAGAGTCTTTGCTGAGGGATTGTGTTGATTGCCTTTGGAAATCAAAGGATGTCATATCATCCTTTGTGCACAGGCTCATTGCTTCCTTCAAAGAACTCCCGTAGATTTGTGAGTTCTGTCTCTACAGAACAGTTCTATTTCTCACACTAACTCTTACCAGTTTTCCCAGAAGAAACAAAGGTGAGCATCGTTGTTCTGTAGTACACAGGTGGAATATGCTGGGGTCTGCCTTGGAATGCTTTCAAAAATTGGTGACTTGAAGATGTTTACTATCTTCAAGAAGGTGGAAACCACAACCAGTAACTCACCTGGCAAAAATTTCAGTACCTTCAGTTCTGATAGGAGAATATTTGTTGGTCCTTTTTTACTTATATTTAACAAGACAGAGTCAATTACTTGCACATATTTCTTAGGCCATTTCACAGACAGATCAAGTGGCGATGCAACTGGCAGAGGCTTAGAGGATAACCATACATCATTCAGCATAGTTTCTGGGAACATTTGAAAAAAATCAAACTCATATCAGCTTTAATTGTTTTTGCAAGGTTGATATATAAAAGTAACTGGTTTGTATAGTAGGCTTCTACAGGGCATTTTACCTAATCCTGCATAACAGGCTGAATTAAATTAGCATCATACAGTATCAGTGGAAAACTTATTAATCATTTTAAAATTAGTTCAATGCTAGATCTCAGTGGTACTTTTAATGAGAAACAAGGATAATGTTAATAGATTCTATGGGAATCTATTCCTGACCTCATGTTATTTTTATCTACAGTTTAAGTAAAAAATTGTAGAATAATAATAACTTTTTAATACTGCCAAAATGTGAGCTCAAATATCTAGGGAGAAAATCCCACTTCAATAGGTAAAGGTGAAAAACAGCATCACACAGCATCAGTGAAAAACTACCTGATAGTGTTACACTTCAGGTTAACAAGTGAACACAATGTCCAAATAGGCACATCTGAAAGGGGAGCTACTTCCTTTGGAAATGCCCATGACAAACCCAGCAATTTGCTGATTAAATTATTTCAGGTTTGACATCAATCATAAAAGAGGTGCCTGGATATCTGGAATTTATTTTAAAAATATCAGACATATTAAAAAGTAACATGAGAGACAGAAAAATTTCCTTCTAGTGAAAAACTTGGTAAATTCTACTTTCACAGTTTACCCATAAGAAGGTTAAGAGGTTTTTTTTTATCTTAGCCTTGAAGTACCAACCCAGGGAACTTATTTCTGAAAGCAGGTGGCTCCTTAATTTAGATGCAGGAAAAGAAAATATAATGAAGCACAATTGCTGGAGGCTGAACCTAGTCAGACTAGGAAAAAAAAAAAGATATATTTTCATAAGAACAAATAATTAATTAATTTTTCATTGTTTGAAGGTACTGGATCAAGCTCAAATGTCTTTCTTTAGCTCAGAATCTATGAAATTCAGACAATTTGTACTGTCTTATGCAGAGCTTCATATGGCCCATTTAATTTTGAAATTTATACATTTCCAGATACATTGTGTACTTGAAAAAGAAATTGTAATGTATAGAAAGGTAAGCCTTAAAGTCATCAATTTTACAATTTTAGCAATTATTTTAATTTTTTTTCCATTTTCTTTTCCTGCTTTCATACTACAAAAAAAAAAAAAAATTAGACTTAATCAGTATTGTTTCACAGGAATGTATTTAAGGAAATAAGTAAAATTTATATTCTGAAAAAATAGAACAGCATCTGTTAAAGTTCAGATAAAATGCTTAACATAAGCAAAACCTAGTTCTACTTGCATTGTTTGTTTTCTCTACAATTATTTGTGCTTATATTATGCTATTGCCAAATAATCCAAACAGGAGCAAAGTCTCATTGTCCTAGGTCACGGAAGAGCTTAAAATTAACCCATAAAGAATATAAAGCATAAGACCATGGCTGTTTTTTATTTTTCTACATTCTTAGCAGTGGTTAATGGTTCTTAGGAGCCCTGCCTCAGAAATAAAAAAGTTTCAGACATTAGAATATTTAAGGAAGTTGCAGGACATGAAAAAGGTTATTGATAGCAGGAATTTTAATGGAAAAATGTACACCATTATAGTGCATATTACTTTATCCAGGGATGTCCAGTTCAAGAATTTTAATTTTTTTTCTGCTATACCATGAATTTTTATGCATATTGTAAACCTCCTCAACAAGTTACATAGAAATTACAGAGATAGTGACAACCAATAAGTATTTGTAATAGATCAGTAGTTGTTCCAGCCTACATCAGTGAAAAGGGGTTTTTTTTAAATTCAAATTGCACTGCCCTGTGTTGTGTGTGTATTTGAATTCCAAACTGGATCAGCTGGCAAAACTCAACAGAAACATGAGAGGCTTTAATGCTGATAGCTGTCAGATACCATGATATAAAGAGATCCAAAACTCTAAAGCTGTTGTTATGCCTTTCCTGAAGCATGGTCTGACAACGTCATTCATGATTATGAGATGTCATAGCAGCTGTTCAGGATAAGCACGAGGCAAACCCACATACTGGCAACACAGACCTATAAATAGCAGCTTCCCAGTTAGTAATATCCTCAAACTGACATGATGCCTTGTAAAGAAATTCTTGCATCTTCTCATCTTCCATAGTCTAAAGAAAGTGGCCCTTCCCTTCCATAACCAGGTGCTCTGCTGGTGGACAGATCTGACATACCAGAGCAAGCAGTGTTTTAACTTTCTGGAACAAACACTTATAGGAAAATATCTGTCAAAAAGAAGCATCAACTTTGAAAATTAAAAAGAAGCACTTCACTGCAACCCCACCCCTAAATAATAGGAAACACTGAGTTTAAAACAGAATTTGCAGTATTATTAGTGTGCCCCAATCATTTTTCTGTTGTTGAAGTTTTTATTTTAGAATGTTAAGCTTTTCTGTTGATTTTGTTTTTTTACACAGATTTGAGCATTTCCACATGTGAAGATATGGAAGGTAATTATGCAAATATATTCAATGAAAATGGGGGTGTTTGGAAGTGACCTCAGAAGTGAAGAAGAGCAATAAAAGAGAAGATATAAACTAAAAAAAGAAAAAAAAAAGTTAAAGATCAATATGAGTTTGTTGTGAAAGGTCATGAAAATAGAAATTTGAAGAATCTTGAAATACACCACTTATTATATAAACATTCTGGTCACCAGCACAGAAATGGCAGATGTTTTGTGCTTGTGGTCTGATAATTTCTAAACTATGGTATCCTTTGGAATTGCAATAAGAAACAACAGGTAGTGGAAAACAAGCTCTCTTGAATTAAAACGGATCCTTGAGAAAAATACAAATGAAGAGTGATATCTCACTCTTTTATCAGTCTGTGCTACTGTTTTCATTTTCACAAAGCCCCAAAATTGTGTTCCTTTTTGTAGTTTTATTACTTGGAAAGTTGATAAGGAAACAGCTGTAAGGTATATGCCCAAAATAATAACTATGAGTTTATATTTTTCTCTCTTTAATCTGATAGTCTTTTTTTCTGTCAATTGTGCTACAGGACCTTTTTCAAAGAACAGTACCAACACAATTTCAGATTTTTCCTAGGTGTCATGGCTTCTAACTACTCAAGGCATTGATTGGAATTACTTGCTGCAGTGTACTTTAGTGCTGGGCAAATGGAGAACCTGTTAAGGTCCCTGCATTTGAACGCACGCAGTGCCCTTCACATGTTGCATTCTGGCATAAAATGTTAGCCAACCAAAAGACGTGTTTAACATTTACTTCAATACTGGTGATCAGATTTGCAGTTCTATAAACGTTGGGCAGATTTTATGTTACAGCGTATTAAATGCATTTTTAGATTCTGCTAAAACTAGTCATATTTACCAATGGGAAACTCAGTGGTTAAATACAACCTACTGCATATTCCAAATTATCAGAAGTGAAATTAAAATATAAGACAACTTGAGTATTCAATGTCTTTATGATGCAGGCCTATCTGCATTAGCTTTGGAGACATCCCACAGACCTGATTTAAATTGAACACCAGGCTTTCACATAACACAATATAGACAAGACAAATCTTGACCTCTATTGCACTATTTGTAAAACATTATAATACTTCTCTAAATCACAGGCTCAAAACAGTAAGACTAATTTAGATCTTGGTGCTCAAATATTAAGCCAACAGAAGCCAGAAAAAATGTTTCAATATAAATTTGCAACATAAAAAAAAAATCTATATCTGTTTTATCTTTCTTTTCAGAAAGAAATGTCTTTATTACATTTCTGTCCAGTTGCAAGAAAGATTTCAGTATTAAATGGCAGCTACGTTTAGCATATCTTCCAAGATTTGGACTCTTGTTTCTGTGTTTTTCTGACTAAAATCTATCCTTGCTAAAATTCAACTCAGGCATGTGTTTGCACACAGAGTTCACAAAAAATAAATAGGTATAAAAATGTGTATTCTAATTGTTCCCTCACCATGCAGGATTAGGACTAGATAGTAAAATTTCCTTTGAAATATAAGGTACTGCAAGTGTAAGCAATACAGACAACTGCAATAGTAATTTAAACAAAGTCTACAGTTCTCTAAACAACTATGAAGTGAACATATTAGCAACTGCCTCAAGTGAGAGAAACATTGAGTTCTGGAAATACTGAGAGACTGGCACTATACATTATGTCTGAAAACTACTAAGGGAAGGTTTAGAAGTTAACAAATGAACCTATTTTAAGGGAAATTAGAGCCTATCTATTTCCCTTCAAATGTAGTAATTTAATGGTTTTATAGGGTTCTTGCATGTATGAGATAGAGAAAGAGGGGGAAAATGTGATCTTTTCAGGGGAGTAGGACTTGAAGGATGACGGAGAGGTTTATACATTAGCTGCAGTTTACCCTCCAAACAAATTTATATAACTGTAAACAAAGAGTTCCACTTATCTATTTATGAAGAAACAAATGCATATAATAAAATGTTAATTAGTAGATATAATATAATTTGTTTTTCATCAAAAATACAACATCTAAATCAATCTTTTATATATTGTTAGGATGTCTGCCTCTTTCATTTCTGGATAACAACATCATTTTTTTTGGCAAAGAAGATTCTTATTAATGTGTGCATCTTACCATTTCCTGTTTCTCTGGCTTTTTGTTTGTATTTCTTAGGGAAACAAGTAGAAAATAAAATCAGTACAAAATCAAGGATTTTATTTTGGAAATTAATGTATATTATTCAAATTAATAGAAAATAATTAGGTAGGAATTTAATTTGCTTTTCATAGTGAAAATGGGCCTAATTAATGAGAAGCATTCTGAGAAATTATTAGCTTTTATACCAAGCCAGCAATTCTTTTCTTATATGACTGACATTGCACAAGTAGCCAAAAGCTTTCTTCAGCTGAAATAGTCGGAGTCTCTTTACAGATCCAAGGAATTATAAAACCCGACATGTGCCAAAATAAAGTGACTTGCATCAATTCTTTGCTCACCTAAAATTTACATCAAGCCCTCTAGAATCTGATGAGCTATTTATGTGAAAAAAAGACTTAGGAGGAGACTGTTCTAGCTGTCTTAAAAAAATCCTGTGTTATATTCTCTAAAATATTGTTTGGGCATATAAGGATTAAGTTAGGTTTTGGGTTGTTTTTTCCCATATCACATGCAGAGCAGAAGGGATTTGGATGTCTGGAAAAACTTCCAAATTATACCAAACCTGCTTATGTCCTGTAGTGGTTTTGACTAGAAAAGAGCTGATTTTCTTTGTAGCAGCCCTAAATTTCAGGTCTGTGACCAAAACACTGTGAAAATATGCCATGTTTTAGCTACTGCTGAGCAGTGCTTACACAGCATCAAAGCTTTCTCTATTTCCCACCCTTCCTCTGGCAGTGAATAGGTTAGGGAAGATAAGAGGCTGAGAGGGAACTCAGCTGGGACAGTTGATGCAAATTAACCAATGGATTAGTACAGTAATAAAACCAGAGCTGGCCTTTATTAGGGGTTAACAGTGCTCAGTGACTGGCTGGGTATCCATCAGCTGCTTGTGAGTGATTACTTTTGCATCACTTGGTTTTCTTTCTTTTGCTTTGTTTATTCTTTTAAATACTACTACTACTACTACTAATTAATCATCTTCTACAACAATAGTCTATAACAGCAGAAGTACTTTTTTAACAATCATCAAGCAAGATAGTGAGGAAATGTCATAAGGACACTGGACTCATGAAACCTTTTTTTGTTATTCCCTTTGTGGGGAAGGTGCAGATGTACAGTCTATTACAAGATGAATTTGATGTTGGTTGAACTCCTTGAATTCTTCTAGAATAATACCACCAATATTATAGGAAAAAAAAAAAAACAAAACCAAAAACTTTGCATATCTAATTTGCTGAATTTACATACAACTCTCAGTAAATCATCAGATAATGGGTCAAAATTACAGATGTCAGAGCAGTCTTTACTTTCATTGCAGCACAAGCAATTTAAATGCGTATCTGGTACAAGTAGGAAATAGGTGTGTTTTATAATGACTGACACCAGTAGCTGATAGACTAGGAATGAATGGAGAATTTTACACTGTGATCTGTAACCATTTGCCATAACTTTCTTCTGGGCATCCAGCAAGAAAGACTTGATATTGTCTCTGAAATAATTTCAGTGAACACATACCTCCTCAGCCATTTAGCCGTGTCTTGGTTAGTGACCTTGCACTTGAACTAGCAGCAGGATATGGCAGATTCCTGTTGTGCCTATACCTGACAGCTCTAAATAGGAAATCTGCCAGGAATATCAAGTTAGCAGGTGATTGGTTGCAAGCAAGTGATTAAATTGCAGATTATTTTTATTTAGAGGGAGAATAATGAGTCAAAAGTGTTTCTGAGGGCTGAGAGAAGTGCAAACTGACATATTGTGCTTGATACAATGTGAAGTCACAGGAACATGATTTAAAGGCAGAATGAGCTGGAATAATTAAACTCCATTTAGAAAAAAATAGTTTGCTGCTGAAGATTTGAAGGAAATCTCAGCTGCCAAAAGGAAGCTTGTGCTGTTCATGCTTTATCTGCCTATTTCAAAATGTATCCGCTCTTCTTCTTAGTCTCAAAACACAGATATTCAATATTCATGGTCTCAAATGCAGACTTTAGAGTGATATATCGTAATGTCTAGTCTTGAATTGTAACTTTTTGAAATAAAGACAAAAAAAGTTATTACTTTAAGGAAAGATTTTTCCCTTCAGTTTAGTAATGGGAAACAAGGGAGGGAGCTTGAAGAAGTTTATTAAGTTAATATGTAGAGCTAGTCAAAAATGTTGATCAAATAAGATTATTTTCTAATGGAAATTACTTTCTGTTTCATTACATTTCTCTTTGTGAACATGTTCAGATAGGAATGCTTGATGAAACAGTGAACTCCCATCTAGCATTTTTATGAAATGTCATTAAAATCCAGAAAACAGAACAAGTCAGCAAATGAATAGCAAAGATCAAATCAGTACAAATAAGAATAAATCAATTACTTGGCTTTCTAATGACAATATCTCAGCAATGTCAGTGATGTGCATATGTAATACTCAGAGAATTAATGTGACATATTTTTGCAGCATTTTTCCAATCTCACTATACAAACCTCTCAGTAATCATAGATACTTACTGCTTATGATCCAGATTCCTATTACATGAAGATCTATGAGGTCAATCATATTTTCCCATCTCAAAGTTCTTTTAAAAAACTATCTAATGGCATGAAAATCAGCAGGTATCCCATAGTCACAATGAAACAATGATGTACATCACCTGACTATGGCTCATAATTAACTTCAAAGATAAAAGCATACTTGAAATTAAAAAAAAAAAAAAGGAATTACCTTTATCTTCCAGTGCAAATTTTGAATTAGACAATGTGAGTAAAAAAGGATTTGTTTTCAACCCTGTCTGGGTTTCAAAGTATTAAGGATTACAAGAAGTATTGCAATATGTTGCATGCTGCTAATTATTTATCAATTTGTAGAAATATATTGGGCTGACTATGGACTGGAAATATTTGGAATACTCTATGTAGCATACATAATATATATTATACATACCTGCATACACTCTGCCTTTTCTTCTCCCAGAGGAATTTTACTTCCAATCCTTTATAAAAAACTAAAATGGATTCTACGCTTTTCCAATGGTAAATGTTTTGCAATGGCCACATGAAATTATTTGATTGGCGGGAAAAATGCCCAAAGTAGTTTGCTGTCTCTCTCTGCAGTCACTAACACCACACACTGCACACAAGAAGGTACACAATGCATTTGTGGGCATATTTGTTTTCAAATAAAGACATAATTTGTAATTCAACTAAAGGACTTACGAGAATTTGAGTATAATCAAATACGACAGAACAAATATAAAAGTGAATATGTTGGCAACAATCCCTGTTAGTGGATGACTACAAGATTGGCTTTCATTTTAAAACACCTCCTTACTCATTCCTGTATAGGTGCTACTGTTATAGTTATGTGAAATGAAGCTATTTTAAAATTTAATTCAAAACTATTAAGAGTGTTCTACATAAAAGTCTGTCTTGCTTTTACCAGTTATTTGCACACGTTGCATTGTGAGTATGGGAATAATCCCCAAGACATTAATGAGTCTGAAATTTCCTGTTGAGCTGGCTATCTGCACTGCACTTTTTCTTTCCTTTCTACACACAAGCACCTTTGCTAGTTGGGGTACATGTGACATCGAGGGAATCACTCACCTGCATGTGATGATGCTGTTATTAACATTATCTCGAATGACACATGATAATCCAGCAGACAAGCTCAGGATACAAGAACTTTCTTTCTTGACACTACCTTATTTTATTTCATTGTTTTTTTCTAGCAACATTTTTTGGCACATCACACCCATACAAGTATTTCTTCTTCTTCAAGCACTTCCCAAAAGGAATCTACTCTGTCTCTCTAAATAGGTCACATTTTTACTGTCTCCTAGGAAGCCATATTTATATGTGAAATATATGAAAAACCGTCATGACAAAACTCTAGTTTTCACTCAAGAATATCCAACCAGTAGTGAAAAGACAAACTGAGAATTAGTGTTGGCAAAACCTCAGACTCCTCACACACTGATAATTTATCTTTTCCAGAGAAAACATTCAAAAATGTTCATTGTCCCAGAAAATAAGCATTTGGCAAAAAAAAACCAAAACAACCAACCAACCAACTCAACAAAGAAAAAAAAAAAAAACAAAACAAAACCCAAAACCAAAACCACACAATAATTTATTATATCTGAAGTGTTACATTTTCTTGAACTGAATGCAGTCTGCTATATCTGGATACAGAGAAACATAAGGAGTGTTTCAAATATGCAGTGACAGTACTTGGGCTACCATGTTCCCAGAAAAATCTATTAAGTAGAAATATCTGTTTGGAAATATATGCAGGTTCTGATGGGTAAAAGAAACAAAAAATTACCATATACACAAGTCCAGCAATGGAACAGGCTGCCCACAGTGACTGTGCAGTCTCCATCCTTGAAGGTTTATAAGACTCAACTGAAAAAAACCCTGAGCAAGCTGGACTGAATAAGAGTTGACGCAGCATTGAACAGGAGACAAAGTGACTGCTTCACAAAATCCCTTCTCGACCTGAAAAAATCTGTGTTCTCTGACACAGAAAATTAAGACAGAGACATAAAACTTCCAACAGTATATACAGGCTTGCATTTCTTTCACTCAGGAATGGAGCTGGTAATTTAAATGTTCAGTCTATAGTATAGGATGTTCTCTTCTAGCATCAATAAGGCAATAATCTAGAGAATACAGAGAAAAATCTAATGACTCTGCTTCTTATAAAACATTTTTTCTTAAAATGTTCATATAGTATAAGTTTAAACCTCTTTACTACATATATGTAAAATAATTACATATATGTACAATAACTTCTTGTTGCATATATGCAAACTATGTGCGGTAGTTAAACTTCTTATAAACCTAATGTGCCTTAAAAAATGCACTGTAATAAGTTGATGCTTCATAACATTACATTTTCTAAACCCAGATTATATATCCTTGCAAATACAATAAGCTGTTTTAGAAAAAACACTCTAACTCTTAATTCTAGCTCTGGTCTTACAGCAGTTCCAGCTTTCCAGAATTCTGTTAGTCTTTCTTGCCTCAGCACCAGCACACACATATGCAAATTTAGGCTTGATGCTTATTTTTTTTTCCCTTTACAGTGCTGGAAGAAACATTGAAGTAACTCATGCTATGAAAAGTATAAGAGGACGGATGCAAGAGGAGATGGAGATCATGCAGCTAAGGTAGAGCATGAATAATAAAGTAGATCCTGTTTGAACAACTGCAAAAGACCTTATTAATTTGACTTGAGATTAATGTTTTGGAAAGAGTTAACTGAGTCAGGAGCAGGATCAAACATGAGACTTGATCTTTTATACATCATTACAAAGAACTTCAGAGGCATTAGGGATCCCTCTAGGTGAGAGCACCTACTGAGTAAATAGAAACTGTACCTATATATATGACATTTCAGGTCATATATACAGTTTCATTATTTTCTACTCAGAAACCAACGGGAGTTTTCAATATATGCATTTAATTCCAGTTTGAAACCCTCAGACACAAGCAACTACTTCATAAATAGTTGATATTTGTTAGGTTATTTTTCTGTTTCCTTTCCTAAATTTTCTCCTTTTTGTAGGGTAAAGACTACTCACATCCCTATGCTTTCTCTCACAGCAGACCCTCACAGAAGGATACTTTAGATTCAACTGACCACGATTCTCCAGGTGAGATGTATATGAGCTTTATCTCTTTAAAAGGGTAATTCAGATTAACAGAGTTGATATTTCCATGCAAAGACCACTAAAATAGAAAGTAAATGTGCCTAACTACAGAATGAGCTTACTGTGCAGTGCAGTCATGAGAATGACAATACTGGGTTATATTTTATCTGACATCAAGGATACAGTTGTACCACTGAGTAAGGAACTAGCAGGATATTTAAAACCCTCTAATTAAAAAACAAACAAAGAAACAAACAAACAAAAACCCAACCAAAAAAAAAAAAAAAAACAAAACCAACCAACCAACCAACCAAAAAACCAAAAAAAAGAAAAAAAAAAACAAACAAAAAAACCCAGAGGTGACAGGAATTGATAGTTACAAAGTTGAAGAGATGAATAGGTACCTTTAGAAGAGGAAAACTTTCGTACCATTACATATTAATATCTGGATGACTGACAAAGAACAGCAATGACATTAATGTTTTCAGATCTATATTAAATAATGCTAAGAACAAATCAGTCTTACAAACCTTGAAGAGGGTATGTCTTACTTAGTAACACAGCCTCAGCTGATCTTATGTATGCAGGTAAATCTAAACACGTGTTTGAAAACTAAGAATGAAAATGACACTCACCAGCTAGGCTAGCCTGTATTTTGGAAAGCAGAAAGTATGAGAAGGTCTTTGGGAAAATGACATATATGTTCATATATCAAGATGAAATGCTGGTGCAACTAAGGTAGTAAGGAATGCTGTGGAAATACAGAGATGTATAGAGGAGGAAATACTCCATGAAAATGAGGACTAGGCTCTTCACAAAGGTCATAGAAAACAAACATATAGGATATATTTTATGGTTCTTGAGAATGTTTTGGCTGCATGTGTGTCACAGAGCTCCTTTTCTAATGTAATAAGGCTGGGGGTCGCCCAGCCAGTGCTGGCTGGGTCTGAGGCTCAGACCCAAGAAGCCGTAGCAGACCCGCAGAGGTGATCCCGTGAGGAACCGTCTCCCAGGGGGTCGTGGCTTCTCTCAGCCCTCGGCCGGGGCTGCCTGCAGAGATGCCTGGCTCAGCAGGCCATCAGCTCTTAGTGATTCAGCAGTGATTTCAGCTCTGCTCTGCAAGGCAAACCCCCAGGGCCAGGCCCGGACAGAGAGAGGAGAGGTCCTTCTGGTAGTTCCGCAGAAGCAGCTTTATTCTTCCATCTTCCGCGAAGGGGTGACCAGAGACGGATCCTCTGCCGACTCGGGGTAGAGGGGTCTCTTTTATGGGGGTACAGAGGTGGGTGTGAAAGGGTGAGAAACCAATGGGTATTAGGGTATTTTACATACAGTTTCCTAGAGGATCATGGGTCTGTCTTCTCTCACGGTAACCACGAAGGCTCTCTCTTTCCCCAAGAGGGGCCTGCAGGGAGATTGTGTGACCTCCTTATCTCCAGGCCTCCCTGCCAGGGCAGGGGCTTCTCAGACCCCACGTCTGGAGATTTTGCAGCTCCCTTTATCTAAACAAGGGCATCCTGCCAGGACAGGGGCTTGCCAGACACTACACTTTTCTTATGGCTACTCCAAGAAAAAGTGTCAGAAAATTCTTTTTGACCACCTATGCCAAACCAGCAGAACTTACTTTGCTTGGTACATAGCATCCTTGTATCACAAGTATCTTTAAAAACAGCTGATTTAAGCGATAGAGAAAGTGCGTGTTGGATACTAGCCTTAAATTCAAAGAGGGGATGCAACACTACATTCTGTATATGCAGTACAACAAAGCATCCCAGCTGCATGGCTTTTTACCTTTATGTTCTATAACTCAGCTATGGCTGGGTTTCCTCCTCTCCATTTCAGAAATGAGACTAATGGCTGCAGACCTTGGGTCTCCTGCTCACTTTGTGATTTATTTACACAGTGCTGACAGCACATCATCTTTCCTAACCAACCTTTATAGCATGTAAGTCCTCTTTGATTCTAGACTGAGCTTTTGAAAGAGTTAGCCACATGTAAATTATAATAAATACAGCAAAGCTGTATATATTTATTTTCCATTTTATGGACATAAACACTCTTGACTAGTTTCCAGATATTTGCTCCATACATCAAGTCTTTACTATTGTTTGTTCACTATCTCTGAACAACTACCATTGGTTTAACTGCTGGCAGTGGGATTAATATAAAATAGATACATAAGGAGACTACTGTATTTTCCTCCATCCACCTCCCCACCCCCTGCCCCCCAATACTCTGATATTAAAGATCATCTTTTTTGGTGTCCACAACTTAAAAAAAAGCCACAGACAAGCAGAAAACTTCACTAAAAAAATAGTACTTAAGCAACCTAATGTTTGAAAAAGATAGTTTGCAGAGTTCCTGGTTTATGTAGGGAAAGGGTAAGAGGTGACTTGATTACAGCCTACAGTTACTTACAATGAGATTTCTGATTGCAAATAGCCCTTTAATTTAACAAATGAAGCATAACGAGATCCAATATTTGAAGGTGGAAGATAGATGATTGATATTAGACTAGGTGCATATTTTTATCAGTGAATCTAATCAACTATTTGGACTATTTACCTAGGAAAATGCTTGGTTCTTCATCACTGAGAACTTTAAATTAAAATTGTATGTTTCTGAAAGATATGTAATAGCTCAAGCAGAAATTATAGACTTTATACAGGAAACACTTGAAGGAATTCTGCCTTGTATTATTCTGTAGTTCTGACTAGTTGATTATTATGGCCCCTTCCAGTCCTAAAAGATGAGTTAAATTTAGATCCATTAAAATCAATGTGAATTTTTTCAGTGACTGGAATCAGGTTTTTCCCATCTGAGTTTGCACTAGTCCACTTTACAGCCTCACTAACACGATAAAAATACCTTCAAGTATGAAGAAATCTAATCATATTTAGTTGTCTTCAACACTCCTAGTGTGATGAAAAAAAGCCTTAAATGTAACACAAATCACGCATTCCTACCACCTATAAATTAATACTTTTAGAAACTGGGGTTGAATGACTATGTTTAAACTAGTCTCCTACCATGAAGTTTGAAGCACATACTTAAACTTGCCAGCTGAAAAGTGTTGCTGATAATAAATTAAGGCCAATATAACTGTAAATCAATAAAGAAAAATTAAAAAGGCAAAGGACTTGCCATTGAAAGAGACCACAGTGCTTAAAAGCATTAGCTATTCTGTCTGGTTTGTCTATCTCGATTTGCAGAAAGGGGGAGGTTAAAATGTTTAAAGTTCGACGTTTCCAAGTTTACATAGGATAAATGGCACTGTGACTATGGAGCTGGAACATCAGGTTTATCCATACAACACCTCTCAGGGTAGGGTAGAGCTATTATCTCCCATTCTGGAGGAGGGAACTCATGTGAGAAGAGCCACAAAAACCACATATCGAAAGGATTTCCTCTCCTGACCACAGACTTGGTCAAGGGACAGCTGGAAGCATCTGTCAGGATGCCAATAGTGTTAAGCATCCAAAAACTGAGCAAGCAGCCCTGCCACAGAGACTGAGACTCCAAACACAGTAATTGTTCAGTGTTAGTATTTGCTGAATATGGCTGTCCTTAGGAAACAGCATGAATGTCTCATCTTAGCTGCAGGCATCCTAGAACCAGCAGTGTTGACACATGGACTGCAGGATAAAGAACATGAGATTTAGCCCTCCCTTTCTTTTGTGGTCTGTTAGACAGTAGAGACACAGACAAAGTGGTAGTGGGTGCACCTCCTGCTGAAGGGATAGGAAGCACTGTGGGTATCACAGGCATTCATTCGTCAGATAGAATAATGACCAAATTAATCAGACAGAGAAAAAACAGCTCTCTTATTCACCTCAAAGGCCATTAGAAGCTCAGCTATTGAATGGATGCATAATGCAGAAGGATGAGGCATATTTTGTGAGAAAAGCAATGTGAGTGTGTCCCTGTCTGATAGATTTCAGAGATGGGCATCCTGTGTGGGATGAGGGTCCTGGAGTCTGAGAAAGATACAATGAATAAGAACACATCAGTATGGCATTTCCAGCTGCCTACGTACCACCCCAAACAAAGTACATCACCCTTCCTGAACCCCTTGCTGTAACTGCATCCACTAAATCAACAGAGGAAATTATGTTCAGACTCTTTTTACCTGTCTTTTTGGTGCAAAGTCAATACATCTCTGTCACAGTAAGAATATAAGTGCAGGTTTACGAAACAGAAGGCAGGCACTCCAGCATTTGAACTTACGAAATTCAAATCTTCTTTACAGGCAAAAAAATCAACTTTCATCACGTCCTTTGGGAACAGATTACATGCTAATAGTCCAGTGTGGGATTTCCTGTATTGAATTCATCAACACTGGAAGCACTTTGGTCAACAAGATACTCTTTTGTCTCTTTGTGAAGTTAAGACTAATTTTAAAATAGAAATAACTTAAAGACATTTTTATGTATAATCTGCATATCATTCTAAATGTTACATTATTAAATACCCCTCAGGTAGGAGAGATTAAAAAGTCCTACTGAACTATTGCAATGAATATGACTTTTATTTATTAATAAATGGATAATGATGGACTAAAGAGTTGGTAAATACATAAAAATTATTTTACATAAAAATCATTTAGTCCTAATAGGGCAAATGGAAAGATGACATGCTAATTTTTAACTTGAAAAATTCTTCCTTGCACATCTTAGCTGCTTCACTTCCTTTTATATTGATTTTGGGTTTCCAGACAATGAGATTATATTTTGAAGCATTCACACAGCAGAGCATAAGGACAAGGCTATAACAAAACAATTAGATTCATATAAATTAGTCTCTAAATATTGAGTAAAACATTATTCTTTGCTCAGAAAGTTATCAAATTTCTTCTTTCACCCATCCATCACATTAGGCGGTGTAAACGGGTTTTGAGAAGGCAGATATAGTTTTAGTCTACCAGAGAAGAAATAATTCAGACTTTTGATGACCCTATGCTGCAACATCTTGTTAAAACAGAAAAAAAATTCAGTGATGCTGTCAAACAATTCTTAGACAACTCTATCATTGTGTTGCTCCTGTTAATAGCAGAAGATAGACGAGGTAACATGAAACATAACAGTAACCTCAATATCAATTACAAGACCAAGTACTCATGACAAACATTTGTGTCAGTATTGTCTGTAATTCAGTACTCATGCACTTGAGCGGTAGAAAATGCAGCTGGAATAGAAAGTACACATAGGAACTCACCTGGATAAAAACCAGACCCTGTGCCCTTGTGCAAAAAACTGGACCATGTGGAGACTGAAATATTTTTTACAAAATCTAAATTTGTCCTTCAAGGCAGAAAATTTCTTGTAGCTCTTCTTTTCCTTGTTTTTTTCTAGACCCATTAAGGGGCAAAGATGGGATGGGCAGAGGAAGCTAGGAGGGAAATAGTAAAATTGAGAGAGGTTATTTTCCTGAAACAAAGCCTTGTCTGTATGAAATATCTGCTTCAAAACCAAAACATTTCAGACAGACAAGGTGAGCAGAGCACAAACTGACTGCAGGGACAAGATCCTGCACTACATGATTTCATGTACTGGAAATACATTAAGGACAGTTCTGAGGAAGATGCCTCAGTGAAGTGTTTTAGGGTTTGGTTTGGGTTTTTTTGTGCCAATTTACAGCCATAGGTTTTCATACAAACAAACAAGATCAAATGATAGTTTCAAAATAAATGATTTTTTTTTTTCTCATTGGAGTATTTTACTGTAGTCAAGCAGGATTTTATGTTGTTTATTACAATAATAATGAAATCTATTTATTGAAAGCTATTCAGAGGACATAGAAATGGTAAGAAAGGGCACAGAAAACATTCTCATTTCCTGTATTTCCATATGCCTTCTCTCAGGTGACTGGGTACATTTCTGTTGAGGAACCAGTATGTAAGAAATAGGATCTCAACAGCTGTAGCATCTATCTGGACTCCTAAAAGGCAGACAGTACAGAAGCTGAAAAGCGGTCATAGAGTTGTACTGGGAATATCCACCAAGCACAGTCTTGCTCTTTAGCTCCATGAAAAATTTATGTGGCTTGAAAAGTCCATCTCTAATAAAAGGAGCTGACCAGGAATCTGGAACTTTGTCTTGCACTGATACTTGGGACACACACACTGAGATATATATCAGGTGTGTTTTTGAAAGTTCTAAATAAAATATCTCAAGGGAGATAAGTTGCAGAATAGTTTGGTTTTGGGCCTTGTTTTTGCCTAGAAATAAAAACATATTAAAAAAAAAAAAGGAAGAAAGGAGGCTATATATAATAGTGGCAACATCGAGGTAACCTACAACATGTATAGGAGCAGAAAGGCTCATGTTGGAGGTTATTTGATGTAAAAACCCGAGAGGTATTAATTGTTTTCAGACATTTATAGGACTGCTTAATAAGTAAATGGGGACTTGAGAAGCTGGAGTCGGATGCCAGAATTCTACATGTGGGCTTTACAATATATTTTCATCTCAGTATGCTAACTTCTCTTTCTATATCTCCACTTGAATAACTGCAGAAGTAGGAGAAGGGACATAACTTGCGCTCCCTGATCAAAGAAACTTTGTGTGAGTAGGGCTCATTTATTATAATTACCTCTGCATCATCCTACCATTTGGTCTTCTATCTGGGGAAATGTTGGCTGCTTAGCATCAATTTTTACTTCCGTTTCTTTGCTGTATCCCAGTACCATCACTACACCATGCAGCAACTAGTTTTGATGTGTAAGCCAACATATGGCCATTAAATTATTGGCTTCAATTACAAACATAAGGACTCAGAAGTGTGACTTATTAGCATGAAATTATTAAGTTCCTCCTAGAAATGTGGCTTCATCTTTTCAGTCAAAAAAAAAAAAAATACACATAAAACTAGACCTACAAGATTTAATTTTCTCAGATGACACCATTTTATTTAATTTATTGCCATATTATGGGCACAGTTAAAAACCCTTCCTTTAAAAAAAGTGATACCGTATTTTGATTATTTGATCCTCACTTTCCTGTGTGTCCTTTTGATAGATGCCATACAGTTTGTTCTTTTTTTTTTCTAAAAATTCAAAAAGCTTGCAAATCACAGATTTTGAATGTTCTTATGTGTAGAAGATGAAGTTTCATGTCAATGAAAAAAAAATATCCTATAGAAAGCCCCAACCATTTACCAACAAATGTTACTGTCAGGAAAGGAAATTTGGAAGTTCTTCATCCTTGTGTTGTGGTGAAAACGCACCCAAAGTTTTTGAGTTGATGGCATAGTGGTGATATACCAAGAATGTTGTTTCCTGTAAGCTGTTGTCATTCTTTCTGTATTCCGTCTAATGAATCTTTCCTGCCAAGTTTACTATTTCCCTTTGGTATTCTCATTAACATTAGTCATTAAAACAAGATTGGGCAAAGTGCTGGAAAACCTACCCTCGGGAAAGACTTTTTTTAAAAAGCACCATTCTACCAGAGTGGTTTAAAATGCTGCAGTTATTTCCCTGCAAGCTTCAGTGTTTTGGATGATTAAAATAGATTTTTTCAGTATTTGGTGAAACAAATA
The DNA here is from genome assembly GCA_020086605.1 of Lanius collurio. Classification (NCBI taxonomy): domain Eukaryota; kingdom Metazoa; phylum Chordata; class Aves; order Passeriformes; family Laniidae; genus Lanius; species Lanius collurio. The sequence goes on along the minus strand of JACBWW010000011.1, from coordinate 13,326,686 downwards.
TATTTCAAAAATAATAGAGAAATTTCCACAGTACTTCAGATAGCCCTTGAAGCTCAATTCTAGGTTCCTAAAATGACAGAGAATAGAATGGGAGGGACTAAAACATCAGTCAGCTCCTCTGTGTCCCCAAAGCAGTGTTAGCTATGGTTACATATATCTGATAGCTGTTGTCCAATCTTCATATAACTTTTAAAATATTTTTTACTTTCTCCCTAGTAAATAAAAACATATTACAAAATAAAAATTAAATACCTTTCTCTACATGAAATATTGTCTTTTAATTTGACTTGCAGCTAGTCCTAACTTCTTCCTCAGCTAATGCATCTAGGAAAATAATTGCCTGTTTCCTTTTCACAGGGCACAATGAATTCGCATGATGAAGAACATACTAGCAAAGATAGTTTGGTGGAACAGTTAGAAGTTAGGAACAACCTAGCCTAGTGTGCTGAAAAGGAAAAGAGAAAAAAAAATCTTTTGTATTTTTATTTTCTAGTTCTCTAAGACAACTTTTGCACTGGTTGTGACTGAACAAACATTTAAGAAATGGGGTTTGGCATAAATTTTCCAGTAGCATGTATTTATGATAAGATGATGCAAAATTAATTCTAGGCAAAAAATTCAATTGTTTTGATACAAACAAATTCCAAATACTTCACAAGCATCACTGTCTCATAGCAAGACCTCTCCTTCTGCTTGAAAAATACTTCCCTGAATTAATAATTTTCAATAATGCATCACTAAGAATAGAAGGTTGGTCATACATATGAATGGAAGATGTTTTGTATCGGAATGAAAATTAAGTGCTGCTTACTTTGCCGGAAATAACTGCCTCTGCCTTTGCCTCTCCTCCTCTGAAGCAGATTTATCATTACCATTATTCATTCCTATATGTTGTCTTAGGGAACACTTTTATGTGGAAATGTCACTTATTTTCAGATGCCAGTAACTCAAATTGCTTTACAGTTTCATTAAAAGCCACCACTGCTGCTGGCTGCTCAGCAGACATCTCAGTTAGTAAGCTCTGATGTGCTCTTTACAGACGAGTTGAGAGGCAGTTCTAACTTGTGCTTTCCACTTGCCCTATAAATAAAGCACTTTTAAGAGCTAAACAGTCCTGTCTTCTCTTCTTCATTACCAGGCAATGAATACCTGCCATTTCCAGGGCACTTCAGGGCTAAGGACCTTTCCAGCCTCTTACATTTGTAAGCCCCAGCCTGACAGGCTGTGGCTGTGAGCATGTACCATGCTCACTTAGGCTTGACGTGTCTCCAGCCCCCAGACCAGCCAGCCTACTACAGAACACAGAGCACTTTTCTATTTTGCTACACCAATGTAAAGCATTATTTTTTGTCTGTGTTTTAGTGAACAGGGGTGACCAGATATACTTTTGACAGATAACTTGTTACCTGATTCGTTTTTATGCTGAAATTTATCCTAAAAAAGACAACATACTCATTTGAGTTTCAACTGCAATAAAGGTATTCTTATAGGTTTATAATTGTTATTCTGGAAAGATGAAGACTGTTTGCCTATTTCCAAATGTAACCTGATATTACACATTCAAGGGTTAGGTTAGACTTCAGCCCTAGCTCTGCTCAAATAATTATCTTAAGTTATTAATTCATGCACTATTGATTTACAAAAAAAAGTTATTGACCAAGAGAGAAAAAGCCTTCAGGACTACCCAGTATTAATTCCTGTCAGAAATGAGCACTCTTGATGAAGTCTGATGTAATAAACAAATCAAACATTTATATTTCTAGATGATGAGGGATGCAGGCGATAAGTCCTGACAGGAAAATAACCTGAGTAAATGGAACACTTGCTAAGCTCAGTCAGTAGGTTGTTATTTTGATTCTTAAAAGCCTAAGAGTACATACATATAGGAAAAATGGGACAGTGTGTTTATTTGTTTACTTGTTTATTTTCTTAATTTTATCACGTATGTTTTAAATAATCAGATTAACATGGGCTAGAAGGGTGGAGAGCTTTGAGGTTCTTTTTTTCTCCCTATAAACTTATTTGAACATCATAAGCTGTCAACAATTCTATTTTGAAAATAAAAAAAATCCCATATCCAAAAAAAAAAATTTATTCCTTCCAGATAAAATTATGCAAGATGGAAGCTTTTTGCAATGAAAGCATTTCAGCTGTTCTTGCACCTGACTGAGATGAAGTCAACTGAGCCTGTGAATCAGCAAACTCTTTGTATGCAGAGACATTGTATGACTTTGTTGGTCTTCTCTCCATCTGCTAGCTGGTTAAAAGTCTACTAAGCAGCTTGAGTAGTACGAATAAAGGAGGAATCCAGAGTGTTGGAAAAAATAAAACCCTTTGTCAGTGGCATACAGCTTGTATTCCGTGTATATAAGCAACAAACAAAACTGTTGCATGTGCTCATCATACCATGAAGGTAACATGTTTGCTTTCTCAAGTCATATAAAGAGTATGGTGGCAGATGCTGACCGATGGAAGTGGTAAAGTAACATCAGTCACTGCTTGTTTTCCAATAAATGTTATGCCATGCTGTGTCATCTTGGTCTTCCCAAGTGTATGTTAAATGGGATACAGTGAGCAAAAAAAGAAAAGGAACAGACATGAGGACACTATCACCAGAATATAATCACAACTCATTTTGTGTGATCCAGGACCTTATGGAAAATAGCAATAATAACAACCTGTTCTTACATGCATTTCAGAATATCATTCTAATGTCTCCTGTTTTATAAGTGGCTGACTTGGGCCATGAAACACTGAAGTGACAATGGGTCAACAAGATTTCATTAAGATGTGCATCCAACAGGAGTTTAGCAGCTAAATCCATTTTAAGTGACATGTTTGTACTGCATGATAATCTAAATTGAAAAGAAAACATTATTGGGACACAACTAACACCTCAAGCCAGAACCTGGGCAAAATCAAGGAGGACTGTAAAGCCCTTGGGGTTCAAGTGATTTCAAAACCCTCAAGTGTCATTCAGGTACCTAAACAACAAGCACAAACAGAAGGAAAATACTGGCCTGCAGTTAGACAAGGTGAATTAGTCACCAACAAGAGGAAATAGCTCTTTGGAAAGTGACCTAGTGTGGCCAAAAAGCTCAATATGAGTGAACAGTGTACTGCTGCAGCAAATTATTCCAGTGGGATGCTGGGCTGCATCAACAAGGGCATCACCAGCAGAGAGAGAGAAGCCATTATCCAACCCTGCTCAGCAGTTGTCATGCCACATCTGGAATAATGTGCTCACTTTTGCTCCCTGCTGGGCAAAAAAAAAGAGAGGTGGACTGATTGGAAAGGGTCCAGAGAAGAACCTCAAAGATGATCAAAGGATTGGGAAGTCTGCCATGAGAGGAAAGGCTGAGAGAACTGGGTTTGTTCAGCCTTTAGAAAAGAAGGCTTAAGGTAGACCATATCACTGTGTGCCACTATTTAAAGGGTGACTACAGCGAGGACGGAGACTCCATTTTTACAAGAACTCACATGGAACAGACGAGAGGTAATAGGGTTCAGTTACACTTGGGGAGATTCCAATTAGACATAAGAGGACAATTTTTCACAATGAGAAAAATCAGCCATGGGAATAATGTCTCCAGAGAAAGGGAGGATTGATTCTTTAGTGCTGGACACTTCTAAGGTCCAGATGGAGGGATCATCTTGTCTAGACCATGCTTTTGACAAGAAAGTTTGAGCAGATGATCCTTGAAGCCTCCTTCCCACCTAGTATTCTGTGAAACAGATCTTTGAATCAGATTAGATATTATTAATCATGTGCTGTAAATTTTCTTTCAGGGCAGTTTTAAACCTCAGTGAAGCCATGCTTTCTGTGACTTTAAGACTACTTCTTTCTGCCAACCTATTTTTAATAAAAAATCCATCATTTCAGTAAGCTCCTTGACAGCTCTTTGTGAGAATGCCTTGACATCCCTTCTTAAGCTGAACTGTAGTTATCTTTTATTCATGTTGACATCTTTCTACATATACATTTTAAAAACAGCTGGCCTCTTTCCACATCTTTTAGTGCAGCTTCCTAGAACCTGCCATTTTTATAGCTGTGTTCAAGTTAAGGATTGTTTTGTTTATTTGTGTTTGTACACTGCATATGAAGATCACCTTACAGTCAGAAATAAAAAACAAGCATGATTATCCTTGGCTTGTCAGATACCTTTTTAAGTAAACAAAAACATACATGAAATAATTGACCCATTTTTATTCAAGCATATCAGAGCAGTCTAGGAACAGCTAGTTGTGAAACGATGTTAACATGAAAGGATAATAAAGATGGATGAAGCACAAATTTTGATTTTGAAGCTACTCCACAATGATTAATAGTAGAGAAGATGATTCCTGAGGCCCCCTTTAGATGATTCTGCAAAGTCAGTATACTCAGTAGGTACCACTAAAAGGAAACAACTTTGATTGACACAGATACCTAATAATGGTGCTTTCTGGTGATTACAGCTTGAAATCTTATGTCAAAAAAATCAACAAATATAATATCATATCTTTAATACAATCCAGCTCTAAACCAGAAAGGATGTTTGGCTGTAGAGAACCTAAACAACATAAACAGCCACAAAATCTTTGTTTATTTAAAAAAGTAGGTGTAGGAGACTGGCTGAAAGATTATGCAGTGATGAAACTCATGTGTACATATCCACAGTACTGAAATATGGAAATTGAAACTTTAACAATGGTACTTCTCTGCCACTGTTACATCTACCACTTATGATAGGCCAGCAATGAAAAAAATTCTAGCAATATTGACCTGTATCATGTATGTCTTTCCTTCCACTGAAGAAAAAAGAGAGCATGCCTTAAATCATAAAGAAAATAACATCCCTGGGTAAATTTTGAGGAGGAGGAATAGTAGTAGTAGTAATAATAATAATAATAATAATAATAATAATAAAAGTAGTAATATTAATTTATTCTTCCTAATGCATTTGCCATTAGTGGGCATCAACAAAATGTGATAGTGAAATGCATTTAATGTGAAACATCTTGCCCAGATTTTAAAGGAACTCTCTTTAGTATTCCTGTGTAAATTCCTGTGGATATAACATTAAAGAGAGTCTATGTATAACTTATGAGATGGATCACAGTTTCCTTAGAATTCCTTTCAATCTTAATTTTGGACTTACTGCTTATTGCTTTTATAATTCCAAACAGTATGTTGCTAAATGTACCTCTGATTTTTTTTCCTATCATCATTAAAATTCAACCTTGTAGTAGATTTTTAATCTATGATTATCCAGATAGAAAATATTAAGAATCAAGAAAAGAACCTCAATGTCTGTTCTCAGACTTCGATGAACCTGAGATTCTGTGAGCAGTACTGCAAAAAAAAGTACTTTTATCCTTCACAGTGATGCTCAAAGAACTGAGTCTTTCAATGTGATGTGTATGATGGTCTTCATTAAAGATAGTGGGTACTCAAAGCAGATCATTGTTTGTAGTCTCTTCAGATTGCTCCTACAGTGCCTAACAATTCCAAGAATCTAACAAAAAGTTATCATCAAAAGACAAAAGTTATCATTTTTCCTATTTAATTTTTAAAACTCTAGTTAAAGACGAAAGACTCCCATAGCTATAGAACTGAGTTTGTTCCTCAACAACTGATATTTTGTGTTAAAATATAAATAAGGAAGATAGGAAGAAGATTGGTTTTCTTTAGAAGTAGGTCATATTAGAGAAAGAAGGAACAGGATTTGTAACAAAAACCTATGCAGCAAATTTCTCACAGTTAAAAGATTGTAGGAATGGAGAGAGTTAGTGACCATGTTCAACAGAATTTCCATTTCGACTGTGAAAAATCTTAGTAAGTGGCTTAAACAGCAACCTGACTTAAACTTCTGGCAACAGTTGACCCACAGTGATCATTTCCCCCTACAGAAGGACTAAGAAAAGTTTTTATACTCTTTTTCTTAAATTGAAGAAAGAAAGAAAATAAAACCCATACCAAAAAAAAAAACCCAAAAACCCAAAAACAACAACAAAAAAAAAAAAAAAAAGAAAAAAACAAACAAACAAAAAGACCAAAGAAGTCAGTATGAGATGTTAAGTAGAAATAATTGACATAAAAATTTCTGAATCATTTATATACAAACAAAATCATTATCATTTTCTTTCAGAAGCTTCAGTTTTAGTTTTTGTGATACCATAAGGGTATTGTTTATTATAATGATTTCCCATAACTAATACAGAAAGGTGTTTTGTAAGTTTGGTATTTTTTGGTTTGCTTTTTTTTTTTTTTTTTTTTAAATCAAGGAATCCTCTGTTCCTGTTGTTTTGAAATTAATCCTCAAAACAGACCAATTCACTCCCTGCTAATTAAGAAACAAATTAAGAAAGGACATAGCGGTTATGCGAATACAGAGCAAGAGAAACGATTAGTAATGCTTTCCTCAGAAATTTACCTCTCTAAGCCCTAGGAGGAGATTGATATCTCCACATGCCAGGGACAAGTGGTTGCCGTGGCTGCCGGGCAGCGTTTTGCCCTGCCTTGCCCAGGCTTTCCCGTGGCTGAGGGGCTCAGCCGTGCCCTGCGCTGGGGCCGCTGCAGCCGCTGGCACCGCCTGGGCCCGGCCCGGGCAGCCCCGGCACAGCCCCAGCGCTGCCGCCGCCACCGGGGCACCTCGGCCCCGGCAGAGGCAAATAAAGACACATTTATTGTCCTGTTCTGCAGGAGGAAGGTATTTTTGTAGATGGGTAGACAAAATATTCCTGTATGCACATTCTCAGAATAAGAAATTTCTTTGACCTATTGAAAAAAATCTGTAAAAAAAATTTCTGTGTTCAGAATTGTAAAGCTATATTTAGTTTTTCTTTCCTTTAAAGGTAATAATTTTCTTATTACTTATTGCTCTTATTTCATTATATTTCTCTGTAAAATAACAAAGGCAATGAAGTGACCACATGAAAGAGGAAATCAATAAAGAGGCTCATCACAAAATCTGTAAATAAAATAATGTTGTGGGTAAAATATCCCTGCGTGAAGAATAAACGGATGCAGCCAGAAACAAAAACAATAGCTATATTAGGATCAACAATACCACTGCTTGCAATCAATATGCAAATGCATTCCTGTGCTCAAAGGGGAACACTGTGTGGAGCAGAATACTTATGAACTCACACGATTAGGCACAGCGTGTGAAACGCTGACCACTTCCATTGCAGGGGCATTATGAAATGAGAGCAGTGTACATGCAGGATCCATGTTTGTCCCTTAAACCCAGAACTTTACATTTATAAAATTAAGCTGAAATTTCAAGAATTCAGACTCTGGTATTCAAACACCATTACTGAGAGTCACCTCAAAAGTCATTTTACCATCTTCCAAGCCATTTGATTCTAATCCATTAATATAGTTTTGGATTTTCTTCTTCTCTATTTTTTTCTTCTTCTTCTTTTCCCTAGTGGTTTATTATTCTCAGTATTCAGTGCACAGAGAGGCTGAAATTTGTTCTGCAGATATGAGGCCTAAAAGCTTTCATTAAGAATTAAAGAAAAAAACAAAGTGAAAAAAGGTTAAGGTTATTCCACATCACAGTACTTGGGAATTTAAGATAAGTGTAAAACATCATGAAGCTTCTAAAAAAACCGTGAGGGCTGAAAGCTTAATATCTTTGAACTGGCTCAAATTATACACTTACTAAAGGAAGAAAAGGAAAACAACAAATTCTGATTTTCCTTCTGAGAATGTATTTCTGTCAGGTGCAACATAAGGTCTAAAATGTCATCATTTCAGTGATACTCGCTTCACCTTCTGTTTCCAGAAAGCTTTTTG
>JACBWW010000011.1:13291657-13308977 GCA_020086605.1 Lanius collurio | reverse complement strand
TTGGAAGTTTTCTTGCAAAGTGGAGTAGAATCAATTTGTTATAATCTCTTTTTATAATCTCTAATAAATATTTCATCTTTTTATTCTTGAGCAGAAACACGTGCTGTAAAAATGCATAGCCAAAATGAAATGTCTTTTGATGTGAATGTATATGAGTCTGTAAGACTGAATTTTTTCTATTACTTGTTAGGCAAAAATACCTTCCTAAAGTTAATGAGTACAAACATATTTTATTATACCTAGAGCTTTGTTTTGTTATGGAACAAATAAAAGTAAAGATTGGCTCTAGACTCAATATTCTGATTTGGAGCTGGAGATGAATAAACAATTTATATTTTTTACATATAATTTTCTTTATTCTCAAACCCGATTGACACACGAACAGCAAAAAGAAGAATTGTCTTTCTCACTTTATTATGCATATAGAAATACACATTACATTTGGATTCTGATTCTTTCCTTTAGTGAGAATTTTAAGAGCTTGTATTTTGAAAGAAAAAACAATGAAATTTGGTTTTGTGTAGAACAATACATCTGTTGTATCCCAGTCCAGCAAAAAAAAAAAATCCCACACTCTGCAGCCTAACATGCTGTCAAGTTTGTGACTGAATTTGGAGTCATCTCTATTTCCACAAGAATGAGAAGCCAGGCAAACAAGTGCCTCATACAGTGTCCACATAATGGACTGTTTCCTATTTGTGCTTTGGTTCAGCTCTATAATGGCATTAGTTCACTGTCTGCTTCTGGAAGGAGCTGCAATTCACATTTAAGATTGTATTATTTCACATATAATTTTCAATGGCATTGTGGGCAGTAATGTCAGAGAAAAGGGTTTAGTTTGATCTTAAGAGAAGAAAGACTGTATGATCAGATTAAAACTCATATTCTGTTTTTCTGTCAACACTAAAATGGATTTCAGCATAGCTGTGAAGATTGAGCCTGCTTCAGCCTCAGAGAAAGCTCCTTGGTTAGGAAGTAGAAGTTGTTTCAACACATTCTCTCTCCATGTTAATTTATTTAATTATAGTGATTTATATTTGATATTGCTTTTGTCTCACCTCGATAGTTGCAAAGACATTATTCACTATCAGACACAGAGCCTTTTGTCCAATTTTCTAAATGTCACTACTAAAAGAAACTATGCAAAACATTTTAATTAATGCTGAATACAATCAAAGTGAAAAATGTTCATTGTACTGCTTCAAAAAAAAAAAAAAAACCTTAATAAATTAATCCCTTCATGTTCCTATTTGTAGCATACTAGGGAACTATAGAGGTTATTCAAAGAAGGTGATTCCATTTTCATCATTTAGGAGAATCTAATTTTATAACAATTTTACAATATTTTCTGGTGTTTATGATCTAAGTGTATAACTTATGCTTATTTGTTTGTAAGTTCCATATTTTCAGAAAAGAAGTTGAAGGGAAACTCTAGTAGAGAGGAAGTATGATAGGAAATACAGAAAGCTAGTCATGCTATGAATTTTCTAATTACAGTGCTAATAAAGGATAATTGAAATTTTAACAGTGTGATAGAGAGATCTTCCAACCTTCATTATCATAATTTTCAGTTCACTTAGTATAAATTTTACATAAAGACACTGCTAGAACTGTTTATTTTGATCAGATTATTTTATCTAGGCCTTTGTTTGCTAGATTTGGCTAGTAATTTTTCTGACATTTCTGATTCTCTACCCAGGAAAGAACTTCAACATAAGTTTCTACTATACCAGTGCCAAATTATCTTTGTGATATAACTTTTTATGTTTAGTTCATCTATCCAAGCCTGTGCTTCTTACTAGAAAATTGTCAGAGCTGAAACTTGAAATGACCCAAATTTATTGTATAAACACCCTGAGACGAAGAAACCTTGAAGAAGTGCTGCATCCAGTAATCAGAAGATAGTATTTTTCTCCAGACTGTCAAGAGTTTTCATTTTCATTCTCTTCACATTCGTAAAATGGAATTCTAAGTATATTACAACTTTGCAACTTTTAAAAAAAAAATCTTATGTGGAATTTCAGAATCTGCAGATGCAATAATTATTTTTATTGCCATTATTTATTCCACATATGAGAAGAAGTACCTCATGTAAATCTGGTTTATCAACCTTACAAATTAATGCATAAGCTAAAGGTATGATTTCTTCCTCCTTCTTTTTTTTTTTTTTTTTTTTTTTTGTACAATTACACCTTAGAAACAGAGCTCAACGGTGGGACTATTTCAAAAGGATGTTTAGAACTCGATTCAGATTCCTTAAAACCATATGTAAAATTTTGAGAGAAATTTGAAAGTATTTTGGAGCAAGACAGACCAACTGAAGATTCATCTTGGATGAACTTGTGAAGATTGTCCCTTCATAGTGTTTCACTGAGTGCTGAACATGTATAAAACTGTCTCAAACTGAGAAATGGAGCATCTTCTGCAATTCATAGTGGTGGAGATTTAAGAGATACAAAAACCTGATCCTTTAAAACAAACAAACAAAAAGAAAAGCCTTGAGGCTAACTTAAAAGGTTAAGCAGTCTTTCTTTCTTCTCATTTGCTTCATCCTTTGATATTGCCAGCTTCTTTATTTATTCGGTTCAAGTTCCAAGATGCTCAGCTGGTGGATGGAGCCTCTTAGTGTAGTAAGATATAAGCCTTCATTCCTTCTTGTAAAAAAAATAATGTCCATGACTAAATGACTATTGTCTCTCTGCTTCCATGTCAGTCTCATAACATTTCTCATCTGAGAACTAGCATTTGTTTCACAGGGGTACCAAAGTGATATTTATTAAAAAGCTTCATAATTCCTGCTTGGGAGTTGCAAACTTTCTCTACACTACAGGTTAGTTCTTTTCTGCCCCAGAGTAAGTCACCTCTGCCTACAGGAGAAATACACTCACTTCTTACTCATAATAAACTTTGTCTGTGGAGGAAGACCAAGTCTCAAGCACAGTTTGGACTTCTACGTTATGTTTCTTTATGTTTACATTAAACAACTGGTATATAAAACTAGATACAAAGAAAATCCTCTTTCCACTGAGAGTCTGTAAAACCCTTTAAATCTGAATTTAACACAGAGAGAATGGCTAGGATAATAAGGATCAACTGAATCAGGGCAGACAATGGGACTTGGAGACACACAGAGAAAAATAGCTTGGAGTTACTAAATGTAGGATCTCCGCCCACAGAGAGAAGGCTATTGCTTATTAAATTGAAGTGACAAAGAAAGGAGGGAGGTAAAAGGGAGGACATGAAAGGATTGAACTTGTGAGATCCCCCCAGCACAGAGCTTCCTGTGTTAGCAAAGGTGAGTTGAATGTATAACTGGGCTATGTGACAAGCCCCCAAACAGTAAACCTGTGATCATCAAACTCTTTTGTTTATATTGACTTAATCAAGCAACTGAGGCTCATAGGGAAAATGGGTTTGTACATTGAGAACAGCAGCTTCAGTCCAAGAGGGAAAATATTGCTGAGCTCTAAACTCAGGACATAATGAAGAGTCTGAGTTTGCTTGGTGCAGAGATAGGCAATGGAAGTAAAGGAGGTCACTGCTAAGTATTTTGGGACACTTCTATTGATCTGATGGCAATTCTTTTTTGTTGAGAATGAATTCACCAGAGATGACTCAGGGCTTTTAGTAAGCCATATAAAGTTTTGCTCTCACAGGTTTAGATCCTTAGTCCATGTACTTCAAAATATACTCTAGGTTTCATATTAAAGCATGTACTAAACAGAAAAACAGACAATCTTTTTAATGCCAATAATTCACTGAGTAGGATTAGGACTAACCAGTTAAAGACATGGTACTCACAGATATAATGGTCCGTGTATTTACTGGGTATTGAAACATGTTACAGCAGGTCAACACAGGGGCTTTCACCTATCTAACTAATAATTGTGTGTCTTGCACAATTTAGACTAAATGTAAAGGAGAGAAGTTAGTTAAAAAAAAAAAAAGACATTTAAAATAGGAGCATAATGTATTAAAAAACAGAGTTAATTTATTTTAAATGTTCACTAAAACATCAATAAAGGAAAATTTTCATTAAATATAGATCACAGGACAGTTTTATTAAAAAATTGCAAGTTTTGTCCTTTTGAATTAAAGTAGTCCTTCCTTATTTATATTTCAGGCCATATGTGAAATATCTGCATATAATTTTGGTCTATCAGGTAAAGTTCAGAAATGCAAAAATGACTGTATGTTCAATATATTATACAATTTCACATATGCAGAATTTATGTATGCATAAATAAAACATTCACTCAGAGAAAAGAAAGTATGTTCTACTATATTTTGGAAAAAAGGGTATTTGAACATTATTCTCCAATGCAATAATTTATACCACAGGGAAAAAAAAAAAAAAAAGCCATACTATTGTATGGATTTTCAAAGAGTTAGTGAGGTATAGACAAGGCACAAATAGTTGAGAACAGCAACATGACACTGAGTTTTGGGAAGGTTTATAGTACTGTCTAGTTTTAGGCATTTATTGCAGTGAAGATAAACTAAACTTATACCTTTAGGGTGTCAATTGCAATATGGTTGGCCAGAATGTTCCTAGATACCCAATTTAATAAGAACTAGGTAAAGATAAAACAGACAAAGGAATGAGACTGAAGTTTGAAGGCTAGAGGCATACAACATGAAACACCATTCGATATTTGTTCAATATCTGTTTGATTTTTATGACAAATGAGATTAAAATTGATGCTTTGCTGGCCAGTGACAGTGATATGAGAAAAAAAAGGAAAGCAAAGGAAATATTTGCTATGGTAGGCAATAGCCAGAAAAATTAGTCAAGCCTAGATGAAAGAAGGAGAAAAGAACATATACATAGCATCATGGCAATTAGTAATGTTTATCAGAAATTATATTCCTGTGAATTAATCATTACCTAATTTAGTATTTTTTAACAAATAATTCTTGTTTAATAAACAAAGTTTCTCATATCCTAGAACCTTACACAAGCTGGTAATACTCTATTTAATAGTCAAACATGCAATTTCTGGAGGAGGATTGTGAGTACGTTTTCAGGCAGATATATGTTTCTGGATAACCTGACAACTGAACTCAACTATATGTTGAAGAACATAGGTCTTCTTTTAAAGGAAAACTTAACTTGCAAAAGAACACAGCAAATGGCAAAACTCCCACTAAATTTCTTGCAGAAAACTGCATGTCAGATTCTTTTGATGGCAGGATGAGGAAAAATGCGACATTGTGGTTTCATATCTACTATTATAAAGCCTGCCCAAGGTACTCTGAAGGTGCCCCAATCAGAAATCCTGTATTATATTCCCAACAAAAAAGAATTTAAATGGGTGTATTCATTATTTGATTTAAAACTTTGCTAAATTAAATGCCCCAATGACATGAAGTTCTTGTATGAACATCTCTATGACTGGTGTATACACATCATAATCTGTATGGAAATAAACATCTTTTTTCTAATTTTGGAGTTCACATTTAGCAGTATTTTGTCTATGGGCAGTTTCAACCACTTTGTGCAGAGTAATGTTCTTTCTAAGATGAAGGAGGCAAAATCTGGTCCTTTTTCAGTGCAAATAAGAGTTTGGACCAGACTAGGGTAGCATTTTGATGTTCTGCAGAAAACTCCATTACAATATCTTAGATTTGCCCTGCTGAACCTGGAGTATTTGCAATAATCAGTGCCCTTCCTAGCCTGTTTAGGTAGTTTTTTTATTTTTCTAGTATTTTTTAATAATGAAAAAACAATCTCTAGGGATTAATTTCTGCATCTTTTTGTAATCTTTATAAACATAGAAAATATATGTAAAATTATGTAAACCACTTGTTTGCATGCACAGTAAAAACTATGAAAATCTCATTTTTCAGGCAGCAGCAGGGAAGAAAGCCACAAAATGGTGGACTAGTAGCAACTGCAAAATAAGATACTTGACAACAGAAATAATAATAATAAAAAATGTCTATAATCTTGGCTTTTACCCAGAACAATAGCAGTAAGAAATGTAAAGGTGACTGATCTATTCCATAGCAAGAGAGTCACCATGGAAAGTGTTAGATATTTCCTAAGTGCATTTTGTTGATACCAGGTACTGACTATAATGTACCTAAAATCCTTTACACCTCTTCTCTATTTAATTGATTGATTTACTTACACTGGAAGAAAACAAAAGGCCTTTTTTTTTTTCTTTGGCTTCCATATCTAACAGTAAAAGGAAAGAAATTAACAGAATATTACAGACTTCTTTGAGTTAATCTGGGGACTGAACTTGACATCGTAGTTTTAGAACTATTTGTAACTTAAACCCTGCTGGCTTTGAGACACCTTCATTTTTTGAAAACTGTTTTATACAGTTAATCGGAACTTTCCCTCCAGCATGTTAGTTTTTCAAGAGGCTGTTTACACATCTTCCTTTACACAACACTGGCACACATAGGGGATTTAAAATGAAAGTAATTTACCCGCAGGTCTATAACAGGTACAAGACAGCTCATAAGCCACTACTCCCAAATCATGAAAACTCAGGATCAGTATCCATTACCCATCTTTTTTTTTTTTTTTTTTTAAATTACACCAAAAGGTATGTTATGATTTGGTTATTAAAATTATTGAGAGATGCCTCTGCCCAAGTAAAGGTTCAAACAAGACCACATGCCAAAGTCAAGAGTATGGATTTTGTTTAACAGTAATTGTGAGACAGAGAGAGAGATAGAAAGAAATAGAAAAAAAATAGAGGGAGAGAAAGAGTGTGATAGACAGACTAAGTAGAAAATATCATTATTCCATGGATCCTGACAGCATCCCATTGATCCTCTTCTTCCAGTCTTCTTTCTAGTGAGAGTCCTACAAAAACACAGAATCTGTTCGATTATTATACATTCAGACCAAGTGAGAATGCCCAGATACTTCCCCTGGAGGCGGGGGGGGCAAGTTTGACACTGTCTCTTGCAACAGACTCTGGATCTGTTGCATCACTTTGCATCACACGCAGTCCTGTGGTGCAAGGCCTCAGGAATGAGCCTGAGCAGCACTTTGGGGGGTCTTTGGTGGATTATGACACCCCTTCATCTGCCTCTCACCTGAATGCCCCATGGATGTGTCCTTCCCGAGGTGGGGGGTTACACAGCGGAGCCAGTCTGTGAAGGGAGGATGGGTGTTCACTGCCTCTGATCACAGCTTACTCCACACCCCCAAACCTCTCCTCCTCCCCCTCAGATGGGGGGCAGTGTGTGCAAACCTGGCCTCAGCAGATGAGTCTGTGGGCTGTGGCCTCCCCTACCCCAAACACAGCCAGGGACGACTTTCAGCACAGCTGCTGGGTTTAGCTTTCTTATGGATGCATTCTTCTCCCTCGGCCTTGTTTTCCCTAGACCTGAGATAACTGGACAACAGAATCACCTTTATCTTGTCTCAAGTTCCTTTAGGTGGCTTAACTCATAGTCCAAAGTTCCAGTCCAGAGACATATTCAGGGAGGGGTGGGCTTAGGTGGTCACAGCTTCTTTATACAGTTTTACCATAACGGGCAAAAAGTCCTTCATAGCAATGTTTAAGCCATGAACGATAACATTTCAGTCTCACAAGGTATCAGGAAACACAAGGATAATGAGACAAAGAGAATCCTTCACTTGTTTGAATGCCTGAAAAAATACTATCAGTTATATTCCAAGTTCTGATTTTTTCTGTTCCAGAACAAGGTTGGTAAAGGCAAAAGAGATATAAACTCTATATGGCTGTGTTGATTATGGGGTTAATTTTCTTCACAGTGGTTGGTACAGTGCTGTGGTTTGGATTTTTGTTGACCATAGAGTTGATAATACAGAGAAGTTTTTGTTGCTGTTAAACAGGGCTTACACAGAGCCAAGGCCTTTTCTGCTTTTTGTATTGTCATGCTGGAGAGGAAGTTGAGGGTTCTTGGGAGGTCGAGAGAAGACAGGACAGGACAGGACAGGACAGATGATCCCAAAGGATCATGCTCAGTATATAAAGTGGGAGGAAGAAAGAGGAAGGGGAGTGTGTTTGGAGTTACGGTGTTTGTTTTCCTGAGTGACTGTTCCAAATGATGGGCCCCCGCTGTCCTGGAGATGACTGGACACCTGCCTGCCCATGGGAAGTGGTAAATGAATGTCTTGTTTTGCTTTTCCATATTACACTGTCTTTAGCTCAATCCACAAGTTTTCTGCCTTTTCCCTTCTGATTCTCTCCCTGATCCCACTGGTGGGGGAGTAAAAGAGCGCCTGCATGGGCCTTGGTGGCTGGGTGGGGATAAAGCACAATAAAAGCCCATAACATTTACATGAACATACTACTGACTAGTAGTTTTTGGGGAAAAAACTTCTTCTACCCCAAAATACTAAAATTGATTGAAATGCTGTGTTTTATTATAGTTCTTCCTTTTCTTTACTGAAATATCCAGTATTGAACCTACTTCCTACATGATTATTTATTTGGATTTCTCCTGAAGTTTCAAAACTTTAGTGTCTTTGATAATTTTCTTTATTTACTGATATCTTGGGAGATGGAAGCACTTAATAAAAAGCTGGTCATTGCTCAAATATGCATAAAGAATAACATACTAGCAAAGCAATGCATCATAGTTTAAGCCACAAAAATGTTAATGCTAAATAGCACTTGACACTGTTTTAATGATCAGTTAATTGTCAACCACATTTGAAGATGAAAGAGAATGGAAATGCTGTTGACTTGTTTAGTTAAGTTAGATTAGATCATAAAATCAGTCAACATTCCAGCTGGGCAGTTTGCAAGGGGTTAATATGTTCTTAGGACTTTAAAGTCTAAATTACTTTTAGAGAGTAATATCCATACGGTACCTTGAAGGAAGGCCTAAGCAGTAAACTTTAACTGCTGCCTGAGTTGGCAATCATTTCATAGAGACAAGACACTGCACGAGAAATTGCTCTATAAATAAGATCCCTTACAGAAGAATTAAAATGAAATTCATATTATTGGTCTTCACTAGGAGCCATAAAAAACACAGGACAGCCAGGATCTGTTTCAAATCACTGTTAGAAGCACCTGAAGGTCACCCCTAAAGTCAGCTTGATCAATGATGATGAATGCACTGGTCAAGCTTTCTGTGCAACTGTAATGCATTTGGAAGCCTTGAGGAAATACATCTGGCAAAAAGAACCAGGGCAGGTATGTGATATTCCTGCTGCAGAGATTTTCCTATGACCATCAATCCAGATATGTGCCCCACCTTACTAAGCAAAGTATCTCTAAGCTCTTCCCTGTACAGTCCCCAGGTCTTTTGGGTTCTCCCGTGTACTCATCTCCTTGAAGATATAAGGTATCTATTTTTTGTGGTTTGAAGGGAGGTGAGTGGTCATACTGTCTGAATGAGATTTATGATCTCCACTGTCAAATCATGCATTTTGCTAGCAGCATCAAGAAAGAAACTCTTGTGTGATGTTTGCATTGGATCTCTGACTGCTGTGCCTGATATTCTGTGAGCCTTCACACAAGGCTGTCAGCACTGGAAAAATGTCACGTGAAAGTTTAAAGGTTTGACCTGTAAATTTGATGGGGATGATGGCTGCAGGCTGGTGGAGGTGGGAGGGAAAGAAATTGAAAACTGTGTGCCACCTGTTTGAAGGAAGGCTTCTTTATATCATAGAACAGGCAGGCAGAAAAGAAATCAAACTGCTAGCACCAATGTCAGAAGCCTAAAGTATCCAATCCAGAAAGCAAGAATGATATATCATTACAGAAACTGAATTGGATTACTGGAGCCCTTCCATGAAAGCTTTGATTTGTTCTCCTTTATAATTTAGTTTTTTCTTCAGACACTACAAACCATGAGAAAAATATTCTAAACTATTACACATATGGCACTTTATGAAAGGGAGTGATAGATGTTCTGGAGGTAACAGTGACATTGATGGCAGTGTATAGAAAAAGAAACCTGAAAATATTTGAATTTTGTTTAAAATGAAACTTATTTCTAGTTGCTACTCTGTCGAAAATTATTTTCAGTCAGCTTCATAGCTTTGAATAGTGACAGATTAATGTCATCAGGACTATCGATCTACTATTACTGCACACAACAGATATGTGCCTGCCAGTTGCCATAGCTGTGAACTTTAGCCACATTCCTTAGGGGTGATGAGATAATATCTAAATTGCCTAAGTACTATGATACCTGAAAAATACATTGGGAAGTGTATATATTGAGAATATAACACCTGATAAAATAGACAACAACAATTTTATTAGAAGAAATTTCTGTCTACTTTTCTGTTTGCTGATTATTAGAGAACACAGAAGCTTGTCACAATAGTTCAAGCAATTTAAACACGTGTTCAAAAATGGTTCACTAAAGTGTTTAATGAAAAATTGTTTTGACTTGGTGTTTTCCAATATGTAAAAATGTACTGTAAGACATAAGTCAGTTTAAACATAGTAAGAATTTATGTTCACTGACCATATGTCTTGCTGTTTGATGGGGCTTTTTTTCTTTTCCTTTCAAGTGTTTCATTTGAGCTCATAGAATCACAGAATGGTTTTGGTAGGAAGGAACCTTAAAGATTATGTTGTTCTAATCCTCCTGTCATGGGCAATTCAGACTCCAGAGGAGCTCTAAAATCCTCTGCATAAACTTTTGCTCATACAGAACATAAAACATGGATTTCAGCATCTTATGTCTTCCCTGGACTGCAAGTCTTGTTTGCGAATTTAGCAGTTAAAGTGAAAAGCAATGAAAAGTCAACTAAATGTTAACATCTTAATTATAAATTGTCTTGCATAGAATTTAAACGTACCCTTTAAAACTTTGTTACATTAGGCCGTAACAGTCTTACTATTAAGTCTGTTGGTAAAAGGATGAGTTAGTGTTAACTTCAGCAATGTAGTCCCTGAAAACCGCTTTCTAATTCACACTCTTGAAGAATACCAGGCAGAGCAGACAGCAATAATTTTCAGGTTTTTTTGCCCTGTAGCCTGATTCTGCACTTACATAGACTTACATAGACCAGCAAGGTGCACAATACACACTGTGTATTGAACAGTCTCAAATCAAAAGGCTGGACTTGAACTGATAGCTATGCTATATATTTCTCCATTAGCTGAGGCTGATTTTAACAGATACATGTACAAGTAAAGAAAGCTAAAAACATAGGAACTCTGCAATTTTATGCCCCATTGAAACACAAAGAATTATTATTTACTTTAGGCTTTCTAATATTGAAATTAAATGTCATTCTGCAAATATATTTCCCTCGTTGATGACACATTAGGACAAGACAGTATCTAAGATTCAAACAAATAACTTAATGATTCAGGGCAAATTTGGTGATTTATAATGCAAGAGTCAAGTTCATTCATGTTCTGAACATTCTTGCAAGAGCATTTAATTTCTTGAGAAGAAAACTTTGACATGAATGACAGAGTTGTTAGGATCAAGTATAGATCTCATCATCATGCTTCATTACTTTACGGCTAGTAAGTACTGTATGAGGTTTCCAAAGTTGGTTTATTTTGCACATTAGTCACAACCATGCTCTTTTCGATATGACAATTAAATAGTCCATTAGTCATTTTATAGGATATTTATTCACCAGCCAAGAGGAAATTGTTATTCTGCTCTGAGAGGAGCTGGGTAATTCCTGACAGATAAAATCAGAAACCTTTTTCACAAACGTGTGCATATCCAGATGCCCACCTTCAATTAATTCCAGCAGCACGGTTTATTACCCTGTCCTTACAGAGTGCTTAAGTACCTTCACAGTAAAGTTCCTTTCAGCTCAGTAGCAAATTAGTTGCTGGATCACAGAACTTGCTTCTCAGAAAAGGCAGTATGTCTAAGGTCAATTAAGTTTAGGTTTGGCATAGCTTACAGATTCACTTTTAGGTCGCCTAAAATGACACCTGTTCATAAAATAAATTCTGATATCTTTAAAGTATTGTTTGAAAGATGTCTGGCATCCTTGAAGAGATGTAAAATATTCAAAGTCCTCAAATTTTTTCTTCTTTGGCCAAGGCAAGGCCAGCTGTCTGTTTGCAAGGTCATAGTTAGCAGATAACAACAATTTAAGCAATTGACTCTGTTGGGGTCTGGAGCATCTCTTTTATGAGGAGAGACTGCAGCAGCTGAGTCTGTTTAACCTGAGAAGAATGAGAGGGGGTCTCATCAATGAATATAAATATCTCAAAGGCATCTGTCAATGCCTTCTCAAAGGACGGGGCCAGACTCTTTTTAGGGTGCCCAGAGACAGGAAGAGGAGCAATGGACATAAAGAAAAACATGAGAAGTTCCACCCCAACATGAGGAAGGACTTACACTGTGGGTGGCAGAGCACTGCAACAGGCTTCCCATGGAGGTCATGGAGTCTCCCTTTCTGGAGATATTCAAAACCAACCTGGACACATTCCTGTGTAATTTGCTCAAGGTCACCCTGCCTCGGCATGTTGGTTGGACTAGGTGATCCCCAGAGCTCCCTTCCAAACCTAACTAGTCAGTGATTCTGTGATTTTGTATGAAATATCCATTCAGACAGGCAGACTGTAAATCTGACTGCGGAAGACTGTGTTCCAACCTGATGGTACGTAATAACAAGTGTAGTGCCTCCTATAGATACTTCTTTTGCATGGAAAACCTGTACCTTACTCCATGACATTAGTGTAACATCAAACATACGTGTTAAGTTACATGTTTCGATTGTGACTAATATGTCAGTTTGAGCAGTGCTGATCTGAGAGGAAGGGAATGAGGAAAAATAAAGGTACTGCTGTGGAAAAATGAACACAAAAACTTTACAGATAAAAATGTTCCATGAACTTGAATCTTACATAATGCAATGAGGCCAGATAAAGTAATTCCTTATGGTGGGTTGATCTTGGCTGGCTGCCAGATGCCTCCTCAGCTGCTCTCTCATTCCCACTCCTCAGCAAGACAAAGGGAGAAAACAGTATGGAAAAGCTCATGGGTCATGATAAAGACAAGGGCACTTATCAAGTACTATCATGGGCAAAACAGACAGCACAGGGAAAATTAATTTGACGTGTCACTGAGTAAAACATAGTAGTATGATCAGAAAAAAACGATGAAAACTAAAACACCTTCCACCCCATACCCTTTTTCTTCACAGGTTCAACTTCACTCTTCCATCCCTGATTCCTCTGCTTATTTTCCTGGGGGAACTGGAGCAGAAGGACAGAGAAGGGAGGCTTGAGGTCAGTCCATAGCAGTTCCTCTCTCCCATTCTTTCCTCCTAACATTTCTTTGGAAAAATCCAAGGAGATGGGCTGGTTATTGACTGTAGCTAACGTGATGTGTTGATGTATGCAATGGAGATGGCTAAAAAGCAGGTGAAGGCCATTTTACTTGGAGATGAGTCGTTTGTGCTTTGTTTATCTAGGACAATTATTTACGTAAAGTTCAGAGAAATACTGAAAGAAATATATTTCTCAGCAATGGAAATGCTTTTGTTCAGTGTTTAAAGGCTGCCCAAGCATTGGAACAGGCTGCCCACAGAAGCAGTTGAGTCACCATCTCTGAAGGTACTTAAGAGATGTAAATGTGGCACTTAAGGACATGGTTTAGTGGTGGACTTGGCAGTACTGGATTAATGGTTGGACTTGAAGACCTTAGAGATCTTTTCCAATGTAAATGTTTATATGATTGTATGATTTCAAAAGCAGAAATTCAAAGGTGTCTGGTTATTTTAAACAGGTTATGCCCTTAACAGTATTTAATAGGTAAAACTTCCAAAATTGAATTTAGGATGTTTTTGATAACAGTATCCAGCCTCTGTTTTTTTCTCAGTTGAGAATACAGATACCATATATTCATGTTTTTGATGTCTGTAGATTCTCATTAAACCCGTTTTTACTTCCAGATCTGAACCTGACACAGAAACCTCATCACACGAATATTTTCTTACCCTACTTAGCTGTAAATCAGACACACCACCACCCTCTATGACAGAAGATGCCTTAATCAGATTTTGATATGGTGGCTGGCTGAATTTCTGCCTAGTCACCAGAGGGATAGTTCAACAAGAAACCAAGTCAGATACCACTCCTGAACTAGTAGCAGCCCGTTCTTTCATCTGGAATCCATGAAAACTGCTATGCTACAAAAGAAATTCAAGAGGTTCAAAAGAACCCTGTAATCCCTTGCGTTTGAAGAGTGCTGCAAATGGCAGAAACAAAACTCAGGAACATAAAGAAATTTTGATAATTTGAGATACTAGTTTCAGCCCTCCAGCATAACTAAAACAGCAGGAGATTTAAAACAACACACCATGCCAAACAGATGCAATATTCCTGAGAACCTACAATCTATGCCCAGATTCATCAATGCACTTATATTAGCGAAACCCAGAAGAATAAATCACACCACTAAAACAAAATTATGAATATGTGATTTGTACTTAATGTTAATTTAGTGAATTGGGCCCTTTTAAACATGCGTATTTCATTTGTCTGACTCATTAACCCTAAACTAAATTTTCAAAATATAACCTCTTAATAAGTTTCAATATCAGCCATGCTTTATTAGAAGGATGCTCAGCTTCTGAAATAACAGCCCTCTCTTCTTCAAGGTATTAGCAATATTTAACTGAACTTGTGCTTTGAAATGATCTACAGTAGTTCATATTCACGTTGTGAGAAAATTAGTACATACTTCCACTAACAGTCACAGGAATTAATCCTCAAAATTTCATGCTACTGACATGAAATTCCATCCTCATGAGTCCTCTGTGTTCCTTGCAGCATTTCATAGATAATTATTCTTGATCTACTTTCATGACCTACTGAGTTCCATTCTGTTAACACTTTGTTTTCTTTTCCTTAGACTAAGTCTCTCCCTATAGTTGCTGCTCCTTGTGTCCTTCTGTCAATCTTTATTTCACATTTTGCATGAGCTGTATGCACAAGCTGAGGAACAGAGTTTAGAAAAAAATACATTCAGGAGTACTACACATTAATGTTTTGTCCTTGTAGATTAAAGGGTAACATTTGAGAACAGAAACTATAAATGAAGTCATGAGGTGGCGACTGCCAAATTGATAATAATATTTTAAGAATGATGCCTGTATCCAAATCCTTTAACAAAAAGTGCAGAGTAAGCTCTTTATTTTCATCAATCCACCAGTGAAACCATTGCTGAATCCACCCATCTCAGTTTGTCCTACAGCCAAGTCTGTCTGTTTCAATCAGATAGAGAGTCAGGTTCCCTGAACTCTGGTCATGCCCATGTTGTGGAATCACTGTGTAGTTTTGGCTTCATCCGTTAGGGACCATCAGAGCAACCATTATGTTAAGCCACACTTCATTCTTGGGCTAGTCACTTTACTTATATTAGGTGATTATAGATGTGAGCAAAAATGGCAGAACTGAAGACAAATGGATTTTCAAGCATGGTTCATTAAAATGCAGTTCATTCAAATATCTTGCAAGGATGTCAAATAGGTGAAAAAATGTAATATAGGCAAATCAAAACTGATTATAAAAGCTGCTGCAGAAATTGGAGTAAGATAAAAGTTGACATGAAAGGTTAATTTAAGCAGTGAGTCTGCTTTAAGTCCACTGGTTTAAAATGGTTGTGTAAGCCCACTGTGCTAAAATAATCTAATAACAGGTTTTCAGCTTATTGCAGTCTGGCCTCTAGTTTGTGAAGACATTGGGAAAATTGCCTTTCAGGTAGCTTAGATACCAATCAAAATACATCTTTATCTCATCTTAGGATGGAAAACAAAGGCATTGCATAAACTATCTAAAAACGGTGTAGCTAAACCATGATGATATCAAGCGCGTGTGGCCGCACAGAACAGAACCAGAGAGACTGGAGTCTGGGATGGCAGCACAGTCACTGAGCAATGTCTCCTTCTTCCCTTTTAAGTGAGTCTTAGAGGCAGAAAGCACAGTCACTTCATGAGGTGAGCACCAAGGGCACAGCTCCCGAGAGCAATACTGCACTGCTTCAAAAGTACCTACTTGAGGTGCTACTTGATGAACAAAAGTCTTCCAAATCCGACAGAACTGCTTCAGCACTATCGGGGTACTGATATGGGCAAACAAACCAATATATAATCTCAACAGCATAAATGTAGTTTAGTTATTTCCATACAGACATAATCTTTGACTGTACTGCAGACATACCCTAATTTATTCAGTGGTGACAGTAGGAATGGATGTTTTATGTTTGTAAAGTTCCTCACACAATCCCACAACTGCAGAAATTTTTGTAATGAAAATTGTGAAGTGGTTTTTTTGGTGTTTTGTTTTGTTTTTTTTTTTTTCACTCCAAAGTTTATTGATAGGTTTTTCTTTAATAATGTGGCTTTGTTCTAGGTTGAAAATGTGGAATGGGTGTAAGATATTTGCTTGCCAAAAAGTTACATTGCTGTGATGGATAGAGGTCAGGGAATATTCTGTTTTAGGCTGTTTACTTGGTTTGAGGCAAGAAACTGTATCTGAAACACTATCAGTGTTATTACTGGGTTGGACCCACATTGCCTTGACTAATATCCATGTGATACTACTTATAAATAACAAGTCTATGATTTCTGGTAGCATTAACATTCTGAGTCAAGAGTTTAAAGCATAGAAGAACACTAGTACAACTAATGGAAGATAGAATCTGTTGTTTCAGAGCACAAACACAGGAACAGATTTTTAATCCAAATAATTTATTCTAAATAGTTAGGAAAAAAATGTTATTCTTATATATTTTGACACATTTCTACTTTAAATACTAAAGCTACAGGAAAATTCATATTTCTTAAGTATATAGTCTAAGCACTTTCATAAATATCTGTTTATTATGAAACCTATATTCCTTTGAAATCAGTAGCAAAGCCCCCTAGATGTCAGTGAATCCAGAACTTTGTTCAGACACTGTTTCCCATTCATTTTGGAAACTATCAACTCCAGAAGTCCTTGTGCACTTTCTAAAATGCAAAGTTTATATTTGTTCTCTCTCCACTCTCTTCTATAGTGTCACCATCTAAGTATTGCTGTATGGTACAGAATGAATGTCAAGTAGTCCCCATTTATAAGGGGTATAGATTTGAAGTGCTAATATGCCAGCTATTGACATTTCTAAAGAATACTGCTGATTGATATTGCAACCCATAAGCATCTTTAAAACACTAGAGCAAAGGGTATACATCAACAGTACTCAAACATAAAATTCTGACAGCATGGGATAATGGAGACTATTCCTCCTTCAAGTAATGGAAAATTCAGTTGTAAACCTAAGGGTACATGAGGCCTCTGAAGAGTTACTTTCTTAGTTTTTAATTTCTCTGACACTGTCCTTTTTTCTACCTGCAAGCAAACATAATCAGCACCTTATAATTTCTGCTGTAGTTATA
>JACBWW010000011.1:13164105-13286673 GCA_020086605.1 Lanius collurio | reverse complement strand
TCTCCTCTCCTCTCCTCTCATTTCACCATCATCCAGCCATTCAGCTGCACTAAAGTTTTAATTTCTGTTTCTAGGCAAAGTGTTCTGATTTGTTCTTCACTGTTCATGTCCTTGGTTTTACTAACACTCCAAGTCCAACCTGCTCAAGTTAAACTGTCTCAGCTGTCTTGAAGAATGACTATTCTGTGCAGAAAATAGAACCACAAGAGAACATAGTGTTTCAAGGTATTTCCTTTCCTCTATTCTTGTTAGCCTCACAGCTAACATTTGCAGATATAAATGGATTCAAGTCTGATTCCAGATGCAGTTTAATATTTGTCATTACTTTTGTATAACAGACTCGTTTATTCTTAACATTTATGATAATTTTGTCATTCAGATTCTGGATTAATTTAGTGTAAATCTAGAATAACTGATAAAAAATTTAATATTTCCTTTATATTTAAAATAAGAAAACTA
Source organism: Lanius collurio (assembly GCA_020086605.1). Classification (NCBI taxonomy): domain Eukaryota; kingdom Metazoa; phylum Chordata; class Aves; order Passeriformes; family Laniidae; genus Lanius; species Lanius collurio. Next base: position 13,286,214 of record JACBWW010000011.1, on the reverse strand, counting down.
AACATTTTATGCTAATAATACAATATATGGCCAAAGAATACTACTAAGTAGCCTGGCAAACTATTTGATTCCTTTAATTTCAATGATTTAAATGTGTTTTTTGGCATTTCATCTGGGTCAGGTACTTTACATTATTAATCTTCTGAAGTGTTCTTCAACCCTTTCTCCCTGCATGCTATATATCATTCCTCAGGGTAAGTCACAGGGTTTTGGCACCTTTCTCAGATTATCTCAATTCATTACTTTATCAAAATACTTATTTTTAAAATTTTATTGAAATTCAATTAATAATTTATTTACAATACAGCCTGCTCACTTCTAATATAGGTGAATTAATAAATTTCCCACAGTAGCTAGTAAAAGTATATTTATCCTCCTTCAGGTCTTCCTACTTAGTGATTACATTTATCACTGTCTGCCTCTTTTTTCTTCTCCTGAACATTATCTTGTGCCACGTAATATTATTCCAGCTAATAGCTGGCTGTACCTTCATACATCTCAAATAAAGGTGCTTCTAGTGTGCACTTTATTCACTTAGCCTTGACAAAACTCCAAACTCCTTTCACTCTGTGTTTCTACAAATTCCTGTGTATGAAGGTAGGTCACTTATGCTTTGAGGAGATTGTCCTTGAAGATCAGCAAGCTGTCATAGGCTATCATGCCCTTAAGAATGAGATTCCTGGGAAGACAAGGCCATTGAGGGGAAGCTGCTGCCCACTTACCAACTCTGCTGCCCTGAAGGGTCTTTTTTCTGCTATCTACCTTTTCTGTTTACATCATAATTTAAAACTGTACAATGGCATGGTCACAGAAGCAAAGGCTGTCATTGATCTTAAAAGCCATGGCCATTCTTCTTTTGCATGAACAGTAGATGCAGCAGGGCATTTTCTCTAGTTTGTCCATTCAAAACCTGCATCAAAAATTGATCCTGAACTCTAGAAATCTGAGCCTCCCCAAGTTTTCCTTTCAGCAAATGTTAGGTAAAGTCTTCCATGAGATCCAGAACCTGTTATTGTGAGGATGTTTTAAAGGAGGCTTTGTTTCCCTGTTCTCAAATATCAGTCTGTTGCAAATGTTCACAGCAACTACTCCTTTTTGGCCTCCACTCTGATCACATTACATAAGATCCCAAATTATCTGCTGCCCAACAAAAGGGTTTTCTGCATTTATGCTGTGTTGACTCTGGCCAGCAGGTAAGACCCCACCCAGTTGCTCACTCACTCATCATCAGTAGGACAGGAGAGTGGATCAGAAGGGTAAAAGCAAGAAAAACTGTTGGATCAAGATAAAAGGCAAAGCTGCACATGCAACCAACAAAACCCAAGGAATTTATTCACCACTTCCCATTGGCAGACAGATGTCCAGCTATTTCCTAGTTGTGAAGACCAAAGACATAATCACAAATGCCTCACTTTCCATCTCCATTCCCTGAGCTTCTATTGTTGAGCACAACAACGTATAGTACGGAATATTCTTATACGCAGTTCAGATAGTTTGTGCTGGCTGTATCTGCCTCAAAATTCTTATGCATTCCCAGTCTACCAACTGGGGCAGAGTGGGGAAAAGCCTTAGTTCTGTGTAAATGCTTTTTAGAAACTGCTAAGATATTGGCAAGTTATCAACATTGCTTTAGTTACAAATCTAAAGTATAGCACCAGGCAGGCTCTTATGAACAAAAATACCTCTACCCCAATCAGATCCAGTGCAGCATTTGAGATGACGTGAGCTGTGCTACCAGATTTCTCGGATTGTAGCTGTACAGCTCTGTACAAACAGCTATTTTCTCTTTACTTCCCACGCTGTATATTTTGTGCACCGACGTTCACGATATAAGTCCAACCATAAATTGTGGGAGGAATTATGGGAATATGTCCATCCCCCTCAGCTGGAAAGCACACTACCTTTTGAAGATGTTCTCACTCCACTTTGCCAGAAGGTTCCAAATATGATCCAGTAGCAGAGCTTAAAACATAAGGCAGATATTGATGCGCAGGGTGCATCCCTTCCTATTTGAGCCTTCCTCATAAGGAAAACACAACCTGGAACCTAACACCTTCCATTGTGGCACATCTCTCCCCATGCCTATGATCCAATCAAGGTTTTCCCTACAGTGTTCCCATGGATGAGCAACAAAACATTATTTATCACTATTACAACATATTAAGAAAATGTATACAAATTCCAGTTGTGGATATTGTGGATATTGGATATAGTCAGTACATATAAAAAGTTCAAAACTGAAAGACTAGTTTAAGAGAAGAAAATTTCACTAAAGACAGATGGGGAAATACAAAGAAAAAATAGAGAACAATTCTTCACCATAATACAGGCTGATCATGGCATATAGAGTAGCTTGAGACACTGCAAACTCTTTGTTTCTTTGTGTGATTTTAGCAGAGTTATGAGAAAAAAAATGAAAGACAATAATACAAAAAATGCATAGATGGGGAGGCCTCTTCAAAGTGGAGGGTGGCATTCACAATAAAGGGAAAGAATTTTCATGGTTGAGATACAGGCATACTGGAATAAGGATTCCTTCCTATGGATGAAAGGGGACTGAGAGATGGGCAAAAAAGATGACACTAAGCCAGGAAGAATAAAGTTGAAGCTTTACTGGCTATAGAATACATATGAGTGAATGGTTCTATTAGAAGTTTTAAAATGCCTAGAGTAAAAGATCTGAGTGAACAAGCATGGAGAAAACTTTATTTGCTGGCTCTAGAAAACATGTAAAAAACCAAGACACAATCAGAAGGAATGGTACCTTTCTCACCCCTATCAAATGCACTACAACAGCAAACCAATGTTTGAGGTGAAACAATTGCATCCTGGAGTGACAGCAATATTTTTTATTAGATGTGTAGATGTTACATTACCACTAGTGTGGTGATTTAGCAAAACTTGATCTGCAACTTTTGTGGAGGCAAAGAATAAAAGAGCTAAAACAGCTTCTTGAAACTTCTGTGACTGGCACAGAGCCAACAGCTGATCAGCAAGTTACTAGACCAATTGGACAAGCTGGAAACGCCTCTGTAATTTGCATATTAAAGAAAGAAGAGACCACGAGAAGCTCTTTTTTGCCTTGTTCCCCTGCAAGGGCTGGCAAGGGGAAGGGGCTCCTGGGACCCATCCTGGAGACCGCCCCTGGGTCCTACTGGCATGGTGGCCAGATCTGGGTCACCATGCAGAGCCACCCCGGTGCCTCAAGCACCTGCATGGCTGGAAACAGCCCCCCCACACCGAGGCGGGGACCGCATGGCCGAGATTCTTCTGAAGCCGCTGCAGCCCGCGCAGTGCCCGTGGGTGCCTGAGGCCAGAGCGGCTCGTGCCGAACTGAGTGAGAAACACCATGCAGCGAGCAGTGAGAGATAGGGTGAGTTTTTCCCTGATGCAGAGTCCAGAAAGGATTAACTTCTCAGCTGCAACTTATGGACACTAAATTTCTTCCAAGTCAGAGAAAAAGGAAAAGTGCGATCACGTGAGAAAAACCAATACTGTGGCACCAAATTCAGGGAGACAGTGAAGGCACTCCCAGCACCGGAGCTGAAATTCTCCTGCAAACCGTGGTGAGGACTATAATACAGCAAATTGTTTTCCCTATAATTCATTGAGGTACATGGCGGGGTGCAGAGATCCACACTTAGCCTGTGCAGAGGAGTGTTCGTGCTAGAGCACACAGATGCTGAGAGGCTTTTAGAAATTGAAGAAGAGAACCTTTGCTTCTAGGCTACAACAGCTCATCCTTAAAAACAAAATCCCATGAACTATTATGACCCATGATGGCAGTTGTGAGAAGACAGCGAGATTTATGGGAGGGATTTTCACTGCAGCAGATTTGGGTAGGCTGTTGCTTGTGAAAGTTGAAACCACACTAAAAAAGTTTGCACAGAACTCTATCCCATGGGAAGGATCCCAAGGCACATCAGAAGAAACTCTTTTCCTTAAACATAAAGAAAGACTCTTAAGAAATGAAACACTGACCAAAACCCCATGTTTGTTTCCTTATGCAGTTAGTGGAAAGGGGAAGGATTGGGGAAGAAAGGTGTTCTGAAGCTTTGCTTTGGTTTCTCATTACTTTTTATTTTTAATCCTGTTAGTAATAAATCTTCTTTGTGTAGTTTAAGTTAGGACTTGTTTTGCCTTGAAGTTTCTTTTTTCCTCAATAATCCTTATTTCACCTCATGAAAATGAAGTTTTAAGTTCCCCTCGTCTGCTCAGCTATAGCAGAGGCAAATAAATGAATAGTCTTTCATTGAGTTTGGCACTTAACCAGCATCAAACCACCACAACTAGGTAACTCTTTGGCTGTAGGATAGAAATGTTATAATTCATGCACATGAAAAAATTATTTTCAATCATTGTGTATATTAATATTATATATTTTATTGATGTCTGGCAATCATATAATTTTTAGCATTTTAAGATATATGGTAAGAGTGGAGGTGTCTTCCCCTGAAATCCCAGGGGGAAGGACCCTGCAGTGTACAGGTCTGTCCCTGTCCCCATCTCAGGTGTGTCCCATACCTGTTCCTGATTGGGTGGTGTGGGTGTGCCCAGGGCCCGAGAGGAGAGCAGGGTCCCATGACTGGGGTCTGCCTGGGAACTCCAGCCATGAGGCTGGAGGAATAAAATCATCCCTGAACATCTACAGAAATATCGCTTTATCTTCCCTTCCAGGTCCATCGCTGTCTTATATATGTTGTAAGGATTCCCCATTACAACAGGTAAGATTTAAAAAAACCTTGGTGGACTAAATACATAAAGTAGACATGGTTTTTGTGTGTAAGAATACAACTTTGTAATTTCCATTTTTAATTTTTTCAAGAAATATTTTCACCAAAACTTCTATAAACAAGTATGTTTTAAAATATTGTTCAGTATTTCTAAGTTTTAGTATCAAGGGTCATTTTTTGGGCCAACATTTGTAGCCTTCAAACTAGCACATTTTTACTTCAATATTAAAAATTAGCAGAACTGTCCTTCAAATGAAGTAGGTACATAGTCCCGTGCTCTTCTAGGAAAAATATTTTTTTATTCTTAAAATTTTCACTATTATAAGTCATGAATTGTAAATATTATTTTCATCATTGTAAAACATGGAAAATGACAGCATTTAAAAGTTTTTACACAAAAATAACAACTTATTTATTGGCAATAGTTGCAAGGGTTTGCTCCTTTCTATACATTATGATCAACTTCCAATCGCTTGCACAGTAGAGTGTTTATTTTATTTTTGTAACAATGATCATTGCGATAATGGGGAGAGAAGAAGTTCCAGTGTGACTTTTACCTTTTATGTGTATAGGCTGCTAAAGAAGCCTATCCATCAGCAGTCAAGACTTTCGACTCTTCCACCCCAGCAATCCACATACTCTGAGTAAGAGGTAACAAACCCCCACAGAGTACTATACGGAATAGAAAGACTTAATAATGTCTCTGTAGACTCTTAAAACTATGGCTATGTGAGCAGTGATTTAGAAGCAACCTATCTAAAGAAAACAGAAAATATCCAAGTCCAAACTATCAGCTTCCCAGAAGTCAGTGAGACAGTAAGTATTAGACCTTTGTGAAAAGGGACCTGCACTTATCTGCAGAAATGTAATTTGAAATACTTGTTTTGGTGTGCTTTATCACGTTGATGGCGTTTTCAGTAACATTACCGTGGTTATGATCCCTCATGTGACAAGGTGCAGCATAGCAAAGGAAGATGAGGTCTTGGCAACCTAATTCAGATTGTCTGGAGACCATGAAAACAGCATAAAGCCTCTATTGTAAAGATGATGATTATTTCTGTATTCACAGGCATGGATTTGAATGTAGCTAGCTGGGCAAACATGTTCTGTGCAGATTTTGTATTGTGTTTGCACTTTAATTTAGGCAATATTTAGGTGGTTGTTACACTACAGTGTTGTTACATTACAGTGTTGTTACATTTAAAGAAAATCTATAAAATATGCTTATGAATACAAAAGTTTTGTTAGTGTGTTGGTGAATAGTGTATATCCAGTTCCAGCAGCTCCAGAGGCCCCAGCTCATACAGAAATGTAATGGTAGTTCAAACTGAATGAAATTTAAAATTTATAGACCCTATAGAGCAGTCCCTTAATATTTTTAATGTATGTCAGTGGAGATTTGGGGTGGATTTTTAATAATTTTTAAGTTGAAGTCCTGTTGTAATATGCTAATACTGGAATATAATGACAAATGATGCCTGTAGCAGCTGCTTTCCTCAGCAGTTGTTCTGAGCTACGGAGATTATTCTGACACCGATCAGCTGTGTCCTTATTTCCACAACCTAGACTAGCAAAAAGGTTAGGTGTACATTTGACAATCAGCATCTGCTCAAGTCCTGCTGATTTAACTTGAAAGATTTCTCTATGAAAGCTGTAGCAAGGATATGATCTGCTTAAGTAATAGTAAGAATAAAAATGTTTGGTTTGCCCGTGTCTCTGAGTACAAACCTATAGTTTTAAATGTTACATGCAGGAATCTGTGAGCCACATCTTGGCTGCTCCTGACACCTAGGCTACCTACATTAAAGCTAAAGTGATTTTGCTTGTACAAGCTAAAGAAGACTTTTATTTAGCTTCATTCAAAGGGGAACTGAGTTTTAAAAAATTTCTTTACTGAGTAGGGACTGATAAAGACCAGACTTCAGAATTAAAAATAGAGAAATGCCACAGACTTCTCCAGGAGATTGCAATACAAGTGATTATTTGAATTTTGCAAGAAACATCTCCTTCTATTTGCAGAACCACGATTTTACCATTATACAGTGGTTTTGGTAAAGAGGTGGTGAATGGAAAATTTGTTACATGGGTACCACCATCAGGCTGTAGCTAGAGCCAGTCATGACCCTCTTGATTCTGTCTCTGTTTTATTTGCTGCACATCTGTGGGGCTGTATAGTAAACTGTCTGGGGAAGGTTGTACTGCTGCTAATATGTATACAAAGCTCAGAAATATATGTTCTCAGAATAGCTTGGTAAGATAATGTTAACTCTAGGAGGAGTGTAGGCAACATTTTAAAAGTTTAATATAGAGCTGCTCAGCCATTGTGTGTCTTGTAACTACTGTCTCTTCTGTCACATTTACACTAGTTTGAACTTGAGATTCAGCACATGGCGTTTTATGAAGTTGCACATTCATCCAGCAGTGACTGTGACAGCCTGCTCTGCTCCCAACTGTATTTGCAATAGGTTTTATTTCAGGATTCCCCTTGCTTAAATCCTGATGTTCTCCTGTGTGATACTATCTCCCATGATATTCTCATAGGCAAGTTCTGGAAGTGTGGACTGGACAAGTGGATGGTGAAATGCATTGAGAACTGGCTGAATGGCAAAGCTCAGAGAGTTATGATCAGTGGAAGAGTCTATTTGGAAGCTTGTGACTAGTGGTGTTACCTAAGGTTCAGTTCTGGGCCCAGTATTGTTTAACTTATTCAGCAGTGACCTGCATGAAAGGGCAGAAGCCTCCTCAGCAAGTTCACTGATGGCCCAGAGCTGTGAGGAGTGGCCAATACCCCAGAGGGTTGTAAATCCCTTCAGGAGGACAGACTGGAGAGATAGGCAAAGAAAAACTGTCTGAAACTCAACAAGGGAAAATGTCGGGTCCTGCCCCTGGGAAAGTATAACCACACCAGAAGAGGCTGGGCACGGACCTGCTGTAAAGCAGAAAAGGACCTGGGAGTCCTGGTGGACAAGCTGTCCGTGAGCCAGCAGTGTGTCCTTGTGGCCAAGAAGGCCAAAGGTATCCTGGGGTACATTAGGAAGGGCATTGCCAGCACGACAAGGGAGGTGATCCAGCCCCTCTGCTCAGCCCTGGTGAGGCCATACTTGGAGAGCTGTGCCCAGTTCTGGGCCCCTCAGGACAGGAGAGACAGGGAGCTCCTGGAACAGGTCCAGCAAAGGACTAAAATTATGAGTGAACTGGAGCACCTCTCTTATGAGGAAAGGCTGAGGGAACTGGGCCTGTTCAGCCTTGAGAAGAGACAACTGAGAAGGAACCTCATCAATGTCTGTAAGTATCTGAAGTAAGGGGGGTCAAGAGGATGGAACCAATCTCTTCTCAGTGGTGCCAAGCAACAAGACAAGAGGCAATAGGCACAAAGTGGAACAAAGGAAGTTCCACCTGAACATAAGGAAGAACTTTTTTACTTTGTGGGGGACAGCAACAGACCACGGTGCCCAGACAGATTGTGTCCTTCAGTGGAGATACTCAAAAGGCATCTGGACACAATCCTGAATAACATGCTCTAAGAAACCCTGCTCGAGGAGAGATGACCTCTAGTTGTCCCCTCCAACCTTATCCATTCTGTCATTGTGTGATCCCTGAATAATAGTCAAATAGCCAACAAAGGCCATGTAGACCTGGCCTCAGCTACCAGTATTGGAAATTAACCAGCACAGCACATACTGTGTTGTCAACTGAGCACCTTTTTCTTGCAGCATGATTTTCAAAGATACACTGAATATGTATGGCTTTATGAAACACCTTAAAAAAAAAAGAAGTCTACACCACACAATTTAGTCAGAAACTCAATGCTCCAAAATTTATTAAATTGTTAAGTTACATAAGAAAAGGTGTCATAAGCCATCCGCAATAGCTTTGCGGTGCTGGATCGCAATGCTACCACCTTCCTTAAAGCATCTCCTTAGTGAAGCCGCTCGGCAGGGCCTGCACACACTCACACACACACACACACACACACACACACAGACTCACACACACTCACACACACACACGTGTGCATGCGCAAACGCACGGACAGCTCCAGTAGATGGGTCGATGGTCGATGACAAAGAGCTGGGAAGGGCCCTTGGATGGGGCTCCACGGACAGAGGTTTATTGCAGCCACACCAGGAATGGTTCCACAGACAAAGACAAGGAACAACGGAGGGTGCAGGTTTAAGTACAGGAGCGGATCAAGCATCAGAGACCAATGATCTGAGGGCATGAGGGCGCTACACAGGCGGGATTAGGGAATGGGAGCCAATGGGGAAATGCTGGGGGAGTGGTGAGGGGCAAGGGCCAATGGGGGGAACCTGGAGTGGAGAACCTTCTAGGGCATGGGACATATGAGGTAATAAAGGGGTGGGGAGGCCAACCTGGGAAGCAGAACTGGGGTACATTAACATACCAGAACAGAGCAGCCAGGGGGAAGTTTCTTTTCTCATCTTAACCTGGGGAGGTTCTCTGATACTAGGGACAGTCTCACCAGAGGACTTTCTTTGTCTCTTGTATCGCAGGCTCACTGCTCACCACAAAAAGGAAAAAAAAGAGTAGTAGGAATGGAATAGAACACTTACCAAGAAACTTGCAGTCTCAAAGTTACCCCATAGTATTACAAAACCTAGAAATACTCTTAGTGGTATAAGAAACTGTGTTTGGCTAGGCTAGAAGTTTTATGTGCTAATACTGAATCAGGCGGGAATGACGCTCTAAAGCACTAGAATAAGACATTCCCCAGGGATGATATGAAAAACCTTGTCATGAATGCACAACTTGCTCATTGGTACGGCCTTGTCTTTTCAGTCAGGAGTTAATTAATGCTCTTGCAATTGAATCGCTTCCTCAACATAGGTAGCAGTCCACTGTATAAAGTTCTAACAATTTTGCTACAAGGGTCTACAAATTGATTGTCATAGTTATTTAACATCCACCCAAATGTGACCGTTCATAATACAAAATTTGCACTGCAATAAAGAGAAAGAAGAAGCCTAGAGAAATTAAATTACTGACTCAAAAATATATATCTTAGAAATCAAGAAGGTCAAAGTCAGATTAGTATTTCATATTCAAATTAAATGTCATGAGCATCAATATGTAAACACTGTTAATAAATCTGTGCATTTCATTTCAAGTTGTGGTGTAAGTATTGCTTAGGTTTAACATAATAGGTAATTATTTTTAAAATTACTACTGAAAATATTATTACTACTGTTGGTAAAAAAAAAAAAAAAATCAGATTGGGTTTCCTTCTTTGATTTAACTAACAGTTTTAAAAATCTCAGCCAGCATATAATTATGGGCATTCTAGTACATGCTGGATTAGTTAAAATATCCCATGGAATTAGGGAAGTTTTCTAATAAATACTTTCTTAAAAAGACATGTTTTGAAAAATAGCTATTCAGTGTACCTGTTGTGGTGGATCCCCCTTGGCCCCCCACCCCCGGTACCAATAAAAGTAAGTAGTTCAGTAAATACATATTTGCATATAGTAACTCAACTTGTGTCCAGAACTGATCCCCTGCATCTGATAACATTTGGTGCTGTAAATTTACTTAAACAGGCATGAACATGAGTTTCATCATGTGAAAATTATAAATGAATATTTAAAGATTTGATTTGATCTCTGCACTATGTTGTTACACTAAGGAGGCAGAACTCTTTCCTGGCCAGAATAAAGTCTTCACACTACAGCTATGATCATTCCTTGGCCGTATTTAGCCAAAGGGCTCATTACAAGCTGATAAGGTAGGTAAAAGTTTTTTTCTGAAGGAATGAGTTGAACTGAAGCAGTCTAATTCAATTTATCTAATAATACAATTCTCTAAATACAGGACACCTGCAACACCCTTATATTCTGAATGCAAACATAATCAAATGCAAGTGAGTGCTTAATACGAGAATATTTAACCAAAGCCCATTTAGGTCTGTGTAAAGAAAAAAGGAGATAATATAATTTTGTTCAACTCGAGCTACCTCACTAGTTTCCTTTTAACAGAAATACTTCAAGCCTTAACAGAGAAATATCATCACATTTAAAAGTAAAGGGTAACAATAGCACAGATGTGCAAAGAATATACAATAGTTTAAAAACCAAATTAAAAATCAAGAATAGATGACCATTCAAAATTTTGCTAGTCCTTCTACTGTAAACTACTGTTACTGTAGCTGAGTAATTCTTGTCTTTGACAGGAAATTAGTTACATACAGTGAATGGCAGATGGAGAACAGATCTGAAGTATTGTTCTTAGAAATCAGAAAATAAATTCAGCCATTCTGTACTGATATCAAAGTCATTGTTGGAAATTAAATGTTAATTCCTCATTACATGATCAGACTGACAGGAAACCTTTATTAATTCAAAATTATTTCAGCATTAATGCCATCAAATACATTTAGGAGACACAAACAAAAGTAGCATTCCTTGGTGAGATAACTTTGAGCAGTCAGGAAACATCAGCAGGACAGTGGGAGATTACTACATCTGTTAAATTTTAAAATTCATGTTTTTAATAAAGCTTAATGATTTGTTTCCTCTTCTTCTAAAAAGTTATTTTTTCAGTGCAGAATAGACAGGCAGTGGATACTAGTGCATATGTTATACTGGCGTGTTTGGGTCAGCACAAACAATCAAAAATTTGTGATAACTGCTTAGACTTTACTAAACAAGACCTCAAATAAATGTATAGTTCCACCTGATTTTCTCAAACTATAGCAAGTTGAAATAAAATTTGAAATCTCCTACCTTACTACATTGTCATAATTTTTAGAGAAGTGTAATTTTACCATAGAACTTCACTGTGTTATAACTAGTTCACTATTCATAAGGGGTGAAATGCAACAAGGCTGAATAAAATATAAAAATGATAAGAACAAAGATGAGTGACCCAGAATGGCAGGGATATCTTAAGCTGGATTTTAGTGCCAGAAAACATCTGTACATTTTCTGTATGGATCAAGGAAGAAAATTCCTACTGGGAATGCTTTGATGTGTAGACACCAATTCACCTATTGACTAATTCCACTCCTACAAGTGATGAGTCATAAGATAAAACCAAACAGAAGTTTTGTGGTAAACTGAGGGGTTTTTGCTAAAGGCTAAGGGGGTGCTGATGGAGAAAAAATAGGAGGAAGATGTTTGCAGAGGCATAGAAGGAGACGTCCCAGCAAATCATTGCTGTGGGGGGACCTAGGGCTCAAATCCACCTGAGCCAAGAGGATCCTGTGAAGCAGGAAGGGCAGTGAAGCAAGAAAATGTACATGTACTCTGTATATTAGAGCTATGCCAAAGGTGACATTTGGGCTGTACAAAGACTTTAAAAGAGCATGGATATTTGCTTTCATTTTTGTATATATTTTGCATATTCCTGGTGACGAGCTTCCTAGTGTAAGGGAAAGAATGTGAGGCATAAAACAAAAATAAAGCCACTAGACGGCTTATGCCACAAGTTCTGATTTGTCTTGATGGAGTAAGAGAAACATTTTCTCCTTGTAGGATATATATTTGGCCACAGAGGCAAAAGCCAGTCCTGAAACATATGCAGATTTCTCACAAGTCTGATAGTGTGGGATTCAAGGGACTCAAACTGAAAACATCCACAGTGTGAACTTTGTCATAACAAATGGGTCACTGAGGATGCTGTCATGTATATCTGCACTGACATGAATCTTTGAAAAAAACATGTGATGGCAATCAACTAAAAGTAACATATTGCCATTACATCCACATCTCACTGGAAGACACGTTTAGATGGATTTGGTTTTCAAAACTGAGACATTTCAAAAACAGAGAATGCTCAAGAAGGAGCCAAAGAGAGACGAAAGAGTATGCTGACATAAGAAGTTGAAAAATTAGAGTTTACACATTTCTTCAAATAGAAAGTTAAGAAATGTGAAATTGCATCCTACGGGTATGAGGAATTAGGTATAGGCATTACCCGGTTCGTGAAGAAATCTGTCTGTATTGGATGGCCTCATTTTATTGTGCCAGAAAGTAAATTAGACTACAAAGGAAAGAGTGTGAACATCAAATAAGAAATAAAAATACTTACAATATTATAATTGTTAGTCTTCTAAATTGCTTCTGTTTTCACCAGATAAGGAATTTGAGTTCTGGCAATACCAGATGCAGACATGTGAAAGTCACATTCAAAGACAGCATTGCAGTTTTGCTTTCTGGTAGAACAAAATTCTCAGCCTCTGAGACATCAATCACCTACAGTGAAAAGAAAAAATATTATCATGGGTGCAGAAAATTTTTGTACCCTTTATACTTCAAGACAGTATAGAAAAACTTGAATCCAGGCTAAGTTGAAGATAACAGTATAGTGAATCATTCAGTTTAAAATTCCAATCAAATGCAGACAACACTGCATATTTATCATGTGACAAAGAATTCACAGGTCAGACTGCATGGTAGAGGGAGGTTCCTGCACAATAGGGCAAGTGGTGGCAAACATGAAACACGACATGGCATGAGCCAGTGTTCTCTCTGGAGACTATATTCCCTGCTAGCTGCTACACACAGCTACTCTTTCATGCGTTACACAGAATTTCTCAGTAGGTCAACTTTCTATGTTTGGAATAGAACAGGAATTGTAAGTGAACTGGAAAAGCATTACCTGCAAACCCTGAAGCTCGGCAATATCAGAGAAGCATAGATATGTAAATTGTACATAATGCTGAGGTGAGGTAGATATGAAATTAAGTCTCTGTAGGCACTGGCAAAAAACAAAATCAAACCAAAAAAAAAAAAAAAAAAAACAAAACCAAAAAAACCCAAACATACCCACAAGCAAACAAAAAAACCCAAATGAACAAATCAAACCCCCTCAAAAAACCAAAAACTTATATCTTCTGTTTTTCCAGTCTATGCCACCAAATAGTTTTGGTATTTACATTCTGAAGAAGTCATCTTTGGGGTGCAAGCAAATGCCCTGTTCACTAACAATAGTGCAGGTCAGAGAAAATCTACCAAAAATTGTAAATGTATAGATTGCAAAAGTAAATAGAGACTTAGACTTACTTAATTTAAATTACCTTAAAACTTGCTTCAACGAGATTTGTTATAGTTAAAAAATGTTTTATGTTTTTGCACACTGAGACTGTGGTGGTATTTGGAGCATTACTTCCAAGAAACTTTGGACATCCTTCTGGATTTCCAGTTTCTATAAATGTTACCAAGCCATTGTCTCATTTTGCAGAAAGCTAGCTCATAAAGAAGCTTTCACAGAGACTTGGAGTATCAGACCTGTACAAAACTGATTAAAAAACTGAATAACAACTATCAGTAATTCAAGCAAAACTCAAAATCTATTTTTAGCCTTTACATACACCTGGAACTTTATAGTTCATGGCTCCTGAATTGTGCTGACCTTTCTATAACAGAAAAGATTTTTTCTTTTTAATGAAAAGTGCACAGTTTAAATGGAAAATGACCATGAGGAGTTCTTAACATTTTCTTTTCCCTTTCTCTGCAGGGAAAAAGAAAAGGTATTGGTATCACATTCGAGGAGCAATTGAAAAAGAAGGTGAAATATTTTCATAACAGTTTTTCTCTACTTTATAAAAAAACCTGGTTGGTAAAGGAAGCAATGCAGAATTGTCTTATTTTGTTATTGGTCAAATATCTAGATTTCTTCTAGGGAATATTGAGAAGAAGACCACATAAAAAAATTGAGAATTTTCAATTTTTTTAATTTTTTAATTTTTTTTTGGTAGATATGGCTTGAAAAATATCTTTGAGATGAGTTGAATACCTCCCCAAGCCCCCCTGGTACTATTGACTACATTTCCAGTGGCCATCATGGGTGCTTTGTTTTCTACATTTAGGAACTAAGTGTGCTATTGGGGAGCTGAATCCTACCTTATAAGTGTAGTCAGTGTTTGTGTCCAGGGACAACTGAAGAGTGACATATTTTCCCCCAGGTTCCTCCCTGGATCAAACAGCAGTGTGGAAATATAATTGTGTTTGCAGGCACAGGCCCTGATAAGGAGCAGGAAAGATGAGTTCCTACACTGTGACACAGACTGTTGTCCACTTGCCTTCAAATGTGAACAGAAAAGCAGGCGTCTGTCTGCACCCTATTGAAACATAATCATAATGAGCTGCTCAAAACTTGCTATCTAGAAATTCAGCTTACATAGAAGACTTTATTGCCAGAGACTACATGACAGATTCAGTGTGCTTGCCTCACTGCTCCTGCAGATGTAATCCTGCCGTGTGGCTCATAGTAAGAGAGGAGTTTCAGATGCTTATTGAATGCCCTGGCTTATAAAATAGCTCCTTTTCTCCCTGTTCCTTGGTTCTGGTTCCTAGAGCCTGCTGCTCAGCTGATGCTGAAGCAGAGAAAGAGATATGTCTCTGCTAACTACAGGTCTTGATATTTGTACCATTATCTGACAATGGGGCTTCTGCTGATGTGAGAGCCTAACTATGGAACAGGCATCCAGCTGAAGATCAAAGTTCAAGAATGAAAAATTCAAGGAGAAGGAGTATTATCACTTCACCTCTCCTCTGCCATTTCACAACATCACCATAAACTGAGCAGAAATTGCAAATGCCTGAAAATGTCCTGAAACCTGTCCTGTTTTGGACTTATGGGTACAATGACTACATTTAATTCTTACTGGATGTTTAACTCAGGTTGAGTCTTCACACATGTGCAGAATACTTAGTCATTAATACCTTGAGTGGCTGATTGAACTGTCAGCTTCTTTCAGCCAGAATGCTGCATAAAAATAATTTGACAAATTTTTGGAAAATCTCTCCTGATGGAAATTTCAGAGTCCCAGGGATTTGCCTGTCAAAACCAACTCTAGGCATTACCTAGGTGTTTCAGTTACCAGCTGGGTGGAAAATCTTCTCATGCCAGAGGTCCCCCTATGCATCTCTACATGGAGAGTTTACCATACAGTTATATAACAAAAATTAGAATTTCACCTGTGTAGACAGAGGTTTGCTGGAGGCTGATTACTGCCTTCTCTTAAGGAGGATTTCAATCATGCAGATACCTTCCTGGCTTACTGTGAAAACTTCAATTTGTGATGAAAAAAGTGTCATGTAGAACATATGCTATTTATAATTTATAATTAAGTTATTTCATCTGAAGTAAAGTCCATATGTAAATTTATGCATCTTAAGGTGTATGATTATTGTTGTGCGTTCTCCAGAACCCTCTGCTATTACAAAAAAAAAAAAAAAAAAAAAAAGGAAGAATAAAGAAAAAAAAAGACAGAATTAATTATATTTATACATAAAAGGTGTCATTTCTTATTATGAGATTTGCCATTTATACATTTTAAAAGTCAATAGCTATGTGGAAAAACAGTATCTTCTGTGCCAATTTTTACTTGAATAAATTGACACACATGCCAGAGGATAGGAAACTTTATGCACTTTTTTCTTTTTATGCTGCAGGATGTGTCTTGAAAATTTTGCAAAAATTATGCCATCTGGTTATCCATTATGCCCATCTTCATCCACAAAGTAAAGTGGAATAAATGTAGTTTATTCATCCTCACTAGATTCCAACTAAATCAAAAGTACAATTTGTTTGATCCAGTATAGTAAGATATGTCTGGGATTGATTAAAGTAAAAATACTTAATACCACAATCCTAGAGTATATTTCAACATCAAAGATGTTTCATTTAGTTATTTGAATACAATATGAAGATAACAGATAAAACCATTGTGTAATGCTAAATCCTTCAGACCAAAAATGCCTGTAAATTAATTTAAGCACATAATAATTCAAGTGGAATTATAACTGGAGTGTCATGGTCTGACAGATTTAGGAATTTTTATTTGAAGGCATTAATAAAATAATGTCCATGATGCAAAAAATAGTTTTCAACATATTTTATATTAGTATTGTAGAATTACAGCACCTATTACCCATGACTGAAAGACAGTGTTTGTTGGAAAAAATATAAGTTAATTGCCCAGCAGATATTAATTTCTATAATGCTACTGCAAATGAAACAGTTACAGCATAACCATTGAAAATACGATCCATGTCTATCTTTGACATACCAAATAGTTTTCTTTCAAATGTCAAATTCTTACCATTGAAATACTATCTTCATATGAACAGTTTTTCAGAACTGGAACTTTCTGAAGTAGTTAGGCTTTTGAAAACCTAATGAAGAGGTTCTCAAATTTATCTTTGGAAAATATATGTTAGTTGGGATGGTATTCACCTCACAAACACATAACCACCCAAAAGCTAGTATTGCAAGTTGGCTAGATAACTTCAAAAAACATGCAAAAGAAACCCCAAAAATCCACTCACAGAATAAAAATGAGAATTATTATTTTAGATGGCTTGAAAATTTTGACCTAAAAATTTCATTTTTTGTGGTTTCTTTATCAGAGAATCAAATGAAAAACTACGATTGTCAAAATTTTATTTACTTACTTTTACTTTTAGCACTGCAGGGGGAGTATATAAGTCAAATATCAAAGGCTAAGGGTCTAATTTCTCTTCTGTTTAATTTAAAGAGAATATAATAAATTCCTAAAAGAACTTCTCTCTTCCAGCTACTAGATAAGTTTCTATGGGTTGGACTCTATGCTATAACTCTGGAGAATCTTTGCATTGTTTTTGGTTTCAACAATTTTGAAATATTGTGAAGCCTAATAAAGCCCTCTTTTTAAAGAGTATGGGAAAAAAAGAGAATATTTCTCTGCATCTGCCATCAAACTGTGACAGCATCACATCTTTGTGTAAAACTGAGACATGTAAGGCTAGATATGTGCTTAGCACCTAGCGCTCATTTCTTGCACCTATTTTAGGCTCTAGGTTGTGACTGTCATTATGACAGTCCTGTACAAAACAGGAACTGGCAACTACTTTGCACTCAACAAATCAAATAACTTTCCAGATTGCATGAACCACTACATTTGATACATAAACAGTCCATCCTCCGGTGCTGCAAGACAAACCAGTGGGAAAGAGGACTGGCCTGTCTGAGCACCTTTGCCTGAAAAGGAGAGTTTTTTCCTTTGGAAGGACAGTTATCACCATGATGAATCTTCATATTTTTTTGATACGGAGGGAAACATAGTGACAAAGGATGAGGAAAAAGTTGAGGTACTTAATGACTTCTTTGACTCAGACTTTGTTGTCAGAATACCCAGCTCCCTGAGCTGCCAATCATCCTAGAGAACAGAGAAAGGGTGTGGAACAAAACTCCCACAATTCAAGGGAAAATGGTCAGCAACCTTCTACACCAGTTAGACATATGCAAGTCTATGGGGCCAGATGGAATAAACACAAGTGTACTCAGAGAGCTGGCAAAAGTGCTCAATGAACCAGTTTCCACAATTTGTCAGCAGTCCTGTCTAACTGGAAAAGTCCCAGTTGACTGGCAGCTGACAAATGTGAGTCTCATGTAGAAGAAGGGCTGGAGGGAAGTTTTGGGAAGCTACAGGTCTTTCAGTCTGACCTTGGCTCTGGGTAATGTCATGGAGCAGATCACCTGGAGTGCTATGACACAGCATGTGCAGGACAAATAGGAGAACAGGCCCAGCCAGCATGAATTTGTGAAAGGCATGTCCTACTTGCATCTAGGCTGTGGAAATTGTTGATCTGTACTTTAGTAAACCTTTTGACAACATTTTCTCCTGGAGAAACTGGCTGCTGAAGGCTTGAATGGGTGTATACTTTCCCTGGGTAAAAACCTGTCTGGATGACCAAGCCCAGAGAGTGGTGGTGAATGGACTGATACCCAGTTGGTGGCCAGTCACTAGTGGGGTTCCCCAGGGCTCAGTGTTGGTGCCAGTCCTGTGTAATATCTTTACAAATGAGCTTAACAAGGAGATCAAGAGCACCCTCGGTCAGTTTGTGGTCAACACCACATTGGGCAGGAGTGTTGATCTGCTATAGGGTAGGAAAGCTCTGCAGAGGGATATGGAAAGGATAGATCTGTGGACCAAGTCCAGCTCTATGAGGTTAAACAAGGTGAAGTACCAGGTGAAGGATCTGCATTTGGGTCACAACAACCCCATGCAGCCCTACAGTCTGGGGAAAAGAGTGGCTAGAAAGCGGCCCAGAAGAAAAGGATCTGGGGGTGTTGCTTGACAACCGTTTGAACATGAGCCAGCATGTGCTCAGGTGGCCAGCAAGGCCAGTGGCTTCATGGTCTGTATCAGCAATAGTGTGCCCAGAAGGACCAGGACAGTGATTGTCCCCCTGTACTTGGCACTTGTGAGGCCATACTTGAATCCTGTGTCCAGTTTTGGGCCCTCACTACAGGGAAGGTCATTGGGGTGCTGGAGTGTGTCCTGAGAAGGGCAAAGGAGCTGGTGAAGGGTCTGGAGCACAAGTCTGATGAGGAGCAGCTGAGTGGGATGGGGTAGTTTAGCTGGAGAAAAGGAGGCTGAGGGGAGACCATATTGCTCTCTACCTGAAAGGGGGTTGTAGGTAGTGGCAGTGGTGGATGGGGTGGCTTCTTCTCCCAAGTAGCAAGTGATAGAACAAGAGGAAATGGCCTCAAGTTGCTCCAGGAGAGGTTTAGATTGGATATTAGGAAAAATTTCTTAATGGAAAGTGTGTTCAGGCATTGGATTGGGCTTCCCAGGGAAGTGGTTGGGTTACCATTCCTGGAAGTGTTTACAAGACATGTAGATGTGGCGCTTAGAGAGGGAAGTAATTTAGTGGTGGACTTGGCAGTATAATGTTAATGGTTGGGCTCGATGATCTTAAGTGTCTTTTCCAACAGAGATTATTATGTGATTCTATGTGAATATTGTTGCATACCACTGCTTTCTGAAAACTGCATTTAAGGAGAAAAACTGTAGAGAAATGTTTCAAGTTTTGGACAGGAAATATTTACTGATTTTTTTTTTAGTAGTCTAGGACAGTTAAGTTTAAAAGCAGATGCCTTTTGATTATATTTATTTCCAATTTTCTGTTAAATAACATGAATATTGGCCATTAGCCATAACCACCAGTGTTTTAAAATATGAAAGTATTGACGTATAATTTTAGGGAGACATTCTTAACAAATTTGGGAAATATGTTCATTATGCCTGGCACTGGTTACATTTGAAATTAGTAAAACAGTGACCTGTTGCAATGGTCTTGTCTCAGTTTATAAGGATTCCCTGCCAATAAGGACAAGAGAACACAGACTTACACTGTGCCAGGGGAGGTTCAAGTTGAACATTAGGAGGAATTTCTTCACAGAAAGTGTGACTGGGCGTTGCACTGGACTGCCCAGGGAGGTGGTGGAGTCACTGACCCTGGATGTCTTTAAGGGAAGACTGGATGTGGCATTTAGTGCCATGGTCTAGGTGACATGGTGGTGTCCCATCATAGGTCAGAGGCGACAATCTCAGAGGTCTTTTCCTCAGCCGAATTGACTCTGTGATTCTGTGAATACCCACCTAGCACTGAGCGAACACAGACAGCACGTTTGTACCAACCCAGCCTACAGTCTGATTTACATGAAGTTGTTGTCAAATCCTATTTTCAGATTAATCCTTGCTCATCATGGTGTTGTGCTACTTCACAAAGACAATATTGTTTTTGAATTTGTTGGTCTTAAGAGATAAAGCCTCTCTCCTATCCAAATGAAAATAAATTCAAGTGGTACTGATTTTTCTTTCTGTGTCAGTGACTGAGGAAGGGAATGAAAAACAAACTTGCTGACACTTGAATTTATTTAAGACACAGAAGAAATATCCTTACATGCTATTAGCAGTATATCTCTATAAAAATAATTCATCTGAACAGTTTCTCATGGAGAAGTATACTTTTACATTTTACAGAAGAGGTAATAAAATGATGCATCTTTTGTTTTTTATGTCATCTCTCAGAACTTGTAAAATATTTTAATCTAAAATGAACCAACCAACTCTAAACAAACAAGCAAATAAAATTGCCCACAAAAGAAGAAAATATTCAAGGTTATTTTAAAATATGTATTTTTGCTTTTGCTACTCTTTATTTAAGTTTCTAGGCTTATGAGCAGAGCATAGATCCTGTTTTTGTGAGGTTGTTTTGCCATGATATCTGGCAGATACTGCCTTGCATTGGCTGTTCAAGCACTGCCTGCTGCTGTATGTTAGGGTAGTCAGTTCTGCTGTCTGACATGAGATGGTTTGTATTTTGGGGTTTGATAATATTTCTTGGATGCTTTGTGAGACACAGCCTAGAAAGGGACAAAACAAGCACTACTGCTTTACAGATTAGTTTGTTGTGTTAAAACTACTTACTAATGCTTTATAAGACTAGGTACATTGTGTTCCAAAGAGTACAGCTGAAATGCTATAATCTGAAAGACAAAGCAGTGCAGACATTGAAGATAGCTGAAAAAGGCACCCTGGCTAATGCAGAACTGACCTTGAAAACTTTTCAGTTACTTGTACTGTCATACATAGATATTAAATAACCTGAAACTGTCACCCATAAGCCAAATCTTCCTCCATAAATTGGGCAGCAGCAGTCTCATACATACAGGTGCTGACAATGCTGTTGAAGGCCATACTTCCTTCTGTCACCTGCTACTTCTTACTCAGCCTACAACAGCAACTACTACTGCTTGCTGCCATACTTTGTGTGAACTGCCCTTTTAAAGGGGCTCTTCCCCTTCCACATAACTCAAGATGATTGTACAGCTCCCAGTTAAATGATCTTGCTTGATATATCACAGAAAAATCCCACATGAGTGGGGCTGCTCTTTTTCCTGCTTACCTCTGTCAGCTTGTGAGTGAGGATTTTCTGGTCTCTTTTAGCACCAAAGGGGTGCAAGTCATACTGAAGTCTCACTGACTTCCTTATCAATACAGAGGTTCTCTTTTTACCACGGATTTATGTAGAAAGAAAAGACAAAGCCCATAGAGAAATATCATGAGTAAACTAACCCACCACAGATTCAACATTCCTATAATTGTAGAAAAAATTACAATTTCACAGAATTCTCCACACCCTGAAGTATAAAATTTTCATTCCCATCAAAGGAGATTCACTGGAAAAAGTCATCAAGTTTATTAAAATTTATAATAATATACTTTTATGTCTTTTTAGCAAGACAAAGTCAATAAATGTGATGGGCATCTAGAAGTGTTACATATTTGAATATTGTTTTGCTATGTACACATCATTTCCCTTTAACTACATGGTTCTGAGCCAGCAGCACAACAGTTAGGATCTCAACATGTGGTGGCAAAGGACAAGTAAGTAAATAACAGAGGCTAAACTGTTTTTTCTAAACTATGAGTTATTTTAAAACTATAATCAGAAACAACAGTGAGTATATCTGGATATGCAACAGCTCTTTGTGAATACCAAACTGAATCACATCAGGTGCACCATGTAAGACAGAAGATGTCTCACTTCTTTAATATAACTAGAGAAAGAACTGTGAAGTGTATCCTATTTGGACTGGAATTCCCAACATGATGTATTCCTGAATGGTTCTGTATTAGCAAAATGAGTTCCATATACATAATATGAGATTTATTTGAAGATCAGTGTTCAGGGAAGATAACACCTTCTCCAAAGGTTAAACAAAACAAGAAAAAAAAATACAAAGTTCAATTTGTAAATTAATAAGCACATGAAAAGAAAAATAAAAAAGAAAACAAACCACAGCAGAAGACTGTGACTGCTAAAATTTGGACATTGTGTCTGTGTAACATCATAAATTTTAAGCAGATATTATGCAGCTCAAAATAAAAAAAATTGCCAGTGACAGTAAAAAGCAGACTTCCACGCATATGTAATAGGAAGCTGCTTTTCATTAAGAACTGTAATAAACAAGCATGGCAATGATCCACACCATCGTCATCATATAAATGTTTGTCTCATAACACTCCTCATTAGCAAAGACTTTTCATTCACAATTAGAAAGCATAAGAAGGCTTACTAGTTCTGAATTTATTACCATTCTGCTATTTCAGTACCAGAGTTGATAAAGCAGTCTAATATAGAGAAGAAAAAGAAAGCCGTCAAAGGAATATTTCTGCCTTTTACCAGATGGTGCACACCTTGCATTTTTAGTGATTTGAATTCAAATAAAGAGAAAAGAATATATTTCTAACTACCTGTAGGCTGCAGAATTCTTAAACATATTTGATTTGATACTAATACAGTATGTTTTACCACATGATTTATTCGATGTACTAAGTAATTTATTTAATCCAGTATCTTGCATGTATTCATGACACACCTACTGTGACAGAATATATATCTAATTCAATAAGGCAAAAGTTTAATTCTACAGCTTCTTTGCTCTTCTAAATCTTCTGAATAAAGATATATTTTATTGAATCACTGAGTATTAATTTCAGTAGAAACAATTTCAAATCCTGTATTATGCATATTAAGAAAAAGTAAACCTATCTCAAGAGTGAAGAGAAAAAAGAGAACATAGCAGTCTTGTAAATGTGCTTGCATACAAACCACTTGGCTTCAATATGCTACTCTTGATAAGTGATATTTGTAATTAGGAATATTTCAACAGCTGCTTGTATTCATGAAAATATCAGTAATTTTTAAAGTGCTATGAATTTATGTTCACATTCTATTATTGCTCATTAGTTAAAAACAATGTCATGTAGCTGAGGAACAGAAACATTATCATGTATCCATTCACATGCACTGAATTGGTAAAAATATTTGTAATTTACCTGCAATCAGGAAATTGTCATCCAAACTGAAGTATAACTAAGACATAAATGCTACATTTGTAGACATCAGAGATTATGTCAAAAGACAGACAAAAGGTTCTGGCTGCTTTTCAGTGAGATTTTATCAATGTATCCTGGTTCTTTGGTGCACTGCTTTAAGCAAAGCTGCATGGAATGACACATTTTGAAAGAACTTGTAAACTTTGAATTATATTTGTTTCTGAATCACAAAAGTTTGCAGAAATGTATTTTTGAAAAAATTGAGATAGAAAAATGCTGGTCAAACAACACAAATTTAGAGCATGAAAAACATTCGAGGCAGTAGGAAAGGGACTAATGAAATTCTATCCGAGATTGGAAAGTTCAGTTTTGAAAGAGCACATTTTCTTTTAATGGGGTAGCAAAAATAAAGCATTTGCTGACTTCTTTTTTTAAATGAGTTTTACTTCAGCCTTTGTGTATTGGCCTGAAATATGGTAACAATACCTTCATGTGTAATTGAGAAAATTGCATCTCACAATTTTTCAATCACAATTTCTCCATCAGAACAACAGCACAGTACTTCAAACATTCAGCATCAAATCTTCTCTCCATATAATGCAAAAAAAAAATGGAATTAAGTGGAATGCAAGCTGTTGGATCAATAAACTCATTCCACATCCCCAACTGGATACATAACATTTACTGTATTTTACTTGTGGAACCAGCACATTCAAATTCTACAGTATTTCTGAATTTACTCCTTCAGCTTGATGCCGCTAAAAGAGAGGTACATGGAAAGCCTAAGCTCCAGTCTCCCTTGGTCAGTGCTTACAGATAGTGCACACTCCTAAGAATGGCTTTGTTGAAGAGCTTTCTATATGACATCATAGTAAAATCCATGTACATGTTACACCTAGCTATTAAACTAAGCATTGAACAATACACCCAAAGAAGCAAGGTTACAATCCCTCACCTATATTTAATAAAATTAAAACTGAATGAGATTTTATTCATTTGTCATTTGTAAGTCAGAGAACTTTTATTGACTTTATATTAAGTCTAAAAGTAAACGATTTATACAGAAGTCAGGATCTCTCCTGGTGAAGCTGTGTCAAAGGATTAAAAAAAAAAAAAAATAAAAGGGCATAAAATCGAGTACCAAAAAGGGCTCTGAATCTCTGTCATGCTACTTAGGAAGCTTTCCTAGAAATGGTAAGTCTTGGCTACCAGTCACCTTTCTCATTCTGACACATATATTGCACATATTCTGTAATTATTAGACCAAATCCTCTCAGGGGATAAAAGCAACTGAGTCAGATTTTGCTAATAGCTGAGTGAGCGATTAAATCACTGTATGGAAGAAAGGAAGCGAAAGCACAAATGTACCATTGTCTTCTTTTTGCACTTTCTTGTAGAAATATTTAAATACTGACATATTTCAAGCAGGAGATAATACTTTGGATACTCAATAAAACACTGTTCTGGAGGATGACCATGGAAACATGAGAAAATTTGGTGATAAAAATGAAATATACGAAATAAAATATTCTTTCTCAATGGTTATTGGGCAAAGCCTTTTAATGCAATTTTGGATTAAAAATTGGTATAAAAATCCTCCTTAGGCGTCTCTGTTCTTTTTGGGGGGGGGCTTTGCCATTAGATCTTGTAAAAGAAAGTGATGCAATCAGGCAGCAGCATCTTCTAGTTCATTTAGATATAAATGTAGAAGTAATTCTTTAAAACCACTTAGAAAAGGCTAGAAAGCCTCACAGATAATGGCTTTTGGAAAATGGTGCTTTCTACAGGTCAGTGGATTAGCCTGCCAACTTGCAGTTTCCATCTCATTTAATATTATATATTCTTCATGTACCCCTTAATCACAGTCAAATCCACCCAGGCACAGAAAACATCCAATACTGAAAAGGAACATCGGCAGCTCTATTGTTTCCTGTTGAATAGGCATACAAAATCTCCAGATGATACTCTTAAAAACATCAGACTTTTTAATAACAATTTTCAAGATTTCAGGAGACTAATGAATGCTTTGGATATTTGAGCATAGCCTGGCTGACAATTAATGTTACTGAACTTCCATTTAAAAAGTGAATGATAGTTGTATTTACTTTTATTTCTTAGAATAAAGGAACTGAAATCCTTTAATTATTTGGGACAATAAGAACACAAATACACATATGTTGTCCCTGTGCTTTATTAAAAAAAAAAAAAAAACCAAACAAAAAAACTCCTGATAATCCATTTTTCCTCCTTTCAGCTAAAAAGGACTTTCTGAATTCATAAGTATCTTCACTAAATATTTGCAAATTGGATGTTCCTATGGACTAGTATCAATGAAATAATCCTTTTTACTGTGTAATTGTATTTGATAGGTTATGCTTCACACAGATTTTTCTGTCCTTTAAGCAGTGACTTATACTGTAGAATTGTTTTTTTGAAATCAATGTCTGTAGATGTAGCACAAAATAATACTTAGCACCAGTAAAGCTTGAAAAAGCTAGCACATAATGACTAATATATTTATTTCTATGTCAATGCCTGTCTGGAATTAATACATTAAAAATTAAACTTTTTAAATAATAGATATATCATTTTGAAAATAAATGTACTCTGTGCACTTACTGCTCCAGAGAAAAAGACATTCCTTATTTCTTTCTTTGTATTTTAACTGCCGCACATTCTGATGTAGTCTAAGAATTATTTTTTCTCTACTGAGAGACAGAGACTTCAGCCTCTAGCTATATAAACTTTTGCATTTGTGATGTTAATATTCTGCTACCAATGCAACTAAGAGAGGATATGCTTTCATTGACATTTCCCTTTGAAGTGAAATCCTAAAGCTTTAATTTTTATTAATGCAAATCCCTGCTGAAAAATACCTTATCCCTGGTCACATATGAGGCACTATAAGATCTAAAGACATTTTTGCTTTCAGACTTCAGTATTAAACAGCTTCAGCCTGCAATCACACCACCTTAGGCTCTGATAATGTTGGCTTTTATAATACAGAATAGGCAGGGACTAACTGCTATTTGAAAAGGAGACTTCCAAATAAAATCCTAAACTTGTGGAAGTTGGTGAAAGAATGATGGATTTCTTTACAAAATATGAACCTCCAAAGCACTTAAAATCCAGGAAAAGCTCACAAAAAATTTGTATGATGGCTGGGATACTGCAAGGCTGACAGAAGATAAGAAAATGGTGGTTTCCCAATGAACACGTTACTTGCAAATTCAAGATTACATGTTGAAAAGCTGTGATGTGTCCTGGCTATCTTTTACTGCTATAAAATAAAATAAATCCTTATGATTTTTATATGATTAAAAGCAAAGACCAAAGACCAACAGCTAAATCATTTATGCAAAGAAACAATGCGGCTGTCAAAAGTTATGTTTTGTAGAATAGGGTATAGAACACAGTACCAAATTCTGTCTGCAATTCTATTTGATCTGATCATGTTGTAATAAAAGTTCGCAATTGTTCAGGGCACCTTACCGACACTTTGCAAAAGCCTCTGACCTGCTACCTAATGAGAACTGCTGTTGTTACAATGTTTCTCTGCATTTGCCAGTCTAACCTAGATGCTTTCTACTTCTCTGGGACTTTAAAAATATTTAAAATATGAAATATCATATACATAGAAAACAATAGTGACAGATTGAATTTTGTCCTCTGGAAATTGAGTTTTCTTACAACTTTATTATATCAGCTGAATTCTGCAATGATGTCTCAGCTGATTTAGTCCAGGTTAATCCACAGAAGTCTGGTCACCCTAAAAGGTGATTGTGCACGGCTGGAAGCAACCCAGCAGTACTCAGCATCTTTGTTCATCAACACTACGTACTTTTTCAGTCAGCTTGGAATGTGGACAGACCAAATGCTTTCCTGATTATAAAGAACAGACTTGATAACCCTTCCAGATGAAGAGTTTTTCCTCTAGCATGACTAGTGTCAGCTCTTTACTGGAAGCAAATAAAACCATCATTCACTTGCTCAATGGAAAATTCAGTAACATAACGACAAATTTTGCAAACAAATATTTGTTTGTGTAAATTATGGCTGTAAACCACTAAAAGTTTACTCAAAGGTGTCTTGAGGTGATTTTATGATAAAACTGTATTCCCCTATAGTCTGCTTTATGCCCAGAAATGGGTCACATAGCTTTAAGTCCAGAAGATGGGAGAGAGAAGCCAGGCAAATTCTTCAGTGTGGTTTGTGTTCAAGGACTCACATGCTCCCCTCACCGCTGCAGAGCCAAGGGAGCACCTCCCTGCTTCTAGCCAGCCTGTTTGTTAGCTGAGGTAAGAAATTTTCCCAGGGCTGCATACCAAAATCCTCTGGTGACTTCTTCTTCTTCTTCTTCTTCTGGAACTGTTCGGCCCAGCTGTGATCTGAGAACCAGATCATTGGACCCCTGGACCAGCAGGGAGGCTGTGGGGATGCTGCATCCTGGCCTTGGGCTTCAGGAGGGGCTGAGCCAGGTACAGACAGAACTCAAATCCACCAGCTTTCTCTGCATCAAGGAGGTTTATTATATAACATTGCTCATTTTTTTTTCTTTGCCCTGCTGGCACTCTGCTTGTTAAATAAATTGGGTTTTTTTCACTTTCCTCCAAGAAATTCCTTTTGTATTGGTGGGACAGGGAGTGCTGAAACCTGTCTTCTGGGGAGGAGATGTTCATTACAGGATGTTTCCTCCTAAACTTGTCTCAAACTGAGACAAAAGAATCAGATACATTCAGGCCCTCTGAGAGGGCTGAGTCTGTCTCTGACAGAATAACCATGTTTTATAGTCAGCTGTTGCACACACATATGTGTTTAGTGTTCTACTGAGCTACACAATTGTTCTACATGAGGCAGAGAGAGCAACATACTTTCTATTCCCTTAAGTGTGTTTAGAAGGGCATTTCCCAGTAACTTAGAGCTTTTCCACTAATGTTGCAGCATTTTGTTCCTCTGTGGTATACTTTTATACAGTATTTCACAAATGAGAGCTTGACTCTTACAGTATCTGAGAGAAAGAAGCTATTTTGAGGTATTAGATCGTGATATAGTAAGTGGAAACACACTAATTAATATTTCTTTTGTAGGATGTACAATGCATGCTAAAATTATCTTTGAAAGAATTGTAATAAATTCAGAATTTTGACAGTAACAAAACTTCTCAAGTGACAGTACATACTGTTTCATATATTACTGTTGTCTCTTCTTCCTTTTTTTTGTTTACATATTAATGAAACATGTATTTTAAACAGTATTGGCTTGATTTTTTCTTTGTAAAGTATAAGGAACTTTTACTTTAGTTAGTGTCAGATTAAGAATGATTAATCATTTTTTTTTTTCCAAGAAGAAAAAAGTTTATTTAAATTACCTTATTGGCAGACAGAGATGTAAAATTCAAGAAAAAAAAAAAAAAAAAAACAAACCAAAAAAACAGGAAATATAGTAAAGGGTGGTCAGTAATCATTTCCTGGCTGAAACACTGCATGTAAGGAAAAAAAACCCAAACACTACCACCACCACTACGAGCCACAAGTGCCCAACCATGTCTGGAAGTGAACAGATTCAGACAGTGACTCTGGTAGCTCTGCCTTGGCATATTGTCCCAGACTTCCGTGAGACTAACTTTCTGTAGTTCCATCTTCAGAAATATGCTGTAATGATCCTATGTACAAATTAATCTGCCTCCTGTAAAAACAGAAAGGATGATTAACAAGAATAGTACCCCTCAATCCTTCCTAAATTAAAAAAAAAAAAAAAAACTCACACACTTGAAAGATTTAGTCAAACTCATTCAAAGGAAAGATATCAATGTCACACTAGATTTATAATAAACACAGGGAACAGAAAAGACTTTATATCCTTGTTTTAACAGCTATATATGCTGCAGCACTTATTTTGCCACTTCAATTCCTATCTTCTTAACATGTTGCCTAGCTCTAAGCTCACAGATGTATAGCTGTTCCTTAAAGACCTGTGTCACTACAAACGCTTTCAAATATGGTTTTAGGAGAGGGATTTGACCTTAACACACTTTGCCAATATCATCCATAGTTCAGAAGCTGAAGTTGAAGACTAGTTAACCTTCCAGTAACACATGCTGTTCTCACTTCTGGCAATATGTTACAGCCCTCGCTTAGTGAACAGTAAATTTTCGAAGAAAGTCCTATTCAAGAGCTGAATATATTTAGCATGCTACTGGGAGCTCTGTCCAAATGATACATTGAGTCATTGGAACAAGCATTACAAAAGCTGATTTAGTGGTAAATACAAGTTAACAGTGCAAATACTCCCCAGAAAGACAGAGTTAGTTTCTACACTTCTTTCTAAGTTTATTTTGCAACCCTTGCCTGTATTCTGGAGCCCTAAGTGTCTTTGCATAACAGTTATGTTATGTATATCAAAAGCTTTAGCCTTTGGGAAAATACTTGCTGAATTAACTGCAGTATCTGCAATGATACCATTCTATTGACTGGTAAGGTGCCATTCTCATGTATGCAGTAAAGATCTGGGAGAGCAGGTACTTTGTTAAAGTCAACTTAGTTTAAACATACACATTCCTGACACGTGAACTCTGAAATGTGAAAGATATTAACTGTTGTGTTATTACTAATACATTAGTAATATTATACAGCAGAGGTGCTAATTAATGAGAAGCTTAACATGAGACAGCAACATGAACATGCAGAAAGGCAACCGTATGTGTGCTGAACTCCACCCAAGGCAGCATGGCCAGCAGCGTGAGGGAGGGGATTCTGCCCCTCTGCTCCACTCTGGAGACCCCACCTGGAGTGCTGCACCCAGCTGTAAGGGCACCAGCACAAAAAAGATTTGTTGGAGCAAGTCCTGAGAAGGGCCATGAAGATGATCAGATGGCTACAGCACCTCTCCTATGAAGACAGAGAGAGCTGGGGTTGTTCAGCCTTGAGAAGGGAAGTGTCCAGGGAGAATTGACAGCCTTCCTGCCTCAAGAGGAAAGTACAAGAAAGCTGAAGGGCGACTTTTCACAAGGGTATGTAATGATGGACAAGGGGTGGTAGCTTAAACCGAAAGAGAATATATTTAGATCAGATATTAGGAAGAAATGTTCTGTGCAAGTGTGATGAGTCACTGGAACAGTTGGTCAGAGAAGTTGTGGTTGCCTCAAGCCAGGCTGGATAGGCCTTTGAGCAAACTGGTCTAGGGGAAGGTGCCCCCACCTGTGACAGAGGAGTTGAAATGAGATGATTGGTCCCATTGAACCTAAATTATTCTGTTACTCCATGATCTAACACAGGAAGTTAGATATCAGATGGGCTATTCAATGTACCTAACCGAAACAGAAACTTTCAAAAATACCTTTGCATGCCAGCCTGCTTCATGTTGTTATCTAATTTTAATATATTTTAAAATATTATTAATGGGCTATAAGCATGCATTTTCTACATAAATGGGAATTTCATAATTTAGGCATTTACATTGGAAATGTGTGTTTGTGTGTGTGTGATGTACAATTTGTCCTTATACGGGAGGAAGCTATGATTGAATATCCATGATCAGTGTCCAATTTAAAAAAAATAAAATTACACCTTTAAAAATGATATTGTGGAATGAAAGAAATTATTTCTTATGCCCTTTTATAAGAAAATAAGTTGGGTTCCTATGGGGTTTTAAAATTTTTTTTTCCAGCTTTAGTGTTATCAACAAACAAATTCAAATTAATAGATATATTAATTATCAAATTTACATTAATTACTCTCAGCAGACAAAGATAATTTTGATCACATCTATGCCCTGCTAAACACTTGTGAAGAAACCTAAAAGATTTACAGGAAAGACAGAAAGCCAGAATGTAACCAATAATTTTTATAGCCTGATTTACTTTGCTGCCACAGAGAAGAGCACACATAGGCTTTCACCTGTGTTTGAGTATGCAAAATTTGTCTCCATAGATTGGAAAATTAGGATTACAGAATTCACATTTTTTACCCCTTTATAATTTTATGCTTCATGATATTGTGGAATTCTAAGCAGAAGTTAAAAAATAAAATTATAGTTCATTGATAAGTCTAAATTACTTCTATGATATTATTTCTGTTCCTTAAGAATAAGTAAGAAAATGTTTGAGGAGGTTTTGTTTAATTTTCTAAGAATTAGCTTATTTTTATTTTCAAAACTTTTTCTCTTGATTATATATGTCATGGTTTGTGAACAGAAAATCAGTTTGAATTGCTAATTCAGTTTCCTTCTATTCTTTCCAAGTATTTTGACTATTCCAACTCAGCTTCCTGAAAACCTGCATGAATTTATAAATTAATTTACTATAAATATTTTTTTTTTCAGATAAGATTTTCCTAGAGAAAAAACCCACCCTGACTAATCAACCACCATTACGACAGATTGACTTTACAGTGATAAGTATTATCTTTCCATCATTGTCTCAGACTGTGCGTGTTTGGTTTTTATTTGATATGTGTTCCAAGAAATTTCTGTTACTTTTCTAAACCCATATTTATATCTTTAGCTGTGAAATCCACAGTTTTAAGGTCAAGTTTAAAATTGGAGACATTGCTTATTTTTGCCAGGCCAAATTTGTCCTTTAATAATCATTAGTGTATATTAACAAAAGAAATTAAGGTGTTTGTGAAGAAATAAGGTGTAAGGGCTGACAGGCCCCTGTCCTGGCAGGAAGCCCCTGTTTAGATAAAGGAGACTGCACAATCTCCAGATGTGGAGATAGATCTTCTAGGAAACTGTATGTAAAATACCCTAATACCCATTGGTTTCTCACCCTTTCACACCCACCTCTGTACCCCCATAAAAGAGACCCCTCTGCCCTGAGTCGGCGGAGGATCCGTCTCTTGTCCCCCCTTCGCGGAAGATGGAAGAATAAAGCTGCTTCTGCGGAACCCCAGAAGGACCTCTCCTCTCTCTGTTCGGGCCTGGCCATGGGGGGTTTGCCTTGCAGAGCAGAGCTGAAATCACTGCTGAATCACTGAGAGCTGATGGCTGCTGAGCCAGGCATCTCTGCAGGCAGCCCCGGCCGACAGCTGAGAGAAGCCACGACCCCCTGGGAGACGGTTCCTCACGGGATCACCTCTCTGGGTCCGCTACGGCTTCTTGGGTCTGAGCCTCAGACCCCATCCAGCACCGGACAGGCGAACCCCAGCCTTACTACTTTAATAAGGTTTACTGTTAAGATTATTTAAAAAGTGTTTGGCAGAAACAAAAACCCCCAAACAGCTGAACAACTACAGCTGAGTAAAGTCAAATTTTTGGATCAAATTAATAATTTTATGGAAGTTAAATGGAAAGAACTAGAGTGCTTTGACACTTAATCTCTGCTTTCCTAAATAATCTTTAAATCAGGAAGAGGAACTCAGATTCCTCCCTCTCAAGCAAGTGTCCAACAAAGCAGACTCCTCTGATGTTATCCCTCTCATTTAGCTGTATATCTATTACATTAAGCTGCTTAGAATGTGTGTTGATTAAACTAAATTTTCCTTCATCAGTACAGATTTTTACTGTAAAGTGCCATCCATCTCACTCAAACTACTTCTCAGCATACTATGGAATTGCAGCCAGGCCAGTTGGTGCCATCATCTTCCTCCTCATCCTACCTCGCCCAAGAGCCAAATCATCAAAACTAAAGACCTATTTTCTTGCATTACTGAGAATTTTCTTGCATCTGATATTTTCTCCTGGTTGGTTCCATGTTCACATTATGTCTGCAGATCTTATATTTTCTAATTCTGCATAATCACAAAACTCCCCATGTTTCTCTTTAAAATTTTGATTTATGTCTTACGAAGTGTGCTATGAAATTTTGTTTTGTCCTAGTTTGCTCTCAAATTCTAACATTTTAGTGTCATAGAAGACTAATGATAGTTATAACAAATCTATGTCTCAACCCATGTAAAATGTCAATTGTTTAGTCAGCTAAATGTTTTGTGTTTTTATTGATTTGCCATCAATAACATATGCTAAAAACCACTCCAAAGGCTTCATGATAGCTAATCGTGCCTCTCAGAACTCAATGATGCACAAAACACATTAACTCATATTCCCATCATATATTCTTTTCTATGGCAGTGTTAAAAATGATCCTACAAAATTAAGTTTTCTGAGGTTTTAAAAATACACTGTTATCAATGTAATTAGAAGTTAAAGAATTTTTAACATTTTATTAATGACTAATATTACATAGAAGCAAATGTTACAACCAAGCAGTTACTTCTCCTTTCTTGGATAGGTCAACAGTTTTGTTTGCACCATGTTCTAACATGTAGGGGCATATATAGGAAGATTGATGTTAAGTTTTAGTCACACTTTTTAGCACATCACTAAGGCTGGATGTCACTGAAAGCATTGAGCGGGTAAACAAGACAAAGAATGCTTTGGATAACCAATCTTCAGTAGTGATTTTAATTCTCATTCAGGTGAGAATCTAGATGCATTTCTTCAAGCAGGCCAGGGATGTCACTAGTTTCTTTGGTATTTGCCTTCGTTTCATTGATATTAATAGAACTTAAAGTTGTTATACATCAGTTCCAAACCTCCCTTGATGTTTGGTCCCATTGATTCCAGAGGAGGGCTCAAATCTTTGGGAAGCTAGAAACCTCTGCTTTGTTGGTAGGATGCTAAAGATAAGTGCTCTTTCATTGATTTAGATTAATCATACAGAAGCTCTATAGATTTTTCTATCTTTTGTAATTATACATAACACTTTGAGATGACCTTAAAACTAGGAGAATCCTACTGTAATCACCTACTTACCACTGGCATTTAAACAAACACAAAACACTTCACAAAGCTCAAAATGTTCTGTGAATTTCCTTTCAGAGGTACAATGGGAATAGTGAAATACTTTTGTGATTTATATTGCACTTAAACTTTATCCTCACTACTATATGCAAATCCACTTTAGAACACATATTGCAGATGGATATTTAAGGGATTTTGAAAATTCATTCTCTTGGGGATGAAAGTTACAGCCAGAGCTAGACCTGTGTAAAAATATTTAATAAATGCAGTCAAGTCTGCCAGGTATAGTCCTTTCAAGCAATTACTGATTTTATAATTTTTTTTTACATACAAATTATTACAGTTCATGTTGATAACTCAGTCAAATAAAAATAAATCTTAAAAATTAATTGGCTTAATTGAATATACTAGAAAATCTTTTTTTCTTGTGTAACCAGTCAGTCATTGTATTGACTTCTCTTTTAATTAAAATGTGACAACCAAACTATTTCATATTTCATCAAACAATTTAAACTTTAAAAGATAAATTATATAAATGTTTACTGGATTTTGTTTGCATATAATCTAAAATTATTTTTAAATAATCCCTTTATTATGATATGTTAACTGCTAACTAATCAGAAAGCCTATTTCGTGCCCAGTTCTCAGTTTGAAGGTATGACTTGTCCCAAGGCTGACTGAGGCAGTAAAGAGACAATGACCTCTGGCAGGCAGCACCTATAGCCTATAAAATGAGTTCAATGTTAGTTAACTTAAATCAAATAATATAGTTACTTATCAGTTTTTGGCTCAATTTTTTAATATTCAATTTCTGACAAACCAAAAGAAGCATTCTAAAAGTTTTTCTTGTTGGAACCGGAGGTTGTAGGGCAAAAGCACTGCATAGGGGTAAAATGAGTAAAGCTGATAATGGAACATAAAGATTGGTTTCCTGAAATGCAGTGAAAATAACAATGTTATTATATGGGCAAAAGATAATTTTAAACAATAGCGTGAATTGAGTAAAAATGAGTGGGCATCCCTGTCCATAGTTTCACAGCTGGTGACTTATTTTCATATGTGAATTTTTCATTTTATGACACCCACTTATAGAATCTGACTTGTCTACCAAAGCCCAGAATATTCACAGAAATACTTATTGGCAGAGTTTCATCCATTAAAACCAAAGAAAAATATCTTGACCATAAAGTTTTTGGTAGGGTAATCAGAGAATTCTTCCCTGGCTGATTCTACATGATGATAATTTCCATATAAAAGCAAGGAGATTGCTATTATCTAAATTACCATTTTGTATATATTCAATTGCTTCTACAGTCTTGAAAAGTAGAAGGATGTAATAAGTTTTAGCACCTTTTAAAAATTAAATTCATCCACTGTGATAAGAGCACGACCGAAGATTTGCCACAGATCACTGAACCATTTAACAGATATTCCACTAACCTTTCTGCTCCATCTGAACCTGAACAGCCTTCTCACAGTGCAATCAATGAAATGAGCCTGCCCATTCCTAATGACCGCTGCAGGGATACAAAGTTCTGAGTCCTGGAATACTACAAACACTAAACTATGCCAAGTTTTTCCAGATATCTTTGAAGACACTTGTGATATGCCATCATCTGAGATTTCACACTTCTACCTGGGAAATTTTCTGACACAAAAAAATATGGAGAATGAATGCTAAGTAATTAAATTACATTTAAAATCATGCACTAAATAGATCAATCATGAACTTCAACATTTTAATATTTATTATTTTAGAAAAGAGAACTGAAAAAGGTTGTAGAACAACTTTTGAAAACTTCTGGGTAGGAACTCATTATATCTTTCCATTGATAGCAGGCTTAGACAACTGTAACAAAGACCTCATTAAATTTTTTATTCTATACATAAGAAAGGAATTTTTATACTTTCATTTATACTTGCTTCTCTTCAATTATGTGAGACTTTTCCATGCACATAGTTATTCAGGCCTACTTGGGGTTGGTGATATAATTTTGCAGAGATCAATGTGTAGGGCTGTGCGCCCTTGGCACAAGAGCCCTCTGCCCTCCTTTGGAGGAGAGAGGCCTGAGGACAAAAAGACTTTCCCCAAAAATAAGCAACCTTCCTCTGGGTCATGGTGACAAAGTGAATGACCCTCAGAAGGCCTTGTTTCTATATGGCAATAGCCTGTACCCTGTTGGCTAATTGGTTTCTACCCCAGCCCCTGCCTTTCCCTCAAAAAGCCCCTGTTTCTGCTTCTGACCAGGGAGCTTTTGTCCCTGGCCTTCCCTTCACAGGGGCTGCTGGACAATCGAAGCTGCTTCCTTGGAATTGCCAAACGAGGCTCCTGTTTCTCTACCCCTGAGGTCTGGCAGGGTGATTTCACAGAAAGCTGAATCTCAAGAGCTGGAATCACTGTAGCTGAGAAATCACTGCACTTGCTGGAATCACCCACTGCCCAGGGAGGCCCTGCCACCATCCCTGGAAGAGCTGTTCTTTGCAGGATGCTCTCTCTAGGAAGGTCACAGCACACCAGTGCTAACCAGGATCAGACCCCCTGTGACAGTTCAAGGGAAAGAGAAATTGGTCCTTTTGTGAAGCAAAACAAGAATGAAGTAGAAAAATGAAGAATATGTTTTTGTATCATTCAATAAAGTACTAGATATAAAACAGTAAATATCACTGGTTAAAGATAATTGCATCTACAATAGGCTTTACAATCAATAGCATCATGCAGAGCAAGTCCAGAGTAGGGCCATGAAGATTAGCAGGTGGCAGGACCACTTCTCCTGTGTAGACAGGCTGAGAGAGCTGGGGTTGTTCAACCAGAAAGGAAGAGTCCAAGGGAGATCTTACAGCAGTCTGCCGGTACCTGAAAGAAAGCCTGCAAAGAAAGCCAGAGAAGTACTTTTCACAAAGGTGTGTAGTGACAGGACAAGACATGATAGCTTTAAATTGAGAGTAGGTTCAGTTCAGATATTAGGAAGAAATTTTTTACTGTGAGGATGGGTGAGGCTCTGGAAGAGACTGCCCAGAGAAGTTGTTGCTGGCTCATCCCTGGGAGTGTTCAAGTCCATTTTGGA
The DNA here is from genome assembly GCA_020086605.1 of Lanius collurio. Classification (NCBI taxonomy): domain Eukaryota; kingdom Metazoa; phylum Chordata; class Aves; order Passeriformes; family Laniidae; genus Lanius; species Lanius collurio. Next base: position 13,249,042 of record JACBWW010000011.1, on the reverse strand, counting down.
TAGGACAACCTGGCCAAGTGGAAGATGTCCCTGCCTGTGCCAGGGAGGTTGGAACTAGATGATCTTTAAAGTCCCTTTGAACCCAAACCATTCTATGATTCTATGATTTAACATTGAGATTGATACTTTGTACTGATTAATCCATACTGGCCTGGGTGATTGGTATAGTACAGAAAGATAAGCAGTAACAGCAGTAGAACATATCTTAGATGAACCTTATTCCTTAGATAGAAACAGGATAATTTAGTTCAGAAAATCTGAGCTACATCTTTCCAGTAATTTTTAAATTTATTTTATATTTCACAGAAGTCCAGGACTCTTAAAATTCAACATGTTTATTTTTACATCTTTAATAATTGTGCTATTGATGTTTCACAACAGGAACAAAGTTCCAAGGTGTACTAAAACTCACAAACATTACAGCATCAATAAAAACAACAAAACACAAAGAAAAACAATAATAAATACCCAATATTAAATCGTTGCATAAATTTTGTCAATTTTTCAAGAGTACCTAAATTATCTTTCAAGTTTAATTCAAAGTCAGTATGACTTCATTTCTCAGTGATTAATCACTTTTAAAATTAGAGTTCACATAAGTGACAAATAATTGAAAATGTTCTAGAAATTAATCACAATATCTTAGCATGCAAGAGAATCAGGAGATCTCTTAGCCCAGTTGTTTTCATACAGCTTGATGTCAGAATTACTGAGGTAAACTCTTTGCATGTGTTTTTTAGGTTTTTAAAGCATTAGACCATTTTTCACTGTCGCCACCATATCTTGGTTTCTGACCAGTGTTACCTTACCCAGTGGTCCCACAGGATCTGTGGCCTAGTTCACAACTTAAAAGGACTGCAACAGACACAGGCAACTCCTCAAAACTGGGACAGTTCTTACCTACAGCACCACACAAAATGTCCAACCCACTAAACTTGCAGTGCATGCACACAGAACAAAGATTGATAAGCTGTTAGACCTAACTCCATGAGTGTAAGTTGTGCCCAGGGCCTTCGACAGAAGGTCATTTGTGACATTTATTTGCAGTTCTCAGCTCTGCCCCACTTCTGTTTGTAGAAGCAGCCGCCACAGGTGAGCTCTGTGACCCAAAACAAAGATAAATTAATGTCTCTGAAAGTTTGGTACGCATGAGCCAAATTTTCCAAAAGGAAAATGTTTTATGCAGTTCTTCATTCTTACTTCAAATATTTACTATACTGCTAAAAAAATGAAAAAAAAAATTGAAACAGTCATATAATGAAAGTTATTGTTTTGTTTTGTTTCCTGGTACTTACCACACAGGTCAGTAAGTTCATAAATACCAGCCTGATGTATTCTGATACACCGCTGTAGTACTTTCAGTGATGTAACTTCTCAGCTTGGCTACCTTTGCAAACTCCCATCTAGACATTTGCTAAGTAGTGATCACTCGTGTGCCCTTTAGATGAAATTCAAAACACAAGAAAGAATTTTATAATATTTTTTAAATAAATTATTTGGGATAGGGAAGAAAAGGACACAGCAATAAAAAGTTGTTAGCATGTCTAAAAGGTGAGCCAGTGGCCATATGTTTGTGCAAATATACCAGGTTTGAGAAGGTGGATTTTTATTATATGGATTAATGATTACATGGATAGGTTGGAAGGGGAAGAAATTGATTTTATGTTTTCCAAGTGACAGCATCTCTAACAGAGGTTGTGTCATTGTACGAACTAAGCCCTGTGCAAACTGAAACATCTCAGTGCAGAGCTAAGAGTAAGTTCAGCATACGTTTATCCCATCCGTTATCCACTGCTTCAATAAATTAAGCTTGTGCTTTATTACAGTATGCATTACGTATTTCATCAGTACAGCTGAAAGCTTTTTTTGTTTCCTGTGCATTTTCTGCTACATCCCACTTTGTTGAACGCGTAGGTTTGCAAATGAAAATTTCCTTGTCCTTTTCATTCTCTTTACCATTTCTCTTTAATTCCTTGTTTTAACTTTATTTTTTATTTCCTGAAAGAGCTCTGTTCAAAAATTCTTGAAGAACAGTAATTTCAGTCTATCCTAGTCCTCTGCTACAGAAGAGACTTCCCTTCAATTTAACTTCCAAACTTGTCTCTTATTCCAAAGTTTCATTTTGAACAAGTTTCACTGCATCTTTTACAGCCCTGTGCTTTATAATTTTTCTTTGAATTTTGCTTCTGTTCTTTACTTCATTCTTTTCTTATATCGCTTCTGTTCTAGCACTTCATTATGCTCTTTTGTGATTCTTAACACAAATACATGTTTTCATTTGATATTTACACCTTCCTAATACACAAACACTTAGGATATATCAGTCTAAATCACCGTTTTGCAAAGTTTTAAATGCATTTTGTGTTAATAATTCTTCATTTGTCTGTTCTTAAAGCACCTCAACCATTTCTTGGTGTTCTTTAATTTCCCTGTAATTGGCACGAATAGTATTGACTTGCACATATTTATCTCCCTGTACTTTGCTGGTCAGTAACTTTTACTCCATTAGCATTTGGATAATAGTTGGGATTCTAAAATATAAACTTAACTTTAAAAGGCAAAGCAAATATTTGCATGCACTGCTGTAAATATTTTCTCTACACATCAGACTTTTCAGTTTCCCAACTAAGCAACAGTCCAGCACATTTATTCTTTGAAATATCAAGCAACAGAGCTTTTTGCTACCTTGGGGAGAGTGGGCTTCATCACCACCATCTACATTTTGAGCATTCTTTTTTTTTGTTCCATCTTAATAATGACATACAATGACCTACATTAGCAATAGAGTGCAGTGCAACAATAGCATATTTCCATACATGTATTTTTCTTCAAACACTTAAACTGTTTATTTGTGGCCCACAGAGAAGCCTGCAGTGGGTTTTCACTGAATTATCTCAGTCATGCAGAAAAAAACTAAAATGTGCTTTTAAGTAGAATGAGGATGGAAAGGGAAAAATAACAAGGGAGATAAAGTCCTCTATGAGGTTGATGCCTGACGAGGCCTCCCAGAAGACAGGAGCAAGGCATAAAAGTAGGTATTTATTTGAAAGACCTTCAATGGTACCTCCTGGGGAGCCAGAGGCAATTGCCAAGATGGACCCCAAGATGGACAACAGGTCACGAGTTCTTTACACTTTTATAGGTTTGGTTAATTTGCATATCAGGGTTAATTCTCCAATTAAAGCTTCAATTTACTGATGTAATTTCCCCTCCTCTTGCCCCCCCTTAGAGGCTCTTTGTTTTATACTTTTTAGGCCTAGGAAGGTCTAGATGTCCTTGAAGAGCAGGCCTGGAGAGGCTTTGTTATGTCTGCCTAGAATGAGAGAGAGAAAATTAACAAGCTAGAAGAAACTCCAGAGTTACACACTAAGCAGAACAGGATTTGAAAAATATAAAAGTTAAAACCTAAGGCATCAAGGTAGTTACCACTTTACCTGTTTTTTTTCAAATTTTAACACCTAAATCATCCTCTGTACATGGATTTGAATAGAATTAGATTTGAGAGACAAAGAAAGCCCAGGGCAAAACTGGCGTAGAGGTGTAAATGGACTCTCAAGGGAAATGAAAGGGTATAAAAATTCCCTGTGCTGAGGATTTCTCATGGTGAAGAGATGAGTTCCTTGACTGTAAATTATATTTGAATTAAGGTTGAGAGAAATAAAATTTTAGAGCTGTTGTCATAGGGGTCTGGGAAACATTTTCCCAGGCCAACCAGGACTGATATTTAGGTTGTCTTCTAGGCCTAATTTATCTCTGGAGAGAGTGGGTACCCTGGCTTGTGGTCAGCCAAGCTTTATGGCCAGGGCTGAGTTGGAGAGACCTGGAGTTATGACAGGAAGGAGCTGGGAAGAGTCCTCTAAAGCAATTTAAGGCTTGATGCTTGTGTCTGGGCTGAAGGGTATCTATTCCAGGTTTGGCTCTTGCCTTGGAGATCAAGGGAATGATCTCCACCAGAAATTTTTTCACCTATCCCTATCTTCCCTTGTAATTCTCTCATAAAGGTGACATGCAGAGCTGTACAATCAAATGGGAGTAACTCTTATAACGAGGTACAGGTTACAACTTGCTGCACCATGTACAACTTTCCATTTAAATATTTTTTACTCATACTTAAAGACATAGCAGATATCTCCTCTGTTCATGGACCTCATGGCAGCTCTCATGCCTAATTTTGCTTGAGGTCCTCAAATTCTCAGATTTAGTCATGTTTCAGGATTGGTTGACCAAAAAAAGGGGCAAGAAGCCTTTTTTCCCCCCATTTTTTCAGCATATAGTGACTGCGTAAATTCATCTTGTTGACAGTATCCTGATAATAAACAACTTCAATTCTTTTTTTATGTTTCAGTCTTCTTTTTATGTTCTTTTATATCTTCTTTATATTATAAGAGCATATATGCACATGAAGACACAAACATCTACAGCCAAAATTTCTGTCAAATATGCACCAGCTAAGTGCCAATAGAGACTCAAATTCTACCATACTTAAGTTTAGATTCTTTCATTGAGCTTCCATTGTGAAGAACATTTTTCTTTGGATGATGGTAAATATAATAGAAATTTAAAGATAATTAAGTGGTGCTCTGTAGCACTGTAGAAGAGTAGGGTGAAATATTTTTCTTCTCTTTCTGAAACATCAGAAATAACACTCATGAGAGTTATAAGAAGAGTTTAGTAAATTAATTTTCTGTGTAGCATAACAAGAATTGTAAGAGGGCAAGAATATTTAACCTTAGCTTTGACTGGAACAGTGTTATATTATATTGCTTTTTTGGTTGGTTTTTTTTATTTTTTGTTTGTGGGTTTGTTCATTTTGCTTTAGTAAGTTTAGATAAGATGCAGTAATAATCACAAAATTAAAAGTTTACTTCTAAAGCAACCAGAACTTATTCACTCGTTGCTCCGAATCAATGTTCAAAGGTTAAAGGGCTTTCTAACACAATGGAAGAAAATTAAAAACAAACACAAATCTATCATTTCTGCTAAAAGTTGCATTTATAGGTGATAATGGATTTATTCTTTTTTTCCCTGCATAAAATGAATCTTTTCAGAGCATGGTTGCCATTCCCTAATTAAGAATTCACAAATATGCCATGTAAACGTACATAATTTATTCCCATCATATTGAAGGTCTGGGAATTTTGCCAGTGAATGAAACATTGTATTCCATAGGAACAACGAAACGAATACTTCTGTGTCTGATATGAGAGATTCATTCCTTAAACTGACATTGTCATAAATCTAAATTAGAGCAAACAGTGAAGTCAGGTTAATATCTAATCAGTCTTTCAGCTCGGGACTTCAGAGGCTTGAAATGGTGATTACTTAATAAGGCAAAGAATATCCAAACCTTTAAAGGCAGATATGAATGAGCTTTGCTGTCAACCTACTTTCCTCTTTGGAAAACAGAAGCTGGTGTTGCCACTAATCTCTGCTTTTTTATGTGTTCCAGAAGGCAAGTTTGGGACTTTGATGACTTAAGGGGGTATTTGTCATGTTATAGTTGCCAGCAGCTGACTTAGTGCACAGCCAGGGAATGAGGCAGACGTACGACCAGATGGAAGAGTAATCTCAAGGGGATTGCCTTTACAGGAAAAATTAAAAAAAAAAAAAAAAAAGAAAAAGAAAAGGGTCTCAATATCTCTGGCTTCTGGCAGTATGACCAAAGCATCATGAGCCTTTGTCCTTCCAAAAAATCCCATCAAGGTTTCACATAAACTTCAATAGCAATAAGCCCATGTCACAGGCTGTATTCATTTCTACCTGGAGAATGACAGTATGTCACTCTTCTTTATTTAATAGTAACAGAAAAAGCAGTCAGAGCATAATCTGGAGTCCTGGCTTCTCACAATTTTCCCTTCTTCTGTTTCACATATGCTGTAACAAATTGGCTTCCTGTGCTATGCCCCAAGTATCTAATGTAAAATATAATCAAACTGGAGAAACTAAATAAGAGACACTGATGCCATTCTCAGGGGCTCATATTTTACAACTATCTTAGTATTTGTGACCTCTTTAAAACTGAAGACTTTCTTGTATGTACTCTAGAAGCCAAGCAGGTAACAGTATGGAAATCTGGCTTTAATCTGGTAGAGAATAAAAACATATCAGAGATACATTAAAATGACTCCTGCCTACCATAATTTTAAACAAACATTCGCTACTACTGCTGATCTTCCCACTTTGTAATAATTTGCCTTTAAAGCTTCCACTATCATGCCTCTGCATTGTGTCCATGGGTATAGACTATCAGCATGGTTTTGTTGGATAAATTAGTGCACATATTATGACATTGAAACAGAAAAACATGCATTCTGATTTATGTCTCTGAGGTTAAAAACATTCTTTACTTTTCTTTTTTTTTCTTTTTGAGAAAGAGAATAGAGTTGATATTATGAGATATTTAAAGAATATTTAAAAGAAATATGGTGGTTTTAGCAGTTTAGAAGTGGCAGAGAGCCCATAGTTGATAGACAGGTTGCTATGAACAATCAAACAAGGTGGTAACGCCTCTGTGATGACATATTTAAAGAAGGATGAAGCATGGGAAGATCCTGCTTCCCCGCTGAGGGGTGGCAAGGGGAGGGGCCACCAGGCCATATCCCAGACTGGGCTGAGGCCCCCCCCAGAGCAGTGGTGTGGGGCCAAGCAGCTGGGAGAAAGCCACCCCGGAGCTGTGAGCAGCCACGCAGACAGAAAATCCCTCTCAACTGAGGCCAAGATTCATCTGAGGCCGCCACAGCCCGCACGGTGCCAGAGGGCCCCTGGGGCTGGTGGGCCCTTCCGCGCAGCAGGCACAGCTTGCACTGAACCGAGCAAAAAACGCACACAACCAGCAAAAAAAGACAGGGCTAGCCTTTCCCCAATGCAGAGCCCAAACAAGATCAACTTCTCAACTGAAAACTTTGAGATACCAACTTTCTTCCAAGTCAGAGAAAAGGGAAAGTGATGTCATGTGAGGAGGCTAACATGGCGGCGCCACAGTTGGTTTAGGAAAAGAGCAAGACAAAGCACTCTCAGTGCCAGAGCTGAAATTCTCCTGCAAGCCGTGGTGAGGACTACAATACAGCAAGTTGTTTTCCATGTAATTCATTAGATGAGGTACATGGGGCTGTGCAGGAATCCACGTGCAGCCTGTGAAGGAAAAGTGCTCACGCCAGAGCCTATAGATGCTATGAAATGCTTTTCAAAATTGAAGAAGAGAGCCTTTGCTTTCAGGCTGGAATAGCTCATTGTTAAAAGACTAAAACCCCATGACTATTATGACCTATGATGGCAGTTGTGAGAAAACCACAAGATTTGGTGAGAGGGATTTTTTTAACAGCAGCAGATTCAGGGGACTGTTGTTTGTGAAATTAAAGCCGTGCTGGAGAAGTTCACGGAGAACTGTCTTCCATGGAATCCCACGGCACAGCAGAAAAAACTCTTTTCCATAAACATAAAGAAAAACTCTTAAGAAATTAGGCACTGGCCAAAACCCCATGTTTGTTTCCCTTGCACAGTTTGGTGGAAAACGGGACATACTGGAAGAGAAAATTTTTCTCAAAGTTTGCTTTGGTTTCTCATTACTCTTTTTACTTTAAATTCTGTTAGTAATAAATCTTCTTTATACTGTTTTCTTGAAATTTTTCTGTTTTCCTCAATAATCCTTATTTTATCTCATGAAAATTAAGTTTTAATTTCCCCTTCTCAGCTATAGCAGACACAAGTAAGTAAATAGTTCTCTGTGGTGCTTGGCGCCTGACCAGCATCAAACCACCACAACAAAAAACATCAAAATTGTGGAGAAGGAAAGGCATTTTTCTCCCTCAGAATTTGAAAGTTCAAGGTAGACTTCTCAACCATTTCTTTCTGATCAACATATTCTAACTTAAAATTCATTCTAAAAAATACTCTTTCTTGCAAATATTATTTAGGACTTTTGAAATTCAGAGAAATGGCACGAATATCCCCAAAAGTGTTAAAGAAACAACTGGACGTGGCAGTTAGTGCTATGGTTTAGTTGATATGGTGGTGTTTGGTCAAAGGTTGGACTCTATGATCTTGGAGGTCTTGTCCAACTTAAATGATTCTGTGATTCTATATGTTAATCTTTGGGATAAAATTCTAAGAGTTTGTCACGACAGAGTAAATCATCTATCTCTGCTCTGAAAGTCCAAGTGTGTATTATTGCACCCATGATTTATCTATTTCTTTTAAAATAAATTGTACTTTTAGAGGTCAACTCTCTTAGCTGAATCTGAGCAAAACAGTGCAGTAGCACCTCTTAGTTATGAGTGCTCAGTGAGAAACTGTCACCAAGTGAGGCAAAGCTTTCCCAAGAACCTCAGGTACACTGTGATAAATCAACAGAATTCATCTGAAACCAGCTGAGACTACACAAGGAAGTTAATCACCTTGAACCTCTTCTAGTTTTACAGAAGAATTTTCGTTGTTGTGTAAAGTAAATTCTTCTTAAAAGTGAATGGAGAGTTTGGTTATATTCATCAAAAGAATAGTAATTGCAGCAAGGACTGCATGGAGAGTGATGTGAATTAGTGAAAATGTGCAGAATTGGTCAATTCTTGCTGTAGAGTTGTTTGGCAAGACTGCCAGCATGGGCCAAGAATGACAAAGAAATCATCTCATTTTAGATTTCAAGGGTGTGTTTCTGGATGCTGGTGTAGATCACTGATCTATTGAGAGGCAACAGTGAACTAGGAACAACAGTGCTTTCTGTAACTGGAAGGGAGGGGGAAAATGTCTCCCAGCAACCCTCCTGCATGAAGGTGAAAATTTTTAGAAGGAGAGGGAGAGACAAGGTTTCTCAGTCACGGGAGGGATAAATTTGAATAATTAGGTCTTCTGACTGAAAAGAAGAAATTTATCTTAATGTTATTTTGGCATATAGTATAACCTTTCATTTCAAAATCTCTGGTTAAACCTGATCTTTTTTAAGACAAATTAAAAATTGTCATATCCCACATTTTACTAGATTACCTGATTTTATTTTTTTTTTTTCCATGATAGAGATGCTTATGACATCCCTGATATCTTTTCCTTCAACTTGTTTTTTTGGTTCGGAGTTTAACTAAACTCTATGCATTTTTCATCTTAAAAGGAATAATGCCAACACCCAGTCACCATTTGAAAATTTCAGTTTGAAGCCCAGTGGATAAGACACCAGGATCACTTACACCAAGCCTAGTGGTATTTAAAATTTGTTTTGTCAGTTCCAAAATAGTCCAGCTAATTGAAATGTCACTCTCTGCTAGATGATGCACAGTACTTAACAGTGGTCATTTTTCAGTGAACTTACATCTAAAGAGAATGACAGGAGTAAAAGAAATAAAAATAAAATATTAAAAAATTAAAAACTTCATAATAGTAAGAGAGGAAGATCAAGAGAAAAAAAAATAACCCATACAATTCTATTTGGTCTTTTTTTAGGTTTCTTCTTTCTTTCAGCTTGTTTCAAATCACTAATCAAAACCACTTCCCTACTAGTAGGCTAGAAGAGGGATTTAGTTATTGGATTATATCTTGAACATCTGCTGATAGAAGGTGGATGAGAATTCAACATGAACCATGATCTGGTACCACCTGTCTCTCATAACACAAAGGAGTTGCCAACAGCCCCAAAATGCCTGAGGACTGAGCTTGTTGCTGAATGAGTCAAGATTCTGCGGGAGGTCAGCGTTGCAATCTGGGACAGAACCAATGCAGACCCAGCATGGAGGACCCATACTAGAAGGGATTGTGTTATACCCAAGCCACTAGACAGGGGTTGCTGGAGTTTGAAAATCCAGCTCAACATAGTGCAACAATACAACTGTGATTCAAGAAAGTCAGGGATGTAGGAAGCTACCAGAAGTATAATAAATGTCCAGAAAGGTAAAAATTAAAAAACCCAAAACATTGGCAATGACTGTCATGACTGTCAACAAAATAACAGAAACTCGATAAATACCTTCTAAAATCCACAAATCTAATATTCTAACAGAATGATTTTGTACTCTGTACTCCCTGGACCTGATATAAACTTTCTTCTCTCAGAGACCAGACAAAGCTGTAAGAGAATTCAAATAGCGCTCCTTGCATGAGCACAAATCTTTTTTGATATCCAGGTTTTCCTTAGTTGCTGGTAACTTTGATTCCAATTGGACATATTTTTAAATCAATTGATTTTTTTAATAACCCAAACTTCTACCATTTAAAATACATTATGAAAAGGACTGCTTAATTATCTAACCTAATATTAACAATGACTTCTGAAAATTTACAATTAAAATTATTATAAATAAGAATAAAAATTGAATAAATAAATTAAACAAATAAAAATTACATTGTCTCTCATGACTTGATATAGAAAAGAAAAGTATCTCTGAAACAAAAATTTATGTAATCACTTGATTATTTTCTGTAGGAGTGAACCATATATTTATATCTCTTTTATCTCTAGTTTAGTTTTCCATTCTAATGAACAAATAAAATGTTAAAAACTAAAATAGAAAGTGTACTCATTATCACTCAGACATAACTATATACTCTGACTCCAGTAGATTAACTGATGTCAGAACAGTAGAATAAATATAAATTATTGTAATGTGAGAAGATTAATAAATAAATCCCATAGTGGTAAAAATGCCACGATATCTGTGTGGTTTATTTGTGCACAAATATTTGGGATGCTGCAATATTACTATGTCTCAAAGACCCCTCTTGTAAAAAAAAAAAATCAGATATGTGGTATTGTCTGGTGAAAAGTCAGTAGAAAGATTGTTTATGTTTTCCAATGTAATTGCTTGTAATACTGAATCAATATTAATCATACTAGCTGGCAAATAGGTAAGTGAAATCAAGAAAGTCTACAGTAGAAACAGCAATATAGCATTAAATTCATACAGCTGCAAGCTTGACAGCAGTGACTGCATATTTGAAAACCCATTTTACTTCCTTGCATATGCATATGGTTACAGCTTGCTTTTCAAATAAATCTGATCAACATTTTGTGGTATTTGAACATTTTCCCATCTGGTGGATTGTTCATAAAACTCATTTTCCCTGATTTAGTGAGGCAAGGAGCACACCAGACTGAATGGTTTTAGATTTGTGTTTGGAACGTCTGGGTTTTTGCAATCCCTCATATGTCCCATAATACATTCCTAATTTTCCAACAGATTAATTTATGTTTTAAAGCTAATAAGCCAGGTGTCACAGTACTTGACTATTCTTTGCTATATTATGGTATTTTATTGTGAAGGGTCACACTCACTAGGTTTCTGTGTATTTTATATCACAAGAAGAAATTTAATTTTTAAAGGCATTTTACTTCTTTACCATAATGCTCAATCTTCTAAAATGAGTCTCCCAAAAGTATTAATTAGTCCACATGTAGCTCTTGCTTGCATGGCACAAAATACTGCTTGAGACTCTAATGATCCAAATTAAGCAATATTTTTAAAAATAAATTAAGGCATTAGTATTTCCTGTACTGATTTTTACTTCAAAAGTCTTACAGTTTAATGACACCCAAAAGCTGGGTCAGTGAAGCAATTAAGGCAACTTGGGAATATCTTAGTAAATATCTCAATAACACACCTGTGATAAGTTGCAAACACCCCTCTTTCTGATCACCAGAAAGTATGGTAACACTCTGTGTAGAAAACAGATATTTAGTGTTCAGTTCAAACCCTAAATCTGTCCACTAATTTATAGAAAACAGAGAAAAAGATGAAACTTCTTGTCTTGAAATATCCACATTTGCATAGTACAGGTTTCTGCTTCTGATGCTTGAATCCAAAGTATTTTCTTTTTTGACCAGTCTGTGACTGGTAAGCCTGAGCTGACAAAATTATTCCTGTCACTGCTTTTGTCCTCAGTAATGTTCTTTCCAAGAATGTGGTATATTTCTGAATTTCTTCTTGGCTTGACACTACACAAGACTGACAACACTGTCCATGCTGCTATCCTCCCACATGGCAGTCAGTGATTAGAGCAGATCCAAGCAGATAATAATGTCCCTCATTGGATGGCCTACATTAGGTGCCACCTTTGCATTATTAAAACATCAGTCATGGTAGAACCCTTGTGGTGTGCAGAATTTTGCTGAAGCAAATGAAGTAAAATGAACTTCTCTGTCAAACCAATAGAAAACATGCTAAGTTTGTGCATTCTCCTGTTGATTCTCAGCTATTGCTCACTTCTTTGACAGAATTTAAAATGCTTTCCTTTTTATGTTATGCAGTATTTAAAACTGTCCTTCAATAATGCTGGAAGGATTTTCTTTAAGGAACCATCACTATCAGACATTTCCAGCTGCTGTGCATCAGTTCTGTGTAAAAGACTTCAACATTTTAATAGGAAAGATCTCCCTTGTATTATTGGCAAATGTTCTCTAACTTACTTATTTCACTCCAGATCGATCATTATTGCTGGTTTTCCATATTTTCACTGAATATGCATTTTACTTTGTTCATGCTGCAGGCCTCAGCAGGTTAAATGTAGGGAACAGTGATAAATGCTTTTGAATGAACATTTCTTGCTCAATTGAAAGCTGATGGAATTGTCTAGTGGCTTTTGATAAAAAGCATAACTGATACCACCCCATGTTTTTAAATGAAAGTGATAATGGCAACCATGTCCTCTGTTAATCTGATTGTTGATGGGTTACATAAAATGTAGTGTGAACATAAAACAGATTGAACATCACAGATATTGCAGTTGGGAGAGAGACATAACAAGTATATTACATACAAGCTGCTGTGTCAGACACTCTGTTTCTCAGATCAAACAACCTGGACATGCACTCCATAAGATTTATAAATACCTAGGGAATTAAAAAGATTAAAGTACTGATATGTACAGATGCTCTGCTGTGAGGCAGATTTTCAACTAGTCTTTTGTGTCACTTGGGCACATGCATGTAAGTAATACTTTAGATATCAAGAGTTAGTATCTGTCCCAAAATCTGATTTTTAAAGGGATTTAAGCTTCTAGGAACTGTTATTTTGAAAATCCTACTCTTTTGTGTCATCCACTTTATTTCATGGCAACTCTGTGTTCTATTTAAGTACCATTTTATTTTTCCAAACTTTAATAGGCTGGTGATTGCAGGAAATGTTTAGATGGAGAACAGCTGAAGGACAGCTACCCTTACATCTTAAATCTTGCTTATGAGGCAAGATAAAGCTTTAAAGAAGAGAAATAAATCCAAAAAAAGGTAATAAAAGGTAATTTAATTAGAGACCTGGCAACAGAAGTATGGTTTTTATAGCATCATCCTGATAAGTACTCTTTCACCTTTCTCTGCATTGGACCTTGCCAGTTTTACATCCAAGAATTTCTTGGCATCACTGAGCAAAAACCTCACACATTTTATATAGACCAAGGATGAAGGTAGTTTTGCAGGATTAAGTATTAGCACATCAAAACCACTTGGAGTATATTTCTTCTATTCCTAAAGCAAATTAATGCAGGTTGTCATTACAGAAACAGGTATATTAAAACAGAATCAAGGCCATACATCAAACTTCATTGCAAATCTCAAGGAAGATGCCTTTACAATAATATATGACTTGACCTTCAGCTCCAAATATCCATTAGACATTTCTAGCTGCCATTCATTCTAAATTAGTAAAGTATACAAAGTGATTTACTCTTGTGAATTGACATGGTCTGGATCATCACCAAAAACATATAACTATCTCATTTAGTACCTAATCCACTTTTCCTTGATAATGATTCTTTGCACTTATATTTCACTTTATCTTTTAAAATATTTCCATAAAGTAATATGCAGTGCTTCCTCTCTACATAGAGGGAAAGGTTGGTTTACACTTGGGAGATACTGTATATACAAACTGGATGGGCAGGTAAGTTCTACTGGTGAAAGCTATTTAAGATATTTTTTAGAAGTTCTTATAGCATATGACCAAGGGATTTTGTGCAAGTATTATAAGCTATGAAAATCATTTAAAGCAGCTGAAGATAGGTAGATGTCTAGTGAGGAATGAGTGCACCCTGTTCACTTCACTGTTTGCCTCACTGGGTAGTTTAGAAGAAAACAAGTGCTGATCTCTCATCTTCTAATTTTAGGGAGTCACAGACTCAAATTCTCAATTAAATGGATTCGTTTGGCACACGGGATTTTTTGAATGTTAAAAAAGCAAGAACCAATCCTACGCAAGGAATATTGGTTTCACACACTTTACTTAGAGATGAAGCATATTTGGTCTATTAGTCCTGCAGGAAAAAAACCCAAATACTTAGAGAAGATAGCCATGTCTGTTCTTTCCCCCATGATTCAGAAACCCTTTTTTTAATCAGTGCTGGTAGTGATCCTAGTCTCTTCCCTTTTCCTGCCCTCCTAACACACTCCCAACTCCTTTCCCTCACACATCCTAATACCCCTCTCTATAATAGCCTTTTGTTTGGCATTTTTCCACTTTCAATTAATCTGAAAAAAAAAAAAAAAACCCAAAACAAAACCAAGCTATTATCAAATCAATGGTGTTTAATGTGGCCTTACTCACTTCTGAGCTGGCCAATAGCTGAGTAGACCAACTACCTCATTCATTGTCAGCTTTCAATAACTGTGAAAAAATTCCTCAAAGTTCTTGACCACAAGGCCTTTGAAAAGAGATCATAACATTTTATCAGATCCATATTACATGTGAATCTTATTCTTCAATTTAATGACACTTTACGGCTTCTAATTTCTGAAAAAGTCAGTTATATAACCACCATCTCAATACAACACAAGAGATACCTTTCTTCCTGGTTTAGAACTAAACCCATAGGAATGTAAATCTCAATCATAATAATAAAGTAACCATAAAATGTTCAGTGCTGTACTGTTCTAAGAAGCAGACCCAAACTGACATTCTTCATGTCCTTCTGGATGATTATCTCTGTAGAACAAGTACTCCATGTCTCCATAGTATGAGAGCAAAAATTTGTATCTGTGGGACATATAGGGTGAGAGTAGAGACATTATCATTAATTACTTCTGAACAGCAGTGAAAGTGCTTCAAGGTTGTTTGCTGCCTGCAGACTTGTCAGTTTCTCGATGCAATGTATCACAAGGAAGAGATTTTTTAAGAAATACCAGCATTAAAAAAGAAAAAAAGAAAAAAAGAAAAAGAAATCAATATGATGTATGAGTCTAATCTCTGCTTTGCAGATGTTAATGTTCTGTTTTTGACACTAAGAGAGAAAAAAAAGGATAGGTAAAGAAAGGAAAGATGGTCAGTTAATAGTGCAAAAGCAATAATATTGGTGTTAAAGAAAAAGTATTGCATAATTTAAGCAGATGAAGGGCTTTGCAAACCCCATCCCACCTCCACACCCAAAAATAGATGTTGCAAATCTGAAAATTTAACATAAATCCAAGACTTTTTTAGGCTTCTACATAGTCCAAAAGTTGTGTCATATGTGATACTTTCAAAATGTTAAATACAATAAAAATGCCTTCCATAAATTGCTAGATGCAATGCTAGCCTCTGAGGATATAATCTCATTTTATCCCCATCAGAAGCAACCTGGGTCTAATAATGTAATGGTTTTTAAATCTGCTTGTATAAATAAAGAAGTAATTTTTGAATTATGAGAAAAATTTGAGCTTGTCTTCATTTTATTTTAGAATAAAAATGTTTAATATTGTTTTGTTCAGTGTTTTAATGAAAACAGGAACATGTGCATGTGCCAACATGTATATATGCTGCATTGAAACAAAACCATTCATGTTTTCCAAAATGTTACAAGATAGCAGGGCAAAGTTTGGTCCCCAGTCTTTAACTGGGTCAAGATTTTTACTGTAAACAAGGAACTAAAATGTAAAAAATGAAATAAATACATTAAAAATGACAAATCAGTATGGTACTTACTTAAAATGGAAAATGACAGACTACTAATGTTCTTACTGAAGGAAAAGGTTAAAGGGGAAATACAACACATGCATTGAGTAAGTAGGCAGAATGATGGAAAGTCTCAGTTCTTTTGTTAAATGAATATAAAATTAGAAGTGTGTGGAGTAAGAAAAAGCAAAAAAAAGTTCTACCTTTGTGCACTACCAGAGACCTTTTTATTTTTTTCTGTTTGTTTGTTGTTTTCTTTTTCCCAATCCCAGCTTTTATAGGGTCTGAAATATATTTGTAGGTATATCAAGCATGGGCAGTTGTTTGACTTATTTTTTATGTCGAATGAATCTTCACATTGAGAATTTTTTTTTACCTAGACAACCCCAAGTTAAAAGCATTTCATCATGTAGACAAGCATTCTTTGGACATTCAAATCCCCAAGTGTGAAAAATGCTGGAAGCTGAAGTGGATTTAATTGCTTTGTACATTTTGGAAGTATTGTACACACCTTAGACATCTGGTTTAGTATCATTCCAGAGGTGATTTACAAAAAAAATTACTGCTGAAAAATGTGATTGAAAGATAAAGCTGTAAGTTAATGCCTGTAAAAGCTGGGCTTTGATAATTTTCTACTGATAAGGAATCTGTGCACAGCAGTTGGTATTTCAAATTATAACAAAATAATTACATTAACTTTTCTATCAAATTGTACTCTAACATCCCTTAAAATATGGGAGCATTTTCCACCCATGGAATCCTTTTTTTTTTCTGTGTGCATACTTGCTAGAGTTTTTTAATTTTTTTTTTTTAACCTGGCCAAGGATATACAGACGTAATATGAAAGGGACCACTTTATGTCACCAGAACCTAGACAATCACTAGAAAGGATTGAGCATAGCTCTTCTTTTATACTAACTCCTCATCTTTGCCTAGCTGATTTTCTTTGTTTCTGCATTTAACTATATCAAACACAGGGGAAAATAGGGTTTTGACAGATTGAGTAACAGTGTAAGAAGCCAGAGTGTTATTGTCAGAGCTTAAACAGGGTGGAAAGGGAATAAGGGGAAAGGCTACTACAAAGGATTTACACATTAAAAAATTTTGCTACAGCAGCGTACTCCCCACACATAGTATTGTGCCAAAAACCCACATGTGCATGCTGCAGGTACAGGTAAAGCCAGACACTCAAAAGCATGAGGGTATTTCTGGACCGTTGACTGCAGTACTGTTACTCTGCAACATATGGAAATATGGAATACATTTTGATGTACCTTCCTACTCGTCTTCAAGAGTTGTGAACAGTTTGTACATGGAATCAGTTGCCAGAAAACAGAAAACTGTTGTGACAAAAGAGACTGCATTCCAGTTGAGCTTCAAATTTCCTAAGAGAGCTTGTACAGTAGTGAAGGTCCATGCTCAACGCCACTTAATTTTGGGTTGTTGACTGTGGGGTTCTGTAACTGAGGACTGCAGTTATTGTCAGCAAAAAGGAACAGGAACTCCAAGAGCACTGTTTATACCACTAGCTAAAGTCAGAGATTACAGCAGTTGTGCTCTGTCATGGTTTAACCCCAGCCATCAGCCAAGTCCCACACAGCTGCTTACACATTCCCACACCAGCAGGATCAGGGAGAGAATCAGAAGGGTAAATGCTAGAAAACTTATGGGTTGAGATAAAGACAGTTTAATAAGGAAAGCAAAAGCCACACAGACAAGCAAAGCAAAACACGGAATCATTTCACTCTTTCCCTTGGGCAGGCAGATGTTCAGCCATCTCCAGGAGAGCAGGGCCCCATCACATGTAATCATTAACTCTACCTCAGCCAAAACAAGCACAACTATTAAGGTAGGTGAAGATGTATCTATGCCTTAAAAACTCAGTCACCTCAGTGGTAAGTTTTTGGACCACACTGAGCTCAAGAGTTTCCAGTGGAATGCAGAGGTCCTGTCAGAGAGTCACAAAAGAATTGCTGGTTTCAGAGGGGGATGCACAACATACCAAATGCTGGAAAAAGAAGGTGGATAAAGCAGGAGACAGGAAACACATCAGACAGGGATGTGATCTGAAAGAAATTAATCCTATCCCATCCTTATCTCAAGCACACTTACCTGGGCTGCAGAGGAGTGCCTCCTACTTGTACTGGAAAAATTTTGGATCCTTCCGTAAAATTAAACTAGGTCTTACCCTATAAAAGAAAGGAAGACCCTTTTTTTAATTTCAAAATGTACCTAAAACAGAATACAGTAGTAGTAGTTGTCTCCTTTTATTTAGTAGTTTTGTAATTATAATACTCCACCAAGATATGAAGTATTAGAAGTCACGTTTTCCATTTCCTGGAATGAGGATTTAAATCTCAGTCTCTGTCATTTCAAGAAAGTTCCTGAATCAAGTGTGATCTGTGCTTTTTGGAAAAAAAAGATCACAAGAGGTAATTTAATTTTTGCTACTGAAGCTGATCCACATTCTGTGGATTATTTAGACATTTTGAGGGAAAGAGTGACAAAGCTAAAACAAGAAATAATATGATTCTTTAGGCTGATGGACATACATCTCTCTTGAGACAGAGGAATTGCAGATAATGGTCCCTGCACTTATATGAAGAGTTATTGAAGCACGTCACATTCCGCCAGCAAAATCACCAAGACAGCAGGACATTTTATTAGGAAGGAGAAAAAAAAAATGTTTAATCAGTCAAAGTGCAACATCTGGTGACTTTTGCTTATAGTTTCTGATGCTGGATTAATATCATCACACATTCAATATGGGTGCATTTGAACTGTAATCTAATTAGATGTTGAAAGTATTCTGGTGCCATTTAGCCAAAATACCAAAATATTGTTTTTGTTTGCAGTCATAAGCTGCTGCATTTACTGATACTGTGTCATTGTACCAATCTCTCCTTCACTGAGGTCCCATCATTCTGCAGTAAGCAGCAGGAGGGTACTGATCCTCTGCAATGGCACTTCAATTTTCTCATTACAAAAATTGGCTCCATTTTCCTGGCTTAGGAAAACCCAGTGTCACTCAGACCTTGGGGGCCACAGATTGGGAGCAGCAAGAGCAGAAGAAGCGCCAACTGCAACAGCAGATAGATATTTCAGCAACAGCTGTCTGGTTTTGTATGCTCCTCCTGGATATCAGTGTAAATGCTCCAGCTCAGCCAGCATGAGGTGTTTGTCCCCTCTATCCATTACAGAGATGATCTTCAGAATGAAGCAACAAGCAAAGTCCTAACACCTCAGCAGATTGTTACCATCTTCATATATACTCGAAAGCACTGAAAGAGTAATCTGACTAATGATAAAACAGTAGCAATATAGGTACACAATTATAAACCAATCTCATCTTAAAATCACACCTTGTAGTTGCACCGAGGCTTTTTTACAGTGCATGTCACTATTTTCAAGTTTCATAGTATATCTGAGAGGAAAGCAAATTTCACTAGCCAGACTGTGACAATGAGAAAACTGAAACAGAGAAGTCCTTCTTTCCTGAGCAATTAAATGGCACAAGGGGAAAGAGCAGCAAAGTCTCTTAACTTTTGAATTTGTGCTCTAACCACTGGTCTATTCAAGGAACTATATAGGTCATCTATTCTTAATTTATTCCTTTTCATTTATTTCACTTCATTATTCACATGCAGCTTTGTATGCAGAAAGAAACAAACCCCACAAATTCCTATTAAATTGCTCATTAAGTTTGTGTAAGTCTAGGAAGCAACAGGGTCCCCTCCACCTTGAAGTCTGAGCACTTATGCATTGAATCCCACAATCACAGAATGGGTAGGGCTGGAAGGGACCTTTGAAGGTCATCCAGTCCAACTCCTCTGCAATGAGCAGGACTTCTTCAACAAGAGCATGGTGCTCAGAGTCCCATCCAACTTGACCTTGAATATTACCAGGGATGGGACATCCATGACATCTCTGTGCAACCTGTTATAGCATTTCATCACCACCCTCATTGTCAAACTGCCCCTCCAAATTTCCTTACACTGAATCTAAACTGTGTCCTCTGAGTTTAAAGGCATTGCCCCTCCTCCTGTTGCAACACATCTTGATAAAAAGTTTGTCCTCATCTTTCTTAAAGTCCCCTTTTAAGTGCTGAAGGGCTGCAATAACATCTCAGAGACTCCTACAGACTGAACAACCCCAGCTCTTTCAGCCTTTTCTCAGAGAAGTGCTCCATCCCTCAAGCCAACTCTGTGGCCCTCCTCTGAACGCAACCCTATAGGACCATGCATTTTTTTAATAATAATAGTGCATAATTGTGATGCAGTGACACTTCAGATAATAATCCATTAGGGTAGATAATTTTATTTTATTTCCCTTTGCATCTCTTAGACCTTCAAAATAGGATTTTAATTAGTAAGAATAACTAATATTTTTGCTTTGGAATAAAAACTGAAGAACAGAAGATGTATGAAAATAACAATATATGTATCCCTTATCAATACAGGAAAGAATCACAATAATGGTATTGTCTTGTAATGGCTGTTCGTTTTACCTATACTTAGTTGCCAGTCTCTGGTTTAGCAGAGGAAACTCTTAAAGGTTTCATATGGAATCAATCCCAAACATAATAACTTTTGCAAAGCTTAATGCTGAAGTTTCAGCTTTGTCCACTAATTTATAATCTGAACATAAGTATTCATAATGTCCAATTTCACCTCTTTAGAAAAATGTTGCTTCATAAGCCTTTGTTTTTCAATGTTCTACAAATAATTGTGTTTAAGTTCTGCAGGAACAGCATAACAGCTGACCTCAAAAAATTGATATATCTAATAAAATGTCCCACAATTTCTAGATAGGTAAAATACAATCAATTGGCTTGGAATTTGTCCAAGGTCTAATATTAACACTCTCCTTTCATGAAGGCACCTAGAGTAAAGTTTTTGAATTTCATTTTTATGTCTCCTTTCAAGAGTAATGTCGTTATGAAGCTGCTTTACTCCTTACCCGTCCGCTCAAAGCCCAAGGACGCTGCGCCTTTAGGATGGCCCCGGGGGCGGGGCCGGAGCCACAGACCCGACGGGGCTCCAGGGGCTGGCAGAGGGAGTCGGGGGCGCTGAGCTGCTTCTCTGGGTTTCCTTTGTGTTCCAGCTTAGCGGGGAAAAGGTTCTGTAGGTTTTTTTTCTTGTTCTTTTTTTCCTTCCCCTTGCCTCACTGCCTCCCTTCCCTCCTCGCCGGTCCGGGGAGCCTGCGGGGGCAGCCCCGACGGGCTCGCAGCCCTGGTCTGAGCCTGGGTGTCTGTTGCCTCTCCGGGAATTTGTTGTATTCTGAGGGGCTTTTTTCCCCTGTTCTGCCCTGTTTTGTTCATGTGTTAATAAACCGTTTGCTTTTTCCCACTCTCACTTGCTGTGACCCACTTATCTTATTGGTGGAGGAAGAGGGGAGGCCCTTTTTGCCTTCGGAGGAGACACCCATTCCAGAGTGTTTCCTCCTGAAGTTTTGTCTCCAAAACCGAGTCCCATGTGATCCTAATAAATTATAATAATGAACTTAATATCACTGATTAATGAAGTTGGTCCATGCAACAGAGATTCTCTGTCACTACTTTCTTCACGAACTTAGCAGTGTTCTTGCCAGAGTTCTTGGCTGAAATTGTTCCTGGCACTTAAAAAAACAAAAATTACACATGGAAAAGTTAAGCTACAAGGATCCATGGGAAAAAAAAAAAAAAAAATAAAATGTCTAGCAATATAACTGATGTAAAACAGGAAACTGAGGTACTTCTAGGACTTTATAGTCTCTCAGGCAAGTCATGTTTAATGTGACTGTCATACAATGATGACAGACATGTTTGTTTGGTTGGATTTTTTAAACGTGCAAGTTTAATTTTCCACAACCCTTAATCACACACACAGACACACACAGACACAGACAGACACGCACATACCCAGAGAAAAGATTAAGAATCCTATAAAAACAGAAACCAACTTCCTTTCCCCCTTTTTCAAGTTATCTATATTGTATTTTCAACTGTGAAAGAAAAATTCAGTAAATCTGGATCACATTTTGATCTCTGAAGGAGCACCTACTGACTGTCCCCTGATCAAAATGGACTTAAAAATGGCTGGGTCTTTAGTGAAGAAAACAGAAGGGGAGAAGTATATCTATTACTTTTGGGTTAACATTAATTATAAATTTTCAGGAATGTGGTGGATTTAGAGGCCACTAGAAGAGAATTGATGAGAAGCAAGAACAGTGTACAAAACCACTTGTTCAAGTCAAATTAAAAAAAAGGAACAAAATTCCTTTTATTTTCAAAAGTATATTTCAATGCTGTTTCTATTAACAAAAACTTATTTACAGGAATTGTGCTTTCCTGGAATGCTTTCAGAACAGGAACCAAAGCCCTTGGGGATAATAGCAATAGATCTGCACAGACATGTAGCTTTCTGATTGAATATATTTAATTTTTAGTTTTACCCTTTCCTGTTTAATGAAAGAGATGACACAGTACTGTATTGCCTTGGTCACATACCAATTAATTAAAACTGTAAAATCATTCTGAAATCACAATATCATTGTGAAACAGTGCACAAATAACACCTTTTCTGAAATAAAGTCATACTAAAACTTTTTAAGGTACACTCAGTAACAATTATGGCTTATTAATAAGTTTGTCTGATGATAATTCCTTAGCTAAAAACATGGCCCAGGGCTGTTTTGAATAGTTTTTAATTATAGGATTTCTTCAAAAACCAGAAGCTAGCATACAGGTGTCTGGATTCACTCAGGAACATTGATATTAAGCTATTTTTTCTTCTATATCACTAATGGGATTTTCTTACGCTACCTTGGGTTCATGAGTGGCTCTTTAAATTCTAAGCCAGCCCCATCTCATTAACGTGAGTGCAGTCATACCACCTCTGCAATGGTATGACTTCACTCATGTTAATGAGATGCAGTTTCTTTCTGCATGAAATTTTTAGAGATCTAGTATCTCTCTTCTGCCTATCCACCATGGAGTTCTTCACAGATTATGGTGATAACATGTCTCAGTTCAGGTATTGCCCTTTTCAGATTTGACAAATAAAATTATCCCTGTGCATATGTAGCCAAGTCTATAAATGTCTGTGTGAAAATGTATCATCACCCATTTAGTATCTAAGCTACAGCTTTTAACTGGTCACATTCTAAGGAGACGCTTTACAAACCTAACAGTGTTTTCTTAATGCTGTCCCAGAAAGCATTTCCTATGTGTGCTGGTAAACCCATGTTTGCATTTGTGCACAAAAAAAAGAAAAATAATTAGAATACAGAATTACTGATGTGGGAGAAAGATTTCTTTCACCTATCCCGTTTTTCAGTGTATTTAACCTGCATTGATAAATATTTGAGGTAATAAGCCTGAAGGAAAAAGGATATTCAAATATGCAAATAGCAATGACAATGCCATGCAAATAGCATTGAACCTGTACAGTCAGGAGTCAGAGATGCTGTTCCAGCACAGCTCATGAATAAAAGTGCCTGAGAGATCCTTACTCTTCCCAGTGTGCTTTCAGCCACAAGCCTGTTATCCTCAGTGTGTCATGCAGCGATCTTGTATCTCCTTCCTGAAATGACAGTATTAATGGCACAAATACATAGTGTTTATTGGCTAATTTTGTGGAATTAGGAAACTTGCTCTCACGTGTGCCAGGATGTTTTACAGAGTGATTTCTATCTTCCCTCCCTGTCTGGAATGATGCTGCTGTATGGCGGCTGTTGTGCTGTAGCTCACTGCCAGGGTCCATGCAGCTAGAGATACACGGGTTCTTCTGTGCATCCCACACGTTGTCATGGAAAATGCACCATGCAGGCAGCCTAAGAGAGCATCACGGCGTTGTCTGGCAAAGGAATATTGCTCAGGAAAGAGAAAGTGTTTGAAAATACAAGTACAGCTGGCAGGTGGTTAGGCGGGACATTCCTTATTGATCCACAACAGCACCTCTGTCAATTTGACAGGTATGTACTGAAAGGCAAGCAAAACTTAAACTGTTTAGAACAAAAGAGTTGGTTAGGATTAGATTATTGGCTGTTTGTAGGAACTAACATGCTTTGCACCTCTGGCCAAATGATAACAATATGTTTCAGAAATTAATAATATCTGAGGATTTCTCATGTCAACTGAATTAATTTCTGTAAGTCAACTGAGCTTACCAATGAGAGCTGACAGGGAAATAAAATTTCACTGGAGAACATTTCTTATTATTCTCTACTTCAAATAATGAGAAAACCATTTGGCTATTTTGGCTTCTGTGCAATTATGTTTATTTAAAGAAACAGAACACTACTTAATTATGCATGTGAATACTTGGCACAAATAATTACTACCCAACAGGCAAACTCTGTTTGGGTTTGTTGGAATGCCAATGGGATTTTATTAGTTCAGCCCATCATTCTGTTGTGAAATGGAAATGAAAAGTGGAAAATATGTTTTCCTTCTCTAGGGATCACTTCAGCTCCTTTTTCTCTTTATTTTATCAGACTTCTTGTTGCTATGGGGGTCTTGAAGGCCTATTATTAAAACACCCTGCAGTCCTAAGGGAAGAAAAGCAAGCTGGTGCTGCAGATGGGAACAGTACAAATGGAATAAACTATAAGCACCGAAAAAATTGCAATAAATGCAGCAAAATCTATGCACATCATTCTCTTTTGTTTCCAAAGTTCATCTAGAGTTTTCACATTTTTTTTCATCTTTCAAATTTTTTTCTGAATATAAGGTAATTCATAGTACCATTCAAATATAAGAGCACAAGAAAAAAGAAGTTAGTTATGCTGTCTCTTCTTGGGTCTTCTTTTGCACAAAACAAGTTAAATCCAAGTTAATCTATTATGTACAGATATCCAACCTGCAGCAGAAATGTAATTAAGATAAAATACTCTTTGCAGAAATGACACCTCCATAGCTCTTTCAGAAAAAAGAAAGGAAAAGATACAAGATACAACCTACTTGGCAGTTAAGTAGTAGTTTAATTTACGGGTTAAGTCTATTGAAAACTCCTATGGAAGTAGTTTTTACAATCATTTAATCATTATCTTAAAAAAATAAATCTGGAAAATTAGTAAGATAGTCACCAGGATCTTGCTCACTGAGTAAGATGATGATATTGAAGTGAGTCAAAATCTTCTAAAAATTGTGCAAAAGTCAAATTCTACAAGTTAAACACATAAGAAGCAAAGACATTTCCTGTATTTCACTGGTAATATCTAAATGAGCAGAGAGTCAAAGATTGTTTTGTAAGGACCAAATGATTCCTGATCATCTGCAGACCTAACAGGGACACATTTCTGAAGACCAGGAAAGAAAGCCACAGGATAAATTTGATTTTCTCTGTAAGAGAAAGAAGGATGCATGATTTTTTTTTTTTTTCCATCACTTGCTTTAATTTCAAAAGATACACTGGCTTAGAGCAGCTTTATCTTGGAAATATTTCTCATTCACATTATTGTTCTTAACTTCAGCTTTGATAGTGTATTCAATTCAGCATATTTCATAACTATATCTGCAGAAAATAGATCTGTTGTCTCTTTTTCTCCCTTTCCTTTTCTCGCCTCGCCTCGCCTCCCCTCCCCTTTTTCCTTTCTCCTTTCTCCTTTCTCCTTTCTCCTTTCTCCTTTCTCCTTTCTCCTTTCTCCTTTCTCCTTTCTCCTTTCTCCTTTCTCCTTTCTCCTTTCTCCTTTCTCCTTTCCTGACTTTATTCTTTTTACTTCCTTTGAGGAACTTGGCATCAAGTTTAAATATGTCTCAATCCTCTGCTAAGAGAGTCTACCTAAAATGCGTTCACTGCCCTCAGCTGTGTTGGCTCCCTGTAATAGTGTGGGGAAAAAAAAATGCAGAAGTTTCTAGAAGAATTATACAAATCCATGCACATGTATAAACCTAAGCAGAGGACTTTTAAGGTACTTCATTGTGCATCGAGTCTGCAATACATGCTTCCATTGATTCCATTTTTGAGGTCCTTCAACTTGAAAAGCAGAATAAGTATAGCACTCTCCTGAAAAATGCTTGAAATATGGATGGCTATAAGAACTATGAGAACAGCAAAAATTATGTTATTGCAGTTGACCTAAAAGACTGGAAGAAGAAAACAAGTAATTTGTGTCTGGCCAGAATGAATAGCCTCTCATGACTTTTTTTGTGATTTTGGCTTTTGTGGAGAGAAACACAGGCATTGGTAAAATAGTACCATAGTGGCTACACAACAATTTACTCCCAGATCCATTCAAACTGAGGCTGCAGCATTAGGTACAATACTTCCCATCCTACCCATCATTTATCCATGTATACTTTATTCATCATCCACTGATATGGAAATGTATTACAGATTTTATTACAAAGTACCTTGTGCACATTTATAAGTGAATTTGTTCCACTCTGCCCTGACCTACAGAGAATAAATATTTTACATAATAGTTTTTGGGTTTGATTAAATTGAAGTACACAAATAGCTGCAAAATGCTGTCATCAACATATTGCTCAACTCTTTCCCACCAGCAGTGTCCAGTTCTGAAGCCTTCTGTGAAGGAAAACTCTTTCCTGGCTGACTGACAAGTACTCGACATGAAATTGCTTCATGAGAGTTGTAAATGCAGTAATCTTGCCCCAGAGCCTCATACATTATGCTCACAGTACATACCTGTCATTATATGGCACTAAATGCATCAGAATGAACTGATTTCATTAACTTTCCTGGATCTAGATTGGAATGGATAAAATGCTCTGAAGCCTTTATCACCAAAGAAATGGTCTTGAAAGCTAATGTTTACATTATATCTTCACAGTACCAGTGTGTAGCTCAAAACTCAGGAGCTCATTAATTTATTATTAATTTACTCCAGAATTAATTAACACTTGTTTTAACCTAATTCTGGCATAGCTGAAGAGAAAACATGTTTTTTTTTTTTAAATATTATTCAGGAAAGCAGGGGTGGGGGGTTGAGAGAAGGTCAGGATAGGGGTGTTAAAGGGTTGTACAACCAAAATTTTTACATAATTCTATCTTATGGCTTAAGAAAATCCAACTATTTCTTTAAGTCTGGTGAAAGATTATTGTTCCAAATATAATTGTAGAACAGTAAGAATTCTGGACGAAGTATTACACCATTTATTATCTTAACATTTTGGACACTTTGACAGTAAGGCAGAATTAAAAAGGTCAATAGGAATAGAAGCATAGGATATTTCATTCAAATCTGAATTGATAATAAAGGTAAACTCTCTCTGGGTAACATGAATCAGTGATTCTGCTGAAGTTGTTTCAACTCCTGCCATAAACTACTTTCTTTTTCAAAACTTGTGTGGATATCTGGCTGAATAGAAATTTCAAATTGTCTTAAAATATTTTAGTCTTTCAGTACTGTGGCTACTAACACGTACACAAGAAAAATAACACTTTTTATTAATGCTTCAGGGCCTGTTCTGGTGCAGGGATATTGTAGTTGATATTCCCAGTTCATATCTGGGAAATTCTCCAAACTCCATAAATGTACAGGAAAACCATATAAAATTCAGATGAATGAAGTGGCATTTTATGTTTATATACTAAGACATTACTACTTTTTCTTAGCAGAAGCCAATTAAAATAGAAGTTTAAAAAGTTAAATAATAAGCCTCATGACATCTCAAATTCAAAAACAACACAAGAATGATACAAATTTATGGAGCTCCTTAATGATAGAAGTTTATTTACAGTGGTAATAACAGATCATAGGTAGTCACTTTAGAACTGGTGTTGGTCAAAAACTTTTAATATCCATCTGGAAGAAGTGAGTGTGCTTTCAAAAGCTATTCTGCTTGTCTATATATGATGTAACTAGCACCTTACAAAGCTTTTTCAGCCAAAACCAGAAATATATGCCACAAGCTTACACACTGGTGTTTACAGCACATCTTTGAAGGGACAGAGGGCCAAGCTAAAGTTTCTAGAAATCAGGCTTACATTTCAAATTGATTTCAGTATGCTATTGAAAATATTGATATGATATGCCTTTTCTCAGCTAAGAAAGGATCCTGAAGAGAGTTTCCTCAAAATTAAGTTTGTCTGCCAGTAGGTAACACATTATTTTTTTTTTAAATTCCCAATGCTTACTTCTCAAATAATGTTAAACTTTCCTTGAACTATCATATTATTAACATATTAACAAAAGAAATCTGAAACAAGGGTTCTCATTCAAAAGGAAATTCTTCTATTTCAAAACATGCTTCCATTATGGTTTCAAAGAAAAGGTCAAACTTTGAACATTTATATTAGTATGTGTAAAACAACAATTTAGACAGAATGCAATTCAATTCAATTTTATTTATGCTAGAAGAATATAGAACTGAAACAGAAGTAAAACTCAAATATTTTTCATTAAAATGGGAAATTTCAGCAATATTGAAACAAGTGAGACAACACACTGTGAAGATTCAAACTATAATTTTATTTAAAATTAATATTTTTCTGTGAAATATTTTTTGTATGGGAAAAGGTAGTTTTGTCAAAAAAAAGAAGAAAGACAGCTATGCCAATTTTTTCTAGCAATTTTCAATTTTTACACATGATTCAAAAATGTATGGTACATTACAAATTATATGTGATCAATATCACAATTCAGAGAATTGACAGTCAGGATTTAGCAGGAGATGCAATGAGAAAATTGCAAAGGAGGCTTACTGAATGTCTGTGTATTGAAATTAGAGATCTGCAATCTTTTATTTTTCAGCAATGCTTTAAAACAGACTTTTTATATTTGCTTATTTGTATTTCATCCTTGCATTTTTCACTAAAAACATAGTTAAGATAGTGATGAGTGTTCTTGGGGGACAGCAATTGCTCTTAGCTGGGTAGATTTAGTGACATCACTGGAGGTATGTGCATGGGAAGTCAAAAGGACTCATAGCATAATGTGTGGGTCAGTGGTTTTGAAGTAGAAAATCAGAAAGGAAGATAAAGGACCCATAAGCAGGTAACCAGAAAACAGAGAAAAGAAATTCATTGCCATGTGTTGCACACCTGCTGATCAAACAAAATAAACAAGGCAAATTTATCAAAGATCTGTACTTTTTCATTTACTAAAAAGAAAAAACCAAAAAACTTAAATATAGCTATTTAGAACTGTTATTGTTCTGTAGGAAGTATTGATGCCATGAAGATTTTTTGCTTTTTATTTTATACCCCTTTCATGCCTTTTGCAGTTTCTGTTCCTGATGCTTTTGCCTACATTCTTGGACTTGTTTGTTAGACTAAGAGACTTAATATTTTAAAAGCATTGTAAGTAGAGGTCAATGTGCCCCAGACACCAAGGTGCTCTCCAGAACACATTCTGTAAACTAAGATAGAACCATCCAGGGGAAGGTTCCCTGGGGAAGAGGGCTCACTTGAGCCTCTCACTGGGGGATTTTGATAGATATGCTAATTAGAAAAACCTATAATGTGATACCAGATCTTTCTGGTGTGTGCATTTGCGGGTGCACTTCAGTGCATCTGACCGGGACGTGTGCACCTAAGGATCCTTAAAATAAACACCAAGGTAAAATCCCTTTATCCCCTCCTGACTGTGTCCAACTCTTGATTTTAATACCAGGAAAAGGCATCAGTATGGGCTTCATTTCAGATGAATTTAATGTTGCAGCTATTTTTTTTTTCTGGGAGGTAATACAAAGTAGAAACTGTTTATTGTGCCAATACAGATGCCTTTCATTATTCCACTTTTATCCTGCCTAGAAGTAAAACACAATTTTATCTTTAGAATATTTATTTCTGTGGATAAACATGGAAATAATCTTTAGCCTCTTAATAAGCAGCTCTACAAATCCTTAGATTCTGCTACTATGCTTCAGAAATGTTTTTTCTCTTTGCCTCATTGTCTGAATTACAGGTAAATACATAAAGCTTTTAGGAACTTCATGATGATCCCTGTAGAGAAATAAAGTTTTTTGTGCCAAAACTTTTGAAATGAACACTTAAAATGTTTTGGGCTGTTGGCCTTCTTTATCAATGCCCTAAGTATCAATTTGAATGGATTTATGACTATAATTTGAGTCATTACCATTCTCAGTAGTAGTGTATTTATTGAGGTAGTTGTGCTGCATTATAACCACCGACTAATAAAAAATGGCACTCATTAGCAAGATTAGAAAAAGAAAAAAACAACATTTTCACTTTTTTTATTTTCCTTTTTCAGCTCTTTTATTAAGAAAAGAGGAAAAGTAACCTGTTGTTTTTTGGGCTTCGGGTTTTTTCTACATTTCAGTATCTTACTGTGACAGCTGCTGGTTTCACATAACCATTGTTTCTATTTTTTGTTTCTTCTAATTTTGCTATAACTAAATTTCATTAACACTTTAGGAAATGTGAACATTTTCCTTCCATCTGCTAAATGGCTTTTAAAACCCATTTACTTTGATTTAGCAAATCTGGAAACAGCTGGCAAAAATGATTTTTATTAAGTTCCTCAGTTTCATATTTACAAGATATGTGACTTTCGTATTCTTTCTTAAGGTCTGTAATTGGTTTCTATTTCTCAACTGTACAATTTCTTTCTAAATGCTAATCAACCAGGTGGTCAGATGTTTAGTTATCATTCTGCACATTAACCAGTTTAATGTACCTCAGTTTAAAAGTCTAGAGCTGATGATTCAAATGATGTGCATAAAAACTGTAAAATGGTTATTTAGTTTTCAGCCGCTACTTTTTTCTTCCTCTTTTTAATTCTGAACTTGATTATGATGATTAAATGACCTAAGAAAAGAATGTAAAAAAATATGGTCCCTGCCCTGGATGCCTATATACCAAAATGTTGATATTTTGCAGCCTCTGATGTACCATCAAGGTAAAAGAATGAGTGATAGAGACTGGTTTATGACCTTCTCATTAGCTCTTTCTGCTTAGTTTTGGATGTGAGAGCCTATTCACTTTTGGCTTTCTCCAGTTCTACAGGAGGAGGTTTTCTGCAGCCAGCAAAAGCCACTTACTTGTTTCTGGAGTAACAAGTCCATGACCTTGGTCTTTCAGAGCTGCAGAAGATATGTGCATGAGTGCAAATCCATTAACACAGAAAATTTATCCTTTTGAAACATATTCTTGTATCTGATACATCTACTTAGGGCTGTAGTCTACCACTACAATTTAAGGTGTGAAAGCAGATTCCTGAGAGAATATTAATTTTAAAAAACCCAACCCCTTTCGTATCACTTCCCACTGAGCTGCACACAGCTGTACTGAGGTGCTTTGTATCAAGCCATACCTGATGGACTTTTTCAGCTCCATGAAGATATTTCAAGTTGTCATTTTGGGAATATGCAATTAAGGATCAGATGTCCACAGTGAAGTGCCAAGATATAAGATAGCAGAAATAACGCTTGAGTCACCAATATTAAACACATTTCATTTGTTCTTTGATTAAATCTTTTACACTTAAGTAAGGGCTCCATGTTTTCTTTTTATTTTTCCATGAAAATGTATCTCTCTCATCTTCTTAAGAAACTTAATTTGTGATCAGTTTCAAGCAATAACTGAGTTCCAGGAAAAAAAGAATAGTATAAGCATTATCATTTGAACAAACATATATAAATCAGAAATTTGTCATAAAATTGTGGTAGTGGTGCATGCATCATCATTGTGCTCAATCTCTTCCCACAGATTCTCTCATTATCTCCAGTAGATGCCACTGGCATGAACTGAGTCAAAGACTTCCAACACCTTTGGGAATCCAGACTGCACAGATAAATCTTTACTGACTTTCTGCAGATGAGGTTAGCTTCTATGAAATGAGGAAATATCTGTGTTCCAAAATAACCTTTGAAAAATGTCACTAGACACTGGCACAGAAGGTTGACTAATTTGAGTGATGTTTCCAAATAAAAGAGTGAAAGACTGAGTAATGTCAGGCTCATAGGACAAGTTTTGCAACATTTCTAAATAGAATACTGATAAACAATTACAATCTTAGTCTTTGGAAAAGTTCCACACAGACACTGAAACCTCCCTTTGCTCCAAAGAACATGAATCCTCAGATTTTTATGAAGTTTTCAGATAGTAAGAATAAATCCTGTTATGTAAGATAGTGGTGTTCTGCCATATCTGTGTTTGAATTATGCACACATGATGTGCATATTCCACCAGAGTAAGGCTTTAAGTCATTAAACAGAAACATTAAGTCAGTTACCATGAATTCCTAAACATTCATGAACACATCTGTCACCTCATATCCATATCTTTTTGTGTAAGTAATTCTAATACTCTGAAATGTACCAGTTAAAATTTCATGCACACAAAGCTGCACAGAGTAGATTTTTTAATAGGCTGAGTTACAAATGTTATGCCTTTTATTGTCATAATGAGCTAGAAATACATTTGTCATGAAAAGCTTCATTTAGCATTTAGTTGTTGACTAAATGTCAACTGATGGTTGAAAAAGATTATGTGCATTTCACTGTGCTACTGTCAGTAAGGCTCTGAGCTTAACCCTGCGGGGTACAAAACAGGCCACAGTGACAGAGGATGCAAAGCTGGCTTGGTCAGTAGCAGTTTAAAAACATTGTTTCAACTTTACAGACAATCTTGGTACCAAGGGACATCTCTGTTTTTAACAAAGGAGAATAGCAAAGAGATGACTCGACAGGGGGTGTTTGTAGAGTACTTTAGAAGTTGCAATTATTACACTAATCTATTCATACTATCAGATCTCAAGTTTTCGCTGGCTTTATGTCCATGGCAGAAATCCAGTTGAGGATGGCAGAAGAGCATATGAAACAAAAAACTTCTCACATCCCATAACCAGAAAAACTTCCCTGTTCAAGTTTCTGAACACAGGCACTTAGGAAGACAGAGAGCAGGATGTAATCAGAGGCAGTCACACATCTCACAGGTTCTCATTCAGGTTCCCCTCCACAAGTTTCTCTTTGTCCCCTGAAAAAGCTGGAGTAGATGCAAGACATGTGTGCTCCTCCATCCAGTGCAGACCAGCAATGGTGCTCATTTCCAGCCCCAATTACAGCAGAAGCACATTGCTGAAGTCAAAGGTGCCTCACCAAGCTGAGATGTGTCCAGATATGTCCAAGAACCTGAAGCTGCTCTTGAAATACAATATATTTGGTGATAGTCAGAGTGAGTCAAACATGGGATTATCTGAGTAAGCGGTTCTTAAAGAGCATCACACCTTCCTTTTTTCATGCACTTTAACAACACAAAGTTGTTAAAGTCATATTCCCTGCAAAATTTTTATTCCCTGCAAGAATTCAAACCATGGCCTTGAGCATCTTAGCCTCTCTTAATACCTTGAGCATTATCTCTGGGTAAGCAATGCCAAATATATTATTCAGAGCTAAGTCTGTTGCTCAGAAACTGGGTACACACCAGCAATCCTCACCCACCGTGTATGAGATGGAAGCCTGATAATTTGGGGCCAGAAATCCCTCAGTGTTGCCAAATGCAAACACATGCAGTGAATACATTTATGAATACACCATTTTCTGTGGTTTTAGTTTCTAAAATAAAACCTAGATTTAGGACTAGGTGTGGGGCTTTCTCTCATTGCTGTGGAAAAAAAGATTTTTTCAGGCCTGGCAACTAAATTAAAAAAAAAAAAAAAAAAAGTCCTAACCAACAAACTCCATATAAAATAAATAAATTAACATTAAACTGTATTGTTTTAAACTCTCTACTATGATCTTTGTTTACACTGTGAATGCCAGTCACACAGCTTTACAGAAGAATGGGACAAAACCAACAGCCTCTGAGCCAGCAAAGGATAGAGCAATGCTCGTATTCTCTCTGCATACTGGGAATTCCAGGAGCCAGAAGGCAGAAGTTTTCTAGAAAGCGGTCCAAGAGAACAAATGCAGGGCCTTGGAGCATAATTAAGGAAATAACTACTTCTGTTTGACATTCCTCATGAAAGAACGTGTTATGTCTTATGAATTCAAAACGTGCAATTAAACAAAACACATTCCCTGTTCTCTTGTTCCCCAAATAAAGTAATTCAGAAACCATCACTTTGAATTGCTGGCTATATTAGCTAGCACAGACACCAAATATTCAGCTGGGAGCCTGTCTGAGCACAAATGCTTTAAGCTGCACTCCAAAAGTCAACTAAACTTAAGAAACAAAACAACTCTTCATAACTACTATATATATATGATTATGAATAATTCCCTGGCAGTTATTGAAAGAAAATTATACATCAAACCACCTTCTTCTCTATATTTCAGCTGCAGATAAAGGACAGGTATTAAGCTGAGTGTTGGCTGTATTGTAGACATCTAGTATGCATTGTTTGTGGAAAATGCCTTCATCTTAACTTTGTTAATTTTAAATTCAATGGGATAGATATTTACAAATTGGTATTTATCCTGCTCTGTTGAAAACATACTTTGAATGCAAAGGCTGCACATTATCAACTTTTCAGCATCACTCTCAAGTTACTTTCCTTATTATTCCTGCTCAAGATTACACAACACTATACAAACTGAAGATGTATATTAATTCCACTTCTTATAGTGAGAAAATAGTGAAAATTTTAAAAATTTCATTCATGTATTTCTTTTGGAGAAGAAAAAAATAAAAAAAACAACAACAAAAAAGATAGCATAAGATGATTACTTTGTCTTCCACTTGCAGTTTGATTCATTGATTATGAAATACAGTAATAATAAGAAGAGCAACCTTGGTGAAACACACATTCATAAGGACCTCCTTCACACTTCTTATCTCCTAATAGAAAGAGCATGGGCACCAGGTAGGTGTGTAAGACAGCAGACTTCAGAAGCAGGAGGGATTGGTGATGTTTCTTCACATAGCATTTATGAAAATGTGCCATTCCAAATTTGAATATTTTATGATTTTGCTAATTCCCTCTCCTTTGAATCCTCTATTTCTTATGAAGGCATGCCTATTCTTCATCTTGTAATCTTTAATGTGCTTTTGTCTCCCAACTAGGCACCAATAGCTATCTTATATATTGTCATAACTTCATTTTATTAAATGTCTATGTAACTAAATAAGTATTTTTTAAGACAGCACTACGTATGCAAACTTTCAGTCACAATTTCAAATGTACCTGACTAATGTGACTATAAAAAAAATGTATATATCCTTAAAAATACTTAAATAATAACTTATGGAGTAGCCATGATCCAAAAGGTTCCTTGATGTAGAAAATTAAAAATTGAAAGACCAGTCATTCAGGGGTAAGAGAATGAGAGCATTCTGGGAAGAAGATTTATTGTGAGTTTCTAGATTAAATCTAACACAAACTCTCTTAAAACCATGTTCATGATGTTTCACAGATATAACAGATGTGTTCACTGAAAGAAGATTTCAATCCATACTCTGCAATTGCTGAAGCAAATTTGTCAATTAAAATTGAAGTTTTAGAACAGAAAAGGCACTTTTGGTAAATTGAAGATGAAGAGAGAACATCATGGTAATTAAAATTACTGTATGTCACTGTTTCTCTACTCTCTTCTCCATACTCTACTTAATGGGTAAATAAAAACTGCAAGATTTTAGACAAAACTGAATAAATTTAGGGCTTTCGCATAGACTAGCAAATGCATGCCTTAGCAGCAGATGCAATTGTGAGCACTGACTTTTTTATTTCCTAAAAATTAACAGATTTCTTCAAGCATTTTGTAATAAGGGAAAAGTTTTCTGTATCAAACTGTTAAACAACTTAGAACACTGGGGGGAGGCGGGGGGAGCATGTTTGTTTTTCCTTCTTTGCTCAGTGGCAAAAAAAAACACCACAGAAATTTATAGTTGGAGTGTCTTCTTAAAATTAACTATGATATTCATTGTTCCTGAATACTACAAGGGAAAAGCTGTTTAACTTACCAAATCATGTGTAATGTTAATTATCATGATCAGGAGGAAGGATTTAGTGCCAGCTGTCTAAATTTATACTTAGAAATGAAAATAATACTCCAGGTAAAATATACTTTTCCTCTCACTTCAGTGTGAGGTAGACAACTGTACCCTTGGCATTGGATCAGTGAATACTTAGGACTTCTCTGCAAGATTCATATTTTAATGCTCAGCCACTGTATGCTCTTTAGTTTACAAGAAGCCCTTTGAAGACCAAGATTCTATTGCCTTAGAAAAAGGACAAACAAAGCCTGTAGCATAAAAAGATGAGCAAATACAAAGGATACAGCAGGACTCAGTGGTGTCTAGCAGGGCAGGTTTCTGCCAGCAATGTGAAAAGAACTCAGTAATTCCAGTGCATGGCCAGACCCATTGGGTTCTTATTAGCTAAATTTCTAGGTAACAAAAATACTGCAACCATATAGAAGCTCACTCAAAAATCTTAACTAAGCATCAACCTGTCTGTCCTTTTGTACAGCTTCCAGTGGCACTGCAGCACCACCCCTCTGCACTTACCAGCTGATGGCAGCACATCAGTTTTCTGAATTTGGGACCTTCATGCAGGCAGCTTCAGCATACAAATCAAAGGTAAATTTTATGATACTTTGATGCAATTGTCTTGTTGGTTTTTCAATAAGCCTCCAAAACTTAAGTGAACCTTTTCTGTGAAATAATGACAGTTCTTGAAAGAACTGAGATGAAGTAGACTGAACTTCCAAACTATACTTTTTCTTTTTGTCTGACAGGAGGAAAAACTGGTATTTTCTAATCAAGGAGATATGCACACCAATGAATAAAATACTCTTTTTTTATCAAGAGCAAGACAGGTAAGATTATGTTAAATACACTCCTATGGCAAATTATTGACCTTGGCCTACATGACCTGCTTTTCTTATAATCAGTGCTGCTGCATTTAAGAATCCTCCCAATAAAACATAGAAATTGACAAGAAGCATATTTTTTGACCTATCTCAGATTCAATGTCAAATGTATTTGCTTAAATTGCCTAATTTTGGTGGCATTTGGAATACCAGCTTTTTGATTATCACATCTCACTTGAGATTAATAATTTAAAGCAGAAACATTGATATTTTAAGTTAAATGCTGCTCAAAACACCATGTGTTTTACATTGTATCATGACCAAACAAAAGTAATGTATTGAGACCTCCTCCTCAGTCACTATTACATTACCTTTTTTTTTTTTCTTTTTTCTTTTTTTTTTTTAATGGAGACTTCATATTCGGTAAGCTAGGTAAACACAATACTTTTCAAATGAGAAAAATATAAGGCAATCACTCAAATGTCTGAAATAAACAACTCAGATGATGGCATTTGTTCACCATATTCTTGCTACTTCAACTGACAGAGAATTTAATTAAAATATAGTGTCCTTATAGAAAAAAAGAGAATGAAAGTGACATGGAAGTTGCTTTAGTGAATAATTTGGTCATATCTCATTCAATATAATGGAAAATAAAAGAGTAATTTTACTTATATTTGAAATCTTTATTCAATTACATATCCAAACAAAATCCAGATGTCTCAGCACAATATTTTATGCATATGTTGAATAGTTTGTTTGTTCCTTTTGTTTACTTACTAAATAGAGAGAAACACTGCTTTTCTTTTATTTTTTTTTTTCCAATGATCACTGAGTATATCAACTAACATCTGATTTAAACTTACTAACTGCTCTAGCATTTCTTAGAGAGGATCCATTTTTCCTGTTTGGCAATATTGTCAGGACACCTAGCCTCTGTTTTTTTTATCTGCAGCAGATAATACGTTCTGTTTTACATCTGTTGTCAAAAAAAATAGCACTGGCATATTCAGTACAATTGGTGAAATTTAATGGGTTGTTCTATAATTACACTATTTTTCTATAGCATACCATTCAATCGCTGGCTTTAATCAAACATACAAGCTAATTATAATATACATTTGAAATTACTCTGAAAACAAAGATTATCCTTTGCATGAATAATTTATACCAAATATTACACACACACAAAAATGTCCTTTGCCAATAGCTCTGTTACTTAACCTTTTTGTAATATTTTTTTAACACTTCTATAAATCCTGTGTAAATCATTACTACATAAGAGAGGATTTCCGAATATGTGACAGAGGTAAAAATGCACACAGCTTCTTCTGTTTTCACCTGATGCTTCAATATTATTGAAAAATGAAGTAAAAATTCACTTCCTTGAGCTGATATGAGTGACCATTTAATTCTGTGTCACTGAAAGTTCATATTAAATTTGTCTTAAGGTGTTAGGTGCATTAAGTTGTTAAATCCAAGAATTCAGAAACATTTAAAATTATTATATATATACAAACCTACAGGAAAAGATGTTAACTTAGTAAGACCTCAAATTAATTGAATTTCTCGGCAAAGAAACTTGGTGAAAAATACTTGGTTTTGTTCAT
This sequence comes from Lanius collurio, assembly GCA_020086605.1. Lineage (NCBI taxonomy): Eukaryota > Metazoa > Chordata > Aves > Passeriformes > Laniidae > Lanius > Lanius collurio. The sequence goes on along the minus strand of JACBWW010000011.1, from coordinate 13,210,940 downwards.
GTTAAAAACCCCTCTATGCTCTATTGCAAAGTGTCCCCTTTCCACAAAGAGGTCCTATATTCCAGAACACTTAATGTGGCTAAAGTGTTGAAAATAAAGGTTATGAGAAATATATGTCTATATATGCATATACACATCTATCTATCTATCTATCTATCTATCTATCTATCTATCTATCTATTTATTTATCTCTGTAAAGGTTGCTATTAAAAGTAAATACGTTGCTATTTTATATATATATATATATATATATATACTGATCCTTTACAGTCTTGTTTTTTGTCATTAATCCCCAAAGTTTATTTCTGGTCTGCATTAATTTCATATCAGTGCTTGCCTACAACTCATGCCAGTTGATTTTGGTTCTAGTGTAACACTGGTACAACACTGGGGAGAAACAGGATGTGGTTTACACTAGAGAAGGAAGTCAGTATAACACTGGACATAGGAATCAGAGTCTAATACTGTTAATAATAGAGCAAACCAGAAGATTAAACAATTACTCAAATCCAAAATAAGTTTTAAACTACCTTAAAAGCCAAGTGAATCAAAGGATTTGGTTCCTCTTACACTTGAATCCAATCCCTAGCCTTTGTTTTTCTGGTGTCCTGTCTAATGATGAAAAACAAGGATAAAAAGTAGCCCTGACCTGGTTAGCAAGCATGAACTTTTCTTTGCGGTCATCAAGTAAAACAAAAATTTCTTAGCCAAGGAATTGCTGCCATTCTGTTTCTCATTTAAATTACATGCTTTAATCTCTTCCTTTGTAATTTTTAAAATCCCTTTTAACCCTAAAGATGCTGGCACAACACAATATGTTACTTCAAGGTGATATCAAATTCTTTCAGCTTGGAATTTTAAAACATAAATATTTTTGCATCTTTCCCATTCCTATCTTTTTGGGGGATTTTTCCTGTTACTGCTGAACAATTGAAATTTTTGAGTTGTCTTATGTTAGATGAAAAAAATCTTTCCAGCTCTGCAGGGTGTTGAACGTACAAAGCGTCCCTGAATTTTTGTGTGGATGTTTTGTCTCCTTTTTTTCCTTCAAAAAAGCTTCCATCTGAAGCTAGCAGAAATAGGAAGCTGCACTTGTTAACCATGGGGCATCTGGTTGCTACTTCCTGCATCTCTTCCTTAGTGACACATGACTAACCCTATCATTCCCTTATCAAGGAATAGATAATGCAGGGTTAGAGTTGTAGCATTTAAATGGAAAGAGATCATCATGAGAGACAACTACTGAAAGGCACACCATAACTTAGGTACTAAAATCTGGAAACAATTAGAAACATTGAGCTTGGTGAAGGCAGCCTCAAGCTCATACAAATTCCAACCCTAGAATAATGGAAACAACTCTGAGAAAAAGTCCTTGTATTGTTCCCCACATTTACGTGGTATTCTGCTTCAACAGTTTAGATATCACAAGCTTTTCCATTCCATTTCAAAAAGTAAGAGATTCTCACACTTCCAAGCTCACTTTCTCAGCTTTAAAAGCAAACTTAGGAATGTCAAAGTAGAACAAATTCCCATCTACCTGGACTGTGTGACAGTCAGAGGTGCCAATCTCTTGGTGTACGCATATGAGGTCAGCATTAATACTTCATATTAGTGTGGAATCTCTATTTGAAAAAAAAAAAAAAAAAAAAAAAAAGAGTTTCAGGATTGTTCTCTGCTAGGTTACTCATGGCTGCAAGCAAAAGATGATTTGAAAATAAAAATCTCCATAGAAACTGATGATGGACAAGACCTAAGAGAGGACAAAAAGAAATTTTCCACTCAATCTCTTACATGAAGATAAATTTAAAAATTCCCAACTGAATGAATTAAAGCAATAGGCCTTAAGCTGTAAATGTCTTCATTGTATTACTAGTGGTTTTACATCTAAAAATAAAGGAGGATTTTCCTAAATGACTTCTAAAACAGAAACAACAAAACATTAATCTGGATTTAAGGCTGGCAAATTTAATATAATGAAACAGACAGGAAACTCTAGGTTAAGTTTCTGTTACAAAAAGGTGCAAATAACTTCTTATTTTCAGACACTTTCATATCCATGTGTAAATATAAATAGAGTTTATGATTGCAAACTAGAATTATCTATGATTATTCTTTACATGATTTTGTCATACCTTACTTTTATGTCAGAAATCTACAGTGTCTTCTCTTTCAAAATTTTTATAGAACCTTGTATCCACCAAAAGAGGAAAAAAAAGCTGCTTTCTGTCTTCATTACTATTTAATCAGGTCATGGTGCCATTATTACTGCTAGTAGATTTTCTGTACAAAATTATTTGTGATGGGTTTTCAGTATTTGTGCCATTTATGTTATGAAGACGAAATGAAGAGCTTGTGATGCTTTCCTGGTGCTGCAAGAAGACTGACAGTGCCAGAAAGAATCTGCTTGTGAGAAACCAACCCATAAATATTTTTAAAAATTCTTAAAACAGATAGACCTTTTCTTATGGAATCAGCATACAGAGCATGTGGCCTCAGATTTTTTAAATTCAGAACTCAGAGGCTTATAGGTAGACTTAGTGTAGTGTTGAATAATAGTTTCAGATATGTGGCCTCTGCAGATAGCAGATGAGAAGTTGTAGTTTTAATCCCATAAAAAGTTCTCTGTTCTCAAATCCTCTACTGTCTTCAATGGACAACAAAGTTAGTTCCAGAAAACAAGGAAATAAGCACTAAATTTTCTTAATTTTTCAGGTGGCTAAACTAAATCTCACAGCCCAGAAAAGGAAATATTTCTCATGCAGAGACTGCTGAAATCCTTGTTTGTATACAGCCTCCAACTTCCATCTGTCCTCTTTCTACAGGCCCTTCAGATGATGATGGATAGTAATCGGAGAGTTCAAAGGATAATTCAAATTGAAATGGATGTCAGGAGGTCCCTAAACCAAACTTCTACTCAAAGCACTTCAGCTGTGAGATCAGATCAGACTAATATCTCAGGGCTTTAACAAGTCTGATCTGCAGTGTATTATGGACAAGAGATTGCACAAACTTGTCACACAACATCTCAGATCCACTGTTCCATGGCTGCGATAGCCCATGCTGCCAGTAATTGCCACATCCCAGGACTTCTTTCCCAGTGAACAGCAGATCCATCTGTGTTACCCTTGCTTGTGCCAACCAGTGTCTGTATCATGAAGTTATCCTTGTAATCCTCCAGAAATCTCCTCAATTTTTCACGTCTCATCACACTGCCCCTCCAGCTGATGTCAGAGTCTTGAGTCTTCAATGAGCACAGGCATCTATGATCCCAAGAGTTGGCAGAGCTATTTAAAGGAGTCTTTTCACATTTTTATCCTGACCCCATGGGCTGTAACAATCTACCCCCATGCTCTTGTCCTCACTTATCTCTTCTTAGATTCTGATCCACAAATGTTCACCAGAACATGATTTGTTCCATAAAAGCACTCTAGGCTCCTAAGCTAATCTTTTTACCAGACTGCAGTTTCCTTCTCTTCTCCTTGCCTGTGTTATTGGTGGACTGACTAGGCAGTGTTAGGCTAACAGTCGAACTCAATGATCTTAGAGGTCTTTTCCAACCTAAACAATTATATGATTCTACCATACTCCCTCTGCCTGCAACAGGCTCTGAGAGCTGCATCCCCTCTCCAGACCTGCCCTGGGCCCAGGATGGCACTCTGCTGTGGTCCATCATCACTTGTATGAGGAATGAGCAGCTTCTGCCCCTCCCTGTGCATGCTTCTGCACTAACTGATGCATTTGCTGGGTACTGCTGGGAGCTGAACCCTGGGCTGGCAGGCAGTACAGGTGTCTCCCTAGCACCAGTTGAACAGGGATTATCACTGCCTCTCCAGAAATCAGCTGAAGACAGAAGGGCAAAGTATCCTTTGACCAGAAATATCTGATGGACACTACCAGAAACAGGAACTCTAGGAGCCTCTAGGAGCTCTGTAGCAGCTGCACCAGTACACACCAGCAACACCAGCATGTACCCTGAGGCTTCCAGAAGGTGCCAGATCTGGAAGCGGAGTTCACAAGCCGCTGTGCAAACCAGCGTGTCTGCTAGCAGCATCTGTTTGCATTGCTTGTTTACCCAATAACCTTACAACAAGGCATAACTGGAAGACGATCGAAATTATCATCTTTTCATCAAAACAGACCGTGCTATAAAGAATAAATTCTTCGGTGGAAACATCGCTTTTTTCCAGTGTTTCAAGATCTAAAGGAAATATTTCTTATATCTTTTCAACTCCATTGAATTTTGACTTCACTTTCAGGTCAGTTAGGTGAATAAAATACTTTATGTTAATGATTTTATTAAATAGGATTATTAGATATTTTCTCATCAATAAATGTGCAGCAACCCTGTAAAAAATTAACTTTCTAGCTCTGACCTTTTGACATATCTTAATTGAATCTTTTACGACTGTTTCTATTTTGTGAATATTTTATCTATTGGGCTTGATTTTGGACAAAAGAACATCTTCAAACACTGAACTTTCCAAGTGACTCTATTACAGAATATGGATCATCTTCCAAAAAGTACATAGCTTGGAGGAAAAGAAGGAAAATACAGAGTCAGAACCAAGAAATCCTCCAGAAAAATAGATCACAAAGCAATGTTTACCCATGTACAGAGGCTGATAACAGCATTGCAAAATGATAAATAAGCACATACAACGCATAAACACAGTTAGTGATCCTTTCAGCATGGAAATGCCATTTTTTAATTAAAGTATAATTTATCGTATTAATGAAAATTTTATTTTAGTTAATCATTTTGGAACAGATGTTAAGAATGCAGAGTGTTTTCATGCTGCAAGAATGTGTCCAGAGTATGGACAGGCAAGTACACTAGGGCAAACCTGGAACTACTGAAAAATAATATTTTGAAACAAACTAGATTTTTGCAACTTTTTCATTTTAGAAAGATATACTGAACTTTCCAGCAATGGTATTTTCAATAACAGCATACTCTGAGACTTATCTCAAAAATTTATGCCTTACATTCTTTTGTATGTCCCCAATCACGTTAGCAACTGCAAAAACCTCTGAACTATAACAGGAAGTTTGTTCCCCTCAGATAACCTGTGCTGAAATAACCTTAAAAATAATCCCAAGTGACAAAATATGCGTTCACATCAGGTAATTTGCATCATAAAGGCTATATCATTTAAGCATTGTTATCCTCTCCAAAGGCTTCAAATTCCACCTTCCTAAAATTTTGCTGAAATTACCTTTTCTCCCCTAATGCATATTGCCATTCCTTTTCAGATATTTCACATTGATAGGGAAGCCTTCTATATGAGTTTGCAAAAAGTGTTTCTTACACTACTGTCAGATTTTTGCACAAGGATTTAGAACCAGATCTGTAAAAATGCCAACTGAATTTTTCTAAAACAAGGTTTGGTTTTGTTGGTTTTTTTTCTCCCTGTATCCACTGCCACTACTCTAAATACGGCCTTTAACACCAGGCTCTTATATTCACGGCTTTTTTCCTGATGTTCCTTTTATCCTTTGCCAGAAGTGGTAGATGTCAGGTGTTATAATAAAGTCCTCTTCAAAAATTATTCCCTTTTTTTCTGATTCCACTTACAAATTGATGTTTTGCTCATTTCATACTGGTATACTTAGCTCTTAAGTAATTCTTTCCTCTACAAGACTCATATGTAGACTTTACCCTGGAGTTCAAGAGAGGGAACTTGGGCCTGCTGGAAAGCAGCTCTGCGGACAAGGACCTGGGGGTCCTGCTGGACAAGAAGCTGTCCTTGCACCAGCAGGTGTCCTTGTGGCCAAGACGGTCAGTGGTATCCTGGGGTGCATTGGGAAGGGCGTTGCCTACAGGACAAGGGAGGTGATCCAGCCCCTCTGCTCAGCCCTGGTGAGGCCACATCTGGAGAGCTCTGTGCAGTTCTGGGCTCCTCAGGACAGGAGACACAGGGAGCTCCTGGAGTGGGTCAAGTGAAGGGCTGTGAAAGTTATTACAGAACTGGAGCATCTCTCTCATGTGGCTGACGGAGTTGTTTAGCCTGGAGTAGAGAAGAATGAGAGGCGATCTTATCAATGTACACAAATATCTTAAGGGCAGGGCATAAGAGGATGAGGCCTGCCCAGCAAGAGGAAAGGGGGCAACAGGCACAAAACAAAAGTCAGCAGGTTCCATCTAAATATGAGAAAAACTTCTTTAATTTGTGGGTGACAGAGTACTGGAACAGGCTGTCCAGGGAGGTTTTTGACTACCCTTCTCTGGAGATATTAAAAAAACCTGCCTGGACATGATCCTGTGCAACCTGCTGAACCTGCTTCATCAGAGAGGTTGAACTACATGATCTTCAAAAGACTACTTCAACCTCAACCATTCAGTGAAACAGCTCAGGTCTTTAGCTTGTGTATTAATGGCACACCTGCATTCTGGAGCATCTCTCTTATGAGGAGACACTACAGGAGCTCAGCCTATTTAATCTGGAGCAGAGAAGACTGAGAAGTGATCTCCTTAAAGAGTATAAATATCTCAAAGACATTTGTCAAGAGGAAGATGTCAGACTCTTTTCAGTGGTGCCCAGAGGCAGGATGAGGAACAATGGCCGTAAACTAAAACATGAGAAGTTCCACCTCAACCTGAGGAAAAACTTCCTTACACTGAGGGTGGTAGAGCGCTGGAACAGGCTGCCCAAGGAGGTCATGGGATCTCCCTCTCTGGAGACATTCACAACCCACCTGGATGTACTCCTATGTAACCTGACCTAGGTGACCCTGCCTTGGCAGGGGAATTGAATTATATGATCTCCAGAGGTCCGTTCCAGCCCTAAGAATTCTGTAATTTTGCAATAATGACAGATTTTAGCAAGTTTATAACATTGTTAGCAACAGGATCAAACTATTTAATGCCAAGTTTTTCTCCAGGTGGCTTTGCATACAACTAAATAAATAGTTTTGATTTTTGGAATGGCATAAGCAGTATTCTTTTTTTCCTCATTATTAGTGGAAATGTTTACTACATGTGGAAGTGTTAAGCTTTATTCATGCAAAATGGCTGCAGGAATTGGACTCCTAACAGTGTCTAAAATATTATGATATTTTAATACTATAAGTCATAATTCAAGTCTACCAAATTCAGTTGCACTATACATGTAAACAAGAGTTGAGACAGGCCTTTTAATAAACGAAATCTTCTAATTAAGTAAAAATTTGTCAATTGATGTAACATCTATTGTCTTTTTACACAGGAATTATATTTTTTTTTCCTTTCCACCACATACAGCATGGATTTCTAAGTCTACAGAGGTCATTATGCACTCCATTGCTCACTCTGGTATCCTTATATTTTTTAAATTTCTGAGACTGAAGCAGCAGCTAATCTCAATGTATCATTTTTCTTATGCTTTCATAAACATAAGGGAAGTTCTGTGATTTTCATATATATTTTGTTCAAGCTCTGAGCCAAGATTGAATCAATTAGAGTGATTTTCCTAGTTAGACATAAATATGTAACAACTCTAATCTCTGTTTAATGACATAAATAGCTTATATTTAGTTCTTCTGAAAATACTTGAGAAGGTTATGCTATACATAAATGCTCTATTTCAATCGTTTTTTTTCATCTACCTGCATCTGAGATACATCTCCACTACTACTGATGAGTTTCACAGACCCCTTTGTATCAGACACTATATGCACCTATACAAAAAGGAAGATCCAGGTTCCAGACAATTTGCAGTTTAAACATATGGCAAGATATAATGTGAGGATATGAAATGACAGCAACATATATTGAAACAGCAGAAAAATAATGACCAGCAAAATAAGCTTTGGTCACTTTTTCTAGAGATGTAAGTACTTCATAGGTTTTTATAGACATCTGAGAAATTTTTGATGAGATGGGCTAGCCCTCTGACAGATTAGGGACAAGGGACATTTTTAAAAGCAGTAAGAGGAGGCTAATAAAAATATTCTAGCTAGATGAGATGTCTTAGCTTCTTCCATCAATTTGTCAGCAAAATTCAATTTGTCAAAAGCTTTTCTGTTTGCAACTTGCAGACCTAAGCTTAGTGCAGCAAATGCTGGTCGGGGTAGGAACAAAAAATGCGTACACAATTGTTCTGTGGAGGGTCACCGACCCTTGCTTCTCCTGATCAGCAATTTAACACCGTTTGCCTATCCAGAGGGCACAGGTCCATTGCAACTGCTGCTAGAGATGAAGTTGTAATCACTTCAGTTTAACACTTTCAAGGCTCACTTCTGTGACCATGCAGGTTAACCCAAGACCCGAAGATAACAACTAATATGAGCAACTACTGATGATCTTCTTTCAGCAAAGTAGTTGTAGAGTTAACTTGTAATGATATCCATGCTTGGGTCCTGAATTTTGTCCAGCTAATTTTACATACACTGTTAAAACATCAGTCATACTGATAAATTGATTATGTCTTATCCAACTTCCTTTTTTTCTCCAAGAAGTTTAATGTAGCCATTAAAATATAGAGGATAATCCTGGGTTTAGTATAAATCTTTTGCTACAGCTAAATTATTATTTCATCAGTATATATGTATATATATATATTTTTAATATTGAACACAGGTAATTTGGAACAAAGTTTAATAAGGTTCACTTCATAAATGCATATTCGTATATATCTTTTATACAAATTTCTTCTTTTTGTGAAGTTAAAGTGGGGGAAATGGGAAAAAAGCCCATTTTCACTTTTAGTTTGCACCAAAGGCTTCTGAACTACAAGAGTAGATGATAAATCCATGCTGTAGGTTTTGAATATATAAATGAAATACTGAAAGAAATGATCCATTGTCAAGCTGTGAGTAGCATTCTACAGTATAACTCTTTGACCAGAAATGAAATAAAAATGCTGCCAAACCACTTAATTAGTGCATTTGGGAAGTCTGTGCTCCATTACAAGATCTACTACGACAATTTCTGGGAAGTTGGAGATTTGCATAGGCAATATCCTGCAAAAAAACCACAAAACCACCTCCAACCTACAAAGCACATAGAGGATTTCTCAAGATGTGTACAATTCCAAAAGCCAGAATAAAAAACAGAAAAAAAACCCTTCCTTGTAAATAGCAAAGAAGAAACCAAAGTGAAAGTCATCTTACTATTGGAAAAGAACAAATCTCTTGTATTTGTTGTGCATGGCCTGGTTTTTGGTAGCAAGAATCTCTGATGGCTCTGAAAGATGGACATGTTGCTGTCCAAAACTGGGCCAATGAGAGAGGTTGGTAACGCCTCTGCAATGACATATTTAAGAAGAAAATCAAAACAAAGTCACAAGGTTCTGGATTCTAGTCAGAGAAGAGGAGGAGGTGAGAACATGTGAGGGAAAACAACATGGATACACCAAGGTCAGCAAAGAAGGAGGGGCAGGAGGTGCTCCAGGCACTGGAGCTGAGGTTCCTCTGCAGGCCGTGGTGAAGGCCATGGTGAAGCAGCTGTGCCCCTGCAACCCATGGGGATCCACGGGGAATGCAGAGATCCACCCACAGCCCGTGGGGATCCACGGGGAATGCAGAGATCCACCCACAGCCCGTGGGGATCCACAGGGGATGCAGAGATAAACCCACAGCCCTTGGAGATCCACAGGGGATGCAGAGATACACCCACAGCCCGTGGATCCACAGGGGATGCAGAGATCCACCCACAGCCCGTGGGGAGGTGCCTGTGTCAGAGCGGGTGGCTGCCTGGAGGAGGCTGTGATCCAGGGGGAGACCCAGAGGAGAGAGAAGGCCCTGCTTCCAGGCTGGAGCATCCTGTCCTGGAGGGCTGCACCCCATGGAAGAGAGACCCCCGGGGCAGTAGTTTTGGGAGGGCTGTGTGCCCTGGGAGGGGCTCACGCTGCAGCAGGGGCGGTGTGGCTGCTGCTCCTGGGGACCCACACCAGGGAAGTTCAGGAGAAGTGTCTCCTGTGCAAGGGACCCCACAGCCTCACAGGGGAAGGACTCCTCTCCCAGAGCAGTGAAATGAAATCTTGGTGATGAACTGACCAAAGCCTCATGCCCTGTCCCCCTGCGCTGTCCGTGGGAAGGAGGGAGGGACTGGGGGGGAAAGGTGTTTAAAAGGCTTAATTTATTTCTCATCATCCTCCTCTGATTCAGTTAGCAATAAATTCACTCTGTAACTTTAAGTTAAGCCTTTTTTTGGCCTTGAAGTGTTTTTGTTTTGTTTTTGTTTTTTTTTGTTTTTTTTTTTTTTTTTGGTTTTTTTTTTTGTTTGTTTGGTTTGGTTTGGTTTGGTTTTTTTTTTTGTTTTGTTTTGTTTTGTTTTGTTTTGTTTTGTTTTGTTTTTCTCCTGGTCCTTATCTCACTCATGGAGCCTTCATTTACTTTTTTTTACTTTCTCTCCTCTGCCCAGCTGTGGGGGGAGGGTGAGCAAGCAACTCTCGTGGGTGCCTGGCATTGGACACAACAACTCTAAAAACCTATACTGCAGAACTGAAGGATTCAGCATTCATGTTCCCTTAGATACTGGAGAAAGATTCCCTGCAAAATCTATGCTTGTTTTAGGAAGTCCACAATGTTGAGTGGGGCACAACTGGTGGTACCTAGATCAAATCTGGACACAAAGAGTTCTCTTCTATCAACACATTCCCTATATTTCAGGAAAAGCAGACAGAAAGTGTTTAAATTGTCCACGGCATTCAGACATTAAAAAGCAGTCTTCTGCACACAGCCTCCCTAGTTCAAGTCCCTAAATTCCTGCACCTGGCTGAGAAGAGGAGGACCAAATGCAGGCAGCTTGCTGCCTTCAGATGTCCCTGATACCTGAGGGAGGGGTGGTGGGGTTAGATGAAGTTGGAGAAATTTGATATCTCAGGTCTATCTACACCTCTTTAGATTTATTTGTTTGAAATTGTTTGTTTGAAAGATATATGAAGCTTTAACTTCAGCTGAACTGCTGTACTGCACCTCCTTAGTCAAAAATTCTAGGGAGCAAATATGAGTTTTGGGAGCGAGAAGATTTCTTCTAAACTTTCATATTACGTGCCTTTATGTTTTGTCTTCAGTATTTTTGGTTTTGAAATAAGGGAAGTGGTCTAAAGTCTAGCAAGTTGCAGTTTCAAGGATTCTGCTTTTACAATTTATGATTTGCTTTGAATAAGGTATACACAGAGATGCTAAGCAGGATCTTCAACCTGTTGTACATCTCAAGATGCATAATGAAAATCACAATATCTCATCCATAGCAAACACCTCTTACGAATAGAAAATTTTCAGACATTACAAAAATTGTATTTATTATTTATCTGTATTTTCTGTTTGAGTCAGAGGAAAAGAACACAGTATCTCTTCCTTTCCCTCCCTTTCCACTTGCCCCTTAAAAAACCACGTTTTTTTCATCACAGGGCAGAATTGTCATATGCAGAGCTCAGAAAATGAAACAGATGAATCTAAACGCACACTGAATTCTTAGTAACCTGGATTGATTGAGAACTGTGTTTTCTAGATTAGTTGTAGCTTCATTTTAAATAAAAAGGTAGCTTTAAACAAAAAGTTTGATTCAAAAAACCTGCTGAAATAAAGGTTCAGATAACACTACTTTTCCTTAACCCTCCAAATCTGATGTCTATTTCTAGCTTTTCTCTTTATCATGATAAGGGCTTCATATTATATACTTCTAACACCTTCCTAATTTTCTGCGTTTTTCTTTTTAATTTCCTAAAACCAAAACTGGTTTTGAGCCTATCCATCTAGCTTATCTCATTATTACTGCCTGATTAGAATTATCTTCCCTATGGCTTTGCTAAGCCCATATATTACTTTGCCTCTGAGAATCTTCAGTCTAGTATCTTCTCTCTTTTTTTTTTTTCCCTTCCTTTTTTTTTTTTTTAGTTGCCTTATGAAACAGATTTAAGAACAATATTTTCTTATCACCTGAGAACTGAAGCTCTTTCTCATATGTCTCATTGAGTTTGCACACAAATGGCATCTTTACAGGCAACAATGAATGTAAATAAACTTCTTAAGCACTCAAATCTCTTGCATACTAAAGCAAACAGAACGTTGTGTGTTTGTATGTTTTCTAAGTGAATGAAAAATCCATAAAATTGACAGCAAATACATGGATCAGATTTATGTAATTATGACTTGAATGTCAGACAGTGATGTAATCTATATTATTTAAGTTAGATTAGCCCTTTTCCCAAATGACTTTGTTCAGAAGTTAGAGAAGTCAAGGGAAAGAAATTTGCTGGCGTCAATGAACTTTGAATTAAGTTCAGACTGTTTACTTGTCTGCTCTGCTACATAAGAAGGCACTTTTTTCTTTTTCAAAGCAATAAGTTATTTCCTTCACAGACTCCAATTCTGAATATTGTCAGCATAAAGGCTAAGCAGCTGACATTTCTCAAATCATGATACTATGCTAATTTCTGATGCAACTGAAAGCAGACTGAATGAGCAGAAGGATTTGTGTTGTAGATCATCTGTTTGTTTGCAAAGATACGTTTTTTCTCAGGTGACCAGTATGCTGAATGATTGTTCTCTTGCCAAAGTTTTGTACCCTATATAAATGGCCAAGATTATCATTAGTGGCAAATATGAGCAAAGCGTTTGTGATAGAGGTATCTGGCCTCTTAGAAATACTAAGTATCCACCTTCTGCAAATCATGGTAGGTTTAAAAGCACCTATGGTTTGGTCACCAAAAAACCCAAACAATCGAACCAAACCCAAAGCAATAAAATCTGAGTTTAGACGGGCAAGTTACTACATATTTCTGCAAAAACCAGAATCAATGTCACAATTTACCTTTCCAAGAAATGATGAGCAAAGTTCCATTGGCTGCATGTAAAGGACATGTACATGCATTGTCATGAGAAATGGAAACAACCTGGATAGAATCTTGGAGACATAACTCATATTTTATGGAGTATATCATTGTATTTGGTTGTTTACAAGATGCAGAATGGCATGACAAATGAGGTGTGACACAGCAAGTCAACTTTAAAATAAAACAAAACTCTCTATTTCTGAATCTGTTACTTTGGATTATGTCTCAACAAAACAGATCCATAGCAATGGAATGATAAAATATTCAATGCATTTGAAATGTCAAGGGTTGTGGCAGTTCAGCTAGAGTTAAATCCAGGTGCAGATAAGTTTTGCTTTCCAGCTGCAGAATGGATTTCAGTTCATTCCTAACTAAATGTAACCTAATTATGGTCTAGAGTACCTTCAAGAAGTTGAAAACAATTACAACCATTTATGAAAATATATTTTAGGTCACTTATGTTCACTGTGTCCTCACTACTGAAGACTAGGAACTATTCTTGAACATACTCATTTTGTGAAATCAACTTGTATACCAAGAACATAGAGTAATACTAGAGATGAGAGGAGATATTCAGTTCTTAACTACATAAGTGGTATATTGGAGCAGAAAACATCAGAAACAACCAACCAGTTTTGGATGTTTTAAAAAATGTGATAAATATTGCCCATTATGTTATTTTTAATTCTTACAAAAATCGTGACATAAGTGAATACTGCCCCCAACAATTTTTTACATAAGTATCCCTGATAATGGCATAAGATTCAAGTATTTCAATTGAAATTATCACTACATTACTGTAAAACCAGTTTAGAACTGTAGAAACAATGCTGCAAGAAATCTTCGAGGCACTTCAGGATAGTTCTACAATACAGCATTTGATCTGTGAATAGTAATCAGGGTTAAGGAATTCCTTCTCTGCTCTCTTGTTTTCTTGTATCCATAAAAGCAAATACAGAGCATAACAAACATGAGTATCAAAGTACAGCACCATTCTTCTAGTATAAAAAAGCCATATTTGAAAACTGTCACTTAATTATTAAAAGTAGTTGAATATCTTAGAAGCTTTTTCTCTGCCACACTCCTGTGAAAGCTGGCTGGCAGTCCTGACTGCAGGCTATAATATGCCCCTCTCATCAGTAATAGTAGCATCTTAGGAAGTGCTTAAACAAAAGGATATATATTGTCAGAGGCATTCTTTTGAGAAGGAAGTCTTGGTTTAAGACTGAGAATACTGAGAAACTTGAAAACAGATGTTTAAATGTGGGCTTGGTTTTCTGTACTTCTTTTTTGTTTGTTGGGTTATTTTTGAGATTAAAGCAAAACAAGAAAGAGATCTCGAGGGAAAGTCAGATACATATAAAACTTTGGTATCCCTTCAATAGAAATGCAGATTGCTGACAACATCAGCAATCTTATCAATCCACTTACAAAACATGAAAGGTATTTATAGAGAACATAGAAATATCTCTTCCTCAAGAGTGGACAGTGACAGGAAAAGAGGCAATGAGCACAAGTTGATTCAGGAGAAATTCTATTTGCATATAAGAAAAAAAAATATCTTCACCATGAGAACAGCTGAAAACTGAGATGGGTAGCCCAGAGATATGATGCAGTCTTCCCTGATGGAAATATCAAATAGCTGGCTTGACAGAAACCCGGATAATCAAATCTAAGATCCTGCTTTCAAAGGAAGATTACACTAGATGATCTCCAGAGGATCCTTCCAACTTAAAACTCTCCATGATGTTAAAAAAGGCAACCTTGGCTATCATCCAGGTTGCCTAAGAACTTTGTGATGGTGTTTTTTGGTTTTTATGCTTCGATGATTGCTAAACTACCACAGCTATAAGAAACTTCAAGAGTAATCTAGACCTCAAACCTGTTTTAAGGCAGCTTCAACTGTACCCAGTATCACACTGATGGTCAAAATACTGTTGCTTAATCTTAAAAGCCTTTTTTGACCAATACCTTACAATTATTACTGTAAGGAAACTGTCATATTCCTTGCACCTAACTTAAAGCTTTCTCACTGCAGTTTAAACCTCTTACCTTTTTCCCCCATAATTGTCAGTGCAATTATTCTTTTATTCTTCTTAATGAGTTTTGAATGTGTTTTATAATGTCCTCCCTCTGACTCTTCTTCAAGCTAAGAACAGCTTTTTTCTGCCTTTCCAGATAGGTGCTGTCCCTGGATGTTTAAAATAGGAAAGTGCACAGTTCTCCCTCTGGAGACAGCTGCTATAAAAGACTTGGTGCAGAGTGCCATCCTCCCCCCACCTCTTCACTGAAGTCATTGGGAATTAGGCACATAAGTACTGCTGTAGAAATCTGCCCTAAATATAGTAATTGTTTGATGCAATGATTGGATTTCTTTGATAACTCACCTTTTTATCAGTGGGATATTTGCAAAGGGATATTTTCCTCTAGCAAAATTTGCTTCTTAGTTTTATCTGGGTCTAGCTTAGGCAGTCAAAGCTGGTTATGAAGGCTCCAAAATCTGAAATAAATAATAATATTTTAATGATAGGGAAGCTTAAATGAAAGATTACTTAAATGTTGTTTAAAATCTGTGACCTTCGAAATAATCTGAACACAAATTTTTCTTCTTTTTCATTCTTTTTGTTGCCTAAGATTGTGAATAAGTGGAATAATCCACTCCAACAGCTCACAATCATTCATATATATAAACATAACATGTACTGTCTATTGCAGTGTTAGCAAGCTCAGGATAGAAATATTGCCATAAAGTACTAAGAGTTGCAAATGAGTTAATATGCTGTAGAACTCAGCCTGAATACAAATGTAAATCCTTGTAGGCTATTCATAGGTTTAAGCTCAAGAACTATTAAAATTATTTCTAGGTATTTTAGCCTACATCTAGTTCTAATCTTGTCTAATTTTTACTGTGCCAAGCAGAAAGGTTCAGAAAGTATGACCTAGATTGAATAGTTCAAAGAGAAGGAACACACGAGGGACGCGCTGATGTTAGCATCCTAATTAGAAAATGAAACAGTTAAGTGGAGATGAAACATTTTTGTTCCATGATAGAGAAATTGTTCTAAGCATACCTGGCAATGTCATCAATCACTATCTCTCCCATGGAGAAGAAAAAATATTGGCTTATAGTGTTCAAAAATAGTGTTCGATGTTTTACCTTACTCAAGAGCAACATTGGGATATATCTACTAATTTTATTACTGATCAAAATGGAGGCAGAACAAACCAGACATTTAAATAAGATTAAAGGCCCTAGTTAAACTGAAAAGAGACAAGAAAAACAGTTAAAAATTGCACCAAATGTTCCTATGTGCCAATGTAAAACATAAAAATAAAGCCACACAACAATTTGTTGTTTTTGTGATCTAACAAGAACTGACTTGTCATATACAAAAAAACATCCTTGAATATAAAGGATTACTAAAATACTTTAGATAAATAGCAACTATGAAAAAAACCCACATTTTTAAAATGGAGAGAGCCACTAGATATGATTTGCTATATGTTTATCAAAATGTTGGACATCCTTTAGAACAACAATTACAGCTTTTCTATAGAAAAATTATCCAATAGATCTCTGCTCTGCCTTGGCACATAGCATGCTCTATGGTGAAATAAATATGTTTGCGGTCCATTCTGGCAAACTGATGATATTTAATGCAAGTTGATACATATTTGAATGAAACTTGAAATATTCATGTAAAACAGAAAATATTTTCTTCCTGAAGTTGCATTATTAATAATAAGAAGAATAATTTCCTACTGCCAGTTATGACACAGCACAACATAAAAATAATATATCACTAATACTGAAGCCTATGGTCCACACACAACAGAAGATTAAACAGAGCAGAAGTTGCAGATCAATCAGGGTAAACACTCACAGCCGACTGGTTTGCATTTCTTCTGAGATTGCTGTAATATGTTAAAATCCTAAAACAAATACAGCTAAAAGAGGGAAAACAATAAAAATAAAACAGGTGGAAAGAAGAGATAATATTAAATAATACCCCCCCTCACAAATTCTTTCCAAGGAGACTACATCATATCTAAACTATCTATATAGAATTATAGATCAGTCTGTATGTTTAAGGCCTTTCACAGGGGAAGCAGAAAATAGGGCACACAGAAAGATTTCCAAAGGGATTGTTTTCCAAGTCATTCAAGCCCAAAAGAAGTATAATAACCAGAATGAAGGAATCTTGTTATATTTTTGAAATCATTGAAATACATTCAGGCATACACACTGTCCTTCATAGGGTAATAGTTTGAGTTGTGCAAAAGGCACAATGTCAAAGAAGAAAATGCAGAGCTGAAGAATACTTTGAAAAAGAAACTGACATTTTTTCTAGAAAAGAATGAGTAATTGAAACTCTATAAGGCATGCCAGCAATGACTTTTAAGATGTATAATTAGGAAGAAATAGTTCCCACATATTCCCCAAATATCTCAGTAAAAGATGCTGGCCAGAAGCAAGCTCCAAAGCAAGCACTGGCTCTGATCTGCCAGTGAATCACATTACTAAGGAAATAAGAAAGAAAAAGCTTGTTTGAATTTCTCAGAGGGTAAAAAGTTTTTAGGGAGAAGGAAAAAAATAAACCAGAGCATGATCAAATGACTTAAATGACTCATTGGTGCAGAGGTTTCCTCCCAGTGAAAATTTCTATTAGACTGACTTCCAAATGCTATACAGCTAATAAATTCTTTAATACCCATCAACATATTTTCACAACCTCAATATACTAATCAAATCAACTCTCCCTGAATAGTACACTTTCTTGATGGCTCACTTTTGCTGCTCTTTAGACATGCACTGAGGAAATGTAGCCAATCTCTGGACCTTGTGATCCTGTAATTGTCCAGGAACTGATGCTCAGAGGTGTGTTGGCAAGTTGCATGGAAAACGCTCCTTTCTCATGTGTTGAGAAATTCTTATAGGGTGAAGATACACAGCAAGAATGAAACAGAACTTCAGCACCTGACAAAGACAATGAGAACACTCCCCAAAATAATCATGTCTTTTAAGAAGTTTACAGACAAGTATAGGGACTTGAAAGGAGGGATAATGACTATGCCAGCTTTCTAGAAAAAAACAGACAATAATTTTGTATTTTCTATTAATCTTTTGTTTTTATGAATCACCTTTTTTGAAAAAAAGATTAGAATAATTAATCAACACTATTAAAAATAAATCATTGCTCATAAGAGCACTGGGAAAAGAAGGCAGAATATATTTTAATTTTCTTTTGTCTTTCTATGGAAAAGTCTTTTAAGTTAAGGAAGTTTGGGTCTGTTTTTAACTCAGTATTTTACTTTTGAGTTGCATTTCATAGTTTTGAACTGTCATCATATGAAGCTTATCAGTGTGGTAAACATAATCATATTTTATGTAAATTAATCATAGATACATTATTAGCATTGCATGTATATTACTCTTTTACTCATTCATCTCCTATTCTGAGTAAGTCATGGCTACACTTGTTCACTTTGTATTAGTTAGTTGTAAAAGTAAATCATAGCTATTAAGAATATCTCCTGTAGTCCATGTTTACTACCTATTCCAGTGAAATTATCGCTTGGTAGCTGAATAGGCGACTTAAAAATACCATGTCATTAAAGAAATTAGGACATAAGAGAAAAAATATTGCCTTTATTCACAGATGAAACTTCACTTCAGATTCCTACAAGTTATCTGGAAATCACCAAAGGTGGCTTTCAGCCTTCTATCCTACATTTTCCCTTATCCTTCTCCAAGCATATTAATATTAATATTAATATTAATGAGAAAGTCATTCTACTATTTCACTGGGAGCAGGTCTATAAATCCCAGAATGTTACTTTACTTCATAGTACCTAATAAGCACACAGCTACATGCATATTCCTGAATGCTTCCTGAAAAACTGGTGAGCTATCATGTACAAACAAGTTATTATAATGATCAATTCATCACCATTTCATAGAGGTACAGTAGACATTGGGTTTATCAACTGAAATTCAAGAACATGTTATCTACATTTCTGACCAAAAAAGTCCAGGTACATAATAACAAAGCATGGTTTCAGCTCAGAGGTTTCAGAGAAGGAAAGGAAAAAATAATATTGCAACTTGTACATCCATAAAGCATCCAGAAAAAAATTGCTTTAATGGACAAAGTTAAGAACTGCTTCTTTTGTTGAAAATTACAGGTTTTTTTTACTTACCGATAGTGAATCTATTCACAGTTTTCATCATAATGTGAGGTGTTTGTATTATGAATCTAAAATCTCCTTTCTGAAGTGTATTCTAAAGTCTCATATTAGTCATACTGCATTTAATAATTTTTCCTTCTCTGCTTTCATTGGTATTACATTTGTGCACTTAACTGCACTTAATGCACCATTACTAAGAAGTAGGCCACAAACTGCAGCCAAATAAATCTGTACCATTCAACTCAACAGAAGCATGTGACCTAGATCACACTGTCAGAATATCCATTAAATCTTGTCCAAAAGGGCTCTATACAATGTCAGCGTTGTATTTCGGTTTCCCTGAGAATTCTGATGTCAGGTAATCACCCTGAGAACCTGGGAAAAATCTCATCCTTATCAGCCTTTAAAAACAAATAAATTACAAATGCATAATCCTAAGGACCTGCTAAGCAGTATTCCTGGGCCACACATACAGCAGAGGGACTAGGGTTTGGCAGTCATTTTTTCGTGTCTGGTGATCATTTCAGGTGTCAAACACAATGTTGTAGTTCAGGAATGTCAGACTAGTAGGTTTCAAGCAACTTAAAGGTTTTTTTTGCTTGCTTCCATCTATTGGCATCAGTTTTATTTTTCTTTTCTAGTAGTCCAAACAAAAGTCATCTTCCTCACATTTTTCTATCCCTATTTCAATGCTATCATGCTCAGACTGTATGATTTGGATAAGAAAACACAATGTCAAAATATCAATAGATATCTGATTTTTCAGTGAATGTTAAAATAGAAAGTTCGATTCCCTTAACTTCATCAATACAACTAATTTTTACTTGCTTATTATTAAAGTTTCAATTTTTTTATTAAGGAACACCAGTAAAACTGTATTTTGACCAAGTCTTCACTACACACAAATATTATTATATTGTACTAATAAAACCTCTTTTCCCCAATGTTCTTTTGCTAACTGGAATCAATCATTGATTTATTTTGATTGCTGTATTTATAAATACAAAATACACACAACTTTTGACCCTGGACATCGAAAAACCCATTTACTTGTGAGTAGCAATGTAAATGATCCTATAATTTAGAAATCTTTAAAGATCAGGGGGAAAAAAACATTTAATAAATGAGATGGTTGAATCACTAGGGAGTTGGGTAGCTGAATGGTTTCCAGCCTTCATTTAACATGGATGAAGCTAGACACAATGTTGAAACTTTAGCAATCCCAACTAACATAATGAGAAACAAGACTGTCTCATGTTATATTCATGTTATTCTGTTTAATGAAAAAAACTCATACATTACGAAGCAATCTGCAAGACAGGTACTACTCTCATTTCAGGCTTATTGAGTAGGCTGCAGGTAAAAAACAATTACAGGCACAACAGGGCCTCTTTTTTTCACGATTTATTTTTCCAAAAGTTCATGTGTGAGTGCAGCACCTACTGAAAAGAACAAGTGAAAAACATAACCTGAAATTATTCATAAGGTACAAATTAAATAAAAAAAGAAGACAAAAATCTGGATGTTCTTTTAAACTAAAATAAATATCTCAGCAATAGTTTCCATCAGCATTGTGCAGTTCCACATAATATTAAATATTTTAACTAAATCTATTTGGTGAATATTTAAGGAATATTTAAGTTCTTTGTACTTAATATATCTAAAGTTTTTAACAATACAATGAAAAAAGTTCCATTAAAGCTATATCAAATATGTCAGACACTCCAGAAATCAGAATAGGAAAAAGGAGTTTTTCTTCTGAAGCTGTCTTCCTTTCCCAAGCCTCTCTGTTCACAGAGCAGCACTCATGTGGTATATGCTGTGCTTTAATAAAAATGAACTATGGCCTTATTAACAAAAGGAAGAGAATGAATTTTGCTTTAATAAAGAAGGTCATGCATAAGATTTTTCAACAACTTTTTTGGTAATGACACTCTTTATAGTCCTTGCAAAACTAAAACATTTTGTGGATTTATTGTTTTGAAGGGCCTGTTGCTCATGAAAATTAAAAACAATTTCCACTGGTAATAAAATCTCCTATAAAAATACATTAGATGTCACTCATATTTCAAGGTAAGAGCCAACATCCAAGTTCGAGCACTGATTTACGTAAACTTTCTTGCTCCTCCTTCTGTGGCTTCACACACCATGCAATTTGATACAAGAGCTTGAAAACAGCAGTGCCTTTTTAATGTTACTCATTACAGAAATTTTTATGAGGTTTTATTCCTAAAAAAAACAGCAGCAAAACCCCAAACATCCCAATTAATTTAAGAGCATTTTTATCACCTGCTAAAGGTGATATTCTATTTTGAGGTAACATTAGTGGGATTCAGTTGCCTGAGCACTTACACTCAAATGTCTTTTTAGACACACTAAAAGTAAATGAACATATTCACCTTGAACTGAAAACAGCTATATTTGCAAGAAGAAATAATTATTTTTTCTTTTTCTAAAAAAAGAAGGAAACAAGGTTGTGTGAAATTCAGTTTCCTGAATTCAGATGTCTAGCATCACTTCAGGATAACCCACCTGGCCTTCAGTTCTTCCCTAATAGTGCAAGCTGACTGTCATATCCGACAGTTCATTCAGATTTCTCAGGAAGCCAATATCTCTCTTTTTATTTTTTTTTAATATCTCCATGAAAAATATATTTTCTGAAAATTCTTTGAAAAAGATAGAGTTTTGAACTATTTGAAATATTAGCTAGCCAAACACTAAACCTTAGCTGATATGTATGACATAAAAAGAAGAGAGTATTAAATAGGCATAGATTCCATCATTTCATTCCTTTCAGACCTGAATATAGGTTAGATCAGAAATTAGGAAGGACAAAACAAAACTTCAGGCTATGCACTTCCAGTCAACTAAAATTGAGAAATTTTTTTCCTTCTATTCTGTATCTCTCTGAGTCAAAGATTTTTCTGAGGAAGTCAGAACATTTGTTCTTCCAAGCTGTACACCCGAAAACAGAATTTTCTGTTGGTATTTCATTGCTTCCTTCTTCTTATCTGGTGTTTTTTGGTCTCATTAACTTAAACATCAGCACCCTTAGAACACCTGCCCATTTACTTTACTAATGTCTAGCTGTAGCAACTACATACACTTCATGTACTTCACTCCCCATACTTCCACCTGTATATTTTTTCACAATTTTCCCACTGTTTTCATGGAAGTAGAAGCTTTTCTGTGAAAATTCTGAATAAGGGAAAGGTCCCCTTATGACACTGAGTAGGGTGCAATAAAAGATTACAACATGTAAAACAAAAGTAAAGACAGGAGAGAAGCTGATGACATGGATTTGAAAAGTGTAGGCTTAAGACTGACAGAGATGACAACAGCTCTATTGTTACTGCAGCTGTATTAACTTCATTGTGGTTACATCAGAAACTCAGCTATCGCAACACAAAGAATGCACATTTATTGCTTTTAAAATATTTGGGACTTTTTAAAGGTGTCCTTATATTTTAGCCTACTGTGACTGTCATCTCTGAAAGATGAATCTTGATGGGAATCTACAAGTGATCCATGTACACAACACCGCTTCAGCAGGAATCATTCTTAAACTGACAACTCACACTGCTGTCAAGAATTTAGTGGTTGCTTTTTCACCTTTGGTGGTATGTTTAAGTAGCTAAATAAGTGAAGCAACTTATCTTTTTATAACTTCATATAAATCTCTCTGCATCTTTGACTTCCTACAATTTGTAAAAGAAAATACTTATATCAAGATTATCAATATTCAATACAACATTCCAGGTGCAGCTGAATAGGAGCAAAGTAGATGAAGCAAAAGAACAAAATTTTCTGTTCTCTTTTTTCAGTCTTCTGTTTAGGCTGACAATGAAAAGGATGCCAGTGGAAACACAGGATTCTTCCAAAGCATTCCTGTAGCAAGTAAAAACAAACAACAAGCCCATAACTTCAGAAACAAAATTTAAGGAAAAGCAGGGAAGGGTATATGAGACATAATTGCAAGACCAATCCCCGCAGCTTGGGCAACCCTTTATAAGCCACAAGCAGTATTTATTTAAAGCCTCTGGGGCAGAAAACAACTATAATCAGTTATTTTATAAGAACTAATAAGTACAATAGAACCAGAAATTGTCTACACCTTTCTCTTTTTTCCACTTCAAGGAACATCTCCTGATTAAATATACACATAGCCTTTGAAAGGAATTACAGTAAAAAAATTGTAGGATGAACTTCATACATATGCAGCAGATTTTTGCAAGTTGTAATTTTTTTCTTTGCACTTCTGTTTGCAGAGAAAAATCTCCATAAATAAATATTTCCTAGAACAAAATTACATTACAAAAATATTTAACTCATTTGAATTCAGAATCACATCCTAACACTTCAGGCCTGCAGATGTTTAGTTTTGAAAAGAAGCCATTTACCCATATAGTGTAATCAGTTTACGTGTGTTGTTACAGTGTAGTCATTGTTTGAGTTGATGCCTGACATAAACGACTTTTCTCCCTCTGCAACATTTACTTTTTTTTACTATTTATATGATAATACCATCATGACAAGATCATTCACTGTTCATGCAAACCTTTCCTTTCATGATGCTTTGAGAAGCATTAGCATCACTTGTATTTTTCCTCTTTTTATGTGAAGATTGAATATCCAGCTGTTACTTTAATTAAGTCTGCCACAGGCAAAAATCTGGCTTTATGTACCTGCAGAGAGAATTTCATGGTGTTTTAATGACTAGCTATAGATTGAGCAAAGTGACTCAAGAGGCAATGCAAGCAAAAGCTTAGCTCAAATGACTGCCAGAGCTGTCAATTTCCAATTAGGAGACTTGTTTGTCTCTCATGACAGTGAACCACCACAAATTACTTGCTTTAGCTCTGCTGGTTAATCTTTTGCCACCTGACAGATGGAAGTAAATCAGTTGACTTATGTTAATCACTTCCAGGAAGTGAGAATATTTAAATCTTGGCACAATTTTGCATCTATGAGGACAGCATTAGGAGATATCACAACAGCAACCCATTATTTATAGATAAGGTGTCATTTGAAGTGAATGTGCGGGGGGTGGTGGTGGAATGACTGGCAGGGAATATGGGGAAAATGAAAGGCATCATTTAGCTTTTTTTTCAAAAGCTCTCCCACTTGAGGAGAAAGCTTCTGATTGTTCCTTTCTTGAATATTTATGTTTTTACAAAGCCAAACACGTTTTTCAGCAAGATCAAGTTGTTATCATATGTATATATAGAAGATATGAGTACAGGTCTCCTGAAGAGATTTATACCTAGCAACAGTGTCTGTGGGTAATTAAATACACCTCTACTAAAAATAATTAAATAAGTATGATACTACCAAAAAAAACCCAAACAAACAAACAAAAAAAAAAAAACCAAACCAAAACAAAACAAAAACAAAAACAAAAAACTGGGATGAATTCTATGCAGAAAAATAGAGAATAATTTTCCCCATTATAAAAAAGACTAAATAATATTTGAAAATAATGAAAAATCTGTTAAGATCTTTGACATGTAGCTCTAAAAATCCAAGCTGATGACATGAGCCTTGAACTGATGCCTGGTGCCACCTGACAATGTGAGAGGAAATTGCATTTCAAAGTAGGAGAATATTGATTCCCAGTTTGCTTTTGGTAATTTTCTTTTTTTAATACAACCATATAATTATTTGGGGAACAACTTGGATTTCCATGGTACCTCATCATTCCCGTAGTGACTGCCCTTTCCACAGGATTAATGCTACCAAAATTGCAGTAATATTTGATGGATATGGGATTCCAAATACTTTTAGTTAGTTCAAAATCATATGTAACATGATATATGTATATGATATCATGTAATTTAGGATAAAAGGTAATAAGATCATTATTTAAATTCATTTACACTTAAAATCAAAATTAAAACTTCCACAGTTCAGGGCAGGACTTCATTTGGTAAGGAAAAATGCTTCAAGAGTAAAAATGACCTTTTCTGGGAAATGATATCAAGGGGTGCTTAAGAGGTATCTTTTTAATTAAAAAAAATTGAAAAATAGTTCTATTGCTATAAACCACCGTTTGCTACTTAGATTGCTGTCAGGTAAGCAGGTACCATTTTCCTACTGATCATTAACTTGCCCACCTAGAGCTCATGAAGGACGATAGAGACTGAAACTGCACCATCCCATTGTATCATGAGCACCTTCCTACTTCCACAAACATTTACTCACTCCAGCTCCCTCTCTGATACAACAAACTGAGCTCCACTTCACTGAGATTGCACAATAGAGGCACTCAGGGGCTGGATTAAAATAACACGGACTTTAACAAACTCAAAACTGCTCCTGAACTTTTCTAATTTATTTTAAATCATCTTTCTTACATGGCTCCCTTTGGAGAAGGTTCTTGTCTGTGCTGCATGGCTCTCAGTGTTTTTCCATGGAGTTCAGAAATCCTTGTGCATATAAGTAGTATTATCAGGAGTGCTAATTAAAAAGATAGCCTTATTGCATTCTGAATTGCATATGAAATTATACTAAGAATCGTTATACTCCCCTTCCCCATATTCTTTTTTCAGCCAATATTTACAACTGCTTTCAAAAAGGGTGCATTTTACTGTGGCTCGGAAGTCTAACTTGTTTCTTTTCTTTCCATTTTCAGAATCACACAGGGATAATTATCATTCATGTTTGTAACAGCCAGCACAAATTCCACTTGAATGGATGGAGGGGATTCTGCAGTGATGTTTAAACAAAATAACAGGCCACAGAAAAGCATGGTGCTAAATATCACTTCCCAGGTAATTAACTGTGTCTTGGGTGCTCCCCATCAACCTTCTTTCACATTCTGTTGATATTTTCCTTGCATGCAAAATGTTGTGCCTTTAAAACATAATACACCAAATTTTGTTTTACATTGCTGTTTACTCACAGAAACACACATATTTGTGAAAGGCTGTTCTTTGGCTTTCTGCCTACACGGCTGATTTTTTTTCCTGGCATTTAACATATGCAAACAGTAAAAAAATCTCACATTGAGAGAAATCACAGTTAGAAGTGAATAGCAAAATTACAAAATAGACTTATTTATGACCTCATTGGCTTTCAAATTGCCAAAATATCTTACTGCTATATCTAAGCATATACAGCTCATTGTATTTCAATCAGCACATACAAAAAAAGTATGTAGAATATGACATTTTAGATATGCTGGAGTTTGTCCCCTGAGGTTAAACACAAAATTCCTCAAGCTGTAGTAGTTCTTCAAAATTTCCTCCTCCAAAATGGGAAGGATTTCATTGGTTCAAATGTTATCACCTTTTAAATATCTTGTGGATATTTTTCCCTTTCATGTATAAAAATTCTGTCTGCTTCGCTATATTTTCCAAAGAAGTTGTGTTGAACTATTACAAACATCCATATCATATATATGTCCTTAAATTCCAGCTCCATCAGTACAGAAAGCTTGGAAGGAAAGTTCCACCAATGCTGATCTCTAAGATGGGGTCACCATAAGTTATTCTGCTGTATTATAACCAACTTAGAAAGCTGTTATTTAAAAAGAAGGTAAGCACGAATCTCAGTGGAATATCTGATTATTATGATTCCTGAATAATTGGGATAAAAAAAATTACTAAACTGAAAACTTGGAAGTCTGCCAGACTGAAAGCGAGAAAATGACTGAAGTGAAATAAATAAGTTAATAAAATGAAAATTAAAATATCACTTTATTGCCATGAATAATGCCATAATAAAACATAATACAAGGGGTTTCTTTATGAAAGTAAAACAAGCCTGTGTATTCTATTTTTTCCACTTTATTAGTAGATCTGTTTGAATGCCTGATAGCTATATATACTCATTTTTATAAGTATGACTTTTGAGTTTTAACCCATTTCTTTTGATATAAATATAGCATACTGTAACCTTAAGTCATTAGAATGTCTTTGTCATAGCAAGATATACAGGGGGAAAAGATGTTTTTAAAAAAAGAATGGAAAAAAACCATGATAATAGGGGAACTAGGATAGAATTTAAGCTTGATTTTCTCAAAGAAATTTTTCTTGTCTTGTAAAATGGAATTAAATATCTTAGAATGCATAATTCACATATAAGTATTTCTTGTTGAGCAGAAGATGAAAGTTTCAGTATTGACAAGATCAGTAATAAAAAAATGTTCAAAAGAGATTGAAGCTAAGAAAACACTTCAAAATTTTTCGATAGTGCAAATACAATATTTTATATAGACTCACATGAGATAAAAGTAATAGACATAAAAATACTTATATATGTTAAAAATATACATTTACAAATATATAAAATATACAAAAAGTACTTGCAAAACAAAGTTAAAATAATAAATATTTTTTTCCATGATCTGCATTGAGTATGATCTCTTATCCTTAGAAAGGGACTTTGAAATTAAGCAACAAATAATTCATGAAACCAGCAAAATTTGTATTTCCATACTACTAAGGAAATTTAAAGAACTCAATAGTAACCACATGAATATACAGATGAATCACAAAGTAAATTATGGGGGAAATATTAATTATTTTTAAAATATATTTTAAAATATATTTTACAATATTCATTAAAATATTCATTAAAATATTATCTTTAAAATCATGAAACTTGGAAAATACCTCAGATACTCGATCACAGTTTAAACCAAACTACATTTTGCTTCCCATAGAATTAATAAGTGGAAAGTCACAGAACCTGTGTTACCTGGTTTTGAAACAAACAGCTCATCAGCACAAGCAGGATTTTAGACCAGCTTTACTGTGAAGATGAATATATTATGAACAAGCTTTTAAATCAACTCCTTTTCAATATAGCAGCTTCACATTTCATAAGAAAGGGGTTTAAATTCTGTTATAATTGTGATTTTGACTTTGATGCAAAGAAAAGTCGTCGTGGTTGTTCAAACTGCCACAAAAGTTCAACGTTGCATAGAGTAACACAGAGATCAGACTTGTGTTTATAATTTAATAGATTTATTAAGAGCAGTATGGAAGATATGAGGTCAACATACTACTTTGGGGTTTTTTTTTCACAGCCAGATGTGAACGAAAGCAAACATGAAGATAGCATACCTAACCTGTGCACATATTTTTGTATTTTGGAACAGCAAGAACCCTGCCTTCAATTGTTTTAATAATAAATAAAAAAATAAAAAAAAGCTGTATACCAGGATACAGCTAGTAAACACAGCCCATATAAATATTCCTAGACTGAAATTCATGCAAACAAGATGAAAAAATGCCAGTGGTGAATAAAACTAAGTAAGAATTGCTGTATTATTATGTCTGAACAAACAGTCAGTTAACAAGTAACTGGGAAAAACTAGAGAACAATTTTTTTTCTGAATATGCAAAATCAGGCATGCTTGCATTAAAAATAAATTTTAATCACAAATAAATGAGCATTGAAAAGAGAGGAGACTGATTATATAATATAGACAAACATAAGATATGATGATTTTTCATAAATACATTCAGCTATGTACATTTTTTTCTAGACAAGAAACCTAATATAAGGATTTCCACATGTTTCATCTAAAGATTGCTAGCTAAAATTTAGTCTCAATATCTCTTGTCCTATTTGACTTAGTCACCATAGAAGCTTTTCCAACTGCTTGCATCAAAACAGTGGAATATTTGTACTTATTTGAAAAACACTTAGGCACTTGGAGGAAAGAAGGAAGGGAGATGGAGGGACTCTTCCTTAGGATGAATAATAGCAATGTATTCAAAGCAGCCCACATTTATGTTTGCATTAGAAAAATAAATACTTCCATTTGGCCACTTTTCAAAGTTTCAAGTTTCACTTTCAGGTGTTGAAACTCAGTTTCTTGCACATCTAAATTGTTAGTACAGCTCTCATAGTTTGGCCAATACAAATTTTGCATTTTTCAAAACAGTTCTGAAAGGCACAAAAGGAACAATGCCCAGCAGGTGTTCTAGATCCAGTCTTTCTTTTCTGAAGGGTAGGAAGGTGTATAATGATGTGATATGAGCCATTCTCTGCCAGTGGTTTTTCCTGACAGAGACCCTCTCATATTTGGTTTACTACAACACACTTAGCCTGACCACGGCTGAGTCAAGTGAAGGATTACTGCATTTCCTTCATAGATTGAAGTGCAGCCTTTTGCATAAAAAACAAATATCAGCATGATGTTATTATGTCATATTCAGCTTGTGGTCCTTTGTAGCTCTTCAACCTCTTTCTTAACAGTGTTCTTGCATAATGAACTGACAAATCAAGGAGGAGACCTTAAAAAAAACCCCAACAACCAACCAACCAAAAAATCCACAAAATAAACAAATATACAAACAAAATCCAAACCTCTAAATCAGTAAAATGAATTGAATTATTTTGAATTTTAGCCCAGGCTTTAACATACCTGATAATACCAATCATATTTTTGTTGTCTTGAATTTAATACGAATACCATCTATTCCATCATTCAGTACTTAACTAAATTCCTCAATATTATTGGATCTAAACAGATATTCTGCAGATCTTTACTTGATACAATCATTGTTTCCATCATTCAAAAAAATGTATGTCAAGTAATTTTGAAACTAAGGTCTACAATAATTTGACTAGTTGTGATCGTGGGGAATAAAAAACCCAGAGAGTGACTTTCTCTATTGCTTTTGTGAAATGTTAGTGGAATTCAACGAGTCAAGTTACTTCCTACGGCACTGTTCACATCTCTATTTTTAAGCCTCAGAAAACCTGGAAATATATAGACAAAACACAGTTGCCAGTGCTGTGGTGCTGAACACTACATCCAAGGCTGCTGAAACAAAAATCAGTAATGTTTTTATAGATGTCTTATGTCCTATACTCTTTTGGGACCCTGCAATTCATGAGGTCAGAAAGGATCCACTGTTAGACCTGACTAGACATTGACAAACTGGACACAAAGGAAAGGCTGCTGAAGGTAAAACATTATAGATTCTTTGACTTGCCCTCTAAATTTCTGATCTTCTGAAATATATGAGCATCCTTAATGTTTCTTTCTGTGATCCAAAGACTATACCTTTATGGGGCTTATTTGCAAACAGCTGTTACTAACCTGAAAACACTTTAAATGAGTTTTTGTTCTAAAAAACATGCATGAACTTCACTCCCATTAATTGCTGCAAACTTTGTAGATTATAGAAGAGTTTTGTCATTGACTTTTTTCAAGGCCTACTGCTTTGAGCTATGCAATTATCCAGGCTTTCATATTAATAAAAGAAATAGTTCAGATGAATGTGATCTTTTGAACTTCAGAATCAGAGCTTTCTTGTGGGTTCAGAAAATGTAATCTGAAATTTAAAAACACAGCATAATTAAGAAAGGCATTCTCTTAGTATCAATTCTAATGAATAGAGCATAATTCTAGTGAGATGGAACATCATTTACAAAATTGTGGTTTCTATTTTATATTTAAAATTGAAATTTTCTAGTCAGGCAACTGAAAAAAGCAGTTGCTTTATATTTTATCATTCAACTTTTCTCTTATACACTATTTACTCAACTAGGTAATTTTGTCCATTTTTTTTACAATAATTCTCTATACAAGTTTATCTTCCCCATCAATTATTACAGCTCTCTATAGCACATCCCTCTAAACTCTTCCTACACAAATATCTTAGACTATAGTCTCCTTGTCAGTTACTGCAGAAACCAAGAGAACCATAAATGAAAAACATTAGAAGTTGCACCCAGGGAAGAGAATATGACTTAATATGTATAATAAAGTCAAATATTTAAAGGAAGCAAGTAGTAATTAAAAATATCTATCTTGAAACATTTCCCAATTCCATAAGTAGAGTCCTTTATGTTTTTGTATATTAGAGTTTGAAATTTACATTGGAGAGAAGCTTTCAATTTGATATGTAAAATAGACTTCTGAGTATTACGTAAGATTCACTTAAAAAAAAAGGAAATGTTTTATAATTAGTATAAATACGTAAGCAAAGTGATCATTGACATTAAGATTTCTCCATAAGTTGTGAGTGTTTCCTTTTGCAGGAGCACAACATATTTCTTGATGCCAACTTAATTTAATTGGATGCTCTTTGATATTGCAGAGCAACTGAAGTGTTCTTAAAGTGGAAAGCTATATCAAAAAAGTACAACTAATATCTTTAGGAAGTTAATTCTAGAAAATATACTTTTATTAAGAGGAGAGAAAAGAAAAAAAAAATCTTAAGTGTCGCTGTACCAGGTTAACAAAATAATAGGAAGTGCAGGTAGGCAGAAGTAATTCAGAATACAAGTAAACGACCCACAGTGAAACAGTCACATCTTTCTAAGTTTTCAGAGGTATTTCTAATGAAAAACAATGCCATTTGGAAGAGAAAAACCTAATATCTATAAAATATTTAAAAAACGTTATTCTGGATTAATTTTGTAAGATATTCACTATACATGGCATTGTGGATACAACTATAATTCAATTCACAATGAAATGGAAATGATGGTAACCTTTACGGAAAGAAAAAGTAATAAGCATTAGGAAAACATAGCTTTGAGATAGAGTAGTTCTGTCACTCACAAAGGAAAATGTTCAGGTGTGGTTTTGCCTTATTTAGTCAAGACAGTTAAATTTCTTATAATATAGAGATATAGTAGACAAAATAAAAACCCTGTAGACTTTTGATTGAAGCTATCACTCAGAATACCCCAAATCTGGATATCCATATTGCATAAATGCATAATCAAATGTTCAGATTTGCCAGCCATTTGAAAGGAGCTCCAGGGAGTTCATTACATGATCTAGTGGTGTTGCTGCTGCAGAAGGAAGAAGGTGCAAAAGTCATTTAGTCTCTGCACAGACTGAAGGTCTCCAGTGCAAGCAGAAGTCCAATTCTGGGAGTTTTTTCACCTGCCAGATAAATGCAGGTGGAATGGATGGAATGAGGATGAGGACAAAACTGCTTCCTCCAGTCCAAACAGGTTCAATAACAAGCATTCATCTCTGCCCATTACCTTCTCAAAATCTGAACTGAAATCTTTGAAGTTCCTTCTCAGTTTTGTATTCCTGGATTCTGCCCCACTAGAATCAATACCATCATAGACTTCTGAGTGTATTTTTCACTCTAGTTTGATAAACTGTCTGTAAAATACTAATCATATGCAAAAAGTAAAAGTATATTTGGGTGGGGAGGGGGTGGGGTGGGGATACATTCTTTGTATTTTTGTTCAAAGAAGCATTATTATCATATTGAAAGCTTCCATCCCCTTAAGTGACCAGGGTGTTCAGCTTTACAAAGTATTCTCAAAAGGAACAGGACAGTGAAGGATCCTGTCTGCTTTTAAGCTCCAACAGTCAAAGCTCATTATAACAAATGTTGTCAAGAAAGCACCCTTATTCTTGAAGGCATAACCCATGACAGAACTGGATAAATGAACAAATTTCAGTGTTAAGGAGAAGTTCTCTGAAAATAATTTGTATGAAACAATTGACAGCCTTATTGGGGAAGGGGCTTGAGTTTAAATAGAAACCAGTTCTTACTTAGAAATGAAACTGTCCTCCTGACTGTGAATAAAATCACAGAAAAAAAGCACTCAATAAGAAAAAACTTAAATTTCTTATCCTTTATGTACCAAAGAATGCAAGGGCAGGATGTAAGAAGGGATATTGCACAATACAAGAACAGTCTTACATTTAACCATGGCCAGAAGACCTATGAACAAGAAGTTTCTTTCTGTTTGAAAGCCTGTAAATCTCAACATTAGAAAAGCAGTGAAAGTTGTGGAACTAACCCAGTACTCAACAAATTTATTCAAATTTAAGTCTTCCAACAGGATGGCCTCAGCTGGACTATAAAATTAATTAGGTTCATATTCCTCAATTAAACAAATGAATTTGTCATATCCCCCCAGTGCAAGCCTATCTAGACAGCAACTGCCTGGAATTTTAAGTGAAAGAGGGGACTGTTACCTTTGGACTTAAAAAACCAAAAACCAAAAAACAAACAAACAAACAAAAAAAAACCCCCAAACAAACAACAACAACAAAAAACCAACAACAAAAACCAAAACAAAGACAAAAACAAAAAGGCATAAGGAAGGATAGATAACATGATGAGTTATATCTAAAAACTTAAGTAATTTGTTAGGAGTTGTGTAAGTTACAGGCTTCAGGAAACTGACATTTTATATTCTGTTGGTACGCTGTGTCAAGCACATTATCAGAGAGCTTCTTCCTTCCCCTTATACAGTCTTCTCTTGGGTGTGTAGTGTAATGCTCAAGTGCCTCTCTACAGCTATTCTCTGAAGCAAGTAATGTGTTTATATTTTCATTCCTGTAAAATAATGTGGATTTGTGTGAAAAAACTTGCTTCTATATGTTCTTCTTTCTAAGAAAGATATAACAAATATATATAATGTTTTGGAATTTCTAAATTTTCATTTAATTTTTTACCAATTTCACTATTTCAGGTATATCAAGAAGCTTCCTTCAATTTAAAGGAAATTAAGGAAGGAACATTGGAGAGAATCAATATCCTTATGTAATACATTTTACCAATTTAAAAGTTTAAGCATAGGCATATAATTTATATCTTTATATCAGTGTATTATATGAAAGTACAGAGACACAGTTTGTGTTAAGAAGTCTCAATTTACTTTCAGAATCCTGAATTATGTGATTCATTATAATTTCCATGGCTGTAAGCATTGTTTTAGGCTTTATCCAGAGTCCTGCTCAAAGAACTCCAAACAATTCAAAAAGCAAATAAACAAAAAACAAGCAAAACAAATAGACCAAAAAACCACAACCCAACTAACAAAAACCTCCAAAACAGCAAAGTATCCACTATTTGTGAAAACCTATAATGTATGAATAAGCCACCCATGTTGATTCTTTACAGATCTACGAGTATTGGCTGCATTTCTTATTTTCATATATATACATTCTTCCTTCTATATATATAGAAGGATTTTATATTAAAACCATCCTAAATGGAAGGACTGAGTTCAGTAAGCCTAGTCTGAACATGTAATAACTGTGTATACTATATTTTTTTTCAAGAAAACTTGTAAAGAAAACTAGTTGCATTCTATTTTGTGAAAAAAATATTTTTGAGAACTGAAGAATGGAAAATAATTTCTCCATGATGGGCTACATTGAAAAACTTTGAAATATATTCCTCTTTCAATTTAACAACTAGTACCAGCCTGTCAAAGGAGGACAGACTAAAAAAAATGTTTGTGAAGAGGTGTGAAACTTTTATCAAACTTCAAGCACTGTTTTCATTAGTTTTAGTATGTACGAATAAATATTTTGCAAGCACAATATTAAAAATAACAACTCTCCAGAACACTCCATTCTACTTCCTCCTCACAGCAATCCACTTCTTCTAGGTCTTTCAAATAAATGTCCTCTGCTTTTTACACAACATCCTTAACCACTTTATAACAGGATTTTGTGAGCACTGGCTACTGTTTCTATTTTAACAAGTGGAATATCTGTATGCTAGATGAAATAAAGGGAACAAATGTGCCATAGGACTACTTTTGCATTTCCTGGTAGCCCAACCATCATATGAGTGAAAAAATATAAAAGTTGTTATCAGAAATAGGTACCAGAATTTCCAAAGATAACTTAATCTTCCATTTTTTGCTACTGAATGTATCCCCTAACAATCATTCCCATGATACTGGGATATGACATGACCTATATGCTATATGTTAAGACCTATTTTTCTATATGATATGACCTTGGCCTGGCAAGATCATGGTGTAGATCCTTCTGTAAACTACTAGGACACATGGAAAATAAGGAGGTGATTTGTGACAGCCAAGATGTCTTCACTAAAGACAAATCATGCCTGAAAAATCTGGGGGGTTTCTACAACAGGCTTACAGCACTGGTGAATAAGAGAAGAGCAACTGGTGTCATCTACCTTGACTTGTACAAACTATTTGACTCCATCTCAAATAACATCCTTGTATCCAAACTGAAGAGAGATGGATTTAATGGGTGGACAACTTAGTAGATAAGAAATAGTCTGGATGCTTGTACTGGAGAACTGTGGTCAACAGCATATTTCCAAGTGGAGTCCAGTGATGAGTGGTATTCTTTGGGGGTCAGTTGTGCAGACCTGTGCTGTTCAACATCTTCTTGGTGACATGGACAGTGGGATTGGGGGCACCCTTGGCAAGTTCACTGATGACACTGAGCTCTATGGGACCATCAACATGCTGGAGGGAAGGGATGCCACCCAGAATGACCTGGACAGGTTGGAAAGGTGGGCCCATGCAAAACTCATGAGGTTCAATGAGGCCAAACACAAAGTCCTGCACTTATTTTGGGGCAACACTGAGCATAAATACAGGCTAGGGGATTAAAGGATTGAGAACAGCCTTGAGGACAAGGTCTTGGGAATGCTGGTGGATGAGAAACTTGATATGATACAACAATGAGCATTTGCAGCCGAGAAAGCGAACTGTATTCTGGGCTGCATCCAAAGTAGAGTGGCCAGCAGGGCAAGGGGGGGTATTTTGCACCCTGCTCTGGTGAGACCCCACCTGGACTACTGCATCCAGCTCTGGGACATCCAATATAAGAAGTACATGGACCTGTTGGAGCAAGTCCAGAGGAGGGCCAAAAATATGATCATCAGGCTGAAGCATCTATTCTACAGAGACAGGCTGAGAGAGTTGGCATTGTTCAACATGGAGAAGGGAAGTCTTTGGGGAGACCTTATAGCTTCCTTCCTTTACCTGAAGGGGACTTTCAGGAAGGCAGGAGAGGACCTTTTTCCAAGGGCATACATTGATAGGACAAGAGGAATGGCTTTAAACTGAAAGGGGATAAGTCTAGAACAGATATTAGAAGATGTTCTTTACTGGGAGAGTCCTGGGTAGTTGCCCAGGGAAGTTGTGGATGCCCTGTTCCTGGAAGTGTTCAAGGCCAGGTTGGAAGGGGCTTTGAGAAATCTGGTTTAGTGAAAGGTGTCCCTGCCCATGGGAGGAATTGGAACTTGATGGTCTTCAAAGAACCCTTCTAAATCCCAATTCATTCTATGATTCTAGAGCAAAATAATAAATAGCAGCATTAGACACTATTAATACCCGAATAAACCTACAATCATCTACGCATGCTAATTCTCCACTCTTTCTTGAAATTAAAACTACTAATTTTCTTGTTGAATTGTTTTGCTTGGAAATTTTCTTTGAAGTGCCACTCTTTTTTAATGGCAACAAATTATTTGTTTTTAAAAGCAATGTGTATCTAACTGTTAAAGCTGTTTTGCCACAGTAGAACAATACAGCTTCAACATATTTGGTCTCACAATTAATAAATAATCCATCTAAACTCAGAACTCTTGAATACTGAAACAAACCCTCATTTGGTGCATTTAATTATAAAAATTTCTCACACACAAAAACTCCAACCTTATGAGCAACTTATGGAAAATTTTGTTGGGCAAAATATACCAAGACCAAGGCAGAGAGGGAGGAAGTAGAGTAATGGTCCCACAGGATAATTTACTTTGTAATAATTTAAAAAGTCTTCTGAGAGGAAATGCCAAAAAATTTCAAAGAAAACAATTTTTTTTTGTTACGATTGCTGACAAAATAATATTTGCTTGTTTTCTTCTGATTTCCTCAAAATACCAATGACTATGCAAGTTCTTTTTGTGATACATTGTGTATATCTTGTGATTTCATGTCTCATAATAACAGCCCTTTTTATTTTGGTGTGATTTTTTGACTCAACTGCCTACCTGGATGCTCCCAGCTGTAAGCAGCCCAATTTAGTAATTCAGATGTAAGAAGAAACTAAACAGACTACGCTTCAAGGAGCTTCTGCTACATTTTAGCATTGTGTCACACACCTACTACGGAAATGGTGTCAAGAATATGTGGGGATATTGAAAAAATAACTGTTCTCCTTTCAAATGTCTGTGTGACCTGAATTGGACTCCATAACCAACCTGGTTAGGACACTTCCCTGATTACTCAATAGAGTAATTTGCCTAAAAGATTTCCAAACAAACTAGTATATTGGGTACTCTCAAATTGTTCTATGCAAAACACATAATTTCTCCAGATTTGATTTTTTTTTTTTCTAGCCCTACTTTCAAAGGCCGTTTTGAAGGTTTTTGAGACAAGGCAATAGAAAGAGATGTTTCTAGATTAAATACATATATATTGTGACATTGCCCAAAACTGGAGCATAATTGCACTATTTCGGATCACAGGCTGATTTCAGTTTCAGGTAACTGCTATCTAGAAAGCTGTCCAGCTGCGACCTCAGGGCATCTATGCTGGCTGTTGACAGGAGCCCAAACTTCATTAAAAGCAAAGTGATTGCAGCAACTGAAGAGTTGTTGCTCTGGTGAAATGGACAATTCCCAAGTTGCAGAGCTGAAATCTTGTGCCCACCTCCTGTGAGGCCACCTGGCAGTTTTGCCAGAAGCCTAGGTGTCCTTTCACTCTATAAGTCAATTTACCCAATACTGCAGCTGCTCAAGCATAGGGCTACTCCATCAGCTCCAGAGTTGGCAGCTGGAAACACTGGATCCAGGCAATGCAGAAACCATGTGGGAGCACTTCCCCAGAAAGCTTCCAGCAGGCTGGAAAACTGTCTGGGATTTGGGAGGAGAAAAAGTTTTGAACTGGTGTTTCCTGAGCCAGTACTGATCTCAAAATGATACAGGAACCATAAACTGGTTTTACCTGTAATTTCTGTACTAAGATGAGAAATGTATTTCAGTTAGAGTATTCTGAGAGATGCTGACAATGGAACTAACACTTCCAAATTACAGAAATCTTTCTATACATTTGCTTGAATTTCCACAGCAGTATCATGCCTCCTGACAAATTGCTACATATGCATCTGTTTTTAGAAAAAAAATCACATTATGCCTCTTTTAAATTCAACAATAATACTGCTTTTTGCCCATTGCCATTTCAAGTATTGAGTCAATACAGTGTTTGGAGCAAGACTTTACCTAAAGAACACTAAAAGACATCCGTAGTCCCAAATGTTAACCTAGGCAAGCTGCAGTAGCACTCTAAATCAATAATAAAGCTGAATGTGTATTTCCACATACTGTATAGGCTTTCTGTTACCATGCTGATCTGCTTAATTGAAGGTGTGTTATACCATGATCATAATCAACATTTTTGAGGAACAAAGTTACCAATTTGCATTGGGTGAAGTGTTATTTAATAACTGGCTGGTTTCTGATTCCAACTTCCTGACTTTCAGTATGATTTTTTTTTTTTGTAAAACCTGAGAGAAATAGGAAAAATTGGCTATAAATATGAGTCAGAAAGAGGCTGGTATCCAATTGTTCCACATTCTTTTCTAATCTCTAGCTGACCAACAACATTGTGAGATTGGAACTCAAACTTTTTAAAATTTGGCCACAGATTTTAATAGGAGAACAGCTGAAAAAAAAGGAAAAAAAAAAAAAAAACATCATAGGGAGGAGGTTTCTCAAGAGAAGAGGTATCAGTCTAAGGCGCATGGAAAGAAATGTACCTGAAATAAAGGTATGTAGCTTAATAAAACATTTCTAACATACTGTGTTTCTGGTTAAAAGCTGGTTAAAATAACAGAACTATAAAAGCAAACATGACCATCTTAAAATACCAAAATAAGTGAAAATCACATATAGAAAAAGCATTTAACCTTTCATATAGTAAAACTTTATCACTAATAAAGAATGATATTTCAACCTGCTAAATTTATCAGGTGGGAATACCATTGTGATCAGTCCTGAATTTTTTAGAACTGAGCATGTGACAAGCTGGTATGACTATGTGCTATTGATTGCTAATTGCATAAGGCTTTGAGTCAGCACCAGTAGATTAAGGAACAGCCACTATTTCTTAAAGCTATTTCTCCACAAGGTCACAGTAACAACCTGCTAAGGCACATTGTCACCAAACACCTTTCTCACAGCTGTTCTTTAAAGTTGATTAACTTAGTCTGAATGACAGCATTTGCCTTGGAGAGCTTGCCATATGAGTAAGCAAAATTGTAGATGTTTTACATTTTGCCTGCAATACATAAATTCATGTAGTAGGTCAGCCCTAGGACTATGGTAAGAATCACAGCATCCTAGTTCCAACTGTGGAGCTTTATCATGCTGTATGTGAGTGATACCTCTCAGCTCTGGCAGGTTTTACATCAAGCCCTAAGGATTATAGAATGTGGCTGATGACTGTAATTAGTGTTTATTGTTTGTTGTGTACCAACAGCATGCTTGGAGCAAAAAAAACAAAATTAAGACAATGACTGCTGTAGAGAGAAGAGAGGCAAAAAACTAAACATGGCAGATAAAGAAATGAAAACAATTACAGCTCTATCACGCTGACTTAGAATCCATACAGTTACAAAAATAATAAATTTAAATAATAAAATTGCCTGCAGGCAATCTAAAAGGGATTTAATTATTTTTGAATTACCCATCTTGGATGAAAAATCATTTCCAGAACCAGGAGAATTAAACATTCTTTTGACCCTGACATGAACTACATTTTAAAGATTTCTTTTTCTTTATATGTAGCTTTTATGTAGCACAGTTGTGTATCCCTGCTTTGCTTATTAAATATATAACATTGCATCAGTCACTAATTATATAATGTGAAATAGATTTTTAAATAAAATATGAAGTTGTGACATATTTAATGATAAATACAATAAACTGTAAACAAACATTACTTGTGAGCTGTGGTACATGGTGTTTATATATATGAGTGCATGTGGGAAGCCACCACAAGACTGGCTAAAACTTGGACTAATTCCTTCAATTCAGCACTGTACAACAGCTGTGTCCTAGGTCTGTCTGTTTTAAAGGTAGCCTCAGATTGACCTCTATAAATGCACACTGTAGTAAACATACATATTGCTTTCTGTAGGGTCCTGAAGGCAGCTATCACTTACTTTTTAGCTTCCATATTCAGGCTGCATTTTCCCTTCCTGTAGCTGCAACATTGTACCTAGAATCCTAATTCCTCATCCAACAGTAGAAGAGTTTCCACATCTCTCTTGTGTAGCAAAGACATACTCAGCCTTTCATCACTGCTCACCTCTGTGTTGATTTCACCCACATTTCTGAATTCATTGACTGATCCAGAACTGAGGAGATTCATCAGCCAGGAAAGGAGGAATTTCAGGGATGTTCTCAAAAACATTTGAAGGAATTTAGTTTATTTCCTAATGAACAGAAACTCTGAGCAAGTCGTCACAGCTGGCCTTTGCCCCCTAGAGTGATATAGATCTTTAAAAGTTTCTTATTATAGGAAAAATAATCTTTAAAAAATATATTCCATAGAAATAACATGTCGACTAGTGGGCATCCGTCAAGTTTCGTCTCTGATTTAGATCAGATGCTGCATCAACCTTCCTTCCAGGTTATGGATGAATAAAGCCAAGTCCATTGGGGGGTCTTCACTGCTCCCGTCTGACCTCACAGGGCACCATGTATTGGTTTGAACTCAGCCCGATATCTGCCGCCATCGGATTTCTTTTAAGAGAGATGGCACTATCACATTTTAAGAGTGATTTATTACTAAAATAACAAACAATACATCAGAACAGAGGCA
Source organism: Lanius collurio (assembly GCA_020086605.1). Classification (NCBI taxonomy): domain Eukaryota; kingdom Metazoa; phylum Chordata; class Aves; order Passeriformes; family Laniidae; genus Lanius; species Lanius collurio. The sequence continues at coordinate 13,170,447 of JACBWW010000011.1, read as the reverse complement.
TGGGATTTAGTAACAAGTCGCCATCTTCCCCAAAATAGTCATAAGTTTGAAAGATACATGGAAATTGATAGTTTTCTAGACCAATGGGTGACTTAAACGACAGTTATTTAGAATTTATGACCTGTCGTGCGTGACCTCTGCCATTGCAATGCAATGGTCTCTTGGCCAATCACTCAAGTCACATAGGAAGAGATAACATCTAAATCCTTAGCTTAAACTACATAAAATCATATCACTAAATTTAAAACCCACCATCAAAAACACCCAGTATAACTTCTTCACTTATAACTATGAAAACAAAAGCATATCGCTCTCCCAGCCAAGGGTCATAAATCTCTGCTAATTAAGCCAAGCTTAATCTCTTCCAAAGCTGAAAGTCAAAGCCTTTGACAGACACAGAGGCTTGTGTTTCTTTGACTTCTATGGAAATGCAATTTTAAGATGTGTATAAAACATTTTGAGCATATGCAGGTATTCTTAGGTTAAACTACTTAAAAACTGCTTAGTTAACTATTAATAAATGAATGGCTTATTTGCTTACTTTAAAAATCAATGTTTTAAGATAGGACACATCAAGAAAATACTAGCAGAGTAATTTCTTTTGATAGTTTCAATATTTTAGTAATAAAATTTTCTCTGAGAAACATGCATATATAACAGTCAAGAATTACATATTGGCAAGGATATATACCTTCACAGAAATTTAGTTCTTTCAGAGTTGGGCCAAGAGCACAGTAACAGCAGCCTTTCATGATGGCTTCTGGCGGTGCTATTTTCACCCACTGCTCTTCTTATTCCACATTATTCCCCCCCCCTCCTTTTTCCCTGCCCTTAGCCCTGGCCTCTCCCTAGGGCTCTCCCTATAGGTTCCTGTACCCCAACTCCGCCCATGTACCGCCCCTGAGCCCCTGACAAAACCCACTTACGGTCGGGTCAGAGGTCTCTCAGCCTCAGGGAACCGCCTGGATGAGATGGCACAATGAAGTCCTTGCAGGCTGCCATGAGGGTCCCTTCTCGCCTTCTTTACTGTTACCGTGTTGCAGAGCCCAGCTAGCTGGGGCAAGAGTGCAGGACTGTCCAAAAAGGACTACGGGAGGGCAGAATGGCCGCAGTGCCCTAAGCAGCCCCGCTGTGCTCTCCGGGAAGGTTGCGGCTCGCTAAACCAAACCAAGCACTGCAACAGCTTCTGGTTGGAACGTGGAAGATGCAGAGATATAAAACTGAAAGATTATGACACATAATTTTCCAGCAAATTAAAAAAAAAAAAAAAAAAAAAAAAGCAATCCTTTGTTAATAAAGGTGTAAAGAAAGTTCAGTTCTGATGCTATTAAATATGACTAATATACCTATATTAAAACTACTGATTCAAGCTAACTGTATTTCAAGAACACTGAAATATTTTTAAATACTATATAGAGTAAATTTTTAGGTTGCCTCTATATCTCATTCACTACAATTATATTACAATATGGTAACACAGTTACATTTAATTATGGTGTATAGCTTCACACAAGAGGAATCCAAAAATTTTAAGTACACATGTCCTCTTTGCCAGCAGTAAATACTCTACTGCTAGACAGCTAAATTGCCTGTCAAATATTCTCATGAATCTTTGATAGGCATTTCTATTTTCTGATAGGCTTTTTTTTTTTCACTTACTTGCATTAGAAATACAGAATATGAAACTACTTTAATGGTCCCTGTCTTTTGCCTCAGAAAACAGTCTGGCATAAAACTAAGAGCTTTTATGTCCTGCAAGAATGCTGAATAAAGTTCTACTTGCTCCGTTATTTGGATGAAAGACCTAAATGTATATGTTTAAAGTTATCTTTAAAAATATACATGGAAGGCAGCCTTAGATATGTCTAAAAACTGTTAAGGCTAAAATTTCCTTTCTGCATTTTTTAACTGAAAAGTTATTATCAACAACATAGAAAATTATAGCTCGTTCATAAATTCCAAATCTACTAAGTCTAGGAATAAGATTTACAACATTTTTCCCAGTGACCAGCAGCATCTTCCACGACCCTAATTCAGACAAACAGGAGAAGCAGCATTTTATGAATAACCAAGAACAGAAAGTGTAGGGATCTGTGCCTTTTGTCTCTCTTTCCTTTAGCCAGATGACAACTCCAGCTGGGAAACCAGGAAACTAAAAAAGGGAACCATCAATGTTAACCAGAAGTCTTTTTCAGAACTTGTAGTATTTTCAAACATTCTACACAAACTTCTTACCCTTACCTACCTGAAACGTTTAAAGATTTACATTTGAAAAAGTATTACCATCGAGGGGAGATGGGTGAAATTAATACATCCTTCAAAACATTAACGTATTCAAAACATTATTGTAGTAGATTCAAGATTAGTTATTGTCAAAAAGAAAATCACTGTAGCTAATGAGGTATTCTTCAAAAAATTATTACAATTTCCTAAGAAAGGAACATACTGTTCATATGTAAATGCGTTTTCCAGTTAATGAGTAAAGCCAGTCAATCAAACAGAACTGCAAAGGGAAAATTTATGAATAAAATATTTTTTTAGGCTGTCCTTTGTTCCTTAATTGCAGGAAAAAAGCCTGGTTATTTATGGGTTACTGCCAAAAAGTTTATATTTTATGAACAATTATTATTAAAAAAAAAAAATCTAAATAAATGTATCCAGAAGACAAACGAAAAGTGTTTTAAATACTGCTTGAAATTAATAATCTGTAAGATTTTGTGTGGAATGACTTACTATCATTGTACATTAAAACACTTAAACAGCACAGAATGATATCTGCACTGAAAAATACACTAATGTTTCTTCAGTCATCTCAATGACAAGATAAGGAAAAGATTGCTTGAAAAATGTGTAGGGGGGTGGTGATCTTTCTACTGAACTTTTAATTGAGCAATAATATAAAAGTGTTACAATGTAGCCCAATTCTCACTTGATGTGTGATTATAATGCCTCTGATAATAAGTGTTAATAGCATTTTGCTAAAGAATTTCAAGTAGATTTGCAGCTATTTGCTACCAGAACAATTTCTTCAGAGTTTTAGCAAGCAAATACGTTTTTTAGGAAAGGTAGTGGCTGCTTTGCATTTTTGTCCATCTCTCTGGACAATGGCTTTTGCTTTGTTTCTTGAGTCAGAGGTACGAAGGGAGGCTACTCCTTGGGCTGCAGCCAAACACAACCCATTGTCCTTTACAAATCATGCTGAAATATTGCCTGATTTTTGTAGTCTTAGATTACTTCTTACCAACAGAAAACTGATTGGAAATCTCATGTTCAACAAAGCATGTAAACCTATCTTTCTTTTTAAACATGCAAACAAAGTTATTAAGAAGCAGAAGTTGATTTTGTACTGTACTCAGATTCAAAAAACCGCTAGGGGTCCTTGGGGAACAGAAACCAGAATATTTTGTACTTTACTAGACTGAAAAGCGTAGTTTTCAAATTTCAGTGAGGTTAAACTCAATCTCTTCCTTTTGTGCCTATGTTACTGTGATGATAGGAATTCAAGAAATAAAGAAAGAAAATGAGATCAGAATAGTTCTGATGCCTTATCTAGCATAATATTTCAGTATGTCAAAGGACATCTGACCTTCTTGTTCATGATCAAATTCTTAACTGCTGATTTAATAAAAAAAAATCACCTTCTGGCCTCAGAATGAACATTATGTTGCTCATTCAAAGATTTTCAATTAATATTCAGATTATTATCACTGTGTATGATCATTACATATAAATTAACAAATTATTAAACCTTTTTCAGATCTGAAAAAAGTAGACATATCTCTACCTAAGATTTGCCTAACAGAAACAGCAAGCCTGACTCTCTGAATTACTAATGCATCCTCTGTGCATACTGACTCAATCAAGGGCACCTGGGAAACACCTTATTTTCTGTGATAACCTATGAGCCTTGGCATTTTATTATATCTTCCATAGGAGCAAGCTTTGGAGCATTTCACACTGAAGAAGTAATATCCTCAATGTATCCTACTTCCAGTTTCCATGTACTGTACAGTGATAGAGTTGATGCAGAAATCTCATTGTTTTATTGAATACTTCTGAGCAAGACAGAAGACCTTTTGGGCAATGTCTAAATACAGATCATTCCAGATGCAGTGCAATCTATCAAAAGCCAACATGGATTCACCAAGGGTGAGTCACGTCTGACTAATCTAGCGGCCATCTACAGTGGGACACATCCACAAGAACATTTTTCTTTAGACCTCACAGCAAACACGGTAGTCTTGCCTAAGTGAAATCAACGAACGTGTGCACTCAACATGAACTCTGATGTTAGAAATCATTAATTATAGTAGAAATTATTCATGGGAATTGCTTCTTCTTTCATACAGCACTGGATATGCCCTGCAATCTGAGTTATAAATATTACAACACATATTTTGGAAATTGTAATGGCATGCTGCTAATTAGCAGTACCAGCTACAGTCACGCTTTCTTGCAGGCACTTCTATGGAGGGAAGGAGGATGAGACTAAAGATAAAACCATTTATGAATTGCAGTGCCCAGCTTTTGTATTCTGGTTACTTATTAGTCTCTGGATTTAGGTGAAATGTAATAATGAAAAAAAAAATTAGTAAATGGAGGAAATGAAAAGGAGCTAGCAACAATGCTCATCTGTGACCAGAATTGGATGGGGGTTTATTAGGCATGCTAGTTTTAAAATATTTTCAGACGTAAATTGGTCCAAATATTTAAAAATAAGTAAATAAATAAATAAAGCAGGTCCAGTAGGGCAAGTGATTGATTCTTCTCTTCTCTACTCTCTGCTCATTGATTAGTGTTCAATGAACAAGTATGTCACAAATATTCCAGAAACTGAGAGTTAGAATTTAGTTCTATGTCTACAGGTATAATTTTGATTAAATCAGCCTCTAGAACACATTACTTGTACAAGAGATTTACCTTGCAGCAGAGCCGCACATAAATTCCACAATTAAACTAAGAATGCCTCCCATGTTCAGTACTAAGAGGGAAAATTTGATACTTCCTTCAGAGTAACAAGTTTCAGAAATAACATCAATAATGGACCAATTTGGTTTTGATCAAAACTGGTTTGATTTTTTCCAAAACTTTATTTCATTTTTAACACCTACTTTTTTTTTCCGTTAAGTCATTTTGGCACATACAGATGTATCACTTTGTTATTGTGTTCTAAATACTTTTAAACTAAAATTGTTAAATTAGTCCAAAGGCTTCCAAGCACAGACAAATTTGCAGCAAGTCAATTTGAAACATCCTAGCATTCTCATCCTCAATAAATTTCACATAAAAATATACAGTTATTAAGTGGGCTTTGGCACTCCAGTTTCCAAAGAATAAAATAGAATTAGCTGACTCAGAGGTTAGTAAGAGATTTAGAGATGCCAACAATTGCTGTGTTTTTACACAGATACCCTGAAGCTTGACTTCTCCTTGGCACATAAAAGGAGAAATTATTTATATATATGTAGAATAGCATGGAGGAATTTAGGATTTTTGTTTACTCTAAGCACATTTGAAAATACACATACATTATTAATTCAGGTCATAAACAAATCAGCATCAGAAAGATTAGAAAAGATGTTTCATTCTGTAATTTCAGCTACACTCTGTCCCCTGTTCCACTGACACCAATTTTTCGACATGAAACAAAAGCAGCAGGGAAGATTTTAATTTTTTTTTACAGCTCCCACACCAGTTTCACTGAAAGTAAAGCACTGAGTAAAACAACCTTAGTTGCTATTAGGCTTATGGGACACAGATAAGATGCAGTATTCTTCACAGATTGCAGCAGCAAACTGACCATAAGGGCATCCTCCACAGGGTTTGGAGTCAAGACCAAATACCCTGTGCTTAAAACCTAGTCTTCAGCTTCCATTCAGGATCTCTTATCATAACAGATCACACAACTGTTTTACCTTTTTTCAAGATATTAATGTTCTTCTGATATCTGTGTCAGGACATTGTGGCAGCATTGCAAGTCTTGGTGGGTAGAAAAAAAAATCTCCTTTTTAAATCAACTCTCAAACTCCTATAGGTGTAACCTGATATCAACCAGCATGTATTTTTATAAGCCTCAAACAGAGATGTAATGTATTACTAATAATATTTCAGGTACTTCTTCCCAAACAAAACATTTTCTTGTCTTTGAGCAATAAGAAGGAGATGGAAATAACTGACTTGCTCTGGAACTAAAACTTTGTTTCTGTTAAAAAAAAAATAAGGAAGGGAAGAAGGGAGGGAGGGAGGGAGGGAGGAAGGAAGGGAGGAAGGGAGGAAGGAAGGAAGGGAGGAAGGGAGGGAGGAAGGGAGGGAGGAAGGGAGGAAGGAAGGAAGGAAGGAAGG
>JACBWW010000011.1:13061425-13163718 GCA_020086605.1 Lanius collurio | reverse complement strand
GAAGGAAGGAAGGAAGGAAGGAAGGAAGGAAGGAAGGAAGGAAGGAAGGAAGGAAGGAAGGAAGGAAGGAAGGAAGGAAGGAAGGAAGGAAGGAAAAGAATCTATTTCCTTCATTTGACTTGATATTTTACAATGTCTTTTGTTCATTTTTCCTCTTACCTGGGCTTTCCACCTGGATAATTTAGAGATGGAAGTTTTCCACTTTTGACTCTCAACATTACTAGAATCAGACTTGAAGTTGTCTGGATCTAAAGCCTTGATTTAGACACCATGTTAAATAGATGTAGCAACCAATCCAACTGTATTTAGAAAGTTATTAGATTGTTTCCCATATTAACATATGCACACATAAATTATTTTTTATTTAATGGCCAGCAAAATGAGAAGTTTATAAATCACATTTATTAGACATTTCTATAGCCTCGAGTTGATGGGAACAAATTCAATTTTATGTTAACTTGCTTGAGCAGTTAGCTAACAATTAAGATCTTGAAGAATTAGACTTGTGGTAATAACAATATATGAGAATTTGATCTAAATCTTGGGATTGAACAGCAGTCCGTGAAGGATTTTGTATGCAGCTTATCACCACTGGAAACCAGCTTAATATAGTAAAACCAGATCAGAAAGAAAAATTAGTGAGACACTGGATAAATGAAATATTTTTACTTTCCTATTTATTCATGTAGTTTCTAATCTACTGCCATTTCAGTTAGAAATTCTCTGCTTCACAAAACAACTAAACAAGCACTCTTACATATATTGAGTACCTTAAACATCCTTGCAGACTGTGAATGCACCTAGACCTAAAGAGACTAAATGAGGAAATCTTTGTTATTACAACTGTGATTATTTTACGATGCAGCATTAAAATATTCAGATGAATGACTAAAGGCAGGAATGCAGAAATATTTGTCAGAGAAACTGAAGAACTCTGAAATTCAGTGTTTCCTTTTCTAAGTTTCCTTTTTAACTGAAGGCAATGATTTTGGACATCTTATAAGTAAGAAAAGTGTATTTCAATTCTAAGAATGAATAATCGATTATAAGGTGCAAATAAAAGTGTTCATTTAAAAATATACATAAACCTTGATCTATAATATGCTCCCATTATTCTTTGTTCTTAGGTTAACCCAAAAAATGTAATATAAAAAAAAAAAAAAGGCCCTAAATATAACCTGGTTCTGGAATTTTTTCCTTTCAACTGCATCACAATTGTGGGTCTCTGATTGACACATTGATTTATTCCCAGCAAGGGTCCTATAATTAATGTGACCTTTTGATAAGGTGGGAGGTATGGGGTGAGACAAGTGCTCCCAGGAGAGCTATTAGCAACTTCTGAGCAATTGCTAATGTTAGAGAGTTATCTTTTTTTAATACAGTTTAGAAGATAATTGACAAACCATGATAATGAGTTTGTATAGAGAAAGAAGGAGCGTATAAGAAAGGTGCAAGAACTGTTAATTACTCAAAAAGAGGTGAGATTTCACCACTGGATAAACTGTGCATTTTGGGCTATAGGCTATTGCAATTTAATAATTCAAATAAAGTAGAAAGAAAGAAGTAGTAGGTCTACATGGGCCAGAAAGAAGAAAAAAGAGTAAAAAAAATTATCTATCTTAAGAAACCTTAACTCTCTGCCTTTACATAGCATAGCAGGTGGTTTTATTTCTTCTCATCAGATGGCATTTGTACCAAGGGAGTTTTCTCATTTCCCTTCCCATCTGGTTCTGCACAAAGTGATATAACATAATACCAAGATGACAAAGTTCCACTAGTGTTATTTGAACATTCATTGTATAACTAACCTTTTATTTCATAATCAAGATCCAGTAACCCATTCATGACAACAAAACAAGAATTTAAGTTATGATCATTTTTGAAACAAAGGGTGAGATTAAACTGACCTTTCAGTAATGAAAATCTGAGACTTTGTATTTAAAATGATTAGGCAATGAAAAGAAACTTGTATATTTAATGTATGTAGATATTTTAAAAAGGTTTTGTTTGCAGCTAACAGAAATGTATACATCTAGAATGTGAAATATCTCAGTGTGTGCAAACAAAGACCAGCAGAAAACCTTGTAGTAGCATTAGTGAAATGCAAGTAAATGGAGAAAAATGTGAAGAGACCAGTTCTAAACCTGAATGAAACTCTATGCTATGACTATAACTAGGACAAACTTAATCTTCTAAAAAGAAAATAAAAACTCTCCACCCTCCATTGTATTTGGATTTATGAATGTTCTCACTGCTTGTGCAGGACTTTTTTTTCTCATTTGCATGTTACAGTCTAGACCCCAAAGCAAAATGTTGGACAAAACTTGCCTTTTTGATTTAACACATCATCATAAAATTATGAGATTGGAGGAACAGCATAATTTTTCAGCATTTTTTCAACACTTAATTTTACAGAAGTGGTGGGTAGCTAGTAGTAACTGGCAGTAGATTAATTATACACCAGAAGCTATCTGGGAAAAAATTCTTTTGAGCAGTGAGGCTTTCTGGAGTTGTATGCAAAGCTTAGACAAAAGAAGATGAAGTGAGGAAAATGTAATGGCAGAAAACACTTACATCACTAGGCAGAATAAAGTCTGGGGTAATTTCAGCACCCATGAAGAAAAAGTGAGTCATAAGAATCTCTGATTAATACTTTCATTTTGAAATGATTTGGCAGACTGCATTGAATTTCTGCCATTTCAGAAAATTAAAATTGAAGTCATTCTCATAAGTTAAAAGTAGCTGTACAGAAACAATCAGTATTTCTCTGCAAGGCATCATTTTACTCTTCAATATTTTAGCTAAGGTTTTTAAACCTTGTGCATTTGTTTTTACCTACTAAAAACTTTTGTTTTTACTGAAATATTTTTGAACAACAAGACTATCATTATAAAAATAATGACAGAGAGGATGAGTGGAAAAAAAGACACCATAACCATTGTGAAATTATTGATTTCTAAAAATCTCAGCCTGAGCCTTTCACAATCTTCTATAACAAGATCTTTTAATAATCCTGCTTTTAGTCCCACTATCACCTCTCTCTCCCCACACAATCACCTTTTATTAATCTCTTGTTTAGAGAAAGTAAGGCTGCATCCATCAACACTAACACAAACTGGTTGCTACAATTCCAGCCCTCTGAAACAGGTAAGGTATTTATCAATTGATTATGGAGGAGTCAGCTTTGCACCCAGAATACTAAGTTAAAGAAATGTAACAAAGGGTCATAGCTTGAGGAGAACAGCTAAGAAATCTATCAGGGATGTGATCATCTACCTTTGTGCAAAATCCTAAAGATGACTGAATCTACGTACCCACATCAGGCAGATACAGGGGGGCACAACAAAACAGTCTACTTGCCTTCAAAGCAGGCGATTAGTATCAGCGCTTGCAAGCAGACTTATCCCCTTTGAGCAGAACATGAAAGTGGTTGTGTGCCATGGTGCATCAATATTCCTTTTAGCTGCTAGTCAGCATTGCACGCTAGTGTGCTGCATCCAGATGCAGCACCAGAGATGGGATTAGTGAATGGTAAAATGCCAAATTCAGACACTAATGTGGACTGCCAGCAGTTGTGTCATGCATGTCCTTTGCAAGCAAACAGCAATGTCAGTCTGTGGCAGGAAAAACCTGTGAAAAAGAGCTGTGATTTTCTGCATTTTCTGTGTCTCACTTCAGTTTCTTTTGTGCCTTCTCATCAGTAGCTCCTTTTCATGAGACATTTTAGGGAATTTGATTTTAAGGCTAATGAAATAAATGTCATCAGTTCTTACTTACCACCACATGAAAGCCAGCACATATTTGCCTCACATGTTAGTTTTTCAGTAGAAAGTTGGCACATACTTCCCAAGTGAACATGGAGAAAAGGAGATGTCTGAAGAAAGGTATTTTCATATTTTTTCTTGGTTTGTCACTATTGAATTCAATTTTATATGTCAATAAATTAAAATAATTTTCCCTGGGTAAAGTCTTTCTTCTCCCTGATGGTAAGTGGTAAGGGATCTCCCTGTCTTTATCTTGACCCAGAGGCTTTTCCATCTTATTTCCACCTCAGTGCTATTGGGGGTGGGCAGAGTAAGACAGAGCAGCTGGATGAGCATCTGGCAGCCAGCTAAGATAAACCTACTACAGGCATTAACTAAAAATTATGTGAAAACATCCCCAAGTGTGTATAAATAGGTATTTAAACATCAGTATTTTTAGATGCTTTCCTCTTTTTTTTTTTTTTTTTTTTTTTTTTTTAGCCTGGTTGCTTGATTATTGCACTTGCGCCTTTGTGGAACATTTATTTGGTACACATTTCATTAATACAAACACCTTTCTTGGACCTTTTTTTCCCCTCCATTTTTCTTTGAGATGAGACTCATTCAGGTAACTCTTTCTTCTCCCAAAACATTCTGAAGTTTCACCCCCTCTAAGAATTGGGACGGTGAACACCTCTGCTCCGCTCAGCAGGCTGATGCAATGTGCACAGAGTGCAGCTGGAGCCACAAATGGTGAACAGTCAGCATGAGCTTCAGAGACCTTGATGTATGTGCTCCCGAGCAGAGTCATCACTCATGGATACTGAAAAGGGTCCAAACCACCAAAATATAAATCAATGCATAACTGCAATAAACAACTGCTAATGTATCACCAGTGGCTCCCGGAGTCTTGCAGAGAACAAATCACAGAGACATTATATGTTGTAATAGGAAACCACTATGTGTAACAAAGTTGTGCCTGTTTGCAGCCACATGTATATGTGCTGCATTAACAAAGGGGAGAGGGCTTCTCTCTTCTTTAGTGCTTTAATTACTTTGCTTTCAAGAAGAGCTTTTTCAGGGAATAATGTCTGCATCACTTGGTATTTATCATTCTTCATTGAATATACATATGCACATTGATTATATGTGTGTATTAAATTTATATATACATACAAGAGTCAGTGAAATAACTTCTCTAGATGAGGCCTACAAGTGTCCTGTTTTCAGTGTAAACAAAACCAAACAAAACAAAAAAGAAGAGCAAGAAAATAGGGGAAAGAAAACAAAGCAAAGTTTTAAGAGGAATGGTGAGTGTTGCTGGTGCTCACTGGTGCTGCTGAGGACTGCCCTGCCATCACAGGCATTTTGCTTTCAGCGCTCATGCCGCTGCACTGTGCCACACTGAGGCTCCGGCATGCCTTGGGCTGTGCTCTGCTGCTCCTCAGGGTCTGGGGCTGCTTATTCACATTGCCTATTAAGTGCTAACCCACTAATAACCACTCCTGCACTTGTTCCAGAGCAAGCAGTGCACATCCGTTCTGCAATGTGTCTCCTCACAATATACCCCACCACATTCTTAGATGTATCAAAATCTAGTCAAAGCCGAATAACAGAGCATACTGGAAAAGAGGGAAGGACAGAAGTTAGGAAGATTTTGGGTTAATTTTTTCTCAGCTCTTTCTTCCTTCTGCCTTAAATGTTTACTTGCAAAAATTACATTGTATTACATTTGGGTGAGGACTTTCACCAATAAAAATATCCTACTGAATTCTGAGCAAAATTAAAATATGTGACAACAAAAGAGAGCACATTAAAAAAAACCAAACTAAACCAACTCCTGACCCTTAACTCAGTTCACGTTTCTTGAATCCACAGCAATTATATTATCATGCTCACACCATTGTCATTAGTAGTAATGAGAAAACTGCTCTGTTTAAAGATCACAAGACATACACTACGAATGTATGAGAATAAGATTCCTAGGGGATTAATGATTTTAGTTCCTAATATGCAACACAATTAAAAGGTATTCTCTAGCAATGGGAGACTCATCCTTTTCAAGAAAGGACAAGAAAAAAAAAAGTAAATTAAAAGTGTTCAGCCGCAGAAATTAAGTGTTAATGCTTTTATGGAAAAGACTACAGATTTCTGTCACGGATGGCATAATTCAAATGCAGGGAAAGTGGGACATGGGAAAGGGTGATCATCAGAGTTCTGTTCCTCCCCATCCTGCCAAGAATATCAACATCTCCTTAAAAAGTATTCACTTACTCTTAAAAGGGCCTGCACAGCAGTAGCAGTATTAAACTCTTAAGACTGAGAGAAAAACATGCAGAGTCAAGAGGAAATAGAAGGGTGTAATTTGATAATTGCTCGTCACTTCCAGAATGCTTTCAAATAGTAAAGGAAAGGGGAATGCATTAGGCTCCCAGAATTGTAGGGGACACCACTGAAAGTATTTTACACAAGCCTTTTTAATTTCACAAGCCTCATTCATAATGAGTAACATACCAATTTCTATGTCTGAAAAGCCAGCAGCAGCCTGTTCTATTTTTTTATTTTAGAAAACAGAAAAGGGGAAAAAAAGGAGAAGAGACCATAGAAGAATGTCAAAGGCTTTAAAAATTTAAGATAGCAGGGGAAAAAAAAAAAAAAAAAAAGATTTGACAGCATAAGGAAGGGGGTAAAAACCAACAAAAAATGCATATAATCTAGTTCTACTTACAGTTAAGAGCTACAGCTCTGCTATAAGCACCTGAGCAGCCTGTCCCTCATCTGTGAAACACTGTACAGAGCTTCAGAGAATAAAACATTAGGAAATTTTCCATGGAGGATTGCTACCTCACAGCGCATAAAGACCCCTAGAAGGAAAATGTAGGATTTGAAAGGAGAAGATAGAAAGGGGGAGGTTGTTTGAATCTTTTGCTTTGTAGGTAGGGAACATTCAAAGCCTCCTTACATATCTACAGGCATGAGCTTTTCACACCAGCATCAAGAGAAAAATCTTAAACTGTTATTCATTTGCAGAAAAACTTATTCAGGGCTCATTTTGAAGTCCTTTCAAAGTATCTTGCTCCAACAGTCTTCACATGTCAGACATGAAAGATCTGCCTTTTCTCCCCCCTTGCAATCACGTATTTGAAAAGGCTGTCACTACCTGGGTATACTGCTATCCCTCCCACCCCTTTCTGCTCCAACGAACTTATAAATGCATCACTGAAAAACAAGTGCTGTGATGTCAGGATGAGTCTTATATCTTGAATAGGGTGGAGAAGATATCTTAGTGTCTTACAAAGAGAGATGTCATTACTCCTTCCAGATCTCATCACCTCATGGCAGGATGTACAAAGTCAAAGTGGTTAATAACACAAAATTTACTCTGAGACACAAACACAGGCAAATTCCACTTTCTGAGAACATGTTTAAACACTTTCCTGGTGAGCCTAGAAAAACACTGTGATATATTCTCCTTTCTACTAAGGATAACCAGCTTCTTCTGATACCAATAAGGACTGGGGCTGGAAAGGGACTTTGTTGGTGGGAAATGAAGCATATAAAGGCAGGAATACATTCTATCTCAGAGTGTCTCTAGCAGTCTCTAGTGTCACTTAGACATTTTTAACAAGCTGTATTCAGGAGGCAGGCTTAGTAGGTCAGGCTTAATAATGTGGCACATAATTAGGAACAGTTAAGGTTATATTAGAGTATTCCTCTTCATAGGATTCTTATGACCCTCTAATTACATTCTCGCTTGAATGAATTTTAAGAAAAATAATTTCTGTATTCTACTGCATACCTATATAATACTGTGTTCTCACTCATTAAAAAGTACTCTGTTAGCTCTTGGCACAGGACCATGTAATTCTCCTAGCTTTTAAATGCAGAGGACTATGAAAAAGAAGTTGGCTAAAAAGGATCTAGAAGCAGCAGCAAGCTGCAGTCCAAATATTTGGAAATTCTAGGGTTACCGTGCTTCTTAAACAATTAATTTACAATTCAGGACAAGAAAGATGAACACATAAAGCATCTTGGTTTACTTATATCCCCCCATGCTATTGAAGGGGAAACAGTGAAGAATACATTCAGAGACACCTGAGTGAGCTGCTCACCAGCCAGCCAGCTCAAGCCCATCCAGCCTAGCTGCAACACACAGCACTGACCACATTAATATTGCTTTGGACAAAACTATAGAGTTTATTGGACTGCATGGATATGCTGCCTTTGATCTCCACTATTTTGCAGTGGCTTCTAAACTTGTTATAAGTCAAAGGTGTGCCGCATTGGAAAAGTCACTGAAGCAAACACACAGACACTACATTCAAGCATTCAAGACACTACAGCAGAACACAACGTACTTGTTTTGGCAAAATCTGACCAGTTCTTGCTTCAGAGGTAGATTCATACTTGATCTAGTTGGTGATGTCCTTGCTCAGTGCAGGGGAGTTTAGACTAGATGATCTTTAAAGGTCCCTTCCAACCTAAACTATTCTATGAATCTTTGGTGCTAATCAAGTTGCAGAATCAGCTCATCACTATGATACTTCCCACCTCTTACCAGCACGCTCAGGCTGAAACACATTTCTGCCTAGATAGGCTCAGCTGCTCCCACAGGACTGAGCAGCCCTTCCCTCTCACCAATATTTCAGCTGATCAAGACTCTCCTCTTTTTAAAGGAAGAGAAGTCCTCTGACTGAGAACAAATAGACATGGGCCAACCAACACCCCATAATTTATGAAATATTGCAGATATTATTCATGTCAGAGATTAATCCTCTTCAGGATCCCAAAGGAATATTGCTTGAGAAGCTTTACTGACAGATTATCAAGAGTGAAGGTTAGAGAAGTAGTAAGAGTCAAACAGAAAGAGGAAGGAATAATGTAACACCCCACATTATTCCCAGAGGCTGATGATGATATTAGAAGTATAGGGCAGATGAATAAAAGCATTGTATTAAAACTGCTAGCTCTTCTGAGAACTAAATGCTTAGATCTTGCCTCATAAGAGTGATTTCCATTTCTAATCAGCCAACAATCTTAGTCCTCATTATATGTTCACTACATTTTTCTAATATGTGATTTTCTACCTTTATATGTGCTCTCAACCTCCTAAGATCTTTTCAGAGAGGCAGTTTCCAGTCCTTCTTCCAACCTCTCCATGAAAACTTTTCTTGATGTAGAGCTTATAAAGATGTTAGCAATGGCTAAACAGGTGGTAGTTGGCTGCAGATGATCATACAGACAATTGTTCTCATTTCATTTCTTGTGCTTATCTATGTCTGACTTTCAAAGTTTCTCGTGGGAAGGTGTAGTGGTTTAGTTCAGATCATCTCTTACTTATTTTACCTCTGTGACATAAGAATTAGGAGAAAACAAAACAGGCACAAACTTAAAAGATTTTAAGAAGCTTATTAGCAGACCTAAAAGAAGGAAACAAAAGTTAGAATCAGACTAAACCCTTAGAACACTTTTCCGCCCCTCACTTTTTCCATGCTGATAATGTAGAAACAACCCTTGAGATTTCAGTCAGTTTACCACTTTTATAATCTTTTCAGTTCACATAAAGAGAGAGGAGTCTCTGAGTCTTTCTTGCTGACCTTATGGAGACATTCCCACTGGAGACAACTCTCTTATGGGCTCAGTATCACAGCAAAACAGCCGCCTGGGAGGTTTCTGCTTGCAGTGAAAAAGTCCCTTCCCTCAAATCACCGCTTTCCCCACAGCTGCTTTTCGAGGGTTTCAATTTGAGCTAACACGGGGTGTCAATTTAAGGCTGAGCCGTTCAGTTGTAAGGTCTTCTTTTCTCATCTCTAGGAGCAATCTTCATCTCTAGGAACTGGGGTCATCTTCGTATTCACCCCTCCTAGTTCCTTTCTACGGTTGGTTCAATCAGTGGATCAGTCCACATCAAAGGGTGGGACCGTGCCCCCCACCCACTAGGCAGCCAAAGATTCCAAGTGTCAGTCCATATCAGATGGTGGGACCATGCCCCCCACCCAGGAGGCAGAATGAATTCCAGGTGTACTGCACAGCCCTCCAGGTGAAGGTAAACTGAGTCCAAACACTCTGGAGCCAAAAGAATAAAAGAAAAAAATGCAGATGCATCTTATCTCCCAATTGCTCTACCCCCTCCGATACTCTATGAAATTATCCAATAGTCCAGTTCATCCCCAAAGGGTTTTTTGCAACAGAATTTTAGCTTCCAGGTTTGAGGCATCTCCTATCTCTTTCTCTCAGGGTTTCAGCCCTTCCATCTTTACTGACTTACACCTTAGGGTGTCTCTTCATGTCCTTTCTGCTTTCTCTCTGGGAGAGGATCAGCATTTTCAGGCCCATCTGTTCTGAAGAAACCTTAACAGCACTAACAGGGTTGATCTCACCCGGCCGTGGCTGGAACTTCTCTTATCTCTCTCGGCCCCACGATCTGTGCTGGGCAGCCGGAGCTGAGCTCTGCCGTGGCGGTGAAGGGGGGCCGCTGCCAGCCCAGCTCTACCTGCATGGGGCAGGGCTGGGGGGCCCAGATGGAACAGGGCCAAGGAGGGGCGGCTGCCTCCGGGTCGGGCCAGGCCGAGCAGGGCCCGGCCCGGCCCTGAGGGCCGCAGGGCCCGGAGGCCCAAGTTGTGTCTTTGATGGCCGGAAGTCCAGAGAGCTTTCCCGGGCTCTGTCTGTCTTAAAATGTGATTCACAGAGGCGTGTCAAACTCCTAAGTGGCTTAAAAGTTGTCAATAATCAAGCCAGACAATTGATTGGTTCTGATCAGAACTAGAAGGACTTTTTTGCAAAAAAAAAACCACTTCCGTGTCAAACCACGACACAAGGATAGTCTTTTAGACAGTTTGCAGACTAACACGGTGGGGAAGTAATCTGCAGGCTAGAAAAGCTAAGCAACTTTGCAATGCAAACAAATTATAAGGACCATCACAGTACCAGGCACTGCTGTGTCAATCTTCTGGCCTCAGTTACATCCACTTAGGCTACAGAGAGTAAATGACATAAACTGGATGTCAGCCATCACACATTATCACCCCTGAAAACACTGCTAGGGTTAATCACTAAACCTCTGTAGAAATGCATAGCAATTTGTTTCTCTTTTCTTTGAATCTGATAGTCTTACTACTACTAGCTCCAATTAGATAATCAATAAACACAAAAGATTTTTTTTTCTCTAGTAAGGATTCGAAATGACCAATTCTAGTAAGATTTACCTTACTGAAAGTACTAAGCCTCAAACAGTTAGCAGGAAATATCAATTTACCAATCTGATAAGATTCATAACCTTTGTAGCAGACATTCAATTGGCACTGTTTGAAGAGATTATTGCCACTTGAGGATCTGACTCTATTGCTGTATTTTGATTTTCTTCCACAGTGTCAACAGCTGAATAAAATGATGAGGAGGGTTAGAACCAGTCTCAGTATCAAGCCCTGCTGATCTAAGTGGGTGTTTCTTGGTTTAACTTAAATGAAAAAGCCTGTTACCCTTTTAAACTCTGTAGTGAATTTGGGGACCTAGAAGTCCCAAGCAATAAAGATTATCAAAAGGAATGCAAATGAAAACAATATCACATCATTAGATCTTTAGGTATTAAGTTAATTAGTCTTCAACTCATAGTAACTATAATACCACCATACAGCTCTGCTGCGATGGTTTAATTAAACCAAATGCCCACTAGATTTGAAGTCTTAATAAAGATACAAAAGATCAAGGCCACAAAGTTTCAAAACTCTAAAAAAAAAAACAAAACAGTGATGGTCAGTGGTTCAAGTCCAAAAAGGAGGACATAGAAAGAAGTGACCAATTTTCTGCATCTCTAACCTATGGAACAAGAAAAAGTAGCCATGTTTGAAGATATTAAGTAAATTTATGAGCTTGCCTTACTTCCAGATTTCACAAGAAGAATTTTTGTACACTTTTTAGAACATGAAGAAATTTTTAATTAAAATAAAGCAAATCAAAACCTCACGAATATCAAGAGAAGTGAAAGAATGAAATTACAAACCTTCTAATACTAAATTCCTTTCTCATTATGGTTAATTGTGTAGCCAACATTTTTTTTAGCTTTGTAAACACCACAGCTCTTTTACTGTCGTTGCCAAAAAGAGATAAAAACAATATAAATGAAATAAAAATTTCATCCCAAGCTAGCCAGGGCAAAAGATAACTTGAGACTTCTTAGACTAGAACAGTTAAAAAAAAGCCAGCAACTATGGAAGTGGCACAAGTTGGAGCTGGGAAGCTTGCTTTAAGTACATTGATCAAAAGAGATGTGGCAGCTACAGGGCACAGGCTATTATCTTTTACAGTGTGTTTTGTTTGTTCTTTTAATAGCAAGTGGATAAAAATCCCACTCATAAGCTCCCATATGTTCAGCCAGAGCAGAGATATATGCTGCACATTGATCTATTTCTGAAAATGAGACTTTTATTCTCTACCAAATTCTTACACATGATCCAACTGTTATGAGCCCTTGCAGATACCTCGAGTGATTCTTCAGACACAGTCATACAGAACTACATTAATGAGCATAGAGAGTAATATTCATGAACATATAAATATTTTTGTTTGTTTGTTTTGTTGGTTGGTTAGTTTGGTGTGGCTTTTTTGGGAGTGGGCTGGGGTGTGTCTTTTTTTTAGACTAGTATTATTTCTTTAGAAACCTTACTACATATTCTTTCAGATTCTACACTCAGTTTTTTCGGAACTACAACAAAATTAGTTTCTGTGGAAGTGTAAATCTCTTTGCAGGTGGTGATTAGGTGCATTAATACAGGACAATTGTTTATTTATGTTCTTTTATTGGGTTATAAAGGAAGGAGTACAAAGGTAGAAATGAAAAAGCTGTGTCCATTTGGAAGGAATTATTGTATGAAAAATGTCAGAAAACATAAAAGACTACCCAGATTCCTTAAAGTCTGTATTTCATCTGTATTACAGTTTAGACTTTGGACATTTACTTTACATTTTTCAGAAAGTCTACACATATACAACTGCTAGCTGGACATGGACCATTTAGAAAAGGATGTCCTCACTGTGCAGCAATGTATTTTTTTTTTTTTTTTTAATAGGTTTTAAAAGCATTTTCCAGTCTATATAAGGGATCCTACTCTTAGGAAAATCAGTGGGTGCTGTTGTTGCCTTAAGACTGTGCTCAGTAATTCCTTAGGTTTAAAACTAATGACATTCACAGTGACATACCATGCTATAAAAAGTAACATTTGTTCAAAAAACAGTGCAAATGGTCTGTATCCCTCTGGGTCTGTTTTCTGGGATTTTTTTTTTTTTTTATTTTTTTTTTTTATTTTATTTTTATTTTCAAGTATACTGTCTTTTTGCCTCACTTTTCCAGACTCCTTTTGTCCACCTCTCCTTAAATACCTCCTTTAGACGAGGAAGGGCAGATATTAACATACACTATGTAAAAACATTGTAAACATTGTCAAATCAGTCTTCCTAGCATACAAAAAACTCTCTTCATTACTACTAATTGCTTCCCATGTAGCAGTTGAAATAGATATTCCAATAATTGTCTCTTCAAAGTCACAAAAAAATTCCTCTTGCTTTTCTTTTGTGAAATTTAAGCTGAAAAAGACTACTTTTCATTTCTTATCCAGAACTTTAAATTACAGGGATAAGAAGCTAGGAGCAATTCATTATGTTTAACTAAGAGAAGTCAGTACTGCGTGTAGACTACAATTCTGCATGCTGATGAATACTTCATCAGAAGAATTATCACTTAGCAAGATGGCGAAGGCAATATATCAATTATCAAAAATATCTGTATTCTAATCTGGTGCTTTGCATTATTTAACATTTTCTGACACAAAATATATCTTAACTGCCTTTTTTATTCTGTGGCCATTAATCCCCTGATGTAGAACACAAATGCCAATGACATAGCAAAACACTGCTGATATTAAGATTTAAATGAAAATCAATGTTTCAGTTGGCTGAAAACTAACCTCTCTGACTTGCTAAACGATAAGACTAAAGATACAGACCACAGTTCTATTTCATGGATAAAGTTGTGTCTCTTCTTCTTCCCAGTTCTTTCAGAGGAAGCTGTGAGGACTTGAAAAAGAAAGGTGGGAAAAAAAGCAGAAAAAATTGTTTTCAGTTTTACTGAAAGATTAGAACATCTCTAGGTCAAGCATCACTCACATTAGCACTACCTGACAAACTACTTTTGCTAAAACTAACTTTGCATGCATAATCAATTATTCAGTCCTCTTTTCTTTTTTCAATGTTATTTGGATTCTAAACGGAGGAATTTATTTTTGTGTCCTGGCTAACATCTGGGGAATTACTATGAAACTGTAATTAATTTAACTAGCCAAAAATCTTATACATCACCATAACTGTCACTTCAGTTTTCACATACATGCCTGATAAGACACTTTCTTCACTGCAAAGTGAAAATAGCAAATCTTTTTTAGCTTGTAAGCTCTTTTGCACTCTATGGCTGAAAATGCAGCAATAAATGAGATGCACATGACCCATCTCAAAAAGTCTGTTGAAACGTCCTTGTAACATCCTTGACCTCTTGTATTTGTATATAATAATTTTGTTGGAGTTTGCTCATTAAAATAGTACATAAGTTCTCTACACCTACATATGAGAATCTCTCCTCCCCTTAAATTAACAAAAAAAAAAAAAAGTCTCATCAGATATCTGTAGAAGCCTTTGAGACACGACTAACTGAGAGAGTTTAAGGTAAAGTCCAGCAGCATGAATTGGAATGTACACTTCTACAGGAACACCCATGACTGTCAAATATGATGAGTCAGGGCAAGTGGCACTAGTTTTAATGTTGTAAAAGTTCCTCCTCTTCTGATTTCTTCTGGATCACTTTGTGTCCAGGGAAAAATAGAAATAGGAAATATACTCCATGAATGGACACCGCCAGCTGAAATATTTAGGTTCATTGGAGGTTAGACTAACATGAAACAACTTTTTGTGAGAGTATAACCTCAAACTGTACCATGTTACCTCTGAAAGTAGCTTCTGAGATAAATGAAGGCTTTAATTAAAAAGCCACTTTAGGTAGATATGTGAATGAGTTAAATTCTTGCAGATCACAGTGAATGTGGGTGTTTTGCCACCAATTTAAACTTTCAGATGTAAAATCTGAAGTTGAAATCTTGCTTTATTAAAAAAAAAAAAAAAATTCTAGGCCTGCCTGAGGCATTACTTTGATGCTATGAAAAATTTACAGAGTATTGTAGACATGCACAGGAAACAGTTGATTTAGACTCCCAAGTACTTCCAAAGCCTTATCCCGAACACTATCTCCAAGCTTCTACTGCTGCATTCCTTTCTTGATGTGAGACTGAGACCTGTGTAAACTAACATGAGAAGTAAGTTTCTGTGTCAAATCCAACTACAAATTCCAGGATCAACTTAAAAGCCGTGCACTCTGAAAGGCATCTCATAGATGTACTTCTGAAAAGATTTGCCCAGGGATGCTTTGCTGGAATGTGCTATGAACATGAGCTCCAAATATTTTGCTTCCAATTAAAGTTTGAGTGAACTTCAGTTTATACTTTCCCATTGTAAAAATAATGTCTCCTTGCTTTCTTCTCAGGTAACATGTACTTTATCATAGTGGAATTTGCATAAAAAACAGTGAAAAAAATCTGCTTTATTTGTTTTCAAACATTTTCAGTTATTGAGTCAGGATGACGTCACTGATTTAAGCAGAATTTAGTGTACAGACTACTGACTCTCCCATTTTGCAAGTAAAATTATGTGGATTCAGCAGAATGAAGTCCTGCATCAACACATTGCCCCAGGAATCACCCCATTTCCCTCCATGGTCGAAGTTTTGTTCTCTTCCCCACAACTTGTAATTATATTACAAGTAATTCCATATGCTTTGAATAATGCAAAGATTGTTCATCCTTCCCAGACATATGACAGCATATCGCAAGGTTAACAAAACTATATTCTTAAACAGTATTATGGGGAAAAAAAGTGCTTTTCTGTAAACATCATACAGAAAGTACACTTTAAATCACATTGTGACCTGAGAAAATCCCAAGCAAAAATTCCCTCGAAAGTTCTGCTACATTGTCCTATGCAGTATTTGAATATTTTTGCACAAAAAGTACATTGAAGTTGCATAATTTTTAATAAAATAATACAGACAAGTAGCACTTCAATAGAATATTAAAAGCTAGAATTGAAAGACAGACATAAGCAAATGTAGTTATTTATGTACTTACAGCTAACTGGAAAGACACTTGACATAGAAATTATTAGGGAAGAAAAACCTCCTATATTTTTGTGAGGTGAAAATACAAAAAGGAATGAGAAAAAAGGTTGAATGAGAAAATTTTATTCACTGAAGGAGTGGTTAAGCATTGGAACAGGTTTCCCAGTGGAGTCACCATCCTTGGAAGTGTTAAAAAAAGATTCGTCTTGCCATTTAGTGCTTTCATTTGGTGGGCATGGGGGTATTCAGTCAAAGTCTGGACTTGATGATCGTGGTGGACTTTTCCAACCTTTATGATTCTATGATAAAAAGTATTTCTAAAAATCATTCTATTAACACTGATATTAGAAATTTGGTTGCTTTTAAACTATTGCCTTTATTATGTTTGTTGCACTGAATACAAAGAACACTTTCTCCAGTGAAGCAATAGCTTTTAATTTTTACATTTTATTGCACTGAAAATTTACATTGTCTGTAAAGAATTTGTTTATTTCTGTTACACTACATGTAAGAGGATGAAGTCAGTTAAAGAATTTTTTTTTCCTCTTCATAATATAGGCACTGTGGATGAGTTTATTGAATGAAACAACTCAGTTTCCTGAGATGTGCTTTCTTATGTAGTCAAGTTTTGATAAATCTCTCACTAGGCAGCTCATTAAGAACAGCTCTCTTTATGGATTGTCCTTGGAAAAAATGCTATATTTAAATGGAATATTTCTAAATAACAAAGATAAATACTGAAAATAACTCCAGTAAGTGATAATTTAGACCATTATTTTATTACTTATCAGTAATACTTGGGGATGTAATGAAGAGGAATAAATAAATTTAATTTCTAGGTTTGTTTATGTAAGAATTTACCCTCACATCTTCATGTTCACTCATTCATACATATTTCTCTTTATTTTCTGCCCCTACTGTTTCTTACGTTTCCAGGCTTCCCACAATAAGAAATTCTACTAACTTTTGAAAGGAAAATCTCCATCTTTCAGTTAGGAAGTATGTGATTTCCCACACTATGTCCATCTCTTTTCTGTCAAAGATAAGGCCCATTATGCAGTTGAAACTATCCCAATTGTTAATGGTAAATGCTGGCTTCAAATTAAAAAAAAAAAAAAAAAAAAAAATCAGATGGTATTCCAACACTTTTCTACACAGCACTTGAAATGTTAGCTTTATTTCCAATGGTGTTTTCTACTGTGTTTCTAACATATTAGTGTTTTGGTGTTCTTAAGCTCATTTGCTTTAAAAATAATAGGAAAAGGCAAAAAAAAAAGATAATTAAAAAGACATTTGAAGCTGGCTATGTTATGAAGCTTGGAAAATACAGATGTAGAATACTGAAGCTGTTGGTATAATTTTCTCAAAATAAAGTAACAGTTAATGCTGAAAATACATCCATGGCAAATTATGGTGCCACACTGAAGAAGTTTTTTTTTTTTTCTATCAGGCCTTTGCTGGCCTACACAGTTCAGATTAAACTTGTGTGGTCTGCCAGGATCCTGAGCTGCAGGTTTTTTTGGGACTCCTTTGTACTGGCCCGAGCTCCCACCTATCAAAAAAACTATGATGCCTGGTTTCCACTCCTTCCTTCAACTACATGCCCAGCCTGACACACAAGATGAATAACACAAAGTCTTGCATTTATGCTTTTGGGCAACTCATGTGTGTTATCCTCATGAGAAGATGAATTTGGTTTACAATAACTCATAGTTTTTGCTATGGAGTGTTTAGATAACCATGTGAGCAGCTAAGCCCTGTCAGGGGCTAGAAATGCACCACTCTTCATACTCCTAATCAATGAATTACCAGTTACTGATGAGTTTTATAGTGTAAATTCCAGAAGAAAGTTTTCTGCTGTCTGAAAGCACTTGGGCATGCTAGGAGGGCTACCCCAAACCATGAAACACACGTTCTAATAATTAAGATTAATTATTATTTGTCTTCCTGGCTTCTGAAAATAGTTCTTAACCTTGATATTTAATTAACACATAGTTGTGGGTTGGGGATTTTTTTTTTTTTTTTTGTAAATGTACATACTTGTAGTAAAATAACCTATTTCTTCCTGCAATCAGCAATTTTTTGTATCTTTTTCATTGGTGTTAAAATAATATTTTTTAATATTAACGTAATTAAAAGAATTTATTTTGTTCTTCTTTCAAAGAAGTTCACAGGCAATATCACATGATTTTCACTGTTAAGGACCAAAAAGACTAAAAACTATTCCTATTTTTTTTGGAAAAAAAACAGGTTTCTATTGGTAAAGAGTACATTTTTTGGAGAACTACTAAGAAAGCTGATCAGGTCTTTTTAGCAATTTATATGACTGGGATGTTTGTATTTCCAGAGTTTTACTTTAGATTTAAGCTTAATTTTTTTTTTGTATTTGTGTATGCATATTTTACTTCCTGCTTCCTCAGTTGCAACTTCTTATTCCCCTAAGGTGAACAGGGGAAAATGAGTAATTTAAACACATAAATATGTCTGAAGTCAGACGATAGAGTATTTACATAATTTGAAACAACAAATACAATGAGATTATACAGTACATGTATTTTAGATTTCCTCTGAGTAAGGATCATTTTCATCATATTTTTCAAATTTTCCTTTCAGTTATTTTCAATTTGTCCTCACAATAAAATGTTTCTTGAGGAAGTGAATTAACTGAATGAAATGGAAATGTGAAAACCTAAGGGCACAATTCTCTTCTTAATAAATATTGCTGCATTTCCAATATGGTGTGGAATGTTTTTTCAGCCAGTACTTCAATTTTGATCAATAATGTCTTGGATAAAAACTTAAGCTAGCTGATTTCAGCCTAACCTTTGAGGCAAGCAGGCATTTTCAATGACAGTTGCCACCCTGGAGAGGTAGGAGTATTTATCATTTCTCACTCTCTCTCTGGTTCAAATCTCTCTCTTTCTCGTAGAGTACTGAATTCTTGCACTGTGGGGACCTTGATGAACCTCAGCCTAGCAAACACTATGTATAAGGTTAGCATGCATTTTTATTAGCTGGGCTTTTCCGTGTTCCCAACAGCCTTTCCAGCCCCAGGTGTAATAAGTTTAGGAATACAGAATCCCTGTGAATTCCCTGGCTGAAAAGTGAGGTACTTGGCAAATGATGAGATATATACTAGAACCCTTATGGATTTATTCAATTAAGAACAGTATCATGAGATTTTTACTAAGGTCTGTGAGGAAAAAAAGAATTCTATTTGGGATAAGGAACAAAGTTCTTTAGGTTTAGAAACCTTTTTTTAGTTTCTAATTTGCTCAATACGGGGTAAAAAGATTGACATCTTTCCTGCAGTACAACTGTTTTATGCTCTTAAGTGGACTGCAGAAAAAGCAACACCTGCTTTCTAATTATTTGCAGATCAGATGTTCCTGTCTGTTCAGATAGTGGGAAAACTTAGAAAAAGTTCTGTTCCTGTCTTA
Organism: Lanius collurio; assembly: GCA_020086605.1. Taxonomy (NCBI): domain Eukaryota; kingdom Metazoa; phylum Chordata; class Aves; order Passeriformes; family Laniidae; genus Lanius; species Lanius collurio. Next base: position 13,144,324 of record JACBWW010000011.1, on the reverse strand, counting down.
GATGATAAAACAAAAAATATAAGTTGTCACTGCAGCCTCCTCTCCAGAAACTCTAATTTAAAAGAAACACATAGATTTAATAGTTCACTCCATGGATTTAACCTTGTGGATTTAATTTTGCAAGAACCCCAAAGTGAAAAGTTCTTTTTAAAATTTTCTGATGTGGCTCAGACTCCACAGAATGAGGCATGTGTTGATGTTCATACATTTCAGCACTGAATGACCTTCATTAGAACTAAGGTCAGGAATTTTATCTTAGTCTTGAAGTACAGGTATAATAACATAGAAAATATGAGCAATACCAAAAATAAGGTCTAGTACTGCTCAGAAGTAATTTGAGTTCCCAAACCCCTATGCTTTCCCTGCATCCATATCTCTAACTGTGCTCATTTCAGGAACAGCTTCTGCTAGAGAATATGTAGAAGATTTATTCAATCAACAAAGTAAACATCAATAGTGTTATTAAGAAGATGAACATTATCCCTTTATTAGCTGAGGAAATGAGACCCACAGCTTTTGACATTCACAATGTCACCTGCAGCTGAGGACAAGTCTTTGTTACCACATTGTTTTCCTCCTTAACATTCCAGATTATTCACTCCGAGTGAAAATAGAAAGAACCTTATGTAGAGAGAATAATCAGAATTACCATTTTAGGTGGTCAGTACAGCTGCACTGCATAATAAAATCTTACTGATAAGATCCCAGATGTTTTCACCAATGCTGTTCTTCCATCTTGTTTCTCAAATAAAACTCACCTCAGTTTCTCTGTTTCCACTATGTTCAAATTTTTTCACATACAGCTTGTGTGCTCCCAGCAGAAAGATAGAAAACCACAAGTGTAATATGTTAGTTACACTATGCTCTAGTTGTTCTGACACATCCATGCACAAACTGTAATGTCTTCTGTTAGTTTCTGGTCTGAATGCTTTGGAAATGAAAGTAAGGAAGAGTAGTTGAGACTGGCTGAGAATATAGAGCCACATCTGTGTGTTTCTGGCAAGAGAAGGATATAGTGAGTACTTCCCCCAGCTTCCTGAAACTCTGCTTATATGTTTCACAACAAAAAAGGCCTAGGACTTTCTAACAGGTCTGCACCCAAATTTCCCCGAAAGTTAGATAGAATGGGGATTTTAACTTCTTAAAAAGGAAAAAGTGAAACAAACATGAATCATGCCTCAGATATTGCATGGAATAAGAATGAAAAAACTCATTCTTATACTGCAGACTGTGTGGAAAAACAGTCAAATATGGCCTATTATAATGTATTCACATGGAAATAATGATGTGGTCTGATGCCACAAGATTTTTACCAGACACCTCTCATCTTTCAATATTGATACTGAATTAATCCTGCTACTCTTTCAACACTGATAATATTGACTTACTGGATATAAAGTCATAGGCAATTTATATAATTTTCTCAAGTAATTGTGTAGGCTGGAAACCTTGTAAGCTGACTCATCAGAAGGAGCTTTCTTTTTTAGCCCACACATCATTAATTCTGCATGGTACATATACAGTTTGGAGAGTGGAACTAGGTGTGTGAAGAAAAGACACAGCTCCTTTTCCTCTCTGTTGCATGGTTTCATGCCTTCCTACTTAACTGACTTGTAAACCCACTCATTAAATAATGCCAGGCTTATGGAAAAAGAGGAGGAGCAGAACTAAAAGGAAAGTAAATCCAAAGGAAATCAAATCACTTCCCTCACCTCTGCCTCTGGCATTATATGAGGTTGAATGTGCAGCGACTGCACATTGACTGCAGCAACACTGCTGTGTACCTCCTGCATGTCTGTACTTTGTTCTGCTCTGCTGCAAGTCGCCTGTGGGATGGATCATTTGGGTTCTAGTATTCAATGGTTAAAGGGCAATGAAGGTAATGATAGTTAAAATAACCATCTTATTGTAAAGTGTGACAAAAAAATACAGCATAAAATTTTCAGAAATAAGTAGAGTATTTCTTTTCACTGTTAGGAGAAACTAAATTAGTAAATACACAATAATGGTGGTACAAAAAATGTAATCAAGAAGTGATGAATGATCAAGTCATGATCTTTCCCTTTATATTGTTTAAAATTAACTCATGCTAAAAACTGGATCACAGAAGATATCTCTTTTGCATTCGAATCTCAGTATCATTCTATAGTCACAGAGAAAATGTTTTGCTCTTTAACTCCAGATGCAAATTACAGATGTCAGTCAAAGGTCACAATAAAGCCTGTCTTGCAAGCATTTTCTTCAGCTGCAAAATATCTCTTGGATAGTAAGAACACCTACATTTTGGAGGTTTTTTTTTCCATTTCACTGAAAAAATGTACTTATTAGATGCTACTATTTTATAAAACTATATTTTTTTTTCTTAGATTTCAGTATATTTTCTGTTTGCATTTTTATACTGAAATCTATTTACATGCTGTAATAAAATTGGTTTCAATCAGCAGGCTAGAGCTCAGGCCCCTAACTGGTCTGAATGCCAACCTGAAAAATTAGCTAACCAGTCTATTATAATTTCATAACTCATTTTAATTCATTATATACTGTGTTATTTTGTTAATTCTAGTTTCACTTATTTTGTTTTAAATACAGAAAACAGACCTTTTTTCTAAACTCAATCGAAATTTGACACCTAGTTTTTTTCTCTTGAAAAAGAATTGTCTGAGATTATTACATAAATTTCTATACTTTTTTTCCCAGTCAGCTTAAAATCACTAGTAACATGGGTACTTAGATCAGTAGGCGATTACAGGAAGATAAGGGAGACAGCACCTGCAGGAGGTTTCCTGGATCATTACTTCCACAGTTCCATTATTACTGACAGAGCTACTCAACAAATAAAACTGATTATCACACATATATCACAAATAGGTAGGAGTGAGGAAAAAAAAGTCCTTAAGTTAGACTTGCAAATATAAAGGCTAATATTTTTAAATTGATCCTGCCTACAGAAGTCTTCAGGAATTTTTCACTTACTGCAGAGGGATCTAGACCATATTCTAAATTTTATGATGGCAAAGCACATTTTCCTCCCACAGAAAACTTGCAAAATTTTGATTATGCTTTTAATAATGTTTCAAAAAGTCTTTGAAAGTTTCTATGAGGAAAGTAATAGGATGCAAATATTAATATATATTTTGAGCCTAGAAAAATTAGTCAATGAGCTCATGTTAGCATACATGTTGCTAATGTGATGTATCCATCTGCAGGATTAATTTTTTTCATTAGAATTAATCTTTTACTGGATCATGGAAAGTTCAAGAACACCCATTACAGTGGAATTTGATATTTGAATTAATGGAAGTCCTAGTCCATTTAACTTTTTTTTTTAAAACAGCATGAGAGCTATCTGCAGAAAATAAGTTTACGTTCCCTTTGTGACTTCTCTGTCCTACCTATGAATTTAAAAGGAAAGTTTATCTTTTTAATTTTATTCTCAGAAATAGGTCACAGTGACTTCTAGAAGGCTTAGCATTAAGAAATCTCTTTTCCTTTAGGAGATACAAATCTTAATGAAGAGAGCCAAAAATGTCTTACTCTTTAGAATAGGTTTATTACTGATTTATCAGTTCATTATCCTCCTAATTTCCCCATTTATAAATCTGATTAACTCTTGGACTATCCTCATGTCACTGTCTATGCGATATTACATTAAATCCTCTGATGACTTACTAAGATCATTTCCCTGACTTTCCTGAACTCTATAGATATTTTACATGCCCTGAGGAAAAAAAAAAAAAAAAAAAACAACAATAGTATAAATTCAAGACAAAAGAACTCTAAAGCTACTTAGGATTATTAGTCCTAAAATCTTAAGAAAATCACTTTAAATAACAGCAATCATGCTATATTCCTAGAGATGTTAATATATTGGGCCTGAACCTCCCTCCTCACTATGTTGGTATTAACAACTATTTAAAGGTAGTGTTACTAAAAGTGTCAAGTGTTCTTCTAATTTCACATCCGCTTTATTATCTGTATTTCAGGAGTGGAAGAAGGGGAAGAGGAAAAGAGATAATGATAAATTTGCTTCAAAGCCTGTGATATTTCCTGTTAAACACCCACATCTTCCCCCTTCCTGACTTTATAACACTATTTGTTAAAACAAAATCCCTTCTTCTAAGAGAAGACAAAAGGGTAAAATGCCTAGGTGATCCAATTCAAATACATTTTAAGAATTCTTTCTCATAAACAAGAACATATATTATGGCATAATTTGCATACTTTAGAATTAGATCTAGTTTTTCACCCAAAGAACTTAGGCTTCTACATTAAGCCTAAGCAGCATAAGAAATTAGACTCTTCTACATTTATTTAGTTTCACTTCAGGGATGGTAAAGTGCTTTGCTAGCTTTTCCATTTTTGCCATTCTGAATAATTAATTGTTTTAAATGCCATTTACATTTTCTGATGTATTTAAGCAATACTTAAAATTTCATAAATAATAAGCATGCATAATTTGTGTTTCAATTACTGAATTTATAATCTCTCTGAATGCTATTCAATGCATTACTAATGTACTTTTGGCCAAAAATTCTAAATAGATTGCTTTCTAATTTATGTTATTTCCCCTGGAAGTACATATCTCAAGTTTTCTTCATCCTATAGCTGGAAATAAAAGCAATGTGCTGGCTGCATATATTTATATTTCAGGATTCATAGCTAATTACATTTATAAAATGCAATTATAGCCATATTTTCCACTCTATAATTACAGAGCCATTGTTAAGTATAAGTTAAACTTCTTCTATATTAATTTGTTAGAATGGAAATTAGAAGTTAAAATTTGCTACAGTGAATCTGATATATTCTACAAACACAATAGTGTTAGTTCCTAATCCTTTCTAGTCAAAGACGACACCTCACATCTTTAGTCTGTGGCTCTATTCCCCTTGAAGAATTACTGGAAATAAAACCAGAAAAGCCCAATGTCCCCATTGACATGCTGTCATGGTTTTTCCCCAGCCAGCAGCCAAACCTCATGCAGCCACTCACTCCACCAGTGGGATTGGGGGGGAGAATTGGAAGATTAAAAGGTAGAAGATGCATAGGTTAAGATAAAGACAGTTTAACAGGGAAAGCAAAAGCTGCACACACAAGGGAGGGAAAACAAGGCATTCACTCACCACTTACCATTGGCAGGCTGCTGTTCAGCTGTCCCAAGGAGAGCAGGGCCCCATCACGTGTACCAGTGACTTGGGAAGACAAACACCATCAATTTAAATATCCCTCCACTTTCTTCTTTCTCCCCCTCCCCCATTATATACAGAGAATGATGTCACATGGTCTGGAATATCCATTTGGTCAGCTTGGGTCACCTGTCCCAGCTGTGTCTCCTCCCATCCTCCCATGGAACCCCAAATTCCTCACCAGTGTGGCCATGTGAAAAGCAAAAAAGGCCTCGGCTCTGTGCAAGCCCTGCTCAGGAATAACAAAAACATCTCTGTATTATCAACCCTGTGCTCAGCACAAATCCAAGACACAGCCTCAGACCAGCCACTGTCAAGAAAATTAACTCTACTCCAGTCAAAACCAGCAAACATAGGCTGCAAATGAATAATTTTTGGACTACAATACTTAAATGGGGAGTTCAACAATGGTTACAGTGGAAGTTTTATTGGCTATTATTGATAAAACTAATTTCTTAAATATTCTGTTGTTATCTCCTTTCCTCTCTAAAAAGGTTGGCACAACTTCCTATTTTTTTCATGGTTTTAAAATGTAGCTGTTTTAATGGGGGTGCACCAAGAGACTCAAGGGATCTCTAGGTCCATTATATGTCTATTATAAATATATTAGGACTGATTTGGTAAATTTGGAGAAGCAGTAACTACAGAAACTACAGTTGTACTTATACTGAAGGAGTCACAGTTAATAATGGCAGGCATTACAGCAACTTGACCTTGCTCAGGGACTCCATATGGAAATAGGATGAGATCACATGGGGTTTCTACGACACCTGGAAGAAACTACCCTTGAATACCCTTCAGCTTTGTGAACTTAGAATTTTCTTCCTCCTTTTTTTTTTTTCTCTTTTAAAAAAAATTTATTAAAATATTATTATTATTATTATTTACCCTTCATACTGGTATTTGTGAGAAATTGTGAATATTTATTAGAAATCAGTCAAGAATCTCCAGAGATGAGGATCAAGTAGATGAACATTTAGAGTGAAAGTACCACCCGATAATTCTAACTGAAGGCCTTTGGCAACTAATGCTTAATTGCTCTGGTCTGTCTGAATCTTCAGTGAACAGTTTTTTCAAGTAATTCTCTCAATTTAAAATAAATGTAATTGCTAACAAAGCCATATGCAACCTGCAAAGTGAATGGTTCAGTGATTAGTGACTAGAATTTCACTTAGGCAAGGATTCATAGTGGAAGCTCAAGCTATCAAAATAATTCTGATTACACTGCTCAGTACAAGGATCAGGCTTAGGCTGAGGGAATTAATTTGACTTCTGTGAGACAGAGACTAATAGGAGTTATTTTTACTGATGTAATTTGCTATTGTTAGAAATTCATTTTATTGAAGTAATTAATTAACAGGAGCCTAAAGGTAGCTTCATTTAAAAAAGTGGAACCAACTATCAAAAACAAGCCACCAAAGCAATCTACATATCATATATGTATTTTACAGAAGTTAATCTTTAAAGTAAACCATACCCTATGACTTTTAAATTTAGGAGACCCACATCCTATTTATGTAAACTGCCTTATTTTTGCAGTCAATTAAACACAAAACAAAAATTAAGAAAGAAAACCAAGCAAAAAAAAAAAAAAAGCTTTGTATGTTCATATCTCATCAATACCTTGTAGATGCCAATAGAATAATGAGGTATTACAATTATGTAAGTCTGAGAGGGTTTTACTCTTTTTTCCCTTGTTTTGTCTTCCATTAAAAGTATTGACAACATTGAGATGCCTCAAAAAGGAAGTTGTTACATGTTAAATTTTGTAATGTACCACAACCTTAACCTTCCACATCCAACTGGAAAATATTAACCTCAAGAACAATGACAATAATAGAGAAAACAATAATAACAACAAAAAAATCATATACTGGAAGTCTCATTACTTCAAGTTTAGTGGGTTATGTAAAAGAATCTGTTTTCTACAACTGCAATATAAGTCATCCCTACAAAGAGATAAATTGATATTTGTAAACTAATGATGGTTACCTAGACAAGCTTTTCACCCCCATGCATTGCCTCACTACCCTGTGAACATTCAATAACACAGTTGAACATAAAATTCATACAACTATATAAACATGACATATCAGAAAAATGAAAGAATATGAGAATAATTTTATTTACCTATGACTAAATACTTATTTTGACATTTAATTCCCATAGATGCCTGCAATAAAAGATGATCATGGAAGGCAAACAACTACACATACACTGTAACAGTTGGTACCGAAACTTCCAAGAGTTTTGTTTCTGTCTCAAGTTGAGATATGAAAACACCACCACATGCCTGATACCTCTACTGCTAGAGTTAATGCAGCATTTTAGACATCCAGAATCAACTGAGTCCATAAACAGAAACTGCATTATCTTACACAAGATACCTAATAACAAACCACTCACAACAAACATTGCTTGCCAAGCAATGGAAAAATGGTGCTTGAATGAATACTGACTTCAATTAAATACTCATCTTTTTAAGCACAGCAGTGTTTGAGGACAGAATACATTGTGTCTGTGTTAGCACATATGTGTAGTTAATGGGAAAGCTGTAGCTGGTCCAAAGAGCATTTGAGTCACAGAAGGCATTAAAATTTGTATAATTCCAGTACATGCCTTCCTCAGCACAACTGTGGTGGTTCTAACCACATTCAGCACAGTGAAAGAGCCAAGTTCATGTGACCTCATTCTTCAGCTCCTGAGCAGGCTTGACTGAGAAGACACCCAAACCTCTCTGCCTGAACAAAGTTGCCATACATAGCCTTATGAGAGACAGCTGAAAGCTCTTTAACCCTTCTGCAATGATGCAGCTATTTGAAACCAAGCAGGAGTCACAGTTAACTTATAATGTGCTCTGAAGCACTATGCCCACCTGTTGCCTTGTTAGGGAAAGCATTGAGCCCACTGGAAAGGAGCTATTCTCCCTTAAGGCTTTTAATTATATGGTGTTAATTATGAGTACAGTTTGTATTCTACATTTCTATATCAGTATAAAGTTACAACATCAGACAAACAATGTTCCCTATTTGGGAGCATCTCAATTGCAGTATAGACAGACTGACTGCTTGAGAGGAAAATAAATGGATAAAAGCATTAAGCACAAGAAGTAAAACACAGATCAACAAATCATATTTACATTACTGTCAAATCAGCTTCTGCCAGATAGTTGAGCAGGTACTTCCTTAAGGAGGTTTCTTTTGGCATCTGTTGCAAAGATCCCTGCACCTGCACAATGTGGTTTAAAAATACCAGGTGCCTTGCACAAGCTGGGGAGGTGAACATGCAGACTAAGGTCCAACCCAGTGAGTGGCACATTTAAATGCACAGTTGTCTCAAGGTAGCCAAATACAATTTGCTGACTCTTTAACTGTAAATAATTGCCTAGCAGTAAGGTTAAAGTGAAGAAAAGGTATGGAAAATCATGCAGTGAAAAGCCAGTGTCCCTAAAAGAGACCAAGGAGTCCTGCAACTTTATTCAATCAAAAGGAGAGAGCCCGCTGGGGCACACAGCTGCAAGGTTTTCTCTCTTTAGGTTTCGGAGGGTGCAGCTTCCTGTTATCCTAAACTCTCAGCCGCATGTTGTCCCCTCTTCCTTTCCCCATTGATGAGGCACCAGGAAGGCACAGCCTTCCTGAACTGCCTAACACATATTCATTCCCCTTTGAACCTGTCATTTTATCCCAAAGTTCTGAAGTTCAGGCTTGTGCAGACCATTATCTGTTTCAGGAGCCAAGCTGTCTGCGCTCTGCAACAAACCTGCTGCCCAAAATTACTAGAGTTTTCAAGACCTATTTCAAAGACATTAACACCCATACCTTCAACCACAGATTTGTTTGTAAAGACATCTTCCCTATTAAAAGTAATTACCTACTCACACTATTCCATGGTGCATGATGTAACTGAGGAGAATGATCATTCAACATTGTCATACAGCCCCTGTGTAGAGGGGCTGGATCTGTCCCACACCGGACACAGACAGTCCCAGCTGGCTCCACTGGTCTCACTGGTGGGCATGGCTGAGCCCCTCAGACATGGGAGAGCAAGGGTGAAGTGCCCACGAAGCTCAGAGAATGATGTAAAGAAGCTGAAGGGGAACAGAGAGCAGCCTTTGTTTTAGGTAACAGCTCTCCACAGTCGCATGGATTAACTGGAGATGGCAGGGCCTCCCTGGACTAATCAGACCAGCATAGGGGAATGAACTTCAGACAACACAAAGGATAAAACTCAGACAATCAGCCAAATAATTTTGAAGAAAACAGCTGGCTTGAGCTGGTTTCAGCCCACATATTCCCTCCTGCCGTGTGAGGACACCCAGTGTTGGGAGAGTGAATGTGTCACAAAGACTGGCAATGGAAATTAGTATTGTGTTTGAACTGTGTATTACTATTGATGTAATTTGATAAGTGTAACTTGCAAGTGTTTCATTTTCAGTATATATTGTGTCATTGTGCTATATCAGAAATCCCATGTAACAGAAAATATCTTCAAATATGTATATTCAGTATTAAGCATATTTTCCACAAGTGGAATATCTAAAAGAACCTGGAGAGAGCATTTGACTACAGCAGTCTCACTGTCCTACTCTACTTTAATTGTTAGTAAATGAAATTATTTTTCCCCATATTGAGTGTGTTTTGCCCATGACAGTAACTGTTAAGGGATGTCTCTGTCTGTACTTCAATGCCTGAGTTTTTCCAATTTATTTCCTCTCCCTGTCCTGTTGAGGAGAGCAGCTGAGTGGGCATCTGGTCAGCCCAGCTCATCTCACTACAGGGACCTCCACTGGAACAGACAAGTAACCAACTACAGTTTAGTCTTGACTAATTCAATTTCAGAATAATAGCAAAATTTTCTAGTTACAAGGAAAACATAATGACTTGCAAACTAGTTATGAAATAAGAGTATAAACCATTCAGCAAATATTGTTAAGTGACCTTGTTGTTGCTGTTGAAAATCTGTTCCACTGTAAGAGTTCCACTGCTTTCTACCTCAATTCATACAAAGGAAAATGTAAATGAGGCTGTAAGAAGGCTCTGTACCAACTCCAGGAATGAAGAGAGCTAATAGTGAAATATCACTACATTTCTTCCTTGCTCAGGACCTAGGGATATTGTATCTGACTACTCAAGATGGGATTATAAATCATGCTGTAGAGATTAACTAACCCTCACGAATCATTCATTGCTTTAGAGCATTTGTCTTCCTATGGATAAGATTCCATAAGTAACAAGACTTACTGAGATATACATATATTAAAAAGAAAAATGCTTTAATGCATAGGTTAAGGTGAATGTTCACTCTAACACGAAATGACATTAATGCTACAAAATCCATATCAGTCTAACTTACATCTAAAATTCTATTACTACATTATTGATTAATCACTTGAACTTTAAATTTAGTTGAGAATGATCTGAATGATTCAAGTATTTTATCAATTTATTTTAGAATACCTTGCCTGTCAAAATGAAGGGACTGGAAGGTGTTTTTTACTTGAGCCATAAAATTCTCTTTTACATAGTTGCTCATGAAAGTACATGGTACAATCTTAAATTTATGCTAGAAAAAACAGTAGGCATTGGAAATAACAATCAGCAATATTTCAGGTATTTTATATTTCTTTCAAAAATATACTTTCTTATAGCAAATAATTTTATAAGAGTTTTATTTTACTACTGTACCACACATTGACAAAAGCCAAAACTTTCTAATGCACTATTAGATCTCAGCAGAATCTGTATTCAATATTTGCTAAAACTGAGCATCTATTGCAGTAGAACATGTACCACCAAGCCAAGTTGCAAGTAGCAGCTAGAAGTTGTTCTAGCTGCTTGTCTCTAACCCATCTGCCAAAAATCTCCATCATTGAAAGAATTTCTCTTTAGTATCATACATATCTTATCTGTCAATTCCTCTGTCTAGTTAGTAAAACACTGTATCAACTAAGCAGTATGTGGCTCACAAGATCCCAAATCATGGAAGAAAATAAAATATTTCTCTTTCCCTGAATTTTTATTCTGTATTAAAATTCGGAAAGTTATATTAAATGCATTGAGTTCAGTTGGGTCTAGATTTAGCCTTAAAAAAAGTTTTCTCCACTGCAGTGTGATACCCCTGCTGATGAGAGATTCACCTAAGGGAATCACACTTTGTAAGCTTCAGGAAGAGAGGATTTATTATTTTGCCCTCCAGCAGTAACTTTTATATGTACTTCTCTAAAAGATCATACCTCACATGTTCTTCCCAATGCATCACAACCAGGACTATTTAAAGATATGGTTTATCTTTAACCAACTGTATTTTTTTAACAGATCAACTAAATTACATGACCAGAATTTAATTATCTTCAGGATGAAAAACGTACATGGGTAAATGGTTTGTTTTTTGATTTATAAAGCAATGTGATGAAAATATGTCCAGACATTGCTTTGATTGTATCTGATACATGCTCATAATTCTGCTTTCAATGCAGATTTGATTTTCCTGACTATTAAGTTTAACTGAGGGTAAAGAAAGAAAGAAAAGTGAAATCAGTGTTCTGAAAACGAGAAAGGGACAAAAAGTATTGCTAATGCAAACAAGCATTCTGGACCTGAGCAATTTGGCACCAGCATTCATCACAGATGAGACTGAGGTGATTTAATAATTATACCCCAGGCTCTCATGGGTATACAATCACAAAAAATAAACAAGAGCCTCTAGTTGACAATCAAATCCAGTCAACTTAGTCTACCACCAGTGACTAATTAAACTGAAGAATGCAGGATTTCACAAGGGTTTTGGAACTATCTACAGCAAAACAGCAAGATGAGAGTCAGTTTTTCACTGGGATAGAAATAAGAAAGCAGCTGCAGTGCTAAGCAACAGAACACAGTGCTAGGCAACAGAACATAGTTTGATGATTTGTGCCCCAATTATGTCTATAGCACCTCCCGAACACGCAGAGAGTTGAAACTCAAAATTTCTCTTACTTTCTGTATTTCATTCCCTTTGTCGTAGCAGAAATCAGTGTGTACTGGACAAAAAAATATCAACTAAAGCTAAAGCCAGGAAATGTAAAGGAAACTAACAGAAAAACTGAAAACAAACATAAATGTGATTTATTACTGTTCTAACAGGGTGCTTCACATAAAAAAAAAAACCAAAAACCAAAACCAAAAACAAAACCAAAACAGTATACTATAATATTTCCAGCTTGGATATTACATCAAACATCTTTTCTCATGCACACACAAAAATATTGATGTCTTACATGGTTGTTTTGAGGTACACCAAATATCACAAGACAGAGAAATCTCTTGCGAGACATCTCTTGTGGTGAGATATTTCTCCATTAGGTGCAATTTATGAACAGTACAATCAGGGATGTTAGGAATTTCCTCCCAACAAAAAGGCTTATTATCTGTTGAAAAACCTCAAATACAATTATTAAACAATATGTTTATCTCCTATAGTCAAATGTAATTCACGCCCTAACTTCTATAACTAATCTTAGACCTGACAAATTTTAGGTGAATTGTCTCTTATGGACTAAGTTATGACAATTCTTAAACACTTTGCAATACTTATTCACCATTCAGTGCTGGGGCTCAGTCTGAAAACCATCTCTTAGTATATTTTTTTGCTGTCAGTCAAGCAGCAATCAGTTTATAACATGTGTTATAACATTAGTTCTATGATAAAAGCAAACTTTGTTATGAAGAACTGAAACACAAGAGTTCTCCACATGCATTGCTGTATAACTAATTTTGTAAGCAATGGACCAGAGTGAATATTTTTCCTGCTCAGAATCACAAAATCAGAGGTAGTCTCTAAAAATGAGATGTTGCTATACAGTGAGTTTATAAACAAGTCTAAACCTTTATTTTATATACTTCTATGATATTTTTCTGTTCATAAAGGATAAAAGTAGGTAAAAATATGTGTTAACTACTGTTGGTGCTGAAGAGAGCAAGGCCAAACAGAGTTATCTTTCTGTGAAGCTGACCTGTGTAAACATATGGACTCCAGTTATTGACACTTGGGCTGAAATGATAAATCTGCTATTTCGTTTCTGGGTTTGATTTTTATAAAGTATTTGTTTAAACGTGTTTACACAGCCTGGGGATAATTATTTGCTAGGAAATTACATCTCTCCATCTCTTCCATCTTACTTTCATACTTGTCAGCTCTTCCTATCAGCCTCCTCCTACCTTTCAGAGCACTGTTAATTCATATTAAAGTCAACCCTGTATTTATATTACACAACAATTTTGTTCACTACAATTAGAGGAAATATGTTTAAATAAGTGCCGTGCCTAGGATTTTGTTTGTTCTTTACACTGAATACAGTCTAATTGAAGGAGGCATATAATGTTATCTGTAAAAAGTGCTGTTGGAATATCTTTAAATTACAATTATTTTAGTCTCCAGATGAGTTAAAATGTAAATGCCAAGTATTTCACAGAATAAGTTGTTTTTACATTGCTCTGTGGTTGTTAGCTAACTAATCACAAGACAGGAGAACTGTGATTAATAGATATTCTGTTTAATAAAATGCCAAGTTCTTGAGGTTCCTATAATTAAAAACTCTGAAGATAACTTCCATTATTTTTTGTATAGTTTGGAATTATACTGGAATACTATTAATAATAATTTCATTTGAAAAAACAAACAAACAAACAAGACTATGAGTCTTCTTTTAAGTTTTTTGACACCACAGAGGACAGAGCAAATCCATCTGAATCAGCAAAACAAGAATATCACCACCTTTTTTTTTAAAATAATTTAGGAGAGTAAACAAGCAGAAAAAAAGTACTATTAAGACACTGGTTATGAGAAACTTCCCTTCAAAAAACCAACAAAACCCAACAAAAACTTAGTAGTCAAGTACATGATACTATAGTACACCCACTGAAAAATTCTAGGCAGGATCAGTAGCAAAAAGACAAGTTTTTCATAGGACACAAAGTATTTAACATGAACACTCATTTAAAATGCAGAAAGTATGAAACTTATATTAATAGAGAAATAAATCTGGGGATAATGATTTTGGACACTTCAGAAATTAAAGAGTCATAGATTTTCATTTGCAAGAGAAACAAAAAAAATTACTAATAATCAAATCTGTGAAGGTTAAAACTCTTTAAATAACTACATAAACATAGTCTAGGATTGGCAACAGTAGTAATTTTACTTTAAAGAATTAATCTTAAATTAAAATAGAGTTGTGCTTTTGGACAAAGTCTTATCTTGCAAAGTAACTCCAGTCCAACAGCAATCACAAATACTTTATCTTCTTGCTGTATATTCTGCTTTATGAGAACAGGAAGCATTACTTTTCATGAATGCTGCTGCTCATATGACTAAAATGTAAACATTGTTTTTGGGAAGGTAGTAGATTTTATCCAATAAATACTACTTAAGACCACAAAAATGCTGATTGTTCTGTAAAAGCTTAACTTGTGAAACAATATTGAGGCAAACGAAGAATAAAGAACATTTGAAATTTATAGAAATAGGAGTTATTTTTGGTAACATGTGTGTACTATTTAGTCTTTTGTAAGTTCATCTTGGATTAGAATTCATCAACAACTGCTGTTTAAAATAAAAATTAAAAAAAAAAAATAAAGGGACAAGGTTACAATGAACAATGAATACAACCTTTTCAGTTTCATTTAGGACTCACATTTAAGAGAACTCCTACTTTGTGAAAATGAAATCCATTACATATAGCCAACATGATCATTGCATTTTTGCTGTGTCCTCATTAAAAACTTACTAATTGCATTAATCACTGCAAAAACATCACAAACAACCAGACCAAAGCAAAGTAGGACAGGTGAAAATCTCTCAGCAATATTCATAGAATAAATATTAAAAGTTATAACATTTAAATTTAAATTAATTATTCCTTCATTATTTAAGTCAGCTTCATTAATCAGTGTTCTTCATAGACTGTATATATGATGTACAAAAAACAAGCAGGAGAATATATTTTGTATGTGTGTTCATTACTTTACTAGAACACATGGAACTGGTTTCTGATACTCATCAAACAAAGTGTCTGATGTCCTTTCTTATTGTACTTATTTGTTTCTATTCCTAATACTTCTGTTAAATTCTGGATTCCATTTCCTAAACTCTTTACAATATCTGATGCGGGTAACCAAGGTATATATATCAAGGTGGACAATTAAGTGCAGTCAATAGATGGACAGAGAATTCACTGAAAGTTAAAGAAGTAAACAAACTCATGTAATTTGTTCTCTTTTTCAACACAGATCTTGAAATAACATTTATTTAAAGAACTTATTTTTTTCCTGGATGCAGCACAAATAGAGTGAATCCTCAGTATTTTTGAGGGTCTTTTTCATCCACAACTCAAGAATAAAACATTTTCATTATACTTTTATATAGTAATAAATAAAAAAGTTCCAATCATACATTCCTTATTCAAATATGGCTTTGGATTCTGGGTCCCAACCCTGCATTTCAGAGAACTGCATTTTTTATGAAGTTTAGTTCACATTTTTCCATAAAAATGTATATGCAGTAGCAATAAGGAAAGTGGTGTAAGTGGTAAAAGAATTACAGGCATATATGCATCTAAAACTGTGGTTTTTTATTATACTTGTGTTTTTTTGGACCATACTGTTTGTTTCCAGGTTGGAGCACTTCATAGCAGAGTTAGCCACTTTTTTTTTTTTTTTTTTTTTTTTTTTTTTTTTTTTTTTTTTTTTCCTTTTTCAAACATAGTAAACCTATTGCCTAATTTATTGTAGTTGGCCAACATCTTACAGCTGGCCAGCCCACTTTCTACTGTCTTTGCTAAGTTACCTGTTCAGAGATTTTTATCAAGGCAGGCTAAAAACAATCAGAGAATTCAGTTTTTTCCAGTTTTCATTAGAGCAACAAGAATTGTCTTTCCCTACTTACAGATTTTTTTTCCATCTTATTTGGCTTACTTGTGAGTTCTGTTATGGGATTTGGAAGGTATCTGTATTGCTTTAAATTCATTTAGTAAACCCCAAGGGAGTTTCAAAGGCAAAGCTTCTTAGCAAAGGATTGCTCTTATTGATGAGACTAAGTTCAGCTAAAACTTTCACAACGCCTGCAGTTCAATACAATTCAGTTACTCAGAGAAGTTAAACTCATTTATATGACTTAATATTTATCAATTCACTTAAGTTATGCTTCATATTATGCAGTGAAGACTCTATATGGACACATAGGAATGTGTAAAGCACCTTGTGGATTGCCCAAACAAAATGAGCTAAACCGAGCAGTTAAAGGAGACAAAAATATATACACACAGTGTTTTAATATGAGAATTTGTTGTGCTGTTTAATCAATACTTTAGACACTAATAACCACAATCACTTATCTAGAAGCATCTTTTTAGCAGAAACCCAAAAGTATTTAAAACAATCTAGGCGGTGTGACCTAAACTTTTTTCACAATTGGCTGAACAAAAAATAATTAAAATACATGGCATCAATATGAAAACCAGTCATGTCTCTGTTAGAGTAAAAAACAATTATGTGGTCACCAACCCTCAAAATTCATTAACAGTATGAAATACAAATTCTTTGGCAAAACACACAATTCGGCGATCGTCTAACTGAAGAGACAATATAGGTAATTTTTTTAAAAATATTTTCATTGCAATGTAGCACGTGCTATTGTTTTACAGTACCACATAAGTAGGTTGAAATAGTCATTAATACACATAGAAATTTGAGTAAATTTCTCAAGATTTCATAGAAAATGGGACAAATATCCAAAAAGTATATTGTGTTATACTTTTCTTTGTGCTAAAGAAGGTCTTTCTCGAAGTGCAGCCTTGCACCTTTAAGTTCCTATGAATATTACTGAAAAATCTTTTTTTATCTCAAAATGCCTAATCCCATATAGACAATTTATGACAGAGAAGTAGATTAAATCCTGGCTTTCTAGACCAAGGGCAGTGCAGTAGAAAATCCTTTCTCTCACTGTTGCTGTGTAAAGCATAATACATCTTAAAAGCTGTTTTGCCCCAAACCCAAACCACAGTCTTAAGGAAAGGGACATAAAAAAAAAAAAAAAAAAAAATGGAGAAAACATCTCACATGCCTAATTTGAAAACTGAAGCAATGGTTAAAAATCATTCATTTGAAAAGGATAGGCTGAAAAAAAGAAAAAAAAAAAAAAAAAAAAAGAAACAAAAAGAAAATCCCACAAACTGAACAAAAGCTTCAGGGTGAGTTGATGTTCGAAACTTTAAAATTTCTAGCAAAGACCTACTTTTTCCCTGAGGTTCCCACACCTCTGGATATGCCCCATTACTTCAAAGGCCAATGTTTTAATCATAATAACAGACACACTGTCTCCAGAACCAGAGCTCAGACTTGATCTCAGACTTCAGGCTCAGTTTGTCTTCTGCCTCACACAGATCACTGATATTTTGAACCTGAAACTGCAGCTGTGCATCCTCAATTAAACTAACAGCTTTTCTTTTGAACCCTGAACTTTGAAAGTCCAGGAAATAGGCACTTTAGACAGTATTTAGAATTTAAAATATTTTGTATGCATGTATTCTTTAGTCCAGATACAGCTGATACCCCCCAAAATCTTGCAAGAAGGACAAAATATGTGACAGACTTATCACAAAAAACCCCTGACATCTAAACTCAGAGAAAGGTCTTCACTTTTTAATTAAATAATTTTTTAAACATAAGTCGATAAAATATATATAGTGGGGTCTATTCTAAACCCCAGCAAGGGATATTTTGATAAGAGGATGTAACTGAATTTCCTTGAAATTACTGAGGGACTTCGGGACTTGCTGAAATTATCTCTCTTGTTTAATTTTCCATTTGGACATGAAGAGCTGAATATGAATCTTCCTAGAATTGGGGAACATACTGATGGAAGAAAAAGCCCTTAAGTGATGGCTTCCCTATGGAAAACTATTCTACAGCCTAATGTATCTTCCTGTCAGAACGTTTTTCATTATATTTAGTATAGGCTTTTCTGCTCCCAATTCCATCATATTATTAATATATATCTTAATGTACAACATTAAAACCACTTCTAGCCTTCTTGACATTTACATAATTATATTCTTATGGACGCCCTTTTGAGTCAAAGTGAAGGTGTCCCTATTTCACTGCTAAAAAGTTTCCTTCATCCTGTCTCTTCAATATTTTTCTCTTCCTTTCTCTTCCCCATTAAAAATAAATTATCTCACAGCACAGTCCTTTCATCCCATTCAATTTCTTCTAATGTTTGTTGCAAGAAACAGAGGTTCCACTTCCCTCACATGTGCTGGAACTTTTAAACCATCCCTCCATTTCAACAAGCAAAGATGTAGTTTTGTGGAAGAAACTCCTGCATTGGAGCATTGGATTCTCATGCTATGGGTGCAGCAGTCCCCCTTGTGACACAACCTGCAACAGATGCTAGTGGAAATTGACAGCTGCAAATATTAGTAGGCAAGAAATCTATCAAGTAAGAAAATCACCCCCTGTATAATTTTCAGATTTCACTTTCTGTTTTCACAAATTTTTCTTCCCTTACACCATTCACCACTAACAAAAAACCCACTAAAACTCACAAAAATAACAACAAAACCAGCGGAACCGTTCTGGAATATGGAAGTGGTTTTTGAAATATGCTTCACCTTCTGGGATTCTGGCTCTTTTTACTAAAAGTTACTTGCTTTTGTAAGCTTACAATGCCTTAACTTCCTTGCAGACACTACACCAAAGAAATGAAGTGAATTTTTTAATCAAATTGTGACATTATTTAGCTGTGGAGTGTAGCAAAAAAAACCCTAATAAAATATATCAAAATCCTAATAATGGAAATCAAAAGTGAATATAGCATCATGCAAATTCAAATGCACTGCTGAATGCACTACCTACATCAGAGACAAGAATCTATGATTTTCTTTTGAAGGGTGAGATACAAAGACATTATACAAAGGTGGATTACTGAATGTTGCTGAAAAATTCCAGTCACTTGTATAATATATATCTATCATATTTTTTATTAGCTGTCCAATTTATCCTTTAAATCTTTGACTTCATTCCTCATTTATTAATTCAGATGCACTTGCTAAAATAACAGCTCTTTCATGAAGACTTTAGAGTACTAAAAGGCTATCTCTTAGATAGTGTCATGCTGACAACTTGATCCTAATAATAAATGTAGGATATGTCTTTATTCTTTGAAATAAATTATGCCAAACAAGCTTCTCTCTGAATAACATAGAAGCATGTCAGCTGGTTTGGTATTTCTCTGAGGTAAAGTATGTACAAAGAAATCAAGGACTAATCTAACAAGGTAATCGTCTTTGCTCGTGTCCTCACAAATGAGTTGAACATGGAGTATCCCCTCTAAGCTTTCATGCACCTTCAAAGAGTGTAACAGCAGCCAGCAAAAAAAGATAGAACAGGAAAATTGCTGTGACAAAAATATTATGGATGGAAATGTTCTATTACTGAATTGTGGAAACAATTGAAGCATCTGTACTTGATGCAATCTGTACTGGGTGTGATCTGTACTTGATGCAGAGGTTTTCTTCGCTTATGTCTTTTTTTTTGAGAAATGAAAGTAAAGAGAATGAGTCAAAATACCTAAACAATAGTTACTGAAATGTGAGCTGAAATCAAACTAAGAGAGAAGAGATTTAGATTAGATGTGAGATTTAGATTAATATTCTTTACTCAGAGGGCAGTGAAGCATTGAAACAGGTTGCACAGGGAAGCTGTGGGTGCCCCATCCCTTGTACTGTTCAAAGCCAGGTTGGATTGGGCATTGGGTGTCTTGGTCTATTGGGTGGCATCCCACACAATGCTATGAATTTAGATTATTTGTTAATATAAATATTTGAAAGAGAAAAGGGTAGAAAAGTAGATACAGGAATTTGAAGTTCCTCTGACAGTGATTAGAGAGCTTTTCCTAAATTGCACACTAAGACTGCTGGGCCCCTGCTATTGTTCATAGCCCATAGCACTAAATTCTTATCAAAACAAACAAATTAACTAACACAAGCATAAAATAAATGAACAACTGTTATGGGCTCGGTATCAGTATTGGATGATAATAGGCTGCATCCAGGGATGGGAGTAACTGCTGAACAAGAAGCTGCACCATTAATACTACAGATGTTTCAAATACACCTACATGCTGTAATATATCTGATATTATTTAACTCCAAATTCTGCTCAGGTGTTTGTTTCTTTTAAAATTGTTATAAAAAGTTGAAATTTAGAAGAATTCATTTGTAAAAGAAAAATCTTAAATGTATGAAGTATAAATCACACCATAAAAAAATAATAACAGAAATTTACAATAAAACTTTCCATGCAATGTCTGGTTTTATAGTAAGGGTATATTTTGAGATAATAAATTGCTCAATAACTAATTGTTTTGTTAAATAAAGACTGTAGATTTCAAATACTTATTCATCAAAAAACTTAACAAGCATCTAATTTTTCACATATTGCTATCGGTAAGAAAAATCAATTCATAAATAAATACAATTTAAGTGCAAGACAGGCTCAGGACATCAATTAATCATTTATTTATAAGTATGCTATTATTAATTTCCAGTACGTGAAAAAATGTTCTAGTTATATTAGACAGGAAAAAGGAGAATTATAATGGACAGCAAGCAGTACATTTTTGATGAATACAGAACAATAAATCAGTAGTGGAAGAGATTTCCCCTTGTTCCCAGCTCTCTGATGGGAAGGACCTCACACCCTGACAGTCAGATGATAGTGCCGAGTGGGTGCTGAATCGCCCACCAGAGCGGGGCTGAAGGCAAGAGCCAGGGCACCTCCTCTGGTACTCTTTTGGTCCTTGTGTATTTGTGCAATAGAAACACTTCACTCAGGGCAGAGCAGGTGGAAGCAGAGCAGCCACAGGAACAAGCTTGAAAAGAGCCCAGAGAATAAGCTGGCTGATCTCATTTTGAGCAGCTGTAGCTGTTGATGCTGTGAACTGCAGCAGCAGTGGGAGGGCCAGCTCTGTGTGATCAGAGGGCTTTGGCAGTTGTGATCTCTGAACTAATTCCAACATGCCAATGAAATGGCACATCAGGATGGAAAAAGACTGTAAAGAATTAAATAGCTTAGGGGAGGAGACACTTTACCTAGGCCCAAAAATAGATTTGAGAAGAAAAGTTAACTAAACTTGTATGAATATTAAGAGAAATACAAACAGGTTTGGTATATTTTCCTTCTCCTGTGGGTATCATTATTTGCTAAACAGTAATTTCCTATAATAATTTTTAAATCTTTTCAATGAATAGGGCATTACTACAAAGGCACTGTGAGTATCATCTGTAACTGTGTGACTAAAAGCAGTTTTTCTAAAAAGTCACTATTGTTTATATTTTCCTCTACATAATTAGATACTACAACAAAACTAAAAGCCAGAATTAGAATGCTCAATTTACATATTTTATAGGATGGAGAAGTAAAATTATTATTGCAGTGCTAGTTTTGAACAAAGGCAACCTGGATTCGATTTCCTAATTGGCTTCAGGTGTCCTATTTAATCCTAAGAAAATCAAAGCTAGAATTTTAAAGGTATTCAACTACTGATTTGAGTAACTTAAAAAAAACTTTTTCTAGTCTCTCTGGAAAGAGATTCAGGTCATCTGAATTTAGGCCTTTAATTTAAAAATGTGATGTTCCCTGTGTATGAGTTTATATAGTCGCTGGAAAGAGGCAGGCTCCCAACAGAGGAGCTTGTGACTAAGGAAGGCATCTAAATTAAATCCCACAAAAGAAAGGGATATCTGGTGCATATCACACAGTTAGATACTTTTGTACCTGAATGTTTCTCTGATCAAGTATGTCTTTCCTCATTTTTGTTGTTTACCCATCAGATGATGATATCTTTCCCTTATTTACCTTAGAGTAGATTCTTGAAATTTAATCACACACTGTTTATAGAGCTCTTCAAAAGGAAGAAAAACTCAATAAAACATTCAATGAAAAGTTATAGAAATGGTCAAGGATCTGAGAAAAAAAAAAAAAAGAAAAACGCAAGAATTGGTTGTGCTAAAGAAATGGATGAAAGAGATGACAGTAACTACAGAATGAATAAAAAATGGAAAAAGTATTTAAAGCAAATACTTGCACTCCTTCTTCCTAGGAGAAAGAAATATTCAACTACATGAAAAGATGACAATTGATCCACTGATAAAAGTATACCTTTCTCATATTGTGGTTAAATTATGGAAACCATTGATAATGAAATTTATTTTAAAAAGCAACCATAAACACAGAGGATGTAAATCTGCTGCTTCAGGAATTTAGAAAGTTTCTAGTGATACAGGTAAGAGCATATGATCAAATATTGCAATGTTACTGTAGTTTCTGACCTTGTTTATCCCTTTATCAACAGCATTTCAGCTTATGCACACTCTAGCCCAGACCAGCTGTGATGAACTGATTTTGTTCAATAATCCCTTTTTATTTTGAGTTTATCACAGGCTAACAGCTGAAGCATAGTCATATATAGCAGCTGATAATTTTTTTTTATTTTTCTGAGGACATTTAATGTGTATTTATACCTTCAGAAATCAAATTATATTTAAATGTTGTCAGTAAAATATCCCTGTCCTTTCTGCAAAGTTCATTCACTTTTTTTCTGTCAGAGACACCAGAGTGAACTGTATGAACTTTGAAGCCAAAAAGGTAAAATATGTCCTAGACACTAAATATTATGAATATGAATTTCGAAATATTCAGCATTGACTCAAAGCTTACTTCCAGCCTGACTGAGGTTAAAACATGAGAGCTGAAAAGGTAAAAAAGGTTTTTATAGCAAAACATTGGTACATCCTACAGCCTGTTGCTTCAGGCATACTGCTCCAAAGACAAGGGTACCAGCCACTAAGACAAGACACAGACACTACTGGGAATCTAGTTATTAAGGACACAGAGATGAAAGGTGTCAATTTTGAAAGGAACTGCATGGAGACTGACTTGCATGCTTTTTGAAATAACAAATTTCACAAAGCTTTCCATCGCTCAGTCCCTAGCACTTAAAAAGAGAATCTACACAAAAAAATTTAACTTAGAAATTAATAAAAAAGGAGCACTTAAATATGTAAAATGCCTTCAGATGACCTGAAGATTATTTAAAATTATAAGACTTAGACACAGATATTGACTCATGCTTCCTCTTTGTCACTGCATTTCATTTCCTCCCTTTTGCTATTTCCCAGGAAAAAGATAAAAAAGTGGGTGAAGATACAATATATTAGAAATACATTCAAGGAAATATCAGAAATTAAAATAAGCAAACGCATAATCTCTGACAGTTTAAATTAATATCACAAGAGGCTAAGAAGCAGCCTACCAGTTTTTATGTCTTTAATAATAATAAAAGTGTCCCTTAATGGAACCTAGAGAATAGTAAGCCAGGAGAGCTTGTAACCAAGTGGTAAAAGGACCGATCAGCGAGATTAAAGTTATTGCAGAAAGGCTAAACTAACTGTTGGTATTCCTAGTGGGGGGAAGACAGTTCTCAGACCAAGACTGCAAAGGAATCTGCTGCCAGAGAAATGGCTCAGAGATTTTAAAACTAAACTCAATACAAAACACAAAGCAAAGCAATGCATGGAACAACAGGCAGTCAATAAGATCAGACAGTTCTGCAGCAATTTCATGTCCATGTTCAGTCATAGCACTTGGTTAAATATCAATTCCTATGTGTAAAGCAAACTTGGTGTCAGAGGAATGAAAGATAACAAATGCCACATTGGTATTTAAGCATAGTTTCAGAGGTGAAACTGGCACACACAGGTGTGAAAACCTAATTTCCACAGCAACCCATCTTACAGAAGTTATACCAGTTAGTAATTTAAGTAACCAACAGGGTTCTGTCATATTAGGGGAAGGTAATGGAGGTATGTGGCTCTTCACACTGTATTTCTTTCAGTGTTCCAACAAACATTTTCATCTGGGTTATGGAGTTGATATAACATGCTTAGTCTTCTGAAAGATTTTGATAAGATTATTCACCAAGAAAAATAAAGCAAATTAAGTGCTGCAAAATATAAAAGAAAGCCAACTTCTGATTTAAATACTGATTTAAATACAGAAATCAAAAACTGGAAAAAATGGGCAGTTTTCACAGTGAAAAGAGATTACAAAGTGTGTTGATATCCTTCAGAACATTTCTTGTGAAACCTACCAAGATAAAAACTATCAGAAAGGGATTAGGTAAAGTCAAATCAAAAAAATTAAATATTAAGAGTAATAGCTCACATGAAAGGTATAGCTCAGGAATCCCCTTGATAAACTATTTTTTGTCAGACATGCAATCCTTGCATTAACTCTTTCTTCTGTGGTTTTCCTTGGCATTTCCAATTGCTCTTCAGAAAGATGAGCTACTTACACGGACTTTGACCTGGAGCAGGGCTGCAGCTAAATTTTAAAAACTATGTATGGAGAACAACAACCAAACCACGAATCTAATGTCTAAAACTTCGTATTCACACTTGGTTAATTAAAGAGTGAGATGAGCTTTTGCTTTTGCACGTAACAATAATAAATTCCTTAGATGTTAGATCCCTTTATGTGAGTTTTAAAAGGCATATTAAAAGTATGAAGTTAGATGGATCATCCAAGTGCTAAAAAGAATTCCTTAATTCACGTATATTGTGAAATAACACTGTTAACAGATACTATCATATGAAACACGCACTGAATTTTGGATGTCTGAAACCTATAGAAGTGCAAAGAATTTGCCTGCCAAAGAAAAAGTAAGTACAATTCATTTTAAAACCTGTGTAATCTCTGTAATTTTAAAATGTTATATCAAGTCACAAGTTCATGTCTTTTGATCTGTAAGGAAAAAATTAAAATACCTAACCAAAAGAGGTTGCTTCTGCAGTCAGATTTGAACAAATGCTAGATATTTGCTGAATAGAGATGGCAGTGGAGAACAGGTTATTGTCAGCTTGTGAGTTTATAGCCACAGCTATGAAGTTATTAATATCACATGCTAAGGATCTGAGCCAGCTATCCTACTCTAACAGTGAATTATGATCACTCTGATGAAATGCAGCCATGTCTGTGTAACAGTCCTCATATACATGAACACATTTTACTGCTGCATTGAGTCAGAAATATTCATATTGCTGATCCAAAAATATTTATACACTAAACCTTTTTTTCAGGAAAGTGAAAAAAAATACCACTTCTATTTCAGCCTCCGAACACAATCAGTACCAATAGTGACAAAACAGTAAATTTTCACAGTGCAACTTTACCCATACATCTTCCTGTGGAACAGAAATCATACCTTTTGACTCCCTGACTTTTCTGAAATCCCTAGCATAGACTTCTCCTGCTGTTGACACCAGAAAGGGAATCAAATTCCCATGGTAAGTAGATTTATATAGATATAAATTAATCAGGTTATGACTGTATCTGTTCAATCACTTCAGTAAAACCAAAATCAACAGCTATCAAACCAACTCTTTAGCTATTTCCAGGCTCGCTGGGAAGTCAACAGGTGATTTAAAATAATTCTTTGTGGCCTATCAAGTAAAACTCTGCTTTGCTTCAAATAATCCCTTGAATCCATCTGGTATAATTGGAGACTTTCCAGATGCCTTTTAAATCCACATATTAAGATCAAATTGTTCTGAACTGGTTTGCACACAGTCTATCAAAAAAAAAAAATATGCTCATTCTTCATCACTGAGATTTTAGGAATTGTGAACCCTGAATTGATTCCCCAGTGCCTTTATGACATTATTTTCCACTAGTTTATCGGATACATCTTTGAAATCCAATTTAATTTGATTTTTCACTTTATGTTCAGACAGATACAGATTATTCTACCCCCTGTACCATAAATGTTTCAACGGACCAAATGTTAGGGAAAATATTAGGAGGAGCAAGATGTTTAGTCTTCCTTGGTATGCTTCAAAGGAACCATATCACAAGGATGAACTGCTGCGAATATGGGTAATACATCAAAAATAAAGAAGGATTCACTGTCCCCTGCTATCTTTCCATGACCACATTTGCTAATTTGTCTTGATTTCTTGGGCAACTTGCACTCTGAGAGATCTTAATGCCAAAACGAAGATAAATGCAAGGGTCTTAAGAAAAAGATCAACTTGAAAAAGCATGCACAATACAAGTTATCTTGGAAGCTAATATTTTAGTGATTCTTGTGCAATTTTCAGAGAATTGTCAAACTACTTTCAAGTACAATAAGCCAACTGGAGCAGGTTCTGGAATTTGCTTGAAAAGGCTTTCTATGTAACTTGTAAGATTCAATGTGACTCTAGTAAACCACTGCTTATTTCTACACAGAAATCCAGCTTATCATGCTGTTTAACAGGAATGATTTTGCACAATATATTGCATTCCTTACCCAGATTTCACTCCATGCTTGTAGTCATGGAAATCCAGAGACAAATTAGTGTTTCCAACACATCTCAAAATTTTTCACATATTTCTTTCTTCAGCTCATTAATTGGATGAAAGTGGGCACCATCTATTCATTTATCACTTCTGTTTACATTGATAGAACAGACAAAAAAACCCTGATTGAATGCAGTACCTTAAAAGATGGATAATCATGAAGTCAATAAGCTTTTCATCCAACTCCAGCCATCTCAAATATTGCAGTAAGTGCAAGGAAAAAAAAAGCTCCATGCTATCAAATCTGAAACTAAACTTTAACGACTTGGAGGCAAGGTTTTTTTCTCCCTCTAGGTCAGGCCGATGTTCAAATTTAGTTCAGCTGATTATAGATCCGCAGTTTTAGTGTAACAGTATTGGCAGTTTAGCTTAAGTATTTCTACATCAAATCCAAATGTGAGGTGAAAAACTGTGAATCTGGACAAGCATATTTTATTTTGATACTTAAAGTCCACAAAGAAAAAAAAAACTTCTCCCATCATTCCCCTGTTTTTAAATGGGCTTTGAAGATCTTCTGGACCAGCAACTGCTGATGCAGTCATTGACATTCTGGAAAGAAAAACATCCATTCTTTGCTGCTGGAAAAATCATCTCTGTGGATGCTTTCCAATCTGGACCACCTGATATATTTCACATTTTATGTACTCTATGAAGAATGACATTCATATGAATGATAACTTTACCCTTTGATAGTCCAATCCTTCCAAATACAGTCACACACTTCAGCAATCCCCCCAAGGAACAAACTGAAGAATAAAAGATACTGGAACAGGAATGCAAAGGGACAAATATAGCCATCATTTGTCAGAGCGAGCTACATCATAATAAAAGATTTCTCAAGAAGCTGTTGTATGAATTTATTAACCCTACATGCTTACCACTTTCTAGAAAACTTAAGTTTAATTCCTGAATTGGAATTAACCCCTAACAATCTATTGACTACACAGGCAATATGTTTTTACTCCAACAGAATCAGGAAAAAAAAAATTCATCTTTGCTACTTTATTCGTACTACCAAGAAAAACTGCTCATTATGAAGACCTGATTGCCCAAGTAGCATGTAATTCATAACTGATTGCCTTGAAAAACTCAGTTTATTCCCATATAAACCAGGATATGACTTCCTAGAACAGTGACTTGCTGTTAAATATTCTGGGCTAAATAACTCCAGAGGACATGGAAGCTTTGCCTGTGCTAGTTTACTCTGGCAGATGGAGCATTTAAATATTTATTAAACATTCACTATACCCTTGCTGTGAGGAAATAAAACCTAAGTATTTCTATAAACAAGCTACTCACCTAAGATTGGAAACATAGAAAAGGTAAAAACATCTCAGAAGGAGAATTAATAATCCAAGATTAAAGAGCTAAGTTTATGTGAAACAAAGACAAAAAAAAATTGTACCATAACATTACAATAGCTGAGAAGTTTGGGGTTATTTGCACAGATAATTGCTTATCTCATAGGAAGCTTTTAAGTATTTTATGCTTGCAGAATTGATCCTATGATTTTATTTTGAAGGATATACTAAAAGGATATGCTGAACCCTATGGCCTTAGAAAAGTATCAAACTTCTAAGGCTAGTTAAGTTAAACTCTGATTCTATAAAAAGAATACTTTATGTCTGACATGAAAAAGGGAAAAATCCTTTCTTAACTTTTTTTTTTTTAATGTTCACATTTAACAAATAAAAGAGTGTGAATAAAATGCTATTATAAAATAAATATGAGTAGTTGCTAATCCTTAGAGGGCTCTTACATAGCCAGCCAGTTGCCACAAGGGCAACAGAGAATGCTGTAGGAATTTCTCTTTCTGCAGCTGAGTGCAGCACATCTCAAAGCTGTAACCCAGCAAAGGTAAACACAGGGCTTTGATGGGCCCTGAGGCTGAATACATAGTTATTGGAGAAGAAAATATTTAAACTAAAGAGGGATAGATTGGTTAGCAGGTGGCTAACCAGCATGATCCCAAACATAACCACAAACATTTATTTTTCATAATTTCTCTCTCAATTGCAGATTTAAATACTTTGGAAGTTGGACAAGATGAAGTGATTTTATATTTCATGGGATGGCTACCTCTAGTTGATCACTGTGTGTGTCCACAAAGCACTGGGACATAATCTAGAAATGTTGTTATGTATCCTTCCATACAAAATCTGAAAATTAAAGTGGTGATTCTGTGAATCCTTAGGGGCCTAATTTACAGTTGCAGATCTAGGCTGACTTGGCAGCAACTTCTCTTTCATTACTGAAGCAGAAATATATGTAGGAACAGCTGCGGAAGAACAAAACTGGAATAGAAAAGTTTGCAATAAATGTATTTGCCCACATAGGCACACACAGAATTGCACATAAACCATTACTGCCAGCATAATGAGCACTCCTAATAGAAAACTGATTGACATAAAAACCAGGCCATCTTACATATCAATAAACTCTGACCTTTAATTCAGTGTTCACTGGGAAAATAAGAATCCTGTTTCATAGAGTATTTTGTAGTTTTGAAATATAAATTCATTACCCACTGAATGAACAGAATGAAGCATTTAGAGAAATGCTAACATATTTGATATATTTTTAAACACATTACATTAAAAGCATCAGTAATTTTGCAAGTTTCATATGCACATTGTTGCCCACGACAGACAGCTAATCAGACACTGAACCATTAGAATGTTGCTTGTTATTACATTGGCATCAGATTCAGACTCAAAGTACAAAAACAGCTTCTTGGTCCCTGAATATGCAACCTGTTACTGCTACATTTTGTCTAGAGATAAAACACACCTATGAGGAAATTAGAATTGTCCTGGGATGATGTTATGAAGCCTCTATTCCTTACCTGCCCACTCAATGTCCAAGGATGCAGTGCCTTTAGGATGGACCCGGGGCAGGGCCACAGGACCGAGCGTGGGTCAGTTTAACGGCCCAGCCCAAAGGCTCCGGGCTCTGGGACATCAGTGGGGCTCAGGAGGGAGTGTGCCAGGAACGCTGTGCTGCTCTTTGGGTTTCTTTGGTGTTCCAGTAAGCTGGGAAAAGGTTCTGTTGGTTTTTTCTCTTGTTCTTTTTTCCCCTTCCTTCCCCTTGCGTCACTGCCTCCCTTCCCTTCTTGCCGGTCTGGGCAGCCTGTGGGAGTGGCCCAGGCAGGCCCATGGGGTGGCCCTGGCTGGTCCGAGCCCAGATGTCTCTTCCTTTTATTTGTTGTATTTTGAGTTTGTTTGGGTTTTTTTTTTTTTTTTTTTTTTCTTTTTTTTTTTTTTTTTTTTTTTTTTTAATCCTGTTCTACCCTGCTTTGTTCATGTGTTAATAAAGAGTTTGGTTTCTTTTTCCCACTTTCACTCCTTGTGACCCATTTGTCTCATTGATGGAGGAAAAGGGGAGGAACAGTTATTCCAGAGTGTTTCCTCCAGAAATTTTGTCTCAAAAACCAAGACAAGAATATGAATCAAAATGGCTATAGATTAATCCAACATAGGTTACTGTTTATTCTATTTATTAGGAAATGCTATATCAAATCTTTCAAAGTGTCAGACAGCAGTTTTGGATTTAAGCACAGAAAGGTATAGGCTTTATACAAAATACCTGGCTCAACAAGTTAATTCCCTTGGGATTTTTGGACATGGAATAACCTCACATAAATAGCAAAACACATTTATTAATCCACTTGTTTCTAAGTCTTAGTGGGAATTCAAGGTTCTTTTAAATTGTGTCTTGAACACTTGGTCTCACAAGTTTACAAGCAATAAACATTTTTTTAAATGTTAAAATATGGCAAGAATATCTGAAAATATTTTCCATAACTTGTGAAGTATTTCCAGACTCCTTGAACTTAATTTAGCATGCATAAGTCCTCTGCACCCATCTCAGCACAGATAATAACAAATTTCAGCATAAGGTAGACTTCCACTAACATTAGAAATTCTATATCACAGCTTGTCAACCTACAGTTAGAACTTTTACAAGATGCTAATAGGAACCATATTTACTAAAAGGAACTCTATTGTTACTTTCTAAATATTGAGTAAACAGAACAAGGCAAAGAACAAACCAGAAATAAATGTATGTTTGAATGAGCAAATGGATACTGTAATATGAACAATTAAAGTTTGAGGTAAATTGGAATTCAGAGCTTTCTAAGGTGACATGCAATGTCTAATGGGAAACCATGTTAGAGAGTAGTTTGACCTGGCTTTTTCCTTAAAGTGCAACAAGTTCAGCCTTGATTTCCTATTCAGGAAAGCATGGGAATCTGCATTTTTATTCGTTCTCTGCCGTTTCTTTGAGGCAACACAGACAAAGATAGGAATCTCTAAAAAGTTCCTGCCAAGTGGGCAAAACTTATTGTGGAGTGTTCTTTTTTTTTAGTCTTTGTGTATTTATACACAAACAGTGAGGGTTACAGTCAAAGGTATCGCCTAGTTTCACTTTTATCAGCTGCACAGTCTCTTTCTCTGACTCACTGGGCATGGTGAGAATTACAGGGAGTTTCAGGGAGGTCTTGACTAGGAAAGAGAGCACCTGGAACCTGCAGCCAGGTGAAGATATCTGGGAACAATGAAGATCAGTGCTGGGTTTGAATCATACCAGGAGTCATGCTAATTTCCAAGAAACACCAGGTGCATCTGTTGATTTATGAAGAGCCTCAGCAGCTGAAAAGTGGATCAGACTGACTTTTCAAGAGCTTGAGAAAAAGGCCCTACAAAAGAGGACATGGAAAAACATGTATTAGTAAACCAGATATTTCAGTCTTGTAGATTCCTGGAATTCTCATCTGTAATAAAAATAATAAAAATTGAATGCCTATTTAAAATATATACCATCAAAGGAGACTGAAAATGTTGGTGATCAGCTATGAATTGCATTTTAACAGCAAAAAAATGTCCATCTGTAGGTTTCTGAGATGCTTTTACCACAGTAAATTTTGCATTCCTGGCTTTTTGAGCTTCAATAACCGAAAGCTAGATAAAATTAAAGTTACTATTGATGTTACAGCTATGCCTCATAGCAAATGCAGCTAAAATTTGCAAAATAGATAAGTAAATAAATTCCATTAAAATGGCACTTTTTTCCCCCATTTTAATACAACTTGGAAATATAAATTCTACCACAAGAATAAGAATATGAAAAAAGTCTCAAAAGTTAGGACATAGTTTAATTATTTTGACTTAGTCCAAACATACATTAACTTAAGTTCTGAAAAGTAAAATATCTTTGAAACTACGATTTGAGCATGACACAAAATTAAAATTCATCCAGAAACCCCCTCCACACTCCTCTTCTTCGTCTATTTGAGATAGTAAGAGACAGCTGCTTGAAATCTACTCTTTGTAAGGGAAACACTATATGTTGGCACAGGCAACAAAACAAATAGGAATATTACTAATGTGAAGAGAGAAAAATCCCTGTCCTCTAATGTGCCCATTAACACACTATGAACTTGTGCCAAGATATCCCATTCCTTCTAATTTCAATGGGAATGAAGCACAATGTGAAAGTCTGAGGTACAAATGCAAAGACATTACCATCTGGCCTGTAAAACTATTGAAAGTATTTTTGACCTTCAAAAGTGAACATGGCAACACTTGTGAAAGGAAGAAACTGCTCTGAAAGTACCTAGGGATATTTCAGGACTTTCAAAACAAATTAATACAGTCCAAAAGTTAAATTACATTTACATTATAAATAAAAGCACTAGGTCAAAACCAACACTGAATGTAATAAAATTTATGTTACAAATCTAATAATACATTACTACTAGTGTGAAATCATGTCAATGTCATGCATTTATTTCTATAAAGTCTGAAATTCAAAATAAGTTGTTATTTTTTTTCTGATAAATAGCTTTCATAAGAGGGCCATGCTTGTATTTCTGCATCTAAATGGCTCTCAAAAAAAAAAAGTGGTTTTGCCCTTCTGCTTCAGAACATCTTTTAAGGCAACACACAATGTTACCTAAGTCTAGCTATGTTAATTGCCCATAGACACAGACCACTTTCTACAAGTTGTTAAAAATTTTACTAATAAAAAATAATCAGTCAAATGTCTACTTTCACTTCTTTTTAAAGTCTTCAGGCTATAGACATTTTTAGTGTTGAATATCAGCTGCAATTCTGACAAATTCATGCTGTTCTTTGCTCATGCCTCCATCTTTGACATCCTTGACTGGACGGGCTAGCAAAGTTTATCTTTCCTTACCTTTTGTTTTAGCCTTTCCTCCAAACAATGTGGTGGTGGACTCTTTGGTGTTCACACCTACTTTTGCTGTTCCAGCTGAATCTTACTTTCTTTTGGAAGTTCTGAGGAAAGTCTGAAATTCATAATTTCTACTCTCTAGGCAGTATTTTGCGGGAACTGAACCCCTTTATCATTGCCCATTTTAGAATATCTAAAACAACTGGTACCTTGGTTATTTCTTCCTAAAAAAAACATAGATGGAGGTTTTTTCCTAATTTCAATTTCTAAAACATTTTCAAAAAAATTTCAAACAAACTTTATAGAAATATTATTGAGTGCATATGTATGTTTCTTTAACAATCCCATTGAAGATTGGCAGGTTGTCCTCAGCTGTTCTAACTTCGTGCAGAGATTCCTGGAAAATCCATAAAGAATTTGTTCATTTGTTATTGATTTGATTTTTGTGTTTCACCATTTAAAAAAATATTTTATGATTAATAGTAGTAAATACATGAATCATTGTTTACCTTGTTTACCTCTGCCTCACTCTCAACTCTTTTGCCATAGCAAAAAATGAACAAGATTTTTAAAATTAAAACCTGAGTTTGTCCTTGAGAGTCTGAATTAATTTAAGGTATCTAACTGATCTGCTTAAGAGTTTAAAATCAGTCAAGGGAATACCTGCAGAAAGCAGTTCACCCACCACTGTCCCCAGTCTGGCAGCACAGAAAGCCCTTCAATGACTGAATGCCTCAGTTCACTAAATGGAATCTGTGTATTATATGTATGCTCCCTTCATCGTATATATATTTAAAAAATAAAGATAAAATATTTAAATCAGTTTCCTAATGTAGTTCATAGTGTTAGATATTAAGCCAAGTCTCCATAGGTCCTACCTAGCTTTTACATGACTACCACAGAGTATTGAGTTCATAATTGAGTCTCAGCTTTGTACACTACTTTCTATCTGGATCGGCCAACCTAGAACTAGATAAATTTATAAAAAACTTCCTTATATGCATGGCCCACACACTGCAGAAAACCCTCCACATGCTTAGGCCAGCCTGTACCCTCCTAAGTTTACACTTAATATTGTTAAAGGGCACAATGTGATCTCAAAAGTCAATGGCAGGAAAAAAAAAAAGACACATTTGGCCATTTCTCCCCACAACTAAAATCGTCTTTCTATCCGACATGTGGAAGATGAAGAAGGTAATAACATTAGTTCTGTCACTTTGACAGGCAGCACACAGGCAATTATATGTGCAGAAAGCCAGCCAGGCTATCAGAACTAAACCTATTAGACTAAGACATCATCCTCATTCCAAATACTGGAATTCACACTGAGTGCTTAATGGTCACACCTAGTTACAAATTACCTGTATGGTCCAATGAAGACAATTAAATTGCTAAGTAGTATCAATTTTGCTGCATGTTAAGTCTCTTGGAAACTACAGAAAAGTATTAAAAATCCGCTACATCTCATTCCAAAAATATATAATTACATTATTTCTGTTTATTCCACTGATTTCATTCTCCTCATCTATTTATTTTCTTAAAATTATGAACTTTGAAATAATAATGGCAACACAGGAGCTAAGGAAAAAAAAAAGAGCAAAACCATTGGGATATTCAAAGTAATATTTCAATTGAATAAGATGGACATGAATGCTAATTACTCTAGAGTAAATGCCAAACAAATATACCAATCACAACACCTGAGATGATTTTTAACTGCAAAAGTGTCAGTAAGAGCTCAGTCATGCAAGAAGTGTTGAATAGAAGCACTAATAATTTTGGAATAAAGTCTGGACAGAGGGTTGTTGAAGTCATGGTTTATCCTCAGCTATCAACTAAGAACCACATGGCTGCTCACTCATTACCCATCCTTGGGAAAGTACCAGAAGTGTACAAGTGAGGAAATCCATGGGTTCAGATATACACTGTTTAATGAAGAAAGCAAAAGCCATACACACAAGCAAAGCACAATAAGCCTTTCATTTACCATTTTCATGGACAGGGAGGTGTTCAGCCATTCCCAGGAACACAGGGCCCCATCACAGGTAGTGGTGACTTGGGAAGACAAATGCCTTCACTCCAGATGTCCCCTGCTTCTTCTTCCTCAGCTTTATGTGCTGAGCGTGATGTCATATGGTCTGGAATACTCCTTTGGTCAGTTGGGGTCAGATGTCCCGACCTGTCCTCTACCAATTCTTTGTGTTCCCCCAATCTCCTTGTTGGAGGGGTGGGGTGAGGGGCAGAAAAGACCTTAACACTGGGTAAGCACTGCTCAGAAGTTACAAAATCAGCTTTGTCTTATCAACATTGTTTCAGCACAAATCCAAAATCTAGCTGCATGCTAGCTACTGTCAAGAAAATGAAGTCTATCCCAGCTACAACCAGCACAAACCCAACATCTTGTTGGCAAGACAGAAAACAATTTACAGGGAAACCTACTATAAAATTATGTTTCAGAGAAATGGTAACTGTTCAAAACATCATTTACTTTACTAAAGTACTAAGATTGTTAATGAATATACTTGGAAAAATTGCTACATGTATGTCTTCTCTGCTTTTCATTATATTAGCTTTTGTATAATACATCTTTCTGGAAACACAGGAACTTTCCAAGGAACCAATATGTTGACTCTGAAAACTACCTCTGGATGGCATACATTTGCTTTAATCCTATGATGTGCAGCCTCACTGCAACAGTGGGGCAGTACAGGTGTTTAAATAACAGGCCATACACATTTGATGAGCTCTGCCTAAATCTAGAAAAAACAACATATCAGTGAAAATGGCTCAGGTCCACCTGGTCTGCTTTATGGATCTAGACTAATTGGCTGTTGTAGTGCGGGGAATCCATACAACAACATATAAGACAGTGATGGACTTGGAAGGACAGATGAAGCGGGATTTTTGTAGATGCTCAGAGATGATTTTATTTCTCCAGCCGCATGACTGGAGTTCCCAAGCACACTCTCCTCCCGGGACCCTCCTCCCTTCTGCCCCCCCCAGGCACCCAAACCACCCAGTCAGGAACAGGTATGGAGCACAGGTGACATGGGAGCAGGGACAGGGACAGACTCGTACCGTGCAGGGTCCCTCCCCCCGGGATTTCAGGGAGAGGCACCTCCACAGCTGGCTTATTACCTAACCTCTTGCTCTATAAATTTGATTCAATCAGATTATAGTGT
Organism: Lanius collurio; assembly: GCA_020086605.1. Lineage (NCBI taxonomy): Eukaryota > Metazoa > Chordata > Aves > Passeriformes > Laniidae > Lanius > Lanius collurio. The sequence goes on along the minus strand of JACBWW010000011.1, from coordinate 13,108,327 downwards.
GACACTGGCTGCCAGAAGACTATGTTTCAAAATCCCTTCTAGACTTGCATGTTGTGTTGCTGCTGGCCAACTCTATCATCTCATTTCCACTTGGGGAATCTGAGGGAAAAGTCCCTTTTGTTTTTAATATCTTTTTGGGTTTTCTTTTAGGCAAATTCTAGTAATGAAACATTTATCAGTGTGAGCTTTCAAAACCTTTTAAATATGGACATTCCTGTTAAGTTTCATATAATTCATAAGTGCCACAAGTCTGTCTCAGTCTTTCATGAAAGCTAATGAAAGGAAGCTAAAATTAATTGGCAATAGGAGAAAAAGCAGTCAAGGCACATGTTTAGTTCTTGATGCTCTTCCATAGTGCAGCAATTGCTATCTCATTCTTCTGCCATATGGGCATCCTTTTTGAAATGGGCAATCAATCCAGTACACACTGTTCAAAGGAGATTTGACAAGGACATTTGGTACTGAGGTCACCATGTCCTTCACACTTTGGAGCTATATTTCCTCACAGACTATGCCTCTTTCATTCACAATCACTGACTAGAATGATGTGAATATCTCATGTCATCTGAAAGATTTCAAAAAACCCCAATCAACAAAAAAAAATCTCCAATCTAAAAATCTAAATGTACAATGTTTATTGTTTTGTAATTAAGTAGTAAATTATGATACCAAGACCAGAAAGAGTGATATATTTGACCTTTCATCATACGTACCTTAATAACCTGCCCTAAAAAGATTGTAGTGAGAAGGAAAGTTATAGATGGATTTGGAAATACTATGTGATTTTTTTTTTTTATTATTTTTTTATTTTAGCTATTTGTGGGGGGCAGAAAAGAGGAAGAATTTTTCTGCCATCTTCAATATTAGAAATAAGTCCCTGAAGTTTTATTGGCAAAGGGTTATGTATGGTATATATCTGTTTATGAAATTGAGACATTAAAAGCAAAATTATAATATACATAAATAAATCTGAAAATATTAAAGTCTCATCACAGGCAAGCTAAGCCCTAATAAAGTTTTTATCTTATATTAGGAATTCAAGTACATTGTCCTCTGAGTGTTTATTGTGTGCATATTTGAAAATCATGCAACTTCCTCCTCCTCCCAATCTCCCCAAAATGCTTTATGCAGTGCAGTGACTAAATTACTATTATTGGAAATAAAATAAGTTTCAACAGCTTTCTAAAAATATATCATACACTGTCTTGTTTGTAACTCTCCACAAAAACTCTGCACATACACTGAAGGAAATTTTGTTATGCATCTGCAACAGCCACACTGTTACAAAATGCAGATAAATGATCATAGAACCACACAGAACTAATAGGTTGGAAAACACCTTTAAGATCATCAAGTCCAACCTGTGACCTAACCCCACCTTATCAACTAAACCATGTCACTGGGTGCCACATCCAGCCCTTTCTTAAACATCTCCAGGGACAGTGACTGCACTACCTCCTTGGGCATCCCATTGCAATGCCCAAGCACCTTTTCTGTGAAGACTTTCTTCCTAATGTCCATCCTGAACCTCCCCTGGTGCAGCTGAAGAGTATGTCCTCTTGTCATGTCACTGGTTACCTGGAGAAAAGATCAACATCCATCTGGCTACACCCTCCTTTCAGACAGTTGTAGAAAGCAGTAAGGTCTCCCCTGAACCTCTTCTCCTGGCCAAACAACCCCAGCTCCCTCAGCAGCTCCTCACAGGACTCCATGAAGGCCCTTCACCAGCCTTGGTGCCCTTCTCTGGACACATTCCAGCATCTCAACACAATAAGAAAAGCAACATTTAATGATACAGATTTTAAATTAGGCCTAGGAAACTTATGCCTCAAAGAGAGAAATGCCAACATTGTAAATGCGTATAAGGGCTGTCTGTATTTCCAATAACATTACATTTGATCTGAAAAGAACTAAGTGATACCTTGCAAATTTGAGATCATCTCTTGACCAGTTAGTATTGAAAAGACACATAAAGCTGATAAGGGAGGCATTAGTAGCCACTTTCAAAATTCACATGAGCACACAAATAAGAACTTAGCACTAGGTTCTTGGCAATATTAAGCAACATTCCTGACTTCTGTGGGTAAGTTTAATAAGAGCTGAATTCATTAGGTTTTAGTTTACTTGACAGCTTCCTCTAGCATTTTCAGCTACAACGCTGAATACTTGTGTACATGAATGTATGAGTGGCACATATTGGCAAAGATCACTGATTTATCTTAGGTATCCCATAACAACCTACAGATCTGGGATATACATCTTTCATAATATATTCAAACAACCATAATTACACATGAATCTCTCCCTTTCTAGAAATAGTCTGAGAAGAGAAAGGAATAAAGACTGATGATGTAAGTTTATAATTCAAAGGTTTGAGGAAGAGAAGCTAACATCTTTTGAACTGCTAATGCTCCTAGCAAGGACTGACATTCTCCTATGTTTTATCATAGTCATTGTCAAGATGAGTAGGATTTATTTCTTAAAAAAAGAAAAAAAAATTGCACATCTTGCAAAGAGAGAGTTTTGTGAAGTTTATGATTCCTGCCAGTTACTTCTACTACAGCAGATAACATACAAGAAAAAAAAATTTACACTAAATATGATGACAGAGTAGAGACTCACATCAAAATATCCACTGTATTCTCTACAAGGTTATTCAAATAGGCAAATAAAAACTTGATAGTATGGCTTAAATTTTCCAAGTTGCAAGTCTTTTTCCAACTCATGAAAATTACTAATCGTTTCTTTACATTAAATATTTAAATGTTCTTCATTATTGAAAAGCAATGAGATCATCATTGGATTTCACCTAAGCAAAAGTTAAATAAAATATTACTTGAGAAGGGAAAAAGTTAGCTCTAGTGCAGTATATCTTCTGTTGCAAAATCACAGAATATTTATCCTAAAACATACCCTAACAGTAGTTCTTTGGCCTTTCCTCCAAACTTGGACATGTTCACATAAACATTTAAAACTCACTCATCAGGGATATTTTTGGTTGTCTTCTACTTTAATTGCTCAGGGACAGAGCCTTTAGTTTCTGATTCTATATCTGCAAGAACATGTTCATTATAGGCTGGAACAGGAGTAGGACATAGCCACCAAGCTCATATCAGTCACAGTTCAGGAATCTTTATATGGTGTACCCAAACAAGTACGCTCAAATTCAGTTGTTGGCTTTCAAAAGCATTGACAAAGAGGAAAAGGAAAACAATGGAATTAATTATGATTGGAGACAACTATTTGAGAATAAAAGAAGTCTAAATAGAGACAAAGTAAAAAATGAAGGAGAAAGATCAGAAACACGTAAAATTTGTATTTTTTCCCTCAGTCCCTACAACTACTTTAAAAAATAAAAACCCAACAAACAAAAGGTTAAAACAGATCTCTTCCTTTCTAGTTTCTCTATAAATGCAAAAAAATTCCTTAGTTGTACCGGTCCCTTTATTCTACTTTCTGGTTCGTCTTCTCAATTGTCTAGAGAATTCTTCAATTTTCAAAAGTCATTCCTGTATCTATCCCTTCCAAGTATTCCACAACCCCCTCACTGCCAAAAAAAAAAAAAAAAACAAAACAAAACAAAAAAAAAAACTACTTCCTCTAACTTATTTCAAGGTTTGTTTTTGTGATTTTGTTTTGGTTTGTTTTTTTGTTGTTTCTGTTGTTTATTTTTTGAGGTTTTTGTTTGTTCATTTTGGTTTTTTTTTTGTTTTTTGGGTTTTTTTAACAACAAGAACAAAATATTTATATTATTCTTGGTATGCTTTGTGGTCTAAGATTCTTCTGTGACAATCAATATCCCATTGATTAGCACATCTGTCACATATTTCTGTTAATATTAGTTTCAGGCTACACAGAGACATATGTGTCTGCAGAAAAACGAATTTCACTGGTAAAATTATGGTTGGCAGCATAGAAACTGAAAAGAAGTAAAAAACCATGTCTGTTAATGCTATATTGTCTGACTGAATTTCATTAGTGGAAAAGGCATGCCACTTATAATATAAAGTATGTGAAGCTGTTTAGATCCTTTGAGATGGGAAATGCTATAAAAATGACAAATATTATTTCCATTAAAAATTAATATTATTGGAAATAGTGTAAAGCTGCATGAATAAAACTTTCCAAAAGCCAGGTGGCTCCATTTCTTAACAAGTTAAAATGAATATAATGTAAAAACGTAAGTAAAAGTATCTTAGAATCTTAAAATATCTTGACCAAACCTGATCTTTTGGTTGGTAAAAGATGACTGGCATTAGATCTGTAAAATGAACCTCTAGCACTGAGCATGATGTAAATTTGACAACTGTCATTTGACTTAATTCAGAATGAAGTTGATCCAAAACATAGCCCCACAGCAGCTACTATTGAGGTTAACTCCATCCCAGCCAAAACCAGAATGAAAATGTAAAAGGTTCATCTCAAAGTTTGATAGAATGACTCAGGTAGACCTTTGTCAGCCATTAATGAGCCAAGTAATTACTTCACATTTTAGGACTGATAACAGTTTGACAAAATTAGTTTCATTTCATCTCACTGTGAACATTAACTTAAATTTTAGTACAAAAGCAGATTCTAAATGCATATCCATATGATTTTTTCATGATTAAACTAGAACCTTGAAATTGCTGATCAAGATCAGATTAGTAGTAAAACATGGAAACACAAAATACTTACTATCCATGACCTCAGTCATGACTACTTTCTCTCTACTTTGAAAAAATACTTTTATTTTCAACACATTATATTTTTACAACCAAAGAGGAGTATTTTAGGGTAAGAGCTGTTAGCCCATGAACAGCACTAAAGGAAGAGATGAAAGGCAAAGTTAAGCTGCTGTAAATTTAATGCCTGTAAGAAAAGTAGCATTTTTTTTATAACTCAAGATAATTGACATTTACTTCAGCTTCTTCTGGACCAATCGTGGCTTTTCTGTATAGATTCGTAACGAAAAATCACTGTAGAAAACCATACATAATATTCTCCACTTTAAGGGATAATGTATTCATTCTTGCATGTACTTGACAATACTGTAACTAAGATGCATTTTCTTCTTACTAACTTGTTCACAGTCTTCCTCTGCTGTCAGACAGTCTGTATTTCTCAAGCTTTCCTATTTCTGCACAAGATGGCTTTAAAAAAAATCCACATTTGACCTGAGGAATACACAATGGTTTACTCCTTCCAAAAGGGATAAGAATGCCAAATTCAGAGAAGAGTTACTTGACTTTCCCAGCTAAACAGATTTCTGTTCAGGGTATTAGTCTTGTCCCTTAAGGCAGAGATAATAATCAGTCATTCAGACAACTAACCTATTTCCTCAGGTTACTTCCTTTCCTACTTTTTATCAGATCATCTTAGAAATATTTTATGTAACAAATACTGTTAGATTTTTTTCAGGCCAAGCCTAAAATTTTATCAGCTGTGGTCATATGCCTTGAAGTGTAGGAGGTCTTCCAACAGTGTCCCAGTCACTTTATCATGACTATATGATTATCAAATCAATGTCTGTGTGGGAATTTTTACTTTGTAGGGAAAAAAAAAAAAAAAGGCCCAAATTCCAGCAGGCAGTATTTATATATTTTTTATTAGAACCTACAAAATAGAGGTGCCACAGTCATGCCCAGACACATTCATCTTTCCCTTTAGGTATTTATTCAAAATATTCAAAATATTATCACAAGTTGTGATGCTAAATCACCTGTCTCTTGTGCCAAGAGTACGTATTTGGGGGTTTTAAATAGGAGTATGTGACATTTAAGAAGACAGATTGAGACAATATCAGATCTTCTGTAAGTTTTTCTCCCAAGGCTTGTTCAATTTCTAATAACTCCTTAATGCAGAAATTGAGCAGTCAGTACTGGGCAACAGAATAGCAAAAATTTATCTATCTTTCTAAAATGCTAAACTATTTTAAATATGGCAAATTACTTCAGCTCTCTTCTGATTAACCAATTATTTATCAAAATATTTAGAAAGTATAGTTTGCTTCGTTACATCCTTGTATACAAAGAAGTATTCCACAACAACTACCTATATTCCATAATGACTACAATAAAATGAAAATAGTTCACTGGAATTTATTATTAGAAGAAATATAGTGCCTAGTTGTATATATATTACAGCTGTGTATATATACAGTTGTATAATATTCCTACAGCACTAAATTATGTCCTCAGCCATGTATCTATCTATCCGAAGTAATTTAGGTACCCATCTACCACTACACTATGGACCAATGTCTTTGTCAGTGTGTCTAAACATGTTCCAATACATGAATAAGAGGTAAGAAACCATTTCTTCTAAGAACAAAGCTTTTAGAAACCAATAAAACTTCCTCCAGATCCTGCTTCTTTACCCAAAGATTTTTCTTTAATTATGCTAGCCCCAGTAGAGTCCCAGATTTGCAGATATCTAGCTCAATTAATATGAATTACTAGCAATTTCTTAAATGGAAAAGGGGGAGAGGAATAATCAGTATTTAGAGCTCCCATATTGTTTCATAATCAGAAAACAACCTGCTGAAGGTGTTTCATTACAACCACCCTCTTAATTACTTTAATTAAAAAAAAAAATTGAACACTAGTGGTTCAGACTAAACCATTAAAAAACCTGAACAGCTTGGCTTTTACCAAATTATCTACCCTGTTACATGACGCTGTAGCTGACACTTTACATCTTGCCAAGCATCCTCAGTGAGATTTCCCCAAAGGCTTGAAACCTTAAAGGATTCTGTGACAGAAAAAGCAATCAGCAGTGAATCACAGTTGAGTTGGCACCTTCCAACACCCTGGAAGTGTGACAAGTCCATAAGTTCTCCATGTTGCCTTGGAAAGCTGCCAGGGACATGATTGCTACTTATTGTCAGGAGATTCATAACGAAGCTCCAATCTTTCCACTAGTTTAGAGAGTCAATGGGGAGTTTGAAATCACTCCACAAGATCTTTCAGAACTTCAATAATATTGTTTTGACTGATCTAATTAAGTCATCATGCAGCAATAATGTTGATACAGCTGATGCAGAAATATACTATCACAGCATAAACACTTTCATAGCATCTTCCTTTATGAAAAAGGGATGGTATTTTAATGTGGAAAAAATAACAACCATTACAGGAATCCATAGCTTCCTCTAAAAATCCCAACATGAAAAAAATCAACGTATGTAAACTTTCTTTGCTTCAGTATTATAGAAAGTACACATTTTATTCTAACTTGGCGGTTGCACAACTTTTCTCAAATTCTCCTGACTTTAAAGTGCTTCTCCATCACAGAAAGATGCTGGTACCTGAAATATAATAATTCCCTAGGCTCTCAAGTTTTTCACATGTTCTACTTTTCATTTAGCATTTCGGAGCAGGAAATAAAATAAATTTAATTCAATGGTAAAAGTTTCAAGGTCCCCAAAAAAATTCAACATATAACTCATGTTGGGTTGAGGTACCAAATGACTGAGGGCTGGTAAAGGACATAAAATTGAAATAGAAGTACTGTTGCAAGCTTTTTTTTGTGAAATAAATATTTGATCTTATTTAATAGAAACTCTGCTGCAAGTATTGGTTATCAGACAACTGAGAGAAGTCCTTTAACATTTGAAGTCAGAGTTCAAATGGATCTTTCAACAAAAAGAAAACAAAGAAAAAAATATTTGAACAGTTATTTTGGTGTCTTTGGGATTTTTTGGTTGGTTGGGGGTTTTTTGTTTGCTTGGTTTTGTTGAGTTGTTTTTGTTTTTTGTTTTTTGGGTGGGTTTTTTTTGTGTTTTTGGTTTTTTATGTTCAAATATAAAAATCTTGTCTGTTTTATCTTCTGCTTCAGATTCAATCCAGTGCAGAAATCTTTACTTATGTTAGCAAAATACTGACATTCTCTACAATAGTAGCTCCAGAAGAATGTTAATGAAGCCTTACCATGTCTTATCATTTTGCTTTTAAATTAACTCACTTGAAGAACTAGTATAGTTTGGTCATTTTGATGCAGATCGCTTACAGATTTTCCTTCCCCTTTGTCTTTTGCTGGTTTAGATGTCATAGCAGTAAGGCTGTAATCTACTTTCCCTTCTGAGCACGTGCTTTGAAACATTTTAACGCTATGCTGAAACTCCTCAAATATATTTGTGTCCTCAGTAAATCAAAACTGAAACTGTATGACTTATAGAAATTAATTTTCTTGTGATATAATTTTCCTGGAATGCCTATTTGGCCTTGTTTCCCTGTGCAAACCATAGAAGAAGTAAATTATTGCATTATGGAAAGGATTTAAAATATTTGAGGTATGTTGATGGAAAATCTTGCCTGTGGCTGCATTTGACAGATTATGCCTAATTTTAGAAAATTTAAAGAAAAAGCTCTGTCAATTAAAAAAAAAAAAAAAGACAAAAATAATTTGTGTAGGTGGTTGTTGTTTGAATTTTTTGTAAGAATAGAAGGAGACACAAACCCCTAAACTAACATCTCTACAACTCCTCGCAATTTTACAGTTCATCTAGCAGACTCAATGCTCTGTCTTAAGCATATCAAGGAAAAACTTGGTATCACTGGAACTGAGTTATCATTATGACTAGACCCTATTTCCCTTATGTCCTTATGCCCAAATCAGGGAACAATAGAATACTAAAATTTTGACAAGGTTTAGTTAGTGCTACCTTATTATTGCAAATCAATCACTTGCAGCAGTAAAAGTAGGATCATTGAATCTGAATTCTGCAATTGTATTAAAGAATAAGTTAAGCTGTTCTAATTAGGAAATATAAGAAATTACCCAAATATATACTTTGCATAGGTGTTTAATATTAATTTACTCCTTTCAAAGGAAAAAAAAATGTATGGTACACTCCTACATAAGCATCTTTTTTTGTGCCCATCTAAGCTTCTGTTAACTTCTTATGTGTTTACATAGTTGTCACAAGGCCTAAAGGCAGAAATAGCTTCTCTATTCCATATTAAAATGGTTTCTTTCTCTATGAATATTATTTTAAGACAGAAGAGTGAATGAACCACAGAGCAATAACCACCTGATCTTTTTTTTTTTTTTTTTTAACTTTTACTCAGGAATACCTGAATATCATGACAGTTACTATGACAATTTTCATCATCTTGTACATAAAATAGGAAGTACTTCATATATGTGGGCCTGACTAGTACAAGGGATAGCTCTATCTTTTCGTTGTAACAAAGGGGTAACAGGACCTTAAACTAGAAATTGCCAGCAAATCACGTTTAACTGGTCATATGAATAATTTGTTCCTGTTCCCAACCTAATCCTTTCTCATTCATAAGAGAATAGAGGTGGTCACTAGAGAAAAAGTTCATGAATGGTGACATGTAAACATCAAAATAATAACTCTCATGGATCTGGTTTGTATTTGGAAAAAAAAGTCATAATTTTCAAAGTTAAATAATTTTGAGTTTTACTGAGATTCACAAAAAGGTAATTGTTTAACAAGGCTGAACTACTGTGTGTTAAGCTGAACTGAGCATTCAAACTGGTAAAATTTGGAATTCCCAGTCTGTGCCATGGTATCACAATATTAAATCTTACTGTTACTAGTGTCAGAATTGACCTTTGTCCAATTCTAAGAAATAGACCTTCATTCAAAGTTAGAAACAATATTCTTTTTTATCTCCCTTTCGGAAATAAACCCCCCATCTCCTTATTGAAAATCAATAATTTAGATTTCTCATGCTTTATAATATATTTCTAAAGCATGGAGGTTTTCAGGCTTAATTCATGTTGCCTCACATTGCTGGCTTGACTGCATTTGGGAAAAGAGCATGCTCAGATTTAGAGCCAAATGGCTTTTCAGGGACCAACTAAACATAGCTAATCTTCTGATACAGATCTCGTTGTCAAGAAAGTAAGAGAGTTAACAGTCCAGAATGGGTTTTAAAAAGTCCTTTCAAATTTATTTCTCACGATATTCACAGCTATAGAGATGTATTTTTTAATGTCAGCTCTAATATTTGCAAAACTGCATTGCAATCATGTTTTAAATTTAACCATATTGGTTAATAAATGTTAGAATCTTCTGTAGCTTTCCAAACTAGTAAAGTAGAAGACAGAAGTCACAATTATGTGCTTTTAAGTATATATAAAAATTAGTCTAAGAAACAAAATAAAAACCTTATAATTACATTTTCACATGTATTTTATATGTCCTATATACCAGTATACAAGGGAGATCCAGGAAGAAATGTTTCAGGTCTTCACTGAAAAGTTAGCTCTTATAAGTTTAGCTAGGTGAATAGTTTAGATAAATACAAAGAAGCAGAAGTAATAAACATAATATAATTTTAATTTGGTTAACAAAAGTCAGCCTGAAACCAATTGCAGGATCAAGGCACTCTTACTTAGGTAATTTTCAAAAGAGTTTTTACATCTTGTCCTTTGTCTATTTTAATTGCTCTTGTTTTATTCTTTGGTAAAATGAAGAAAAAAAAATTCTTCAATATGCCTGTGTGTTTAATACATATAATTTACATAAGCACATATCTAAATTTGTAAGATGCTAAATACCAATGGCGTATGAATAGTTTTACAGTACAAGTTGTCCTGTCCTTTCCTATTAAGCTTCTGGTACCAAAAATAGGATAATAGATTTGACAGATAATAATAAATACATCAACCTATCAGAGTCACTGCAATGATGTTTTTAACTAAATTAACCTCTATAAATACACCTGGATCTGGTAAACAATTTAGGGAGAGAGAAGGATCTACTTTTAAGTTTACATATGTTCACAATACCTTTCTACTGGTTTTGCCAGTAATTTTTTTTTGAAAACTTCAAGAAAAAAATATTCTTGTGGTTTTTATTGAATTGAAACATTAATTTATAGAGACAAGTAAACATAATGTAAAGCCAAGAGGTCTTTTGAATATATGTGATTTCTAATAAATCAGAAATATATTTAACATGAACTACATTGCAATTGGCTGATTTTTCAGTCTTTCATTTGCTTTCCAAAATTAAAAAGAAAATAGTGCAGGAAAATTAATTTATTGTATGCAGTAGCTCACAAAAGTAAACTCTGATTGTATCACTCTGGCAATTACTAATGTGAGGCAGGAAAATTTTATAAAATATAATAAATAATGTATGTGCATTTCTATGCACTTGAGATTAAGCCAACATACCACAAGATGGCAGATGAATGCAGCTAAAGTGCCAACATGCAGAAAAAGTAAGTTTGTGGTTCGGAAAAAACAAATGTTTGTGAAGTTTACTTAACTTGTATTATAGAAAAGAAGTTTCAGAAGGTAACTTACAAAAAACAGATATTCATGTTTCCCTCTTACTGTTCTTCAATAATACTTAAACCCTAAGATTAGAGCCAGTCAGATTCAACACTCAGATTCACACAGTATTTAACTAAAAATACTCTTTGGAATCAGGAAGTTTTCTACACTCATCCTCCTAGCTGTAATTCCAGAAAAAACAGCTCTCCATGACCATCAAGCCTTATAATGCACTAGGCACAGATTATGAAAGGCTGGGATTTCGTTTATTTGGTGAAAATTCGAGACTCACCTTCCACAGAAGCATGCTCAACCACTGGGTTATGATTATGTGAAAGCAATGAACTTTCTCTGATTTCCACTGATGAACTTGTTCCAACCTGCATAAAATATGTATTAAGCCAGAGTATGAGTGTGACAGCCTGTGGTTTCACCGAGTGTATAAAAAGTGAGACTGGAGAGACAAGGGGTTCTATTTGTTGATTTAATAAGTATTTCATGGAAATTCACTTCAGCCACACTACTGTTTGAAGCTATGAAATCCTACATCTCGGGTCAAATATTTTCTGCAGGCACAGGAAATAGTCCATAGAGTAATACCCACTTTGTAAACTTCAGTGGGCTGCTTGTCTATTCCAGAATGGGAGAAATTCTGAGCAGGGATCAAATTAGAAATAGGGTCTAAATGAAGGTATTTTATACAAAATCATAGCAGCCTCAATATTTTAGGAACATTCAACAGAATATGGTATCAGAGGTGTCAGCACTCAGGACTCCTTATTGTGGTTTCAGTCATATATGCCTTACCATAAATCACAGACAGATCCTTCAGCAGGCTTGAACTGCACCCAAATTCATTGTTTCTCCTTTTTTTTTTCTGTGTGAAACTGGGTGACTACCTCAATACCTTACTGGATATATTTTCTAGATCTTTCAAGTCATGTAAGAAAGTAACCTTCTGTAGCATCTTGGCCACTTAATCGGAACATCTGAGAAAGCCCAAAGCACCTAGTTTACTTAACAGGCACTACTCAGGACCTAATCTCCTCTGTTTAGAAACTCATACCTGCAATTTCTAGAAGAAAAATAAATATAACTGAATATTGAATGATAAAGGTGAGAACTGATGAATCATATCTCTGGAAATCATTTCACATAGCTTACAACTCACATTCATTCATTGCCCAGCCCTGTGGTGGACACACACACACACATGCAAGAGTTTTTGATTTTTTTTTTTTTTCTACAGGCACTGTGCACTAAGTATCTTCATGAGGTTTTTCTGCTATTTCATTAGCAATCCATGGAGAATTTATGGCTTTCATTAGACTATTGTTCACTTAAATTGGAAAAAAAAAAATCTTCTGAAACTTAAATGACTGGAAAACTGCAATAAACGCTCAAGAATTAACATGAATATAAGTAGAAGTTACACAAAACCTTTTTCTTCAGGGATGTTTCAGGGGCAACGGGGTCTCCTGTTCTCTCTATGGATAACCATATGCTTACATGATCAGTAGTTCTTTGCAGACAGCTTTCAAACAGTATTTTAACAAAGTTAAAGCTGCCATTAAGGGTGGTGGGTCAACTCAAAAGCCAGAAAAATAGACCAGCTGTCTCTGCTGCAAAGTGTACGCAGCTGATAAGTTTTGCAGGTCAAAAGAGAGATATCTGGAAGAGAGTTTACCTGCATTCAATTTATTTTAGAGTGACAGGCAGGCAGATGAGTCCAGTTTAGTCATGACAGGATGTATGCAGTCTCATCTTTTTCAGTCAAATAGATGCTATGGAAAATAAATGCATGCAGATTGGGTAATATGAAAGATAAGCAAAAACTTGATCTAAATGCATAACATTAAGAACATTCACAAAAATGTAGGTGGGTAGCTGAGGTTAAGCATAACAGGGTAACTGCTATCAAACTTTTTCCAGTTATTTAACAATTACTGAGAAAGAAATGTATGCAATAGGAAACATCCAAACCTAGCATTAAGCAGGATCTGAGTATATAATCCATCATCAATAACACGTGCAGGGTTAGCAAGACAAAATATCAAAGCTTAGGCAACATGAGGTTGTTTCCTTATTGGCCAGCCACTATGATGCCATTCAATGTGCAGAAAGGTAGGGATGAAGTATTGCAGCACAGGATCAACACTGAAAGCTAAGGAAAATCCTGGAATGAGCTGATTATTACCTGATGGAGCAGCTGAATGTACGAACATGATAGATCAAACCTGTTCTAATTTGAGCATTAATTTAGGGTAATATAAAATGGCTCTGGAAAAGCAGGATCTAAAACAGGCTCTTGTGCAACTCTTTGCAGGTAATGGGTGAGAATGGGAGGTTTGGTGTTAGTAGAGTAATAGCAGTGATGGGACACTGCTTGCTAGTTACACAGGATGGCTACTGGGAAAGACATACCAAACGAGCAACTACACATGGCCTAATTCCTTTTTTGCTCTGATACAAGCCACTTCATAAACTAATGCTGAAGTGCAAACACAACAATATGGTAACACAAAACACAGTTTTTTACCTAGGAAAATCTCCCATGCACTAGGTCAGAAATTTCAGTTAAACTTCAAATTTCTGCATTCTCCCTGCACCATCCTACCCCATAGAAAGATCCTCAAAGTTCTCTCCTACTGACAGGGAAAGAAAACCTGTCAAAAAATTGGGTTTGAGAGCCAGAATTAATTTTTCTTCTTACTTCCAACCAATGCCATCATTTTATCTTTTTTGATTAAATATTGATTTATTTTTAAAAGCACAGATCATAACTTTCATAGCATTCTAAAGGCAAAAATGCAATTATAATGAAACAAATAAAAGCAAGACTCCCAGAGCAGATGATGATAAACAAAAAAAAAAAAAAAAAAACATAGCCAGCTGAACACAGTGGAGACAACAGGGAAAAAATTGATTAAAACTATTACTTTGCCGTGCAGATTTGTATTCTCTTGTTATTTGCATTAATAAATTAATACTGAATGAAGACTCATTTACTCCACATCTCTAGATTAATTTAAATGTAGAAGCAAGAGTTTCTTTTACATACCAACATCCAGAATGAAGAAGAAACATCTGATTTTGCAGTTATTCCAAGTAATTTTAAATGCAGTGGACTGTGTCTTTTTTTTTTTTTTTTAAATCCTGTAAAGAGAAATTTCCCTTAATTTTCTATAATATTCACAAAGTCTTTGAGCAAATAAACAGAAATGAAGGCAAAATAAAAAGCTTGTACTCTCCAAAGACTCCTATCAGAAGACACACAGAGAGTGTTTATTGATACTACCATAAATGGCTAAAGTATTTAAGTAACTTCATCAGAAAAACAAACTACTTTGAAGGATATGTTATAAACTGATAAATTAGTGCTCAAGATTCTAGGGCATTTTCAGCAAGAACTGAAATTTTGCCTCTGGTTTCCAAAGCCAAAGCAGTATTTGTTTAAAAAAGTATCTTCCCCTTGCATAGCCAATATACAAGTATACTACCTAGAAAGTGTATTTAGGAAGTCATAAGTATTTGTTAAAAAATAGAACACAAAGCCTTCACTCATTAAGAACTTTATTTTCTGTAATTACACAACAGGTAAATGCTTCAAATACTGTTCAGTAAAGCAATTTTTAGGATGAGTGAAATGTTAACCATTTGTATATGAGTTAAAAATGAAGAGCTGTAGCAACAGATTGGAGAGCAATAGATGCAAAAGACAAAAAAAGCAAAGGAGTGAAAGAAGCAATTAAAAAAAAATTAATTTCATTTTTAGAAATTACATGAAATCACATCCTGAGACTTTTCACTCCAAGTTTAGATGAAACATTAACTTGGGGAGTGTGGGAAGAAGCAAGGGGAGGAAAAGGTAACATCCACTCAATAATATTGAAAGAAATAAACATGACTGAAAAGTAAGTTGAAATATCAGGTTTTGTCAAGAAGTCTTATTTGTCATAATCTGAATTTTCAATCTATTCATATGTTGCTTGTAAGTTATCACTCAGCTTTAGAAGCTGATATCAAAAAAGAAAGCCTACAGAAAGCACCTTTTCTCAATCACTTTTGTCTCTAGGAAAGTTTTGAATAAAAATGAATATAGTCAGCACATCTATCTAGCTATGTGAAATACAGCACAAAACCTGCTTTTTCTCACCCATGTAATACTAATGAGTTCATAAAAAAAGTTTAATTGCTCCTGTAAAGTTTTAGGAGAGGAAAATTTATTGCTTGTAGCACTTAAATGATGACAACAGATGTATTTCTCATTATGAATGCAGTTATAGGAACAATCATACTGTTATTGCTGAATAGCTTTTCTCAATCACTCCAGCTATAACATAGCCTTTCATTTCATGTATTTCTGTGTCTAGGATAAAATGTCATTCATTGAACCAAATTTCCACACAGAATTTTATTCCTCACTAAAAAAAGAAGATATTGAGGACATCAGGGGCAACAAGAAGAGCTTCTACCACCACACCAGTGTCCAAAGGCTGAATAAGGAAAATATGGGTCTGTAGCTAAATGTGGCAGGTGATTTCAGGACAGTGGACACAAAGAGAGATATTATGACTTGGATGTGTGGACAACATGTTCATTAAATGCAGTTGGGACAATCAGGTTCAGAGGATAGTGGTTAATGGCTTGTACTACACCCAGAGG
The DNA here is from genome assembly GCA_020086605.1 of Lanius collurio. Taxonomy (NCBI): domain Eukaryota; kingdom Metazoa; phylum Chordata; class Aves; order Passeriformes; family Laniidae; genus Lanius; species Lanius collurio. The sequence goes on along the minus strand of JACBWW010000011.1, from coordinate 13,092,424 downwards.
TTAACAAAAAGTGGAGTGCCACAGAGATCTGTCCTGGGAGGAGGCCACGGAGTGCACTGTTATCACATTTGCAGATGATATGCATGTGGAGGAAGAGGCACACACTTAAAAGAAGGTGCAGTGACCAAGACAGGATGGAAGAACAAGTCAACAGGTCATGCAACTCTGCAAGGATAAAATATACTCATGGAAGGAATAAGAAATATGGGGATAGTAGACTGAAGTTGCATGGGCAGCTGCAGTGTGTTTACAGGACAGTGAGAGACCCCGAAGGTGCTCTGTGATAAAGGAGATGCAGCCCCCTGAGCCTGCAGGTGACTTTTGGCGTGGCCAAAAGGGAAGTCCTGGGAAGGACCATGCCAGAGCAGAGGCAAATGAAGCAGCAGCAAGGACTGGAAGAGCAAAACTAGAACTCTGGGAGTGGCAGACAGTATCACTCCCATGGTCCAGCCTGTCATTTTGCTGAAGGACTGGGAAAGACTGAGTGCAATGCATGGGGAAAAAAAACGGAAACTGAGATTAGGAAGTTGAAAGGAGAGGCATTTGAATGAGCCTTGGGAAGGAAGAGGAAAGCTATTTTATAATTGTTTTCTTTTTCTTTTGTGGTTAGTAGGGCCACACTTGAAACCTTTTGCAGTAGCTCTGTTCGAGTACAAACAGGCTGCTGTTTGTGAGAAGAAGGAAGTGCATATTAAGCTCACTGCCTTCTTCCCCCAAAACCAGACTCTTTCTAGCTAGTAGGTAAGATAAAAAAGTTTCAAGCAGCTCACTAAGGTTTTTTTATATTCTAATCAAGTGCATAAGCATCCACATCACAATTGGTGTTCACAGACTGAATAAAATCTTCATTTAATATATGCTTAGAGAGGTCAGGGAAAGTATTGTCATACCTACAGCAAACAAACATAAATCTACGCAACAATTTATCTGCAAACATTAAAAAAAAATCACATATATTTATGGGCCTCTTTTGCCACTAATGTGTGACAAAGTGGTGAGAAGCCTTATGTGGAATGGATCACAGGAGGGTAACATTGGGAGCTAGAATGATTCAGTTCATTTATAAAAATGATGCATGAAAAACATAAATGGGATTTCATTTCAAAGAACATCATTTTATTCCCTTTCTCCATAATAAAGTATAAAAATGATAAAAAAGAACACTAAAAGCAGTAAATTATATAAATATAGTGCCATTTTCCTTCACTGACATCTTCTAAATCAGCTTGTAATTAGATTTGCCACTTTCACATCTTAAGTCCTAGCTACCATATATTTCAACTGGCTTGTTTACAAAAAGTTCCAAACAACTCAGAATCAATCCTTTTGCCATAACAATGCCTCAAGCCCTATGTTTAGCTCACCCTTGTTATGTTTTCTTTAATTAAGAACAGAAACAAAAGCCACAATACCATTTTTCAAAATATTATATTAAGTTTTAATTAATAAAATTGTTATTTATATTTTACTTATAATATGAATCCAGAAAAATAAAAAATATGGTTGTAAATCTACAGAATTTTTGTGGACAAGTTGATATGTAACATAAAATTCAGTATAAATTCATGTTACAAAAACATTAGCTTTAAGAAAGTTTCCTAGGCACCCATTACTTGTTGGTTTCATCTAAAAAAAAAAGGGGAAAAAAAGCCCTAAACAAACAAACAAAATAAAAAACACCCCAAACCAACCCAAAAACAACACCAAAACAACCAAATATTATTGGAATATAATCCCATGTCTGTGTGCTGCAATTCAATTAAAAACATATTGAAAGGAAGGGATAGACTTCTTTGACCGACTACACAAAGATAATTATCTGCTTCACCTCTTATGAAAACTCATCCAGCCATAACCTTTTTTAGCAAGGAAGCCTGGAGAACCCATATACAGACCACTGGTATATCTTTTACAAAGCATGGCTTTCAATGTTTTCATAATTATTTTTGAAAAATGTCAATTTAATTTAAAAATTTTTGAAAAAGGTCCCAAATACAGAGTTTTATTTCATTGTTTTCTTCTCAGCTGTCAGCAGTGTAGGAAATACACATTTTGGGCAATCACAAAGCCTTTTTTCATCTCTGTAACATTATTACATTCACAGCTGTCAGATTCTAACCATGTCTCACCCTTTCTCCCCTCTGACAAAGGACCATCTTCTAATCAACATTATTTCCAATGAATATTGGCCTGTCTCAGAAAAAACAGTTTATGGTGATAGATGTTCTAAAACCTCTAGTGTCAGTACATCTATGTCATTGCCATCAGAAAATTCTGTTTGTTTGTGTCTAATGTGAACCTTTTTTGATGGTTTCAGTAGTCCTTGTACATGGGTATCAATGATCTATTTTATTTTCTTTGCCTGCCTGCTGGCAGCAGTTTTAGCTGCATCCAAAAACTGAATTAAGCTCCCAATTCATAATGCTGCCTTCTCCTCCTCTCTTGTCCTCCATGCCTGGGCTTCTCTGTCTAGTCCCATTTTATTTCACATTTTGTAATTATACCATATTTTCAAGAATTCTGATTATTCTCTTTGATCTCCCTGGGACCCTTTATTCATACCTTCCTCAAAGTGCAGAGTCTAAAACCAGCTTGGTATTCCACCCAAGGCTTTAAACTTTCCTAGCAGTGTGGAAGAACTACTTCACAAATCCTGCCAGCTTTTGCAAAATAATTCCAAACAGATTTCTCATAAACTCACAATTCCCATGTATGTATCCTGCAGTACTCCCTCCAAGCATACTGCATGTCCATTACTTTAAAATAGTTTAAAAACAGAGATATTAACTTAGTCAAATCAATTTCCAAGATATATTTTAATTAGAAAAAATATTATGAATATTTAAATTTTTAGAAATCTGCCATTACTAAATGAGAATGAGCCAAGGTTCTAACAAGCATATTGTTTTACTCTGTAAAGGAAATATCTTCTCATAAACCAAAAAAACTCAGCCTATTTTTCTCAGATTTTTAAGAAGTTTACATAAGAAGAGACAAAGCAGGATGAGTTTCAGCATAGAGACAAGCACATTTTTCAGTCTGTGAACAATTAAACATGTTAGGCTATGATAAAGATCTTTTTACAAATTTAACACCAGGGGCTCTTATGCTTCAGATTTTATTCCAAACTGCAGCTTCATAGCATTGATAGACATTTCTTTTAACTCTGCATTGTACTGTCTGCCATTGTTAAATTTCAAAAATAGTGTTTTCTCCTCCCTTTCTGAATCTCAGTTTTGTCTTGACTTTTTATACTTCTCTCAGTCTGATACATTGCCACTGTTGTTTTGACACATCAGGTATAAAATACCACCTGTAGCAGGGGTGCTTCCGTGCTCCTGCAGCAATAATTTGCCTTTATGGCAATGGATTATGTTGGCACTGCAATGCTTGATACAGTGTGTGATCTGTTAGTGTTTTATGCACTGTTGTTAAGGCATCGCATTTCCCTTTATAAATGTTAACTCGAATGACCTTTTATTTCAGAAGTTATTGACTTGGCAAAACTGTAGTGCCCATTAGGTGCATCAAAGCACCCTCCTTAACAGAGGTAAATGAACACTAAATGCAACTGCTACTTTTTTTTTTTTTTCTGATTTTTTTTTAATTAAAAGTGAGGAAGAAAGGAAAAATAGAGAGAAGCAGCTCATTCTTCTGCTCCGTTGCCCATGACAACACCCTTTGCTTAAAAAAACCCCACACAGCTACATGTTACAGAAAGCAAAGCACTCACTACACTAAGATGTTCCTTTGTCAAGCAAATAATAGCCTTTTTGCAGGTCCTGTTGCCATAGAACAAGGTGTAATGGGCTTAGTCAAAAGACAGCAGATTCAGACTAAATATAAAGATGAAGTGTTTTCTGGTGAGGGTGGTAAAACCGTGGAACAGGTGCCCAGAGTGGTGGTAGATGTTCCATCCCTAGAAACATTCAAAGTCAGATTGGACAAGACTCTGAGCACCCTGAGTTGAAGATGTCCCTTCTCATTAAAAGGAGGGTTGGACTGGATGACCTTTAAAGATCTATGTCAACACAAACTATTCCACAATTCTATGATTATAGAATTTAAAATGGGGGGGAGAGGGGGCGGAAAATCTAATACATAACCCTGATTATTACTCTGAAAAATATTAATGTAGCTAACTGGCAAGACGTAGTACTAGTTCACCTTTCATTTTAAAACCCTGTTTAAGTAGAAGGCATAGAACTATAAAATTACTGTGCATTCAGAAAAAAAAAAAGAAAGAAAAGAAAGGAAGGAAAAAAAATTCTCACAACACTTGTTTGAGCAAGATCAGTCAACTCTGCTAACTCATGTAATAGGAAAAGCAAGCATGATCTGTTTGAAATCAATAGCACAACTGAGTGCAAATGATGCAGTCAGTCTTTTGCAGATTATCTTAATTCAAATTCAATGATTCTAAACCTTTTGCCCTGAAGGAATGTTTTCAATCCTGAAAATTTTTGTAAATCACTCTGCATCAAAATTTATTGAAAAAAATTGTGGAGTGTTGCTCTCATGTACCATCATCCTTGGCATGGAATTGTACCACATCGTTACATTCCAGAGTCAAAGCAAGATGTGAAGAAAACCAACATAAATATGTCAGAATTTATTTTTCAGTAGTGATGTTGTGGCAAACATTTGAATTTCTTTCCTTTCTTGACCAGCTAGCCATAGTAACATTAATATTCAGTAGCAACGCATATGTTCTTTTTTTAAATAGTCACAACTTATTTCAATTAATTATTCTAAGTATTATGACAGCTTTGATTCTTCAGCTCGCAGAAGAGGCAGAACATAAAAAATTATTGAGTTTCGTATTCAGCCTTTTTTTATGTCACTGCCCACGGTTAAAGAAACAGCACTGCTCTATTGAGAGTTCCCATTCCAATTTCAGTCACTACACATATTTTCTAGCAGACTGCCCTAATGCAGTACTCACAGAAACTGGAGAGGCTATTCAAACACAATAAAAATGAAAAAGCACAAACGTTGTGGTGGAAGCACTTGACAATATCTCCCAATATAACATTTTATTGTAATGTACAGAAACCCTCTAGTTCTATGTCAATGACTGTCATTTCCAATATGCTCCCTAGCATCAGTGTTGGCAATTTCAGTGACTCTGTCAAGTGTTGCATGGTAATTGGTGTGTTTCCATAAGCGTCACATCCTGGAGGAAAGGTATGAAGGAAGAAAAAAATGTGTGATCCAAGCAATTCTTAAAGTTCTAAAATGGAAAGGAAGGAAACAAGGGAGAGAAGAAGGAGTAGTAAAAGTCCCTTCAAAATAATAATAAAAAAAAAAAAATTAAATTAAAAAAAGAGGAAAATATTAAATATAATTAGTATTTCATAAATATTTTTAGACTATCCACAAAAATGATTTTTTTTTTAAAAATTAATTTCTAATACAAATCTTCCTTTTTTTTTTTTTTTCTTCTGGAGATAAGAATAAAGTTTATTTCAGAGAACTGAATCCTTCTAAACTTCTAATTTTTTTTTCCTCTAGAAATATTATCAAGCTGAGGAACCAGCAACATCCTTCTAATGACTTTTAGCAGTCATCTTCTTTGTACTGCTTGTTATACACAGCTCAGAAAAAATATATTAAGTGTGCCTAGACTTAAAGATTAATTTTATATAAAAGTGATAACTGAGCATCAGATTATTACATCTATCATTTAAATCAAAGTTTCTGGCCCCTCAGAGCTTGCAATTTGTTGTATACACATTAAAAACTGATTGAAATCATCTTTATAGGTAGGTGAGATTTTCCACATGGTTAGCTTGAAAAGGAAAACACATACTGTGGGGATCCACTGATCGATGATCTCTTTTTTAAAAAATAAATTACTCTGTGCCAACAATCACTATATTACCTTTATTATGACTGTTTCAGCAGTATGCAGTTGGCTTGAAAATACATTATGTTCTTTTAAACTATTTTCCTAACTCATGTAATAATCTTCTTGAGTTTGCAATTCATCAAGCTGCACTTTAAAATGTCACTTTCAATGAATGTAACACACATTTGTTGAAGAGAGAGGTTTCCCTCTCTTGCTCCTCCATGGTCTTATTACACCTTGCTACTTTTCCTTGTAAGTATATGAAGTGTATTTATCCACACATTCTCTTGCTTTTCAGTCTTTCAACTATCTCTGAACCACTCTCTCACAGAACTAAATTGCTTCATTCATCTATCAACCATATATAATGTTTTCCATTCCCTCATCTTTCCCTCAATGATCTTACTCCCCAAGTTCCTTGCATATCTGCAGTAACTGTTGGCCTGCATCATTATTATCTGAGTTCCATACAGAAAAGGAGGAGATGAAGTCACTTACACTAATGACAATCATATTGACACAGACAAAAAATCAAGTTAGATATATACTGCAAATGTGTCTTGGGGTGGCAAGAAAAACAGGCAAAAAATCCCAATTATTACAAAAGTTAGAAATTTAAAAATATTCCAGGGGCAGTAGAAGATAATTAGCAAGAAAAATTCCTTTTCTAATACTATAAATATATAAACATATAAATATTTCTGCCACAGAAGTTATACAAACAGAATTTTTTTTTGAGCAAAACTACTTACAGGTGCAAGTACAGATGCAGCAACTGACATTTTATTGAACCTTGAAGGGTCATGTCTTTCCAGAAGGCTCACCTTGTTCAAAGATTTTAATACCAAACATCTATTCCATCTTATTTAAATAAAATATTTAAAGGCATCTACAAAGCAACAATTCTGAGCATGTAGTCTAATTATTATGTGGCATGCTTGAAGGCTCAAATGTCTAAATTCCTAGTTTTATATTAAGTATCAGAAGCTTAGGAACATACTTAAGTACTTCTATAAATTAGAACATTTTTTTCCAGACAATCAGCAAATGATACTAGTCTAGGGTAAAACATGAAATATTATCATGTTCCTATGATTAGAGGCAAAGTATAAGAAATTAACTCAAAGTCTTTAATGTAATATATTTCTCAGAATTACTTTGAGAAGATTAGTTCCCTTTTACAAATTCTCATTACTTATCTACTATAGTTCAGGTTTTTAATCTGATTTTAAAAGGTGAAATTACGTTTTATTCATTACAGAGCTACCGGTTTTAATTTTTTAAACAACATTAATACTACTGGTAACTATTTTCTGTAAGAGAAGCTTCCAGCCTTCTGAGTAATCATTTTGGATTACATGTTTCCATAGTCTACTCAAAAACTGCATACTAAATATTTGGCCTCTCTTCAGACAAAATCAATTGGACGTAGAGTGTCAGTGTTTCCACCCCCCAAGGACTGAGGTGGATCCCTGGCAACTGGGTTGAGAAGAAAAGATAAATTTCTATTTCTTCTGTTGCAAAGAGCTTGGTTGTATTAGCATTGTGAGGTTTTTTTTTCTATTCACCCATACTATCTCACCTAGATTAAGTGCTACAGCTCTTGGGCAATTTTCTTACTATTCTGAAAACAACTGTTAAAGAATATCCCCTTCTTTGGCTTTTCAGGAGATAAACCCCAATCTTTCTCATTCCTTGTCTTGCCCATTTCACTGAATTGAAGAAACCAGCATCTTAAACTATGCTTCTGCCCAGCCCTCCTACTCATCTGATCTGGGTTACTGTTCATGCAGACAGCAGGATTAGTAACACTATTTTTCAGACTCTTATAGAAAGCATCAATAATTTAGGATTTGACAGGTTACTCAGACATAATTCACTTCAATTCTTAATAACTTTTTTTATAAGATCATAGTAGGTTAGCTATTCAGTAATATATCAGGCACCCAAGTATTTTAATTCTTTTACAGCAAATCACAGTAAAATTATTATATGCAGCAACATTAAGTAGAGAATAGAATATTTTAAAAACATTTTACATGCAACCTATGTTCTACAATCCTGTTATGTCCATGCATTCTATCAGACTGCCAAGAGAGGTTCTAGAGACTCCCTCACTGGAGATATTCAAAAAGCATCTGGACACAATCCTGTGCCATGTGCTCTAGGATGACCCTGCCTGAGCTGGGAGGTTGGACCAGGTGACCCCCTGTGGTCCCTTCCAGCCTGACCCATTCTGTGGTTCCATGTTACTAAATGAAGAAACCAATCAAAAGGTCATATTGGCTCTAGGCCTATTGTATTAAGCTAGTGCTTCATGTCAGTTAGAAGAAATAAATTTGCTTTCTCCCTCCCCCCTTCTAAAAGAAATTAACTCCTTAATGATGATTACCAGTTTCCATAGGAAAACATCAGCATAAGTGTTTATAGTTGTGACAAATTGTCAGACTTACTACAGAGTTGCCTTTGATTGTGAAGAACTGTTGAGGCTGGTTGAACAAAATATGAGCTGGGCCTCTTGCTGATCTTGCATCTGCTCAAGAAAGGCTGACACCTGAAGGGTGTCGAGTGAAGCAGAGACCTCACAACCTGGAAATGAGCCATCAGACTCACTCCTCCTTTGCCATGTATGACAAACCTTCTTGTGCATCTGGTCCTACAAGGAGATAAGAATGGAGCACAGATTCTCTGGTGAAGGTCAAACAGTCTTTAAGGTCATATTGGTGGGTGGAGGATGATGAAATTGTTTATTTTACATTTTTATCAACTATAAATTTTGACCAAAATCACTAAGACTCCCATTAAGCCCTATTAGCATATTAACTTTCACATCCCTAAGAATGCAAATGAGGTGAAATCAGAAACTAAGTCCAGATGCAACAATCACCTCTGATATCTGAGGACCAGCTGGAATGCAAACAGGTTTATCTTCTGCCAAATTTCTGTAACTTTAATGAAACCCTGGCTAACAGAACTATGTCTAATTTGTACAATAGCAGGAATACTTATCTGTTTCCCTCAAAAGTACTACATGCAGGGAAAGTCTTCATTGTTACTTGCACTTAGACACGATAATAAATTCTTTAGATCTAGAATTCTTTCTGATTAAGAGAAGTCATTCTTCATTTCAGTCTGTCTACTTGCACAAAACCTGCAAGTAAATGTGGCAGAGCCGGGATTTAACAAACAAGATTCCAGTTCATATCACAGTCACATGAGACTGCCAGTCAGACATGCAGTGTGGACCAATTCAGACTCAGTTGCTTTCCAGAGTGATCAAGGAAATTGGCTAAAAATATCTAGCAAATCTAAAGAGTATCAGTAAAACAAGTCTTCTATCTTCTGGCAGAATGTAATTTTTTCCTCAACTCCTGAAAAATAGGAAATGAAAATAAAGTAACATTTGTAAATATCATATTCAGTATGAACATAGGAAATATTAAGTCTCCTGGTGAGAGAAATTTGTAGTTTCTTCCTTTACTGCACTATCAAAGAATAATTTTTACTTTTACTTTACAGTATTTCAAAAACTTTTTTTCAGGGACAAAGGTATACAGAACACTCATTTCCAGTGTCAGTTCATGAATGCTATGTCTCATTTTCTGCTAAATATGGTCAAAAGCTTCTCTTTAAAAAAAAAAAAAAAAAAAAAAAAAAACAACGAACAAAAAAACCCAACCAACCAACCAAAAAAAACAAACAAAACCCAAACCAAACCAAAACAAATGTTTTTACCAAAAATAACCAAAACATAGCCAAAGAAACCAAACAAAAACATAGTATTTTTTCTTGGAATCAAGTAACTTCTCTGCAAATTTGTATCACATATTGATGCTCCACTGAGTGCAGAACTAAATAAGGCCTAGGGAGAGCTGGCTTAATATTCATATATGTGTAATACTTCCAGGTTCTTCTTTGATCTACCCTGTGACTTCCAGACCCTGATGAACTACTCTCAATGACTTCTCTGTCACTCTGAATGCCCATCTAGTCTAGGCAATTAGCAGCCAACTCTGGATTCCATACCAATTTGACAGCACCTTTATGATGTTGGGTTTTAGCCAGCTGTGTGGCTGTTATATGTTAGACTTACACTGGAGGTACTGATTTCCTTTTCCTTCCATCTGCTAAAAGACCTACAGGAGCTCATTTAATTGGCACAGCTATTCTTCTGTCAAATTCCATTGAAATTAGCCCAAGAGAACAAAACGTATAGGGAGTAATATTAAGACTTATAATTTTTCTAAGACTCACTTTCTTCAGAAATAAACTTTCTTTCACAGATGAGTTTGCATGTTTGACAATTGCCTAAATAGTATTGTGTCTCAGATTTCCTCTTAGTATGCCACCGTTCCTCATAAAACTGGCACAGAAGTTTGAATTGAGAGGGCTCAGAGTTCATTTCAGTTTCATATTCAAAGATTAATTAAATCCAGTCACTAAATTTCATGAAAAGGAACATGAAGACAGTTTTCTGCATATTTAAAGCCTCCAGTGAGGGCAGACAAAAGTATAGATTTTTCCCTGTTTTACTGGACTAATTCCTAAAGGATAATTACTAATATTACATCTAACACCATGTGCAGTGACAATCTACCTTTCAAAAGAGCTACTTGAACACTTCTTTGCCTAAAGAAAAAGCAGTAAGTTTTAAAATTAGTAGCATAGTCTACCGAGACTCAAGTGACAGATTCAAGCCTTGAAAATGTCATGCACAGTTAGACTGTGACAGTGCAAGATACTTTCACTGGCAGAAACTGAAACAGGGCAGCCTCCTGTCAGAGAGGAAAGAGAAAATTTGTCCTAAAAGTCACAAGGGAATCAGAGTAACAAAGCAGCAATGGGAGCACTGCATGGGTAATAAAAAATCTGGTTCAGGGAAAGAAGTAATGTGAAGGAAGGGACATAATACTGCAACAGGAATGGCAAGGTAATTACACAGCACAATAAGCGTGCAAGCATCTTAAAATATACATTTTTTTTTTAATTTTGAAATAAACCCACAGAATAAATTGTCATTCTAATTTGTTTTAAAACACTGCTGAGCAGAAGAACCCCCTCCACTTTTTTTTCCCATAGCATAGGTCATAGCATTATTCCTTCATGGTATTTGGATGGTCAGAACCAGTCTTTGCAACTCAGTGAGCCTTTAAACAGTATTCAAGCGGCTCAGGGCTGAAACTCAACAGGCACAGCAGAGCAGCTGCTCCTCCTGTCGGTCAATGCTTTGTGACCACCATTTTGGGTTACGGTGTTTGCTAAGCAGGGAGAGCACCAACCCCATTGGGTAACCAAATAGTGAAAGATGCCAAATAATTTTACATTGCCAACAAAAAAGCAAGCCCTTTAGAAATATTTCAAAATATCACGCTCTAAATATTTGCCTACATTATATCTTTTATATAGCAGGGTGGGTGTTCAAAACCAAAAGGGATCTCTGATTTGGAAATCAGATGTAATGAAATATGCTTCATCACTCATGTATGTGATGAAATATTATTCACCAAGATTCTCAATGAAATATAAATAGTCAAGGTGCATTTCTCTGAAAAACTATGTTTTGATATAGGTTCTTACAACTTTTCTATAATAATGGATCCACATCGACGCTGGCAAATCCTGCTAAGCATCCTTGCAATTTTTGTAGGCCTTAGAGAAGTTCTACACAGCCCAGAATCAGAAGACTTTACAACCACTGAATAATAAAAACATAGCTACACAGTGAATGTAAATAACAATCTTCCTGCAAAAAGACACACAGATGAATGTCTTTGATTCCACACCCACTGGAGCAGTTAAATATTTTCAGATTATAATGCAATTCAAAAATATATTCTGACTCTGGTACATGGGTAAACAGACATGAACCTGTTCAATTTTTTTCACTTCTATTTTTTAAGTTGCCCATTTTTTCTGTGTGAGTTGCTTCAGATTTTGGTATTGTTATTATGGGTTTTGCATTAGTCCTTTCAGAAGAAGTCTTAAACAGAAAGAAATTTTTGAATGTTTATTTTGATAATTGCAATGTAGTTATTTAAATGATATGATTATTTATTCTCTGAAACTTACATGAAAATTTTATTGGAGAAATCGTAAAAATTACCTTCTTACATCTACCAAGTACCCTGCAATAGCAAAATAATTGCTTATTTGGTATTTTGTAAATTAGTTTACTAAGATTTTCCCACCTACCCTTTTCTTTAGTTAAAATATCTATAATAAAATGACTACATTTACAGATTCATTGAAAACAGTTGGACTTTATGTATATGCAAACTGAAATCTGCACCCACTGATAGCATTCATATTCATAAAACTCCTTACTACTAAGAAGGGCTGTGAGTCCTTGCAAACTATGCCTAAACCAATACATCATCAATGACATTCAACCACCTCCAAACAGCCTGAGCATTAGTTGATGCATAGAAAAATATGCACAGTTGGAGACATAAGAGAGTTATGGCCAAGGATTGTGGGACAACACAGTGAGTGGTCCCATTAAACACTGTGGGCCCTTTGGCATTTGGAAAGAGTTTGTTTGTCAAGGTCTGACAATATACCCCACTGTATTAGTTCCTAAGATCAATGGTAGTGTCTATTCACAATTTCAGCAGAGCTGATTGAGACATTCTGTGAAAGCAGTATAGCTCACAAGATGTTGAGACAAGTGAAGCATAGATTAATAGAGTAAGGGTGAAAAACATGCTGATATTTTTGTCAATTTAAATGGATCAATCTGTCAGGCTACGGAGACAAAGAGAAAGCTTCAGTCATTGCTGATGTTATAGAACAAATAGTAGATGATAACTTCTGTGCACGAAAAGTTGTAGAGCCAGTACTAACAAAAAATATGGAGAGATTGTGAAAAATAATTTTCTGCAGCTATATTTGAAGGGAGGCTAAAAGCAGATAAATTGGATTGTGGTAAGCATTCAAAACTTTCAAAACCAAGATACCAATTTAAATTCCTAAGTAACAGCATTTACACTAATTTTTTTTTTTTCTCAAAAGCATTACAACTTGTAAGAAATATGTGTCTGTGCAGACCACCAACAAACACACTCATGTTAGTTAAAGGATAAGGTTCATGACAATTATGGCAGATCCACTTAAGTATCTGCCATAATTGTCATAAAAAGGTGACCTGCATTTACCTTGAAATGCTCTCCAACTACATTTACAGAACATTGTAGAAGCTGCCCCCAACTTGGTCAGTTCCAGCATTCAGAATGTACTTAATTGGTGAATCTTATTCTACACTGTCCACCTCGGTTCCCTGAACAGCCATTTTCAAGACATTTATCAGTAGGAGTTACTCTTGTCTCTTTGAGGAACAAAGTTTCACTAAATCTAGTGAATCAAACAGGAGGATCTGTCACTCCTGGGAGTAGTAAGCTACACTTCTGCTCCATCTCCATTCCTCATACCTCATGGTATACTTCCACCACTTACTTTGTGCTTATCCCTGTGCCCTTATCAAAGCCATCTGTAAGGAAGTTTAGTTCATTAAGATGACAGAAAGTTAAGTGACCCACAAAAAAGAAAAGAAAGGGGGTACTGCTAATTAAGTGAGTTATCCACTCTAAACATCCAACAAAAAGTAAAGACTCATCAGCATAGGATGCAGAGGGGAAGAAAGAATAGTGAGATGATTCGGCAAAGTAATGAGCTCAAAGACAATTTAGCACAAACTGGACAGGCAACTGGGATCCAGAAAGCTCCAGAATAGTACACTGAAGAGGTAGGATTGCATGGTTAGGAGCAGGGAAAAAAAAGAAAAGAGGTAGGCAAAGACTATGGAAACAAGCTGGCAGAAAGGCCAGCATACTTCAGAAACTGGAAAATCACAGAATGACTCACAAATAAACCCAAGACCATTCTGTCCACCTCCACCCTAGCCAGGCACAAGTCAGCTTCACTCCAAAAGCTGTTTCATCATTTTCTGCTCTTCACAGGAATGTTCAGCTCCAGCACAACGTAGCTGCAACTGACACAGTGATACAGATTTCCTTCAAGAGCTGGCTTCCATTATGTATTTTGAAATACAATCAGAAAACTCCTACCAGTTTTAGAAACCAATTCTAGGTACACTTTTGAATACCTCTGGCTAAGAATTTTAACATTCAGAAGATATTAAGCAGGAAGAATGCCTGTGTAATTCAATGGAAAAAATTGAAGAAAATATGGATTGAAAAATCTTTTCTTCATCAGACTTAGATAACCTGCATTAGACACACACAGTGAAGACAATTAATTTATTGTCACACAGTTTTTATTGGAGACTGAGGACTTAAAAAAAATACAAATAGAAAACAAAAGAACTTCTTAAATTAGTTTCCTCCTCTCCTTTTTTCTCAGTTTAATCATCTTTTGTGTCTTGTGCTGAAGCCAGTTTATGCATGTTGTTAGTACAGTTACAGGACTAGGCCCTTTAGACATCTTGATAGCTACTGTTAGAAAATAGCAAAAACTTAAGTACTTCAAGTCCTTCTACTGCTCATGTATAGAACTTTTTCCATCAAGACCATGATATTTTAATATCTGTTTTCTGCCCAAAACAATTTCAGTTTTATAGAGAAAACATGTGCACTGAAGTATTTTGTATTTTCTGCTTAAAATGTACTAAAGATACATCTTTCTTTTCTTCCTAATTTGATCCTTCAATCAATTTCAACATTTATGAAAATCATCCCTTTGTATTATTCTATTCTTGCAGCACATTGATCCTAACTGAGAAACATTTGCTTTTAGGAGGCAGTGATCCACACAAAGTTAACCTGAGCAGGGTCAGGCCTGAGCTGTGCTGCCTGTCTAGCATGGCTTTGGACTCTGTCATGGTGCACAATCCTGATCTGCAGGACAAACTTGGCCAGCTCATTTTACACATGGAGCCTGAAGGCATATGCCACTTGGAACCTGCAATTATACTGCCTGCCTGGCCTTGCCTTTATCTAACTATGCAGCAGGAAGTCTTATGAGACAACCCCTTAGAAACAGAATTATGAGGATATCACTCAGGATAGCTCTGATGACCAAAAGGATAAGTTTCTCTCCATGGACAGCACCAGCTCTTCAAAGCACTGTGGGAAAAATCCATCTAGACTCCAAATGATGCTGCATCACTGTGGGGTGCCCAGCACCTGAAGAGTTGAAACACTTTCTATCTGTATTTCTCCTCTCATTCTATTTTATTAGAGCAGTTATCTTATTAAGTCATTTGTCATTGGGCTTTCCTTATTGAGCTCCAGAAAGAGCCCTGCACCAGCCCTCTTGCTCACTCCCTCTCAGCACCATCACTGCCACCATCCCCTGCTCTGGTGCTGAGAGTGACACTCACCTTGTGGCTCTTCTCTGGAGTTTTAAATCTACAATGCTTTACCAGCAGTTTAAAAGTGACACACAGAAGTGAGGAAGAAAGACTCGTATTTTAGACACTTGGCAGAATGGAGGTGGCTTCTCCCAGAAAGTGCCTGTTATAAAGAGAGGCATAAAACCCCTAATAATATCCTCATAGCTGACTTTTTATTTCTGTCACCCAAGGAAGGTTGTGGAAACATTGTAGACTGTAAACTGTGTTGTCTCTACTTGCTAGTAATAGGCAACTATATATAGTCAAAAACTGTGATTATAGTGACAGCTTGGTGTCTGGAAATTGTCTTACTGTGGAATGTTTCAGCATGTTTTTTGAGACAGTACAAACACACTGCAAAATTAGAATCTTCACTATTTTTTCAGGTCAGAAGAGGTAATTAAGTGCCCAGCATAATTCACAGAAACAAAAGATGTTAGCATTTTTCCAGGTTATAAACTTTCTAAGTTAGCTTTCATTTAGTGACTAGCATAACTTATTCTCCAACTCAGTTGCTAGACGTCTTTAAGAATAAAATGTCACAAGATTTAAAAGATTTAGCTTAGTGACATCTCATGTTATTTAAAAAACCTCTGCAACAACTTTTTTTTGGTGTGTATATATATATTTAACAGGAAGGAAGTTACAGATGCATGTGATGGAAGCTTTTAGAAGACTGATAAATCATACCAGTTTTATGCTTACAATAGAAAATTACTATATTAATTTATTATCAACACACTTTGTGCTAATTTTTATTTGTTTGTTTTTTATACATTGTCAACATTTTCTGTACAAAACTGTTTGCCTTTGACACCTAGAATATAAATTAGCTGTGAGGATACAAAGACCACAGAGCTGACGCTGTGTAGTTAGCAACGACAGATGCTGTCTTGGGTGGCCTCAACTGCAGAAGTTGAGGTGATCAAACTTGAGAGCTTTTCAGCAAAAGAAGTTTGAACTGAAGCAGTCTTGTCTCCTTTTTTTTTTTCATTCTCATGCACAATGTTTTTATGATGTTTTCCTACCCATCTCCCAGACAGGCTTCCAATGCTGCTTGTCTTGTTTGTAGTTTTGTCAACCATTCTTATTTTTATATTCAGCAAAATATTCTTCCCATTTCACTTGTGTTTATCTTGTTCTCTATTTTCTGATTTTTTCACTTATTTACTGCACTTTACTAGTGTTCAAATACAGCAACAGAAGTTTTTCTTTTCCCCTTTCAAGGTCATGTTGCTCATATTTATGTAGAATATCCATACATCAGCATGTTTATGTCATTGTACCAGACAATACAATCCCTGAGCTTTTTTTCCATTTTATTTATTTGGAACAAATTGAGAATTGGAATTCCAATATGTGAGGAGGTAAAAATTCCTATGAAACTATCCTCCCTTACATGCACAGTAGGGGACGGGCAAAACTAGCCTATATTTTTCCTGTTTTAGAGCCCACTTGAGTTCATCAATAGCTAAACAATTGTATTCTTGCAGTAATCAAGTAACAGCTCTTCCATGACTAGACTGTTATACTCCTAATATCAAATATAACATTTTGTGCAAGAGACTGGGAGGTGTTGATGTTTGGGTTTTTTGGGGTTTTTTGGTTTTTTTTTCCATTCTGTAAAATTTCTGAGTTTCTCTGAAAAGGGTGAGCATTCAAAACTTAACTGTGAGCTATGAGGACAAAGATTTGTACCACTGGCATGATATAACCAATTTGGTAAGTTTGTTCTTGTGATTAAAAGAAGGATATATGTATCCTA
The DNA here is from genome assembly GCA_020086605.1 of Lanius collurio. Taxonomy (NCBI): domain Eukaryota; kingdom Metazoa; phylum Chordata; class Aves; order Passeriformes; family Laniidae; genus Lanius; species Lanius collurio. The sequence continues at coordinate 13,075,459 of JACBWW010000011.1, read as the reverse complement.
ATAAGTCATAATTTCTTTAAACTGAAAAACACCTCTTAGCTTTCTAGGAAGGATGATGCCTAAGTTCTAAGCAGAAATAAACACTGGGGTGAGAAGTGGGGTTGTAGAAAGGGAAGACTGAGAACAACAACTTGGCTTCTTTTCAAAGAGGGTCTAAATGGCAAACTTATTTGAGTTGATTTTCCCTATGCATTAGCTCACTGTGTATTAGTGATGAAGAAAATCAGAACAGTACTTTTGCTCCCTCCCCTGTTCAGTTAGTAGAGAGAAATTAAATTCTTATCAAATGAATGAAAAGCGAATACATGGGCTTACTAAATGCTATGTTAGTCTAAAAATATTCACATGATTTGTCAGACTCAAGAGTGAACTTATCTGTTAAACTCATTTGTACGGCGTCCAAACAATCGTTTTTCCAGAACACAAAAAAAGACCAAAATAAAAGCCAAGGAAATTTGTTGAAAGACAAAAATATTGGTTAAGGCTCTGCAAGTTCACTATAGATGTGTCCCTGACAATAAAAACATTTCTTTTAAACTCTTATTTTAAAATATATTCCTAGAAGAAGACCATCTCAGAAAGTGGAACAAAATGAAAATGAACACTGGAGACACACTCATTCTGATATGTTTGAAACAGGAGGAGGATGAAAGAAAGCAAAAAAAAAGAAGCAAAATCTGAAAGTGCTTCTCGGCAGCCAAGTCATTAGATTTCAGGCAGATTCCACAGAGGATGTGCTGCCTCCAGGAATGCCTGAGAAGGACAAGCACATTCTTTTCCAAGGACCTGTCATTTCATAACCTGAACAATTAAGAAACTGACTACCAAGTCTGTGAATGAACATCAAGCCCCACACAGGGAGTGGAAAGTTCAAAATGCTCAATAACAATATTCAGACACCTCCATCTGGGAAGAAAATATATTCCTGAGGAACAATGGAACTAATGACACAGCAAATCCAGAGATGCCGAGTAGGATTTCACAAGCAAGGTTTTAATCAAGATCTTTCCTTATTTCAAAATTAGTTTTAGAATTCTCAGATTAATAGTAGCACACCAAAATAAAAGAAAAAAATAATTTAAAATAAGTTCTATTTTTTTAATCATAGCTACTGGAAAAGCACTGATTAAACAGTACAAAGAGTGATTTTTGCGATATTTCTAATTTTGCATTCTTTTATTACTCAGTATTCACATAAACCCACCAATTATTATTAAAGCCCATGCTAGCCCAATTTTGAAGAAAAAAGTCTGTATTTTAAAAATATTTTCCATTTCACTGTTAATCTTTAATTTTATATTAGTAAGAATATGAAAACAGGAAACATTACTTCTGTCAATTCAATTGTCAACATAGAATTAAACATGTACATTTCCAGAGACCAGACTGAGATCTTGTCTGAAGCAGCTTTTTAGTCCAGATATCAACTCCTACACTAAAGAATAAGAATTTTTTTTTGAAAATTATTGCCTGCTTTTCCTCCCTTCATGATTTTTTTTTTTGTGTTGTTAGATATCAACTGAGTTTAAGGGAATTATGGTATTTTTTCTTTTTTCATGCTTTTGTGTTGTGCTAATGACAATAAAATCTTATTCTTTTGTCCCATGTAAAATCATCAGTGTGTGGAAGGTCTGTATCATGGAATTGCCCTCACTTTTGATCCTGAGTACGCTGCTGCAAAGAGCAGTGTCAGTTATATGATGTCAGTGAGGCTGCAGCTTGGTATAAATATGACTTTTCATTATTTGTCATAGAATCATGTAAACCAGGGAGATGAACAGGAGAAGGAAAATGGTTTTTGACTCAGATAAAACTGAATACATTACTTAAGTAGTGCAATGAAGCATATATTTTATTTCATTGATCTAGACATTAGAAGCATGATTATTAAGGTGTCTGGCAGGAACTTAAGTTAACAATTGAAATAATTGCTATCTCTACAATGTCAGTGGATAAAAAAACTCTGTCTAAAATATTTCCATATATTTGCAAAAGCTGAATTCAGACAATTTCTTAGCCAAAGATAGTGGTGTGGTTTATCTTCAGATGGCAAATAAACATCACTCAGACATTTGCATCCTTTCCTCTGATGGTGTGGGGCAAAAAATCAAAAAGGTAAAACATAGAAAACTTGTGGGTTAAGATAAAGATGGTTTAATGGGAAAGTAAAAGCCACACACAGAAGCAAAGCAAAACAAGGAATTTTTTGCTCACAAAACAGGGCTCACACATGGGTAGAGGTGTTCAGCCATTCCCAGGAATGCAGGGCTCCATCATGCAGGACAGTTAGTTGGGAACACAAAAACGGTCCCTTTGAAGGTGCCCAACTTCTGCCTTCTCTCCACAGCTTTTATTGGTGAATCACCATCATATGGTCTGGAATACCCTTTTGGTCAGTCTGTATCAGCTGTCCCAGCTGTGTCCCCTCCCAACTCTTTGTGTGCTGATAATGTTAGAAGCAGAAAAGGCCTGGATGTTGTAAATAGTGTTCGTTAATAATGAAAACATGACTGTGGTATCTATGTTATCATGAATCCAAGACTCAATCCCATAGTGTAAAGAAAATTAAGTCTACTCCAGCCCAAACCAGAACAGATCAAGAAGAGAAAGCTTACCTAAAGAAGTATGGAAAAACAGTGTTGGGAAGAAAGGGGTAAAACTGGAAGAATTGTGAGGAGAAGGGAATAGTTTCACTCAACAGACCTTGCAGCCAAGAATGCTAAAAATTGCCAGTGTGGAAAAACTCCATTTTTATACCTAATGTTGTTCATCCTCGGCCTGCTTTGAGATGAATTCTTGTGGAGAGATAACACACTCACAGACATGCACAAAGCCTGTTGCTAGAGTGAGGCAGTCAGCGATGTCCCCCAGCCCCAGCACCACCCCTGCCACTTCCACTAGGATGAGCTCCGTCTAAAGGAGCCTGTGTCCCTGCGTGCCTCTGCCGCCTGGTGTTGTCAGCAAGGTAATGAAATAATTCTACTCTGCATTTCGGCTGTGGTTTGATGGTTGCCCTGGGTTACCTGCATACGTTGAAACTCACAACCAGATAAATTCCTCTAATTTTAATCAGCACTTTAGTACTAAAATTAAGATGCCGTAAAAGACAGTCTCACAAATAAGCAAGTACTTACGCTTCCTATTTTACCACTTGGTAGAAAGATCACAGAGGACTAACAGTACTGAGGGTGAAACGTGCATAATAAGGAAACATCTAAGCTACTTTTCATCTGTCATTGATTTAAATTTAAACTCTACAGAAAGGACATTTATCTTCTGAAGGAAACCCTATCAATAGCATTACCAAATTCTAAGTGGAAAGAATTTTGCAGTCTTCTAGTTAAGCACATGTGTGCATATTGGTCACTGTTTGTCCTGGTAACAACTATCCCATTAGTTAAACCCAAACCTGACTGAAAGTTGTGATCCCAAAACCTTGCTTACAGGAAAACATGTTATCCTTTCCTTTACTTTTAAGGATTTAATTCTTTATTCTATTAGTACCAGTCCATCAGTCCTATCTGGATTTTGCTTCAGTCAATTAGCTTTCATCATTAGCCCAAACTGTGATTTAATCAGATGAAACCAACTGTTCAGATTGAACACAAGCAGGGTTTTTAGGACCATAAGCAAGAATTCTGAGCAATGACAATGCATAGAGCCTGTGAGAACTGCTCAGAAAAGCATCTAGCCCTACAGCTCAGCACTCTGCTATTATTGCCTCTATTACACTTACTTTGACCAAAGAGAAGTATTCTGGAACTCTGGCTCCAAATTTAAACCTTTTATCTAGTCAAGAATTATTAGTATATTCATAATAATTCAAGGACTGAGCTACAATTAAGGCCACATCAGAAGTGGGCTTAGAACTAAGACCATGATCATGAGAGGAATACGGTGTCAGGACCTGCTTCATAGAAGGTGCATTGTTTGTTATAAATTCTCATTGAGCTGAACAAACACATCAGTCCACATGTCAGGGAACTCCTATGCTTTATTGTATAGTTTCTTGCCTCCAGCAAACAGACCACTCTTTGGTCTCAAAAAGGTTGGCTTAAAAAGTCCTTATCTTTTACAACACCCTTTGACAAGCTTCCAATCCTTACAGCAAACTTCAGCACAGAGTACAGGGTAGAATATGATAGCTGCACTTTGCCAAGACAAAGCAAGGGGGGACAGAAATAAATACCGAAAATAGAGAATGAGAAGAAGATCATCAGTCCTTTGATGCACACAACCAGCATTGCTCCTGCTGCATGGATGGTCCACATTTGTGGTCAACAGGTGTGGGAGGAGGAAGAGAGAGAGGAGGATCTACCCACCTCCTTTTCTAGTTTATCTGGTGCACACCTCTCATGTGAAGTAGGTTTTTCTCACTATTCATGTTACATTGTTTGTGCATGCACAGACCGCTCTTTAGAGCCCTCCAGAAAGTGAAACAGAGGGGGAGGGTGTTGATGCAAGGTCACTGAGAACAAGCCTCAAGGCAGAAAAAGAAGTTGGCTCAGAACAGGGCTGCCCCATCTCCTCCTTCCATTAACAACTTTCCTGTCATGACAGTCAGAACATTTGAGAGAAAAACTGTTTACATCCTTATGCCTGATCCTCCACATATGGACTGAGGCATAACTTTATCAGTGATGTATCACTTTTTTGGGGATAAGGTCCTGTGGCAATATTTTCATGATTTGGACAATTCTGTTGACAGTGCAATGTCAAATGTGGCCCCATAAAATGAACAAACTGATACAACTCTTAGGCACCTAAGATCATATTGCAATTGCAAGTTCATTGTATAAGAGAAAATGGAAATGACAAAGAAAGAAGAGAAGCTAGAAACTAAGGATGATCTTGTAAACAGTGAAAAGCACAAATTCACAGGAAGCACAAAAACTTAGTATCTCTATGCTGTAATTAAGGATAAATAAAATATGGTTGAACTATAGAAATTGCAAGAAACTTACAAAAATGCATGGCTTTAATATACCTTTACTTTTCTTTTCTAACAGCTTTTCCCCTTTCAGTTAGATTTTTTTTCTTTTGAGCAGTTTCTTGTAATCCCAGTGTGGGGCAGCAAAACTCAGAAAACTGAATTCAGTCTCTCAGAGAAAACTCGAACAGAAAGGTATGTTTAGAGTACATATAGCCTACATCACAAGTTTCAGCTTCCTGTATACCAGGGACATGTTACAGCAGAAGCAATTGAGAATTTTACACAAAAATTAGGAAAGTGAAATATTCACTGTAAACATATTGTTACATTTAAGTGTCTCCTGCTACATATAAGTTGCTAAAAGATATTTTTTAATGATTAATTAGTTCAACTTTTAGTGCATTAGATGTTATTAATACTTTCCCCCCCATCAAAGTTCTTATATGTATTTAAAATTGTCTCCTACAATTGTTCGTTATTAGTAGAATAAGCATTTTTTTTTAATTTTTACAATGGATAAAAAAATCCTCTTAACTCCTGTGATAGTTTTTCAGTACAACATTTCTATTCCTTAAGTGATTACAGTAATTTATACATCGAGTTATTTGAATGCATTCACTGGAGGGGGAAAATAGAAGGAAATGAATGGAATTGTTTATATAGTTTTATCTTGCCCACAGAATAAATCACACAGTGTTTCAGGACAGAAAAAGAAGGAAATCAGGATAAGGTATATCATTGCACAAGCAGCCTAGAAAACAAGTGCATTCGATGAAAAAATCTGTCTTATTTACATATCTGCTTCATGTTTTTCAACTTGTCTAGATCTTCTATTAAAGGAAGAGATGTGTGTGTCCTACAACAGAATTTGAGAAAACAGAAGAAATCTACTATTAAAAAAACCTAGAGTCCAGCTTCTTTTACAGAAGAGGCAATATGAAAGACATAAAAGGAAAAACTATTCCTATCAGAGGGCAGGTTTGTTGAAAGGAAATGGAATCTGGATAAAGAAATTATTGAGAATATGATCATATGGAAAATTTTTATTTCCTATCTTATGTTTGGCAAGTGCGTTGAGCAAGGAAATGTTGAACATATAAGAACAATGAAAGTGGAAAGGTCATATTGGGTACCAAATGTATATGTTTAAATAAAAAGTTTGTCTCAGATTACTGTAAATTAGTAAGTTTTTTCCTCTGTCAAGTAATATGTATTTAAACGCTCAGAAAAACAATTTTCTTATGAGCAGTGAGTGATTTGATGTAGTTTGGGGCATTTCAGGTCCAGACATTTTCTCAAATACTGATACATCTTCCCATAATGTGTTGGTAATAGCAAAAATGCAAAATTTTTGAGCAAAATACTTTTGGTTTGGTCTGATTGTCTTTTCTGTGAATTATTTTAATGGACATCAAAAAGCTATCAGCTTCAGCTGAGGTGCACAAAGTAGGTTTAGATACCTCCCACTGACATTGAAATGTAGTCAATCAATGCATCTGCTTACAGAGACATCTTGCTATTCACTGTTAAATGATACTAATTTAAACAAAGAACATATGGAGTCTTAAGAAATCTGTCTGAAGAAACCCAGCATTGTTTTGGTATAGACGTTTTCAACAGACAGGTTGTAACAATGAGTTTTGGGCATTCACTAACAACTATCACCCTTGCCTGAGAAAACTACAAATTTCTGCTTATGTCTTGGAAAGGATGATTTCTGCTTATGTCGTGTTTTTTCTGACCAGGTATAAGTCAATATTGGTCAAGTAAGCTTCCTCCTATTAACCCAGGCAGAGTATTCATTAACTGTATCTATCTCTAATGTTGTTCTTTGGAGGTATATATTTACAAAATAAACTAACAAATGTACTTTATTATTTCAGTGGGGTAGTGTTGAAAACCTGAGTATGAATCATAGCCATGTTTCTGTTTAAAAAAACATTATTATAATAAAATATTTTTAGCATTGGTATAACATGCAATTCTCCACTAAGTGGCCAGGAGGATGCAACAGTGATGTTGAGCAAGTGATTATTGGAATACGTATGTTTGAGAGTATAATATCATTGTTAGAATTTCACTTTCATGTTAAACAAATATTAATTAGCTTTTCCTTAAACATTTCCCTCAGGACCATCCCTGAGATGACTCTAATTTTTTTCTTTTTTTTTTTTTTTTTTTTTAATGCAAAGAAAATGGGATGCAATAACAGTTTGAAATAACTGGTGTGAGCCAGATGGATAATCACACCTTAGAGAAAAGTTTGTTTTGAGGGTTGTCTTTTTATTGCTATTCAGGGTCAAGAGCTACAATTTTCAAATGAACCAGTCTGATCAAATGGTTGAAAAATGAAGTCAGCGGCTTCATAGCTAGAGATACCTCTATGAATTGTGTAAATACCATTTCACTCTTGATAAACTTGTTCTTATAAAAATGTTATGAATGCCTTAACATTGTCTATTAAGTCAGTTAGTGTAAATAAAAAAAGAAAAATAGGAAATATATTTCCTAAAGAGCAGGTACTAAGGAACATGTATGTCTATATTTAAATCCAGGAACTTTATTCTCTGTGATGTGAGGTTAAGGCTCCTTTCATCCACGAAGAAAAGGATCAAAGTAAGAGCATTTCAATAGTACGTGGGACTACTTATTAAGTGAGAAGAATGGAGAGGATCCAAACTACACATTTGATACATTCCTTTTGAAAGGCATTATGCATGAATGGATGAAATTTTAGTTTATTGTCTTATGACAATTATAATTTCAGTTCCACTTGAAACAACCTTCTGTAGTGTCTCAATACTTTTTAAATTAAAAGAGAGAATTATATTCACCTGCCTTGTTTTGAAGTGGTGCTCAGAAACAAGGTATGAAATGGATGAAACAAGCAGTGGAGGCAGCCTTTGAAGAGCTGGTCTCCTACTTTCATTTCTCCTGCTTGCCTCTGGGAAACAGCATATGTGAATAACTTATCCCTTTGTCTAGTTCAATGGATCAGCATTGCACAGTGAGGGCACACAGCAGATCTTGCTTGTGTTCACCTGAAATATCCATTGTATTTCAGAGGTTACACTGCCTAGCTGTAAGCTTTTTATGATCAGCAAAAAGTCTGGTGATCTTCCAAAAGAAGTTTAAAAATAAGCATGTTTTTATATGCATCAAACCAAATCCTGGGACAAAACATAAGAACCTGCTTCAAATGTCACTTCTCTCTGCCTTCAGTGAAACCATTTCTGGTTTGGTCCCATATGATATTACAGCACCGTGAACTTTAATGCATCACTGTGGAAGGTACTCATTCTCTGTGCTAAAATGAATCTCCCTGCAGGCATGCTTAAGGCTCTTTTGCTTTAAGCTTCTCTAGTATTCACCTTAAAACCTGCACTGCTATTACCCAAATCAAAATTGCTTCTAACTCATCACCAGTAAGAGTATCAAAGATAAAGTGACTTAAATACTATCTTGTGTGTGCTGGGATACAGTCTTTTCTTTTTAAGAGATTTTTCCCTTTCCAAAACGAGATTTTACAGAATAAAAGATTTTTCAAAAGGTTAAAACATGGCAAAACATCTGTGTCGCACCTCTGTCTTTAGTTTCTTCACTACTGTGGAAACACTGCAGAACAGAAATTGCAGTGTGTTTTTTTTGTTTGGCTTGGGGGTTTTTTGGGGCTTGGGGTTTTTACACAAATTACTTCTCAGAGATATAGTTATTTTTTTAATGACACAATCCTGATGATTGATTTTGAGAAACTAGAAGCCACTTCCAAGGCTTCAAACCATTATGTCATAAACCATCTCAATTTTGAGACAAGCATACTGAAAAGTAAATCCTTCAGGAAAATAAAACACATGCTTTACAGATTGTCTTCTTGGACTGTGCCAAGTTTTCATATCTGAATAAATAGATTTTGGTGTGCAGTTATCTTGTGAGCATTATAAGTAGTTGTTAAATGACATTTGTCATTCAAATACTAATGAAAACTATACCCATTAGAGAGTGGAGATTTAAAACTAATTTAGCATTTGAGCAGCTAAATTGACACCAATCTTTGAGAGACAGAGCAGCAAATTACTTTTACAAGTAGAATAGGCAAAAGGAGATATATATTTTATGCACAGATTTTTCTGCATTTCGGTAATTAACACCATGTCCACTAATGAAATTTAAAATTGAAAATACAGCTCGGTTAAGTATTAGTGTGAAATGAGCATTCATAAGAGTACATAGCCCATTTAGTGTGGAACAATGATACTGAGCATACAAAATAATGGAAATTGACATTTTGTAAAGCAAGAAAAATATTACATTTAGCTCTGGAGTCCCTAAAACAGGAAAGACATCGACCTGTTGGAGCAAGTCCAGAGGAGGATCACCAAGATTGTTAGAGGGATGGGTCACCTTACCTATGAGGAAAGGCTGAGAAAATTGGGGTTTCTCAGCCTGGAAAAGAGAAGACCCTGGGGTGACCCAGTTGTGGCCTTCCAGTACCTGTAGGGAGGCTACAAGAAAGATGCAAAGGAATTACTTATAAGAGCATGTAGTGACAGGGGGAATGGCTTCAAACTGAATGAGGGCAGGTTTAGACTAGATGTTAGAAAGAAGTTCTTTACTGTGAGGCACTGGTACAGTTTGCCCAGAGCAGCTGTGGATGCCCCATCCCTGGGAGTGTTCCAAACCAAGTTGGATGGGGGCCTGAGCAACCTGGTCCAGTGAAAAGCTACTGCCAGCCCCCTGCTGCCATGGCATGGGAATTGGAATTAAGTGATCTTTAAGGACTCTTCCAACCCGAGCCATTCTGTGATTCCATGATAATACATGACACAAATAACTAGAGAAATTATTTCTTTTCTGTTTTAGAGTAAAAAGAATTTACAGAAAATTTTACATATTTTGCAAGTCATTTAGTCATTTAACAAATGATACAGCAGCTCAATGCGGTAAAGAGGCTGTTTAAGAACCAGTTGACATCACAAGTAAATTTTAAACCATTCTTTCAGTGAGACCGTGTACTTTACTCTCAATGGTTTGTTTACTGGATGTTCCTCCTTGTATAGCCAGAAAGTCAAAAAACTACAATGAAGGAGAAAAAAAATCTATTTTTCCAGTTTGGCTTTGAGAGCATCTGTGATAATTGAGGATGGACATACCCATTAATAAAATCTTCTGACAGTAGAACACCTATAAAATTGAACTTAGTAGAATGATTCCTTGATTAATGTGATGTATATACTACAGATTAATCAAGGAAAGGTTTCCAGTATATTAATTCAACTGCCATCTCACATGTATGCTACTTATCCTACATTCTAATAGCAACCAACTCCCTAGAAGTTATCAGGAGTTTGACATTTTCTGTAATTACGTATGAGGTTGATGAAAATTTGATTTTGATGAAGTCACTTCCTAGCACAGAAAAGTACTGCTTGTCTGTAAAGTAGTCTACAACTCCCCTTTTCTTACTGAACAGAGAATAAGCTATCTGCATTAATATCTGTGCTTTGTTTGGGTCATTTGATGACTTTCTCTACAGTCTGTAGCTTCTTCATCACAAGGATCTCTACTGCTTTCATGGGAATGCTTACATATAATGGAAGGGTTCCCAGAAAATGAGACAGGCAGTGACAGCATTAATGTTATTTATGTGCCATTTTACAAATTGAAGCAAGCAAGATCTGCCTACATTTCATATTAGATGAAGATCTACTTTTCCCCATCATGCTAGCTCTTTAACAGTGGAAAATATAATTTAATAATGCATAGAAGCATAAGATTTAAGACCCTAGTTACTTTATTAGACTGAGGATAGGTGCCAGAACACCAGTTTCAATTAAAGTCTCCTGTGCCAGTTGACTGCATCACGTTTTTGATTTTAAAAAGAAAATATTTTGGTAACATAATACACAATATATAATCTCAAATTAGAATTATCATCACAATTTGTTTCTTGAACAGGAAGAAATAGCTTATTCTTTTTGAATAAGTGACTGGCCTAAGACTCTTTCCTGTGTAACAGTAGCAAATTTTCCTCTAACCATTTTAATGTTAGATGCAGCTGACTAGGGTTTTTTTCCAGCTGTGTAGAAGACAGGACAACTAGAAACAAATTTAGATTGCACAAAAGCAAAATAATTTTTTAGAAGGGACTTAATTTCTGGTTCAACATATAACATCAGTCGAACATGTCTGGCAATTACCCAAGTAACTTGTTCTGACATATCTTAAAGCAAAGCAAACAAAAATTTCCTTGTGACCATTTTATATTAGGAGCAATCAGAAAAAGGCCAGCACTAAAATTAACCATTGCAAAAATTCTCAAAATTAAGAATTTCTGCTGACCCAACACATTTTGTTGCTTTACATTTCACAAATATGTCCTATTTCAGTTTCATTTCATGTGTCGCCTCACATGATTGAACAATAAAATCTGATGAAGACTCAGAGGGGGAGGGATAGAGCCCCATGTCCATGAAGCTCAGGGAATAAAGGAGGATGTGACTGAACTCGATTTTTGCAAATAAGATGACTTCATCTCAGCACAAAGGGGACCAGAGGGAGGCCTTTGCTTTAGGTAAACACCTACCAACAACTGAATGCAGCAATTGGTGGTTCCTTGAGTTAATTTAAAGAGTGTGACTATTTCCCTGAGTTAGTTGAGCTATCATGGAGGGGTGCAGTGCATACATGATTCATCTCAACACAGACTACAAAAGCCAGACAAATAAGCAAAAAATATGGCAAAGGAAACAACGGGCTTGAGCTGTCTTCAGCCCATGTATTTCTTCCTGATGAAGGTGGATGCCCTATATTGAGATGGTGAGCAATTTCGAGAGGCAGATAGGGGAGTCACATTGTGATTGAGCAGGACATTGCAATTGCCATATTGTTAAATGTAACTTACATTTGTCATTTGGATTGTGGTTTTAGTATATTTTGCATTGCTCTGCTAAATCAGAAATCTTGTATGTGAAATATCTTCAAATAAATTTAACATTAAATATTACAGCCTCCATGCATGGAGCATCTAAAAGAGCTTGGTCAGGGAGTATTGGACTCCAGCAACTCAGGACAGGGGTATTTTTTTCCCCAGAAGCTAAAAAGTTTTCATTTCACCAGTCTATCTGTGGGAAAAAGGTTAGTAAATTTGTAGGATGAATGACAAGTGTTGTGAACCCCAGGTCTGCCTTCTACAGAAACTTCTTTCTTTGCTTTCTAAAACATAGACTGTTAAGAGGCACAGAATCCCTACAGTTAGGTTTGTCAGCTTTCAAACAAGAACAGATCAAACCAAATAAATTAAATTTAGTTCTGGTATGTCACAGATTACAACAAAATGGATTGAAAACAATTTTTTCACTTCCCTGCAATTGACACACATCAGTCTTTTCTTCCAGTCTTGCTCATAGTTCAACAGCTTTCCAGGATTTCCTGAATGGCAACAGAAATCACACAGTGACCTCTTTGTTTGTTTTTTTTTTTTTTTTTGTTTGTTTTTTTTCATTGTCCCACTATCCCCAAAAGACAGTAGTCTTTGCTTCTTACTACTTTTCCTCTTGGAGCTCTACAAGAAATGACCCCCACTCCCAGTGAATCCAAGGGACAGACTCTCCATAGATAGTTTCACTTCACCTCAAGTCAATATCTTTGGACAAAGCAAGGGGCAGCTTTTCTTCTCATTTGTCAGCCTTTACCTTTTAATTAAACATTGCCCACAATACTCAGGTAAATTGTGTGCAAATACAGCATGCAGTTACGCCACTCATTTTCTATCTTCTCACTACAAGCAAACATCTTGCAGAGCTATGCAGTGAAGTAACAGAGGAAAAGTCCCCAAAACGTGTATCTCAAAAAGAAAAAGATTATCCAGCTGCTCACTCCATATAACACATAAAATATAAACTTCAGCACAAAGTCTGCCACAATCCCCACAGTGATTCTTTTTCTTCTCTTGCCTATTTTCTCTGCACAGGGATAAGTTTTCATCTTCTTGAAAACTTGTTACCTTTCATATTCCTGAAATTCAGAAGTATCTTGAAGTTTTTTCACATCACTCAATTCCTTCTGACTGCCTCTCCAGTTGCAGACTGAAGTAGGGAGCAGTCTCTACCGTGACATCTCCAGCATTCAATACCAGAGAACAAAGGCATATTCGACTCCCACTGCTAGGACTGATTTGTATCTACAAAATAATCTGGCACTTGCTTTTGCCCACCTGGGTGGCCCTCATTAAAATTACTCACCTTTTATCTTCTTGCTTCCCAGCACTCTTATCTTTGTATATCATATTCTGCATGGTGTCCAGCAGACAGAATCCTGTTGAGTACTGCTTTGTCAGTTGTACAATTCAGATGGACTGCTGCTCACACACACAGCCTTCTGGTTTGGGGAGTCTTTCTAGAATTAAAACACTTTGATTAGCTCCCTAGCCTTCTTTGGGTCTGTCATTCAGGGTATACAAGGATTTTTTTCAGTTTCTGTGTCCCTCAAGCACTGCATTTTTTTTTCTCTAATTCATAAATCTTTGAGATGTCTGACTGATTATCTGCATATCTACAGTCAGATTTATACGGAAATATGTTTTTCCTTCATCTAGTCAAAGTTCCTCAAATTCATGGTTTGAAAGTATGGAAGATAAAGGATTTTTTTTTCACATTCGTCCCCATGGTTTAGGATATAGCCTAAGCATGGGAAAGCCGACCCCTGCCAGCTATAAACAAGGCAGCATATAAAGTAAGTCTAAGTCCCTTTCTTTTCAGCCTCAAACAGTAGTTTAGTTTCAAAATGCTTTAGTTGAGGTCCTTCTTTTCCAATGTGCTTTTACTTATTTGTTCAACAAAACTCAGCCTGTATTCAACTTTCCATTTTTCTGCATCCCATACTTTAGGAAGGTGTTCAGATTAACCTGGGACTAACAAATTAAGAAAAAAAAAAAATAAAAAAAATAAATAAAAAAAAAAATTCTATCCAGCTGGGGTTTGAATGACAATGGGCTCGGATTGTGAAAATGAGAGATAATTGTGTGTTTTCCCGTAGCCTCCTAGTGCAGTTCTCAGGAATTTGCAAACCCTTGAACACTTTGAAGCTGCTCAGTGACATGTGGG
>JACBWW010000011.1:12937020-12961443 GCA_020086605.1 Lanius collurio | reverse complement strand
TTTTATTTGGTTCTAGTTTGTTGCAAATATTGCCTTATTTCAGCAAGCCATGTGGAGTGCATCATTATATGCAGAAACACTTCTGTTCATAGACTTTTCTTTTTCAATACCAGATTTGCCTGTGTGTTTTCCTTTTTGTAGAACTATAAATTATGTCCTCAGAATGACCATTTAAACTTTGATGCATACTAATCAATGTAAACATGTCATTTTATAATTAATTCTGAACTAATTAGTGGTAATTAGATGCGTCTGTCAAAAATATCATCAGTAATTTAGAGTATATTGCATGTCAGTCAAATATGTTTTAAATAAATTTTAGTAGCATTTCTGGCTCCAATTAACAGAACATCAAAAGCTTGCAGCCATTTTCGTGGATGTTATTCTAACATGCAAGGAAGGGACTATATGCATATTTATGTAAGAATATTTCCAACTGTGGTGCTAATATAATAGCAGCTTGAATCGAGAAAAGTATATTATCCTCACATTATAAATTGTAAAGAGTTGAACTAGAAGTATAATAGCCAGTGAGGGAAATAGAGATACAAAACACTTTATTAATGCCTAAATCAGATTTAGAAAATACAATGTGATTTTCTATTTTTTTTAAAATACAACTCTTATGATAATACTGATTCTGTGGTTCAGAAATCATTGCCTAATAGTATCTTAAAATTTGAATTTCTGTAGCTGGCATAAGATTTTAGGTGCAAGGAGAGCGACAGAGTTATACCTGGGTTAGTCTTTGAAGGATAATTTTCCAACCTGTTATAGACATTGGGCTCAAAATTTGATCCATTCCATGCTGTGGTTAGAAATGAAGCTTCATTAGAATTATGAATAAATGAGAAATACAGCAAGGAACGACTGAGCATGTACAATTATTCTAGATTTATACTGGCTCTTGTATGCCTGCATAGATAGATGCTGTCAGCTAATATTCTGACTACACATCTAAAAATAAAGTACCTCTTCAATAAATAAAGAAACACAATCAGCTTTTTCAAAGACAGGAATTCTAAGGAAGGGAATCCTTTTCCAAGGAATGGTAGCAGAGTTATGGGACAGGAGGCCATAGAAACCTTTCTAACTTGAATTGACTCAATGACACTCACCTGCCGTTCCTTTTCATCGATGTTTGTCAAAAAGAAGCTGTAAGCAAAGAAAAGAGATTAGAAGTGATTCCTGGGTCCAGAATCCATGCTCTAAACAGGATAGAGATGGAATGCATTGGGACAAATTTAACATTAAAAACACTGCTATTTTAAGGATGCAACAGCAAATTCTTCATGGAACTACACTGCCAAGAACACTTAAGGGTAGAGCTGGAAAATCAAAAGAAATACATCCCAAGAGGCATATTAAATCTCTTGCCATATTGTACTTTTTGAAGGGGAACATATGGCCAGCTTTATAGGAATAGCAGATTTTATGCTCTAGAACAAGCAAATGGTTTTGTACCTGAGAGTGCACTCTTTTCTGATGTCTCCTCTCCTACATACTTTTCAGTGTTTTTTATGAAGTGATAATGATCTCTTTTCTGACCATTAAGTCATTTATGAACATCAGGTCATTAGACAAATCAGGAAGATCCCCTTTCAGAGAAGACAAAACAATGACTTGCCAGGTAAACAGATTTTCAAGACTTTTTCCTGAGATGATACATGGTGATTTTACCTATCAATGCAGAATTATGAGTTTTTTGTTTGCTTTTTGTTATATTTTTTTCTGCAAAAAGGGAATCTCTAAGGGTTTTTTCTGTCTCTGAGGAGTTTACAGCACTCTAGAGATTTAGATTAAATTAAAAGCTTATTGCTAGGTTTATCATAAATCACAAGAGCAAAATAATACACCATCCTCTAATTTCAACACTTACATGAAATTCCAGTGGTTCTCTTCAGGGATTTGCTATCAGAAACATCCATAAAAATATGAAATCAGATCTTGAAGGATAAACATGACCTTGGAATATAATTTATAAAAGCTGTATAGATTCTGGGAGAAAGGTATTTCCATAAATAAAAAATACATTTTATAGAAATCTTCAAACATTATTTTACTGCAGAATCACGCTAACAGATTGACTCTTTAGAAGCACATTTTTAAACCTCATCCTCATTCTTCTTCCAGGTTTTGAATGAAATATTTGTTTAAATATTAAGGCAAATTAAAAGAAATTGCTCAGGAAAAAAAAAAAAAAAAAAGTTTCCTATACATATTGTCAACCAAAAAAAAAAAAAAAAAAAAAAAGGGAAAAGAAAGTATTGACCAGGTTTGTTTTTTTTTTTTACACATACTTCATGAACTTATCTGATAATCAGTAATAAATCCTTACAAAATAGGTAAGTGTTACAATGAGAACAAAAAAAAAGCCAGGACGCATACAGGTTATCATAACATCTTAGGATTTTTACAGATTTCCTACATTCAAAATTCCTGTCTTTCAGAGCTTGCAGATGGTAATATCTTAGGGCTTTAACTTGTATTTATTTAGTATGGAGTTCTAATAGCTTAAGATCATGCTCCATGAAAGGATTTTTATTATTTTTCTGCCATTCCTACACCCTCATGTTGATAAAAATGGTAAAAGGGAACACATGATCACAGAACTATGTTAAATAGAAAATCTCATCTTAAGGTACCTATCTCCTTGGCCAAAAAAGAGAGGAGCATAAATTAACACTACTTTCCAGGAACACCCAGTACAGAACATTTTCCTAGTTTATTGTCTAACTCTTGCTTCATTTCTTGCTATTGATTAAAGAAAAAATAGCCTACATTTTCAAGTTAAAAATTATAATCCGACAAGGGAATTAACATAGTGCCTACAAGTTTTTAATATAACACATGAATGTCTAAACAATTTTATCTAGATTCAATTAAGAGATTAGACACAGATCCCATCTGCAAAGCGTCAATGCTGCTGGTGGTAATAGCTGTTTTGAAATCACTGCTTAGTGACTGCTTCTCATGGCATTTACTTCATTAAAATTTGGGTATACACTATGACACTGATTGGCTCAGAACCAATCCAGTCCTAGTGAAAAATCTGCTTTTCTCTCTTACTGTGTTAACATAGGAGAAGAGCACAGATCAATCCATCTTCAAAGTGTGGGGAGAGGAGTCATGGTCACATTGCTGAGATTGCACTGATTTTCTTTATTCTTCTTAGCCTTATGCTGGAGACTACACAAAGGAGAAGAAATATGACTACTGAAAGAACCTCTGCAGACTTTTAGCTGACATGACCAATAAGGAAAAAAATAATGGTGTGCAGGAAATGGTAATTAATGGCAGTTAAGCATGCCTCCTCACTTGGGCAATACTGTGTCAGGGGCTGATGAACTGACTCCTGGAGGGAGGGAACAAATCCACATTGTGGCGCAGGGTGGAGGTAGGGCTCTCTGTGGAGGAAGGTTGGAGCTGGGTTACTTATGCCAGCCTTGACCAGCAAGTGTGGGTACAGCACGAGCCTAATCCAGCTGTAAAGCTTTCAGCTCAGGAACTAACAGCTAAAGGTAAGTCAAGGTATCCCTGCACACTGCTGCGTTCACAGTGGTGCTGTCTTCTCTCAGTCTCAACCTGCTTTCTCTGACTAGAAACACTTAAACCTACAGCTCTGAGCCACAAATGCTTCCCTGTGGATGAGAATGATAGAGACAATATTAGAACTGGGGTTTCTCCCCTGTTGCAGTGGACCACCACCAGACTCCCACAACACATTCTGTTGCACTTTAGTTACCTATTTCTGTTATTTTCCTATTGTGCATAGTGTGTAAGAAAATTAATCTGGATAAGGGGATCAAGTGAACCCACAAAGATTTTGTGGATGACTCCAAATTGGGTGGGAGTGTTGATCTGCTGGGTGGTATGAATGTTCTGCAGAGAGATCTGGACAGGCTGGAATGATGGGACAAGACCAGTGGTTCTCTCTTGGGTTAGGTTCAATAATGTGAAGTTCTGGATCCTGCACTTGGATCACAACAACCCCATGCAATGCTACAGGCTGGAAATCTGCCCAGCCAAAAAAGACCTGAGGGTGCTGGTCAAAGGCTGGCTGAAAATGACTCAGCAGTACCCAGGTGGCAAAGAAGGCCAGTGTAATCCAGGTTTGTAACCGCAATACTGTGGCCAGCAGGACCAGGGCTGTGATTATCCCCCTGTACTTGGCACTGATGAGGCTGCACCTCAAATTCTATGTCCAGGTTTGGGGCCCTCACTGCAAGACAGACATTGAGGTGCTGGAGCACGTCCAGAGAAGGGCAGTGGAGCTGGTGAAGGGTCTGGAGGTTCTATGAGGAGCAGTTAAGTGAGCTGAGTTTGCTTAGCCTGGAGAAAAGGAGGCTGGGGGCGGGGGGATACGTTTTCACTCTCTACAACTGCCTGAAGGGAGGGTGCTTCTTCTCACAGGCAGGTAGTGACAAGACAAGAGGAAATCACCACAAGCCATGCCAGGGGAGGTTCAGGTTGGACATCAGTAAGAGTTTCTTCACTGAAAGGGCTGTGAAGCACTGGAAGAATCTGCCCAGGGAAGGAGTGTAGTCACCATTCCTAGAAGTGCGGACATGGCACTTGTTGCTTTGGTTTAGTTGTAAGGCCATGTTCAGCTGAAGGCTGAACTCAAAGATGTTGGAGATGTTTTCCAGTCTTAATGTTTCTATGATTCTATCAAATTATTCTAAATAGTCCATGAATCATTATTTCCTATTAAATGTCTCTAGGGAAGCAGTGAGAGTGTTTGTACTTTCCGTAATGCTAAATTCAGACCAAAGATCTACATCTGGATAGAGATACTGCTTTGGTATTCTGTGTAATTATGTCCTGCTTAGATATTGCTGATGTAATTTAAATATGGATCCAAACAACACTTTCCCAATCCCTCCTCTGTCAGACAAACTGTGGGTCCAATACCAAGGCATTTCTGGTTTCCTCTTGCTTCTGAACACCTTGCCTTTGAAACTAAGACAACTAGTATGAAAAAGGGCAAAACATAGGTGACACTGGGTAAAATACAAAATCTGCTGTTAGGATGCCTTTTCATGGCTGCAATTTCCATTTTCTTTATTACATATCATATTTTAACAGGCTTATCTTCAACGTACAGAACATTTTGGTTAAGTGCATGGTAAACCACCAAGGAAGTCTAACTTCCTTTGAACTCTTTCTGAAGCCAAATGCTTAAGCCTAATTATAAATTGCTATCCTCTCTATTTCCATTTGAAATTCTTCAACTATTCTAATTAGGCTTCCCCAAAGGTCAGAGAACATTAACAATCTGGGCAGAGTCTGGCTTTTTGAAGTGCTCGGAAATCTACTGTTAGTGCTATTTGAGGAAACATAAGAGAAAACCAGCTGCCCTGGCTAGCATAGAATAATTAATAATAATAGCTATGTAGTGATGACATATCCAGGTTAATTGCATACTAATTAAAGGCTATAGTAAAGCAAATTACTGTTTGCATTTGAAATAATGGCTTGTGGCCACAGTAACTCATAGAAATGTGCTGTATCCTCTTGGCAAGTTCTCAAATGGGAAGGAAATTAATTTGAGACATGTACACATAATCTAGTTTGAGAAGTCAAAAGTTTTGAGAAGCTATCTGCAGTGAGACAGCGATATTCATTAATGAAGAAGAATTTGATATGAGCTGAAGTTAAGTTCTGAAAGAGTGAGCAGAGAGAGTGGTGGGCAGAGCTGGGAGTCAATCAAAAGATAATTAATGGACAGTGCAGAGCTATTCAGCATGAAGAATCAAATCTTTAGTTAGGGGCAAACCGGGAAGGAGACAGGAGGGGAGTCCCGCAGTTAGCTATTTCTGGATGCTTAGAAAGGAAATTAAGGAGCTTGTCATTGGGAGGATGACTGACTGAAAACAGAGTGCTGGACAGATATGAGCTCTGTAACATCTTAGTGCTGTTCAGAAAACTAGTTGGAGGCTTAAGCTCGTGGGGTTTTTCAGTGTGCTGTGAGTGAGATAAAGTGAATGGGAAAACAGGCTATTTCTGGGGAGGAAGAACTTCTGATACACTGAGTAATCAAAAGCTAAAGAAAACTTCTCACGTTAATACAAATGGGGAAATAATAAAGATGTCCAGAAAGACAACACGCAGTCGAGGCACAACTAAGAATGTAGACCAATCATAGGTTGCCATCCTGGGTTTCTCCTGTGTCTGATTCTTATTATACTTTGGCCACACCCAAAATATACCCAGTCCTTTGATGAGAGGGAGCAAAGAAATATAGGAATGGAGAGAAAAGAAGAATTGTATTCACAACTCATTATTAGGTTCAAGTATACATAAAATTCAAAGAGTTTGCTTTTATACGTTTCTATTTATAGAATAATTGAATAGAGAAATACAGAGTTTGAAATAAAACAAATTAAATAGCATAAATACATATAGTGATCTGGTTAAAAAAAGAGAGCTGTTAAAAAATAAGACTCAGTTGTGCTCCTTTTTAGCCTACAGACTCTCTGACAGGCCTCAAGGACCAAATCTCTCCTCCAGAACCTTGCTGGAATGAATACTCACATAGTTCCTCTGTTGTAATTAAAGTAGGACTGAGTACTCCCTCTAAAATAGTAAAGGATTTCAGAGGATTTTCCTGGAATGCCTCATCCTGGAAAAGATACCAGCTACCCTTCATAGTCGATACAGATAGAATGAGAGCAAGTTAACTCCTTCCTTTAGTTAACCCTAAAATTCTAACTTGCTTTCCTTTGTACATTATGGCAACTCTTAGAGATCACATATGCAGGGATTTTAATGTAAACCAAAATTAATGTGTATATTGGCGCTTTCCTTATGTGTATTTTGTTATTTGATTGAATGAGGAATATAATAAAACCATTTAAAATTATTCTGTGCTACACTGGAATAAGCAAAGTTAAACCCAGTTGATTAAGAAGTTTTGAATATTCTATTTAATATATTTCCTAGAAAAAAAATTGTGGCTAGTTTTCAAAATTTCTTCTATTGAGTATAATACTTAATCCAAACCATGTTTTGTGAGGATGCCCCATTAATCTTGTTTTCAAAACCCAAACTAATGAAACCTTTAAATACAAAAGGTTTTTTTTACTTGGCAATAAAAAAAGTAGTAACTGAATTAGAGCCAATAGAGTTTCAGAGTATTTGGCCACATAAAATTGTTTGTTCAAAAATGGCCTTTAGAAACATCATTTTAGCCAGAAAAATAAACTATACTACTTTATCAAGGGGCTAGACCTGCAGCTGATGTTGACATGATAAATGGACTTCAGCAGTGTAATGGTGATGGGTATCAGCTGAAGACTTGATCCAAAATGATTAGCAAAATAACAAATACGTCACATGTTTGATATAGGTGTTACTGTTTTGTTTGTAAAACTACAGCACCAACTACAGCTTTTTCCACTGTTTCATTATGGCCTTTTTTTCTTTTTCCAATATAAAATGAAGTGATTGAAGAATTCTTGCTCTTGCAGTTGAGCTGCTGAAAATCTGTTTTAAAATCATGAATAACAGGATATTCAGTTCTTTTAGCAGCATAAGTGAACTCCAACTATGGGGTCAGAGTTTGAAAAAAGAAAGATGACTTCATCTACTTTGAAATCAATGTGCAAATCTCAGAAAGCTTGAATAGACAGAAGAAGCTAATGGGACTGAATCTTTGCAGGATCTCAGATAGATAAATGACCTGCAGCCTACAAAGCCACACATTTTCTAATATATACAGGGACAAAATATTAGGATATAAGTGGTAAGCTTATTTAAGTTGAAAGAAAAAATATAGTTATGCTGTTCCAGTCTTTTCAGGTATATTTTTCTGAGGAATAAGCTATTCACAAAATGAAAAAAAAAAAAAAAAAAAGGGAGAAACGTGAAACCCACTGAGGCAAATGATGATGGGTAATCAGGTACTAATATTAAGAAACTGTTTTTACAGGACAGGAATTCAAAGAGATCACATCTGAAAGGTGCAGAGAATAGCACTAGCAGAAGAAAAAAGTAAAACTCATAGACTATCCTGAGTTGGAAGCAACCTAAAAGGAGCATCAAAGTCCAGCTCTGGGCTCTGTATGTAGGGTAAAACATCAGCAATGTCCATCTACCCCCCAAACTTTAGAAAGTAAAGAAGGCATATTAGATGTAATGATTTACAAGTCTGGAGACATACACAGTACCTTCTCCTTCCTCCCCCAGAGAAAAAAAAAAAAAATATCAGTACCAGAATCTCAAAAATATCTGAGAAGGTGAGTTTAACAACACAGTTTTAATTTTGTCTAACAGAGTACTAACCAAGAGATATGAGCCCAGCGCTGTTCATGTAGAAAGTGATGCTTGCAAACAGGCTGAGTCCTAGTCATGGCATTACAGCAATGATACCTTCATGAGTGACATGAGAGAGGTAAAAGGGTCAACTGTTCTGACAGACAGAGGAAGCATCTTGATAAGTGTAGGGAAAATAAGAAATCTAAATTTCTGATGGAAATAAATAGGGAGCATGAAATCCCTAAAATTATTCAATTTGGAGGAAACAAGTCAAAAATTTAATGCCAGTTGGTGTCATAAAAGAACATTTTACAGCAAATGAGATACAGAACATATCTGTATTTTCCTGAAGATGTAGAAAATCTATCAAGACATTATAAAAGTAAGCTATCAGCAGAAGATCATTCCAGAAGTATTAACACTGTTGTTAACTGTGGTGGTTGCAAACTGGAATACAGGCCAGCTTAATAAATTCACTAATAAATTGACTGATGACCAGTGAGGAGTTTCCTCAACAAATATAGTAGAACAGAAACATTGGTCAAAATGTAAGTTATCTTAAAAGAAAAATAATAGAACAGTATTTTTGAAATAACACAACATTGATAGCCCAGGATAACATTATTTGGGCAGTTTTAGGTCTAAATTTGTGCAGTGTAATAGACACTCGGGATAGGTGCCAATCAGACCACAGTAAGTAACTGTGGGTAAATATTTTCACTGCACTGCTCTTCACTAGAGTTTTGAAAGGTTGCTCCTCAGTGTGTCACCGGCACAAGGAATATGCCAGGAAAAATAATGTTGCAAGCATATTAGGAGAACTAATAAATACAAAATCAGTGATGATAGATGGCTTGAAATGGTATGTAAAAATTCAGTTTAGAGAATATGACAGCAAATTGAGAGCTCTCCAGGACAAATAACCACCCACTAGTGGTCTAAAAATCACCTTTTAAACGTATTCACAGAAGCAGTATTTTAACCTACAAAATAGAATTACACCACAGCAGGACCATCTTCATACACCAGTTGCAATGAGATGCATTTACTACTTATTCAAAAGGGATTTTTCAGGAAGTAAAGGCTTGTACCTAGAAGTTCAACTGTTTGCATTAGCTTCACTCTATCATACTACATCAGAAATATGTGCAAACCTGAAATCAGAGAATACCAATCCTCACCAGGATATTTAAGATATTTATCCCAGTTCATTAAGGTAACAAAGCATGCACGCATGTGAAACCTCAGGCTCTACCTCAACTAAAATTAATGAACTGCTGTGTGGATTTCACTGCAGCTACTAATAATACTGAGCCTTCTCTTAGGACCTTCTTTTGGACCTGTGCAAAACCTGGGTGCCTGATGCTGCTTTGAATCAGCAGAACAATCCAGACCATAGAAATTACATGAGATAATGTAAGAAACTACTGAGATTAAAAAAAAAAGAAAAAAAACCAAACCAAAAAAACCAAACCATTTGCACTGCTCATGGTACTGCAATCCAAAGCATAGTAGAAATACAATTGCTCCTATAATAGATTAAAGAAACTATAATTCTGTTTAAAAAGTCTTTAAACCTGCACTAAAGGGTATAATGGACTTCCAGCACAGCATGCCAGGCTTCTGCTTCATTATGCTTTTGAGAGAAAGGTGTAGGTTATCAGTTTCCTCTCTCTCACTTGGCATAATTTGATTGTTGTTGCAGAATTTGAAGATTTCAATCAATTGCTAACAAGTCCAATGAGTATGAGTCATACTGGATTACCTGTTTTCACTATCTGCAAAACTGATGCAGAGCATTTGTGAATCCTATCTGAAATACTGCATAATGCTAGAGAGGAGTTACTCCTGATTTTAATGACACAAAAGGATAAGGCCTTTTTAATAGAAAACCTGCTGTTAGCTATATTTTGCACAGTACATTTTGAATCTGGTTCAAAGTTTAAGGAAATACTGTAGTTTGATTTAAATTAGATTATTTTTATTTAGTTTCTGTGATGTGTTGGCCTTGGCCAGGTACCAGATACCCAACCAGTGACTCTCTCACTCTCCCTCCTGAAAGAACAGGGCGAGAAAATAAGATGAAAAGGTCATGGGTAGAGATAAAGACAAGGACTTACCAGTTACCATTACTGACAAAAAAAGACCCAGCTAGGGAAAAGCAAATTTATTGTACCCAGTTGAAATTGAGTTGAATGGTGAGAAACAAAGACAAAAACTAAAACAACTTCCTCTCGTTTTTCCTTTTCCCAGGTTCAGCTTCACTCCTTCATCGCTGACTCCTCTATCTCCCTGCAGCTGTAGTGCAGGTGGATGGGGAATGGGAAGCTGCAGCCAGTCCTTAACAGCTCCTTTCTGAGGCTCCTTCCTCCTCATGCTGTTTCCCAGCTCCAGTTTGGGACATTCCCAAAGACCGCAGTCCTTCAGAATAAGCTTGCCCATGTGTGGGCTCTCCATGGGCTGCAGCCTCGCTCTGGACACGTCCATCTGCCCCGCCGGGTCTCTCCCTGGCCCTGTGCCATCCCCGCCGGGTCTCTCCCCGGCCCTGGGCCATCCCCGCCGGGTCTCTCCCGCCTCCGTCCCCGCTGTCCCCTGAGGCTCTCAGGGCTGTTTCCCCCCGCTCAGCCCTGGCTGCCGGGCAGCGTTTTGCCCTGCCTTGCCCAGGCTTTCCCGTGCCTGAGGGGCTCAGCCGTGCCCTGCGCTGGGGCCGCTGCAGCCGCTGGCACCGCCTGGGCCCGGCCCGGGCAGCCCCGGCACAGCCCCAGCGCTGCCGCCGCCACCGGGGCACCTCGGCCCCGGCAGATGCAAATCTGATTGATTTTCTTTATTCAATAATTAGGTTGAAAAGACATTTCAGCTACAAGGCGCCTTCAGAGAGGCGTTTCCCGGATACTGAGTTCCACTGCCTGTTTAAGAAAGACGTGTTTTTTGAGCCCATACCTAAGGATCCACTTCGCATGACGGGCCTGTGGTCCTCTGGAATGGATGATGGCAATAGGTACAGATTTTCTTTTTGAGCTTGCCACTTCCCGCATGTAAATATAATGAGAAGATATTTAATCTCACATGAGTTCGAAATTCAGCTGGATCAATATACTAGGCATTCTTGCATCCAAATATTTTATGTGGCTTTTTTAAAGCTCTCACAAGGAGAGGTGGTATTTTCATCTAAGCAGAGCATTTTTCTGAATAAAGAATCAGAAGCTCAAATCAGAGTTTCCAATCAAGTTCAGACCTCCACATTTAGGCCTATTAATTACAAATATAAATAACAACAGAGCCACGTTTACTGATTATTTCATACTACTGACAAAATACTGCACTGATAAAGTACCTTTCTGGGCCAATTGACCACTAGAGAAGGTTAAGGAGAACAAGTGTTGTTCTTTGTTCTTAGGGCAGACGTACTTCATGACTTGGTAATAAATAAACTGCTCAGAATGCAACCTAACCCATTTTCTTTCCTTTCCATACAATCATGGTTTCGGGCTACAGTTTTCTTTCAAACCAATGTTAAAAAACTTGAGTACCATCAGTACCTGCACTTTTAGTAACTGCACACTAATGAATAATGGCTGAGAAATACGCATCCTTAAATACCAGAGTATAGACAGGTTACTTTTTAGTGTTTCTTTTCATACACCCTTTGAGTACTGGAACTTAAGGGTACAAACTGTGCTCTAGTCTACATCTCTGTATGGAATGCTCCTACCTGCTTTAGTGGCTCTGTCTGAACCATTTCATAATCTGTTCCTTAGCCTCTTCAAGTAGAGCAGATAAATGTGATTTTCTGATAGAGTCAAGATCTCCAGTGTATTTCCCAAGGTATTTGTGCCAAACTACTCAGGAATTCAGAATCACACAGTAAGTACATGTCTGAAAAAACCTTTTGTCTCTTTGAATATCCATTTGTTCCTTGAAACTAAAATAGTAGGCTAAAACACTCAACAAAAAAATCTATTAATTTTTTAGGTCTGAGTGACAATCTATTCCATCACTCTAAAAATTTTGAATCATCAGAAGTTTCAGAGTGTTTCTTGGTTGTCTATCCTTTGTTTGCTGGTCAGTGTCAAGTGAATCTTTTATTTCTTCTCTACAGTTACCACTGTTATCCTCTAAGCCGAGTCTTGTAGCATGATGAGAGGCGTACTGCTTCTCCAGATACCCAATTCCTGTATTTTATTAGATATGACTCCTCTGACTCATATCTCTTTGGGGCTGAGCTTTTTTCACTTTTCCTATCTGAAAGCAAGTATTGTCAGCATAAAATAGAGATCCAGGCTAGAGCTGTTAATAATATTCCAAAATGTCTGCTGTTTGAATGAGAAGTGGTTCTGTACCTTTTAGAGAAATTGCCAATTCATGCTGTAAGCATGGATCTTCAGTGTTAATATTCCTGTATAGGCCTGTAGATGCTTGCAGAGAAGTGATAATTGCCCATTGCTCATTTATTACAAACCCGACATATCTGTTGAGAAAGGTCAGACAACTAGAGGAATAGTTTTTTCTTGTTATTAGGGAAGGCAGAAATAAAAGATAGCCTTTTTGATGTTGGTTTTTGGAGAGGGGTGAATTTGGTGGGTTTTTTTAAAAGATTCAACACCTTACAGGAGGAATTTGATTTTTTTACAATTTCATCTGTATTTCTAGACTAGAAAAATCTGGATTGATTGTTCAAAAGAAATTCTCAAACTTTCTTTTTTTTTTTTTTTTTTTTTTTTTTAAATACCCTTAAATTAAAATCTTTTTTATATCCATACCACAGAGATTTTTTTTTTTCCTTGCAGCTTTGGAAATCTCTCCTTTCTTACCTTAAAAAAGTTATGCAGAATATTTGTTTTGCTTTAGTTAAGCATGCTCAGGAAATTTATTAGTATGTTTCCCTTGAATCAGTAGCTGAAGAAAGATCTGTCTGGTAGAAGTATTTACAGGACTGTTTATTTCTGTCAGCAATATTTCTACAGCTTAGCTGGAGTAGAAGGGTTTGCCAAAGAAAGGAGTTCTGATGAGCATCTTGCAAATGCACAGATAAAATTGGGTGCATTGTGAGTACTTGCAAATCAAATGACCTCCCTGAATTTTTCACTTAATATCTTCTGTCAGCAACACATCACTGCTTCTCTTGCTCACCCGGATTTTTTGGCATATGTCAAACCAGTGGACTACATCTGAGGAAGGAACAGCAAAGAAATCTGAGTGCACAGATCAGATTTTCACATGCACTTAAACTATTTTACTGCATGCCTTTAAAAAAACCCAGCAAAACCACTGATACCATAACGTGATTTTCTCCAGTTGTTTCTGTGTCCCATGAGATAAAACTAATTGAATAATCACCTTCTGATCCTCTTAACCCTTTTTTACATGACAGATATATCAAAAGCCTTGAAAAAAATCTTGTTTCCGTTCCTAGTTACTTTGATATTATTTGTATTCTGTCTAATACTCTTAGGGCTTTAGATTATCTGCACCATATGGATTTGACACACTGCTGAACTTTTGATTAAGTAAAAACAGAATGCTACAGCTTCTCTGGACTGCATATAATGTCCTGTTGGGGAGAAAAAGAAAAAAAAAAAAAACAAACAAAAACAAACCTCCTAAACAAGCAATAGGCAAGGTTTTGCCCATCTGAAATCAATAATATATTCCAAATTGAGCTCAGATGGAACAGAACGTTCTCTACACAGCATGTGAAAAATATTTGAACATAAAAGAGTAAAATTTCCAGATATAAATAAATCGATGTGGCAAACAAAATATAGCGTAAGTACTAAATGAAGCTTGATTTTGTATTTCACTGGAGAGTATGTTGAAACTGTTCACAGAGAAAACTATTAGTGGCATTTTATTAGTGTGCATTAATTGATGGAAAAATAGATCTAACAATTTTTGCCCTTTGAATAGGCAACAAAGCAGTAATTTATTTTATTCATCAGAATGCAGTAAAATGTGATTTGCAGTGGAAAAATGTTATTTTAATTAAATATTTATCTAGTCATTTTTATGGTGTAGATTTTGGCCCAAAACACAGACTCTTTAATTATCAGAATAGTTTAATGAATGAGTAACATCATCTCAACGCATTTTTCTACTGTCTGTAAAGGGCATTTCCATATAGATTGTACAAGTAGGAAGTTAGATGAGAAAAATGACACTTTTTGCATCTGAATTCTTACAATTATAACCAAAACTGTCCTGAACTGTCCCTGCCCAGTGACCACAGCTGCCCCTGCTCTGGCTGTGGCCCAGGACCCAGAGTCAGGTCCAAGGGGCCAGCAGCCCCTGCTGCAGGGATGCCACAGTGTGGAACCACATGCAGGTCAACTCACCATTGTTTTTGCCAGCCTCAGTATTCTGTACTCTCATTTTGGTAATTCCTCATTTCGGATATACACTTGTGTTTCACCCTTCAGCCCACCTAAA
This sequence comes from Lanius collurio, assembly GCA_020086605.1. NCBI lineage: Eukaryota > Metazoa > Chordata > Aves > Passeriformes > Laniidae > Lanius > Lanius collurio. The sequence goes on along the minus strand of JACBWW010000011.1, from coordinate 12,946,758 downwards.
TCTCGCTCAAACTGACTGTACTGTACACCTGAAGCTTTTACAAGCAAATGACAAAGAAATGAAAAAAAATGTATTCTTGTCAAATTAGATTCACAATGCCACATGTTAAGTCTATATTTCTTAAGGCAATGCATCTAATTGCTGAGCAGTCAGTAAAGCATTATTTAAGAATTGTCCTAAGTAATTAAATTAGGCTATTGTGGTTTGCTTAAACACACATTAATCTTTCATAGTGACATCAAATCTGCAAATACCTTAGGGAAAAATTCTGCAGTAAATAATTTGTAAATGTAATAAATGTTTAACCTGTAAAATAATAGATGAGGTAGAATACTTCAAAACAGTTCCACTTTACTTTTTTTCCTTGATTAAAAAAAGTGAATCAGATCTTCTTAGTAATTTCATTGCATCATTCATTCTCATAGTATACAGTGTTGTATTTATTTGATTGATTGGAAAAGTGACAATTTCTATGTGTTTTAAACTTTGAAAGTTTTTTAAAATATCACATTTTAAAAGTTAAAATTCTCCTTGCGTTATATCAAGTAAAATCCAAGAAAGCTGCCTTGTTTTCCCAATCCAATTTAAAACTGGAAGTGTAAGAAACTTAATTATGATTGGAATCATTATTATTAGAGAAAGTATCTTGATTCTAAGCTACGATGCAAGAAACAATACTTTTTAGTGCCATGGCCTAAGACTAAACTTAGATATATGATGAGAATTGGAAGGTAATTTGGCAATATTTCTTCTAATGCTTGTGTTCAGGCCAAGTTAACTTTGCATGCAGTTTCCTCAGTGCAAGGCAGGTGGTGGCATTATGAAGTTGCCCAGAAAGTCTCTGCCACGCCTGTTGAAACTTGGCACAGTGGCTGTACAGTGTGTGAGTCTTTTCCTCCAAGCAGCTGAGCCATGGCCCCTCACAGAGGAATCAGTAGTAGCTGTGAGTGCTCCCTCAGCTGGTGTTCATCATCTCCCAGAGTTAAGCCCTCTGTGAGCAGGAGCATCAAAGTGTACCAGAAACCGAAAATACCAGGATAAGGCAAGTGGGGAATATACAATATAGAATGGTTTGGGTTTGAAGGAATCTTAAAAATCATCTAGTTCCAACCCCTTCTCCCATGGTTAGGGACACTGTGGGCATGACCATAAATTGAAACCATATTCATAGTTTTCATACATTTGGTTTTCTGCAAACACCCCTATGGAAATCCCTTTTCATATGAAAGTGAGTACTTCATATGACTATATCTATTTTTGTTTCTATAACTCAAACACACTGTTTGTAATGCCTGTTTTGTATCATTCATTTGTGGAAGTGATTGTATGAAAAAGTGAGCCTGCAAACGACTATGTCTGCATCCCTACTGATCAGCAGATTTGTGCTACAACTTCAGTTTCTTTGTTGTTTCTCTGGGGATGCTCCACGTACTATGGGACCAGCCCACACCACATTACATGATCTTTCTCGGTTTTTCTTCTTTTTTTTTTTTTTTTTTAATTAAATACCAGGCTGCAAGTAGGGCACAAACATGATCTGGAAATGGGAAGTACTTTTTAGTTTCTGACTATGACTACAGCAGTGATGGTAGTTTGGACAACAGCAGAAGTAGATTAGTAGCACAAATTCTGGTGCTGAGAAACTGATGGCCAAATTGTAGCTGACTACTGTAGAGTGTAAAATCTGACATGCTTCCCATACACTTTTCAAGCACTTGGTTTGAGTTTATTTTTTCAAGCTTCTAAATAGTTCTAAACTTGTGCCATTAAGTGACAATAAAGATTCTCTTCAAATTCTTTCTGGCTTACCTTAGAGTGAACCACAGCCTAGTAAATTTGTTTAGAATGGGTAAAATTATCTTTTGGATGCAACAAACTTCTTTATGGACATTAGAGAAGTCTACAACCATGACAAGATGCCTCATAGTTAGGCAGCTGTCATGGTTTGACATGGAAGCTTAAAGAAGACAGTGTAAGGCCCCATTCTAGAAACAACTTGTAAGAGCAGCCTGATGAGCTTTAAGTTCTCACCACTTTCAGTGATTCTATTCTCAGGGTAATATGTTTTAAAAAAATAATCAAACAAATAACCAGTCTGTGGTTTGTAAACAAAGTTTAGTTTCTGATTTTGGGAAGAAATCATGCCCTTCTGAGCTTTGAGAAAAATGGATGAATGAATGAAGAGGTTTGGTAAGCATGTGGTGTGCTAGACATGTTTGAATGTCTTACATTTAGTAAGTAGTTTCACAAGTAAAAGAATTAACCTGATCTTATGAGTGAAAGGCTATTATTAAACACTCACACAAAGAAGTGTTTTGAGGCTTCAGATGAGATGGAAATTGTGTTAGGCTATATTCAGAGTCAATAAAAATCAATAACACCTAAGAAAATGGTGTGAAGTAAGGCATTGTCAAAGAGATTTCCTGGGGCTTAGTTTTCCACTTATAATAATGTATAGAGGATTCTGATGCAGTAGTTCATTTCCTATTGAACTGATTTTCTCATTTCAGAAGCCTGTTAATGTTGTAGAAGGATCACAATGCTACATTTCTGTAGGACTCCTAAAACCAGGTTATTGCACCCATTCTTAAGAATTCAATGATTAATATTTTCGTCCTCCACCTGACAAAAACTTTATCAAAACTGATGTGTAAAAATGTTTCATCTTCAGTGCAACATCATTTTTTCCTGTCTGACCAGTTCTATTTATCATGTTCATGTCAATGTTAAATTTGCTGATAAAAAATCCAATTTGAAGTAGCTTGAAGTTTCCTAAAAAGGCCTATCCTGAATATGTAGCATAAGAAAAGCTTTGCTATCTGTAATCCTTCCCATCAGAAAACAAAAGCTGTTTCAGGAACTGGGTGATTCCAGCGCTATTCATGTCACTATCCACTCATATGTCCAGCAGGAAGCTATAGTGAAACATTCCTCAAAGCTCTCCCAGATCTACAGTATGCAAAGAACTTGCAAGTAACAAGAGAGTTTTGCAATTTCAAAGAGAGTCTTGCAATTTCAAGAGAGTCAGACTGCACCACAAGGGAAGACTAAGAAATATCCTGTATTAGGAATTCAATATAGAATTTTCAGGAGGATGCTCGTGAGGTTCTTATTGGTAGTGATAGTACATTACTGTATTTTAAGTGCCTCACTAAGCATTGGCTCTTTCACCTGGCATAACGAATTCAGAGCAGGCACAAGAATCCCACACTTCCTTTTTATATTAGTTTCCAGACACTGTTGATTCTATTAAAGTCAATAATAGAACTCCTAGTGTTTTAGCATGAGCTAAATATTTTACTTTCCTATGAATTTTGCTTGACTATAGAAGCCAATAAAGGACTCTGTGACATTTTTTTATGTTAGAAGCCATAAGAAAACTTGTTTGTCCAATTAGAAAGAACAGAGAGAAAATGTTCATTTTCATAAATATAACACAATATTCATCACTTGATGAAACAACATTTTCACTACCATAAAAATAGATTTTATACAACTTCATTGTCATAAGCTTAATAATATAAAAGAGAGGAAAGCCATTTTCTCCAGCATGGGTCCCACATGGTCTTGCACTAACACACAGTACAATTATATATCTCAGATGAGGATTTGATAATAATTGTGACAGACGGACAATGGCCTTGTAATAAATGACTATTTCATAGCCAAAGTACATAAGGGAAATTTCTTTCAACTTTAGGAAAAAAAAAACCATCCCAGCCAGATGGTTTAACTTCAAGAGAAATGAATGGACAGTGTCATAATGAATGAATTCTTTTTAAGCGAGTTTCCCTGAGAACTCAGCTGTTCAACAATCTTCTCTAATCTGCTGAGATTTAATAATCAGGCTGACTAGCTGTGGAGCATGTTTGAGCCTGTTGTTTTGCCTTTGTCTGTCTTCCACTTGTTCCAAAAGTGTAGTAAAATAAGCTATGTCTCCATCTTGGTTACAATATCAATAAAACTCTAGCTGATCTAGAAGCATTGGTTTATGGGCAATGTAGATCTAATTACTTTTAGCAAACTTTGTGGGATGCATGAATTTTTTTCCCCTCCCTAATCTTACAGAATATATTTTTGAATTGCTGTATTAAACTGTTCATCCCTTAGGAAAAGTTTGACTGTAGAAAAGGCCAAAAGTTTTAATGGTACATTAATCTTTTAGCTTTGGGATATGGTTACTTCATGTGAGAGTTCAGATCCTCTGAGTCTTTTGAGTTACTGCTAACAAAAAGTAAATTATTACAGTATCATCTGTACTGCAACGCTATTAAACCTTTTTGACAAGGCATCTGAGGGATTTCATAAAACTACTGTGGAGGTCAAGACTCTCTCCTTATGAATAACCATCTTGTAATGGTTAAAGGGACAGAGCTTCCACTTCTCTGGATGAGGCTATAGCAAAACTAATACAACATGCACGAACCTCATTGTGATTTCAAGTGCATCTACCTTCAGACAACCTTCTCTTTATTACTCTTCTGAGATGTACATGAGCTCTGTTGTGACATTGTACAGCAAGTTAAAAGCACCACAGGTTGTGTGGGGTTAAAACATGGTCTTCTTGCAAATTTTCCCTCCCCCTAGCAGAGAGGCAAAACAAGTCTCAGTGTAATTGCTGCCGTTTTGGACACAGGTTATGAATACCAGAGCCTGACAAGGTAAAAGGGAGGTGAAAAGACTAAGCTGAAATGCACTGAACTGTGCAGAGTGAGGCACAGCGCTGGTACTGCTGTAGAGGATACAGCAAAGCAGTAATATCACCACCTCCTAATTGGTGTCACAGGCATCTAAATTTACTGTGTTATAATGACACAGGTATATTAGCTATTACCAGTGCCATGATGAGGTTTATATATTTGAAATTGTTAATTTAGTCTCTTGGGATTCTGTTTTATTTGCTCTAGTTCAATTATTTGCCCTTTTAATAGTTAGATCTCCAGCTACAGTGCTTGCAATTAGCTCACAAAATCCTGTCTTTCTGACAATTACACTGTATTGTATTGTTTTGGTTGCTTACAGCAGGGGACAAGGAATCTACAAGAAGCACAGGCAGCTGCATGAGCATATCACAACTATATTTTTGTCAGAGATACATTTTACTTCTCATCCTTGTATTCAGCAGGATATTTACACTAAAAGTTAGATACCCTTTTTGGGGCACAGTGCATGCTTGCAATCTTGAAATTGCCCTTCATTCATTTAGTCTAGGCATGAGCTATGCAAGAAATTTCCCCAATAGCTCCCCAAAAAGCTCTGCAAAATTGCCCTCACTATAATATACAATCGGACATTGCAGGGCTGATCCTAGTATTATTTCTGGGGAAATGTGGCTTAACTTCAGGGAATCTTTTGTTGTATAGCTGGTAGGTCAACAGTAATAGCAAAACAACAGAACAATCTTTCTGCTGCAAAACACCACTCACCAAAAGCTGAACAAATACCAATTTTTTGACGTTTAAAGTTTTTTTGTGATTTGTGTGGGCTTTCTTCTTTTTAATCTATTGTAGTATTTTCATTTTGCTACTGAAATTGGACACATAGATAATTATAGGTCTTGGTAGCTCATTAACAGCTCTGCCTTTTAAATCAAAACATTTAGATAATGAGTTGGTCTAATTTGATTTCCCTGTTGACTGTCAACAGTTGCTTTTCTTCTCTCTCTTAATGAATGATTCTGTTCCTTATTTGAGAAACTAGTTCCTGTGCTAGTCCAAGAGGTAGATCTTTCATGATTGTAATTTTTAGATTTGTCATAAATTGTTTTTTTTTTATCACACAATAAGGTTTAGGGAACAGAAATTTCTATCTATACTTAGCCTCTTTCCATGGATGTGTGCTCCATATGATTACTGTGAAATTTCTTTCAAATAGAGAAGAGAGAGGCCTATAAAAACCTTTTAGAACTGTATCTGGGGTGAAACATAATGATTGGCTTGCAATAGATAAGAGATTGGTGCAGCAATTCACAATATTTGTTGAAACTGATACATAAAATGTATTTTTGCAAATAATGTACATTTGAGATAATTTCTGAATTCTCTCAAGACCTCTTTTGGACATTAGAGGACATCCTTTCGTACTTTTTAGTGAGGTGAGCAAAAGACAGTGGCAAATCATCAGCTCTGCATGTTCAGATGTTTCAGGATGTCATGGTACAAGTATGTTGAATTTATTTGTTCTGACTGAGGGTGCCAGAAATACAGATCATGCTTCAGTAAATCTTGCTTCAAGAGTTGGAGATGTTATGGTTCTCCACTTCCTGGCCTGCCTCACATCTGAAAATTATTAACTTCATCACAGAAGGGTCAAAGATGGTGCCTGAGCAATTTCAAGTTGTCTTTTCAGCATCTAAACTTAAGCTACAGATATTTGTGAGTTTGAAGTGAAACAATAGGCTTAGCAACAGGTGAGATACAATTACCCTTCTGCTGCCTTTGCTATGTGAGCTGCTACCAGTGATGTGTGGTCAATCTACAGCTGGAGCAGAGTATTGGCACAAGTATTGGTACTTGTCTACCACCACCAGTAGAATTCTGTTGTTAAGTTCTTCCAAGACGTCAAAGCTGTGGGGAAAGAAAGCATGTGCTCAAGATTTGTCATGCAGACAAATCTTAATGCAACTATGCCTTCAAAACTCATGATGTCAGTGCAACTTCACTGAAGACAGAATGCTTCCATTGGCTTAACTGTTTGTGCAGTTTCAGGAAGATGATGTAGCTGAGCTGGCAGGACAACTGGGAACACATATTTCCTCTCCACTAGAAGAAATTCTGTTGAGAGACTTACCTTATAGTCTCTAGTGCAGTTATGTATACTTTCAAGAGGCTGTGGTAAATTCTTCTGGCTTTTGGTATCAGAAAAACTAGAAACTAATATCAGAAATGGGATTATTATGAAAATAAAAGTTAAAAAAATCAAGTGTTAAAGTCCTCATTGTATTATTTGATAGCAACGTACTCGTGAGAGTAATCACAGCAACAAGGAGCAAAATAGAAAAAAGTGTGTAGTCTTTATCATCTGTTTAGCAGAACCATTGTTTTGAGAATTTTTTCTGTAGGTGACATGACTCATTGAAGGCACCCAATAATGATCTCTATTATGACACGGTCTGTTTATTTATTTCTTAGAGTTACCTTCTACCCATATGAGTTAACAGGCTGACATTTAAATTATCTTCTCACCAAGAAGAAAAAATAGAGTGAGAATCCATGTAAATGTGGGGAATAAGGGAGTGCACAGAGACATAAGTTGGGATATAGGGAAATGCATGATACAGATACTTGAAAATAAGGGCCAAAAAATAATGATCCAGTGTTTTGTAACATCAATGTAAGATTTCCAAAGACTTCACAAAACCCAATCAACAAAAAAATAAAATCTCCTTAACACAAGGGTAGGGAAGGGATTTCAGAAAAATATTTGCTTTGTAACTGAATAAAAGGGAAAATAAGAGAATAAATTTTGTTTATGAACTGCCTTTGGAATTTCTTAGACCTGGAGACAGGTTTTAAAAAGTCAGCAAGAGTCCCACACAAATTTTTCTTAGTGAAAGTCTAGAAACACTTTTTTCCAATTTTCTACCAGTGTCAAATAGAACTCTTAAGTGGTAGGTCTTCCAGACTCCTCTGGTTCATACAAAAGAAATGCAGTGATAGTTTTATGCTCATTATACCCACGGCCTTTCAAGGGTTAGGCCCAGGCTATGAAACTTGCAGTGGTCCCCAGTGGAACTGCCAGCTGTGTGATCATCAGGCCCATCTGAAGCATGTACAATACTGGACAAGGAAAACCTGTGGGAATTGGAGATAGAGTCACAGAATCATTTAGATGCTTTCCTCTGCTCTCTCTCTCTCTAGTTCTTCATCAAATAGAGCTTTGCTGAATTTGGTGTACATCTTTAACTACCATGGCTGATACAACTGAGAAATGTCTAACAGTATCATGTTCCTTAAAGCAGTTTGCTGTATTACCACAGAGTACTTTATCTTTTTACACTTTTAGTCCACATACTAATACCATTCCAGGAAACTTGGAGGTTGTTTAAATATATGCTAAAATACTTCCCTCAGAGAGAGTAGAAGCTTTTATTTACATTTCTCAATTCTTATTTCTTTTGACGGGAGGGAACGGTTATTTTTCAGTAACAGCTACTGTAAACCCTTTTGAGACATCAATGCTTTAATAAGCAAGGGTTCTAATAGGATCTCATGAATAAAGCATTTTGCACTCTTTCCCATGACATGCTGTACAAGTATATCTGCTGCAGCTTTTGCAGAATTCTCTTCTTGTAGGTTAGATAAACAAAACCATTCCAAATGTTAAAGGCACATTAAATTTCACAGCTCTATTTCTTTTAAAAATGATGAAGTCTAAATTCTTTTTAGATTTCATTAGCCTTATAAACACCTGAAGGTGCAGTGATATAATTTTGACCAATAGGACCAGGCAGATATGACTTGATGCAGAATTATTTCCAGATGTGTAATGCTCAAGCTAAAAATGCAGCAAGAGCAAAATATATGGGCAGTGGAAATGGTCAGAGTAATTTTATTGTTCATACAGTTTAGTGTAAGATTTTTTGTGAAAATTCTATGTGCAAATACTGAATCAGACTCAGGTTTGCCTGGTTTGTAGTTTTAGTTCTTAATTCTTATAAAAGAGCCTGGAGAAAATAATTCTCTCTTCCACTTACTTGTGTGCGTAAGATCAAATGAAGGTCAAAAAGGAGGACCTGTGTTCAATAGCATCTTCTGCTTCACAAAGGCGAGCAGCTGTTTCAAATGAAAAGTAAGAGTAAATAGTGTTGCTCAGGAAATCTGACTTCTGTGCACAAAGCACAATGCCTATGAGCCTTAAACGAGCAAGCTTTTCCCAGGGGGAAAAGAAAGGAGATAGAGACACAGAAAGACAGGGATACTGCCATGTCCAGAATCCAGCATCCCATCTAAAGAAGAAAAAAACTTGGAGAAGGATTGTTTATGATTTCTAAAGGTAGAAAAAGAGGGAGAGAAACTTTTTCTTTTTTTTGTTTTCAAAAGAATAATTTGTTTCTTTGCCAGAACTAGCAGATAAACACTTTTCTGATATTGGAATGAGCATTATAATCATTAACATTTAATGCTTGTCTTCATTTAGGGATCATTATAAGGCTGAAAATTAAACATTTTTTTCATAAAAAAAAAGCATAACCCACAAAGGAAATAATTTTTACCTTTGAGCTCTTGGAGTTCTTTTGTAGGCATGAAAACACCAGTGAGAAAATGTTTTTTCTTCTACAAGTGGTACAGGTATGAGTTTATGTTTAACACAGTACTTGTAATTTTACAGTCACTTCTACTAACTTTTCAGGTTAGAGACATAATGGAACTGCTAAAAGAAAAGGGTTGTGAGAGCAGGACAAGACAGGAGAGAGAACTTGTTTGAGATGTGGATAACCTGCCTTAGCTCTAAGAGGTGGAGAGCTTTAAATGCTAAGACCCATAAAATTAAGTGGATCTGTAAATATTTATGCATCTCAAGGTCTTTTAAGGATTATTTTTATGTCTGACGAATTCCAAAATCATCAATATGAGAGAGGCCCTTCAGAGAACAGCCTGCTAAGAAATAAATGTAGTTTGGTAAATTAATGTATTGAGATTTCAGCTTAAAATCATGCTTATTTTCCCCCTCTGGAAGTGGTTCTTTTCTGCTCTGAGTGGGGTTCTGGAGTTTTTTGCCTTTTTTTTTGTTCTGTGA
>JACBWW010000011.1:12924254-12936664 GCA_020086605.1 Lanius collurio | reverse complement strand
TCCTCTCCTCTCCTCTCCTCTCCTCTCCTCTCCTCTCCTCTCCTCTCCTCTCCTCTCCTCTCCCTTAGCTTTTTTACTAAAAAAAGTAAAGTTTACTTTTTAATTTTTAATTTCCTGTCTTTGTTCATTTTATAATCTCATCTGTGATGCAGACATTAAATGATCTTGGCAAACCTGCTAAGCCTTGCTGTGCACATCTCATTTGTTATGTCCCAACTATCCAAGATCTTTTGACATTCACTACTATTACTCTATTGTATCTATGACTATCGAGACAGGAGCAGAAGTCTTGGCAGCAGTGAAAGCAAGTTAAAATGGGGATGTATTGATGAAAGAGGGAAGGATTGGTATGTGGTGCAGCAGGTTTCAGTAGGTCTATTTGTCCACATACTAATACCATACAGAGGCCATGACCTTTCTCTGATTTAATGGAGAATAAAATTGTTACTTTCCTATTAGGTACATGCATTGTAATTGAACTTTTTAAACTTGACCTAAGGATTTAGTCACAAAACATTCATTAATTTCAACAGGAATTAAATCCCATAAACTCATGCTATTACTTTGGGGTTCAAATTTTTCTTTGGTTGAATCCATAGAGTGTCACTGTCAAGTTCCTAAACTTGTTCTTAAACGTGCTGTCAAGAGGAGAGAATTGTCTATTCAAGGCCAAATTTTTGTTTAAAGACTGACCCTAGCTGTCAAGGGTCCTTAGCTGCAGGTGAACTGGTAGTGTGCTCTGAAATATCTTTACTGATATAGGTAAATTTACTTAACTGAAAACAGAGATCCTAGTTAAAGTATTTGTCTGTAGTTGTTGTTTCGGGGAAAAAAATTGTATTAACATAATTTGTACTTTTTTTTCTGATAACAGGTGATCATTTTCTGACATGAAAAAAAAGTACTTTTTATGCCATCACTGCAATGATGTTGCTGTGACTAGGATTTAGTTTGAATACTTTGTAGAGACCTTGAAGAACTTATCTCAAATGTTTACTTTTTCCTAGATTCTTAAGGAAAACTATGTATAAACAGATACTTTCAAGAAAGAAAGTCCTGCTTTGAATCCAATTAAATGTCAGCTTATCATATATAATGTAGCACTGTGTGAGGAGTGCTTTGTTGTGTAATTAGGATGGATCATTGTTAAGAAGCAGAATTTACAGAGCTATTGAAATATTAGCTGGGATTTAAACATATTTGTAAAATGGTCTCTTGATACTTTCTCCAAGTTTTTTCCTCCAGCAACTGTATTAATTTCTACAAATTTCATTCAGATTGCTAGAATCAGTTTTTTCACAGAAAGATGGATCATCCTGGCCTAAATGTTAATGCACTGACTTACTCCAGTTTCAAAATTGGGTATTCATCTGGAATTTTATCTTTAACATCACTAACAAAACAACAGCTTTTCAAACCTTTGGGATATTGGAAACTAAGGAGAATCTCTGGAGTCACCCAAAGTGTTGCCCCAAAATCCATTCTTATCTAAGACATGTCTAACTAGAAAGAGAAATAGAACTCCTAACTGTCTGCCACATAAAAGCACACTTGTATGCTTAACATCTGAGAGCAAATGCAGATACTGATTAAATTACTGGAAAAAGTAAATGAGCCGGGAGTATTTGGTTGTATAGAAGATTTCAGTGGGTCCCAGGTGGAGATTCCTGATACTACAGGGAATTTTTTTAATATAAATAGTTTATCATTTTTTAATATAAATAGTTAATCAGTGTCACCAGCAAGGATATTTGTATCTAATATATATGGATGGGAAATATAGACCTTACAATCTCTAAGTAAAGACGTCTAAAAAACCCAGATTTTCTGTTTGCAAGCCACCATTATCTCTGTTTTCACAGGCTATATTCTGAGATCATATCCATTCCTTAACATTTGACACAGCTTGTTCTTGCAGAAGAAAATCCTTTCACTTAGGTGTGAACATGACCACATTAGCTTTGCAGAAAATAGCTCTTCCAATATTTTTTCTGGCACTGAATATTGAATGGGATACTCAGTGCAACTGTGGAAGTGCTACAATGCTTGAGACCATGCTACTCCTAGACATTACCAAAGGAATTAGGAAATAAGTGTAATCAATTTTCAACTTCTTAAATAAATGCCCTAGTTCATCAGAAATGACATGTAAGCTTTGTACCTTGATTTCTGCTATGTTGCTCAGAGATATTGCAAAATGTGTCAGGAAAGAAAAGTCCTTGAATTTCTTCTGCTTCAGTTGCAAGTCTATTAATAGAAAGGGCAGAGAATTGTAATGCTTCATTGCTTTTGGCTGATGGAGGGAAATACAAGGACCTTCCTAGTTTCCAAGTGGCTTTGAAATAGTATTACCAGCAACAAGACATCAGAGGTGTTCAGCACCATAAAGTAAAAATGAAATTTAAAAAAAATAGAAAAATGCAATTTTCTCTTATTTTACTTTAACAGCAGGAAATGCAGATAACTGTCTCTGTCATTTCCCTCCTCATCTTCTGCAGCTTTAAGTGAATGGGGTCATAAAGATATATTAAAACACATAAAATTGGATAGTAAAAGCCTTCTGGTAATCATTTGATTAAAGTGGCCATTGTATGAGCCTCTTGAATAATCATGATCAGTTATTTGCCTAGTGACTAGGAATAAACAGTTGATTATATGATCAGACAAGGCCTCTAAAGTTTCACAGCAGCTGAAATCCCCCAATCTACCCCAAATGTTTGGCCTGACCTTGAGTGAGATGCTATACAATGCCATTCCTGTGGGCTGATAAGGTCCTGTGGTTTTCTGTTTAACTAAATGAGAAAGTCTTGACCATAACAATTTGCACCATTGGGTCCATTATCTTTTGCCCTACAGGTGATTTGCTGCATGCTTTATAACAAAGGACAGAATAGTTGAGAGGGTATTGTCCTGCAGACAGCAATGTCAAAACTTATTCATATGTGGGTACAGTTATACAGCAGGTAGTGTTGCATGACTACCATTCATTTTGGTAGAATGTACATACTTTGATATCAAAAAATTACACTGAAAAGGAGTTAGAAATATTTTATTGATGAAGCAAAGCACAGAAATGCATACAGCCATTTTTAGTTGCCTTCATAGATGATCTTTGACCCTAAAAGAAGAAAGCAGCTATGTGGCAGCTGTGCTATAACTTGTCACATTCCTAAAATACACTGGCATGTGCTGGCAGACTAAAATGTTCCCACAACCAGCCTGTATATTAAAATGACCACAACTGTACCGAGTTCCTCAGATCTAAACAACATTTCAGCTGGCATACTTTTTTTTTTTTTTTTTTCTTTTGACAGGTACTAAATATCTCAGTATTCACTGACGAACTACTGTCCTGGGAAAAACCTCGACATGCGGCTCGCTTTCTGTAGCTGCCCTTGACTCAGCTCTCGGCAGCTGTGCAGCAGTGGCAGGGCGAGAGCAGACAGGGCGAGGAATGGCCGCGAGTTCGTCTCCTCAGCAGCCAGCAGGGGAAGCTGCTGCATCGGTTTTCAGTGCGACTCAAACAGAACTGCTGGTTATTTTTAAATCTGCGGATGAAAAGGTGGGGTTATCTTAAAATGAGAAACAGAATATGTATGTTTCCATGAAGAATTTTTTTGTCAAACTATGCCTGGGATGACTATTCTAGTCACAAGTGAGAAAGCAGGGAATGAGTGGTGCACGATAGAAGAAGTAGGAGCTGTTTAGTGTCTAAATTTAATATGTGCTATATCTTTGCTTAGGCTACTAAATACAAGACACTTCAAAAGCTAATAATAGAGATTCAGTTATTTATGCAAATTTTAGATGACTGTAGTCCTTGCTCCATGTGTATAAGGAAATTATTTCTGTAGAAGGGACGCTGGACTGAAAGAGGCTTGGTCTCTGTTTTCAGGCTCGTCATGGCAAGTGTCAGAAAGTCATTTGAGCTCCAAAATATTTTCTTATGCACGTGTTTATGAGTTTCACAGAATTTGACTTTTTAATCTATCTGATCTTTAGTTTTTCCTGTTCAAACAACAATGCAATACCTTGCCCTCCCCTTCAATTTCCTCATAGTAAAAAGAAGTATGTTTTGGTGGTCAAAAAGATATAGTCCTCCAACCAATCTGAAATAAAAACATCTTAGCACATACTTTTATTGCTTCCTTAAAACATTACAGAGACCTCATGATACTTCCAAGCTACAAGGATAAATACCATTAACTTTATTATTAAAGAGAGCTAGAGACTCATAAATTTTTGTGCCAAATTTTTCATCTGAATTTGAGATAACTGTATATAGAATCCTAAATCCAGTAGTTTAGCAGTACATATTTCCTTCTACTTTTCGGCCAGGACAGGATTTTTATGAGTGTTATCACTCTGATAAACTGGCAGTATTCTCTTCATGCCTTATTAATAATAGGTATGTCAGATAGAGTGATAGAAAAGATATTTCAATCAGGCATGTATAGAAACTCTGCAATGAAAAAGGCCACTGTCAATTCTACCAAGAATCTTGCCTTGAGATTATGTTAATGACTCATGTAGAAAGTTTTTTTTTAAAAACATAATACCCTTGGTTTTGTACAAATTATTTACATAGTCCTAACTCTAATTTAATTCTAATTCAAATCTTTCTGTTGTCATAGAAGTCCCTCAGTAGGAACTTCCAGGACTGCTAGACATCAGAATGGAAAATATTATTTCATTTGTAGGAAATGTATTAGTTTATGACTCACTCTGTCCTGTCTTTAGTTTCAGCAAATGGATTTTCTTCTTGAAGAAAAAGTTTCCAGTTGAAGTATTTTTTGAAGGTGCTTATATAGGTCTTATGGGGATTTACTCGTCATTCTGTACAAACTAATGTGCTTCTGTAGCAAATAACAAAATACTCCTTATTCAGAGGTTGTGATACTCATGCCATAAATGACACATATCCATACATATTTATAGATTTGGTTCTATGCTGGCAACAGCTGAGGGAATGGCCATAGTTTATCCCTTAAGATGACAGAATCAGATGGTAACTTACAAGAGGTAATGGGATATTCTACCTCATATACAATTATTTTCATTAATATTTTTAAGAATAAAGATTATTTTTATTATTAATTTATCTTCAAGCAGATAAAACATTACTTTAGAAATTGGTTCAACATATATTTCACATCTAATAAAGGCTGAATACTTAGGTTTCCAGAGAAATTAGATGCACTGCTGTAGAAAGCTTAAACATTTAATTTGTCTGTTGGGGAAAGCTTTACCAAAAAGGCTGAAAAACAAGCCAGCACACGTTCATCTGGTACAGCTTGGGAGAGTCTGCTTGGCACAGTTTATTGCATCTGTTATCTTCTAAGCTGTTTGCTCTTGTTCAGATAGCTAATTGAATGCTGGAAGTAGAGAAGTAATAGATGCAGGGTGTTGGCAGGGCCTTTTCCCCAAGAAAATATCAATGCCATTATTGGGACACTGAATTATGCAGTGGACTCTTATGTCCAGGCTGCAGAATTAAAAGCTACTTTAGAGGAACCATGGTTGGGAAAATATCTTCACACTAACTAAGAGATTTAGCCTCTTTAGTTTAATACAGAGAAATGACCAAGATCTATCCCTTGATTACAGTTGTAGTGGGTGTACCCTGGCTGGGTGTCAGGCATCCATCAAAGGCACTCCATCACAAGTGGACAGGGGAGAGAAAATATAACAAAAGGTTCATGAGTTGAGATTAAGAATTGGGAGATATCACTCACCAAATATTGTCACGGACAAAACTGACTCAACTTGGGGGTATTAATTGACTTTATTACTAACAAAATCAGAACAGGATAATGATAAGTAAAATAAATAAGTTAAATAAACAACTTTCTCCCCATCCCTCCCTACTTTCCAGCTCTATATCCTCCCCGGCAGTGGCACAGGGAGACATGTTATGTTCATTTCATCACACATTGTTCCTGCCACAGCTCAGGGAGGGGAGTCCATGTCCTTCTCCAGTGTGGGGTTCCACCCATGAGAGACAGTTCTCCATGACCTTCTCCAACATGAGTTCATCCCACAAGCAGCAATTCTTCACAGACTGCTGCAGCCTGGGTCACATTTTCACAGGGTGCAGCCCTTCAGGCACAGCCTGCTCCAATGTGGGTCCTCCACAGGGTAACAAGCCCTACCAGGAAACCTGCTCCTGTGTGGGCTCCTCTCTCCACAGGTCCCTGCAAGGAGTCTGCTCCAGCACGGGCTTCCCACAGATTCAGAAGCCTCTTTTGGGCATCCACCTGCTCCAGTGTGGGTCTCCTCCAGGGGCTGCAGGTGGATCTCTGCACTCCATTGGACCTCTAAGGGCTGCAGGGGCAGAGCTGCTTCACCATGGTCTGCACCATGGGCTACCGGGGAATCTCAGCTCCAGTGCCTGGAGCACCTCCTGCTCTTCCTTCTCCACTGACCTTGGTGTCTGCAGAGTTGTTCCTTGCACATGTTCTCACTCCTCTCTTCTCTAGCTGCAATTAGATTGGTACAATGACTTCTTTCTCCTTTTTAATTTTTTTTTTTTTTTATATATGTTATCACTGAGGCATTACTCCCTTCTCTAATTGTCATGCTTGGCTAGCAGCAGGTCCTTCTTGGTGCCAGCTCCTATTGGCTGTGTTGGACAAGGAGGAAGCGTCTGGCAGTTTCTCACAAAGGTCACTCCTCTTGCCCTCTGGTATCAAAACTTGGTCTCACAAACTCATCTAAAGTCTCTAAATTTTTCTCTAGCAAGTACTATCACTGAAGAACTAAACTTGACATAATTTTATCCTGAATGTGTCAAGATTTGTAAGGGATACAGTGATTTAAACTGTACATGTGTACAGAAGATGTCACAGTTCCCAACTCTAAGTTGTCCTGTGAACTTCTCAGAATTTTTTTCCCAGTCATTTTTGGGTTTGATATTAGTGTTATAGGTTGGAGCCAGGAAAACATAGCAAATAAATCTTTCTGTTCTTAACAATCTCTAATCATAAGAATATTACTAGCAAAAATTTCAGCACTAGCCATATTATGCTTAGAAACAATCCTGACACTAATTCCTTACAAAGATTCCTGTTTTCTCATTCTACAATAAAAAATGGTATTCCTTTTCTTGTTGCCAAATTATAAAACTTCTAGTTTCTATTCACCCTTTCAGTATTTATTGACTTTCTATCACTTTTCTAATGAACTTCACTAACATACATATGGATGTGCCAGCTCTCTATCTTGGATGGTTTCAGAAAATACAACCTTTAGTATTACTTTGAATTGACGTCTTTTTTAAGTTCAATGTTATATAATATTTTATTTATAAGTACTGTTTGCACTCCAAAGCCAACTACTTATATCCATCTCACACTGCTTACAGGAATATATTAGCTTTTCTTATTTTATCCTAGCATTCATCTGTTTCCTCCAGTGCTTCTTGCTACATCTTGTATAACTGAAATAACTTCAGCAGATGAAAATGTTGAAGTATTCAGGTACTCATTATATTTAGAGAGAAATGGATTTCACATACCCTTACATAATTCTTATCCTTCTAATAGCTTTGGTTGGTTGGGGTGAGGTGGGTTTTTTGTTTGTTTGGTTTGGTTTTTGGGGGTTGTTTTGGTTTTTAGTTGGTTGGTTAATTTGTTATTTCTTTAGCTGGGATTTTTTGTGGGTTTTTTAAGTTTTACTTTTTTTTCCTAAGTCATTTAAGCCACTGCCTGTTTTAGAGGAATACTGAGCATTTCTAAAACATCGTATGTGTAGTCAGGTTAGATTAAATATGCATTCTTTCCTCACATTCTTCAGCAGTTTTCTTCCTACCTTCTCACTCTTGACAGGAGGATTTTATTTGAAGAAATTTTCAAACTCCTTTCAAATAAATGGTGAACCGTTCCACTTACAGAGAAAATTTTTAGCCAAAGTTGAAAGCTTTAAGTAATAAGAAGTTTTCCTTTGAAGCAAGAAGACCAAATGTCTCAAAGGGAAACAAAAAAATTATTCTAATTTCAGAAAAAAATAATTCTCAAAGGAACCTGAATCTTTCTGCTAAATTTGAGCAGTTCATATCTACAGGTTCCTTTAAAGAGCCTCAAATTCTTACCATTTGACTTACATGACTGATCCCAGCTATGCCTCTGGAATTAGTTCCTATGGACTCGATTTGTACAAATCATATGACTAGAAGCAGGACTGCACCCAGAGTCAGTAAATACCAGATGGTAAAATAGCCAAATACATTTGAAAACAGCTCCCTAGGCTTAAATCTCTGCCTCAACAGCTGGAAGAGGGTATTCAATATGGTTAGTGCCTTTTTTCTGTGTGGATACCAACTGTTACTGGACATTTGCTGTGTTTACTGGATACTGTGAAGAACCTTGATGCATATGATACTTTATATATATATATATTTAGTTTTTCATACATGGCAGATGTTGGCTGAAAACAATTAGGCAAAAAGCAAGTAGATTAAAAACTTCTTCAATAAATTATAATATAATTTAAATGAGAAAATTTGCATTAGACATTTTCTCCGAATAATTATGAAACAATTGCCTAATAATGAAGCTTGCAAGCTCTTTGTAACAGATGGTCAGAAGACGAATTTTATTGGATCATAGATAATCAGTAAATTGAATATGCAGGATAAATGCTGCAATCTATCATCCTGCTATGACCCTCTGTACTATAAGTATTTGTTAGAACTCCAAGATCAGAGGAACATTCCAGGGTCTCTAATCTAATACAGAGGTGATACAGAGGTTCAGAGACTGCATTCTAGAAAGTTGTCTAAACTTTAAGCTTTATTGCAGATACACATTTGACTTACCACATACTTAGTTAAATCACCTTAAAAGCAGTCTTAAGACAGCTTCAAGATTCATTATGTCTCATGCCCAAATACTATAGGAGTACAAATTACTTGCTGTATGTTGTAATTCTAGGCAATGATAGCTTCTTCTTGTTTCATGTGAATTTTATATTAACTCCTTTATAAAATACTGAATAAAAAGGAGGGTGTATTATGCATTAGCTGAATAGAATATATAAAGTAATGTAGGTGTAAGGAGTGGGTTGATCCTGGCTGGATGCCAAGTACCTGCCAAAGCTAATCTGTCACTCCTGTGTTCTCTGGACAGGGGAGAGAAAATATAATACAAAGCTTCTGGGTTGAGATAAGGACGACAAAAGATCACTCACTGATTACTGTGACGGGCAAAACAGGTTTGACTTAGGGAAATTTGCTGAATTTATTACCAGAGCAGGAAAATAAGAGATATATCCAAAACCTTGAAACACATTCACCTCTAACACCTCCCTTCTTCCTGGGCTCACCTTTACTCCTGATTTTCTCTACCTACTCCTCTTTAGTGGTATAGGCAGTGAGGGAAGGGGGATTGTGGTCAGTTGCACATTGTCTCAGCTACTCCTGCCTTCTCAGAGGGAGGACTTACACTCTTCTCCTGCTCCAGCATGGGGTCCCTCCCAGTGGACACAGTTTTGCGCTAACTTCTCCACTGTGAGTCTTCCCCAGAGGCTGCAGTTCTTCATTAACTGCTCCAGGGTGTGTCCCTCACACAAGGGAACTCCTACCAGCAAACATGTTCCAGTGTGGGCTCCTCTCTTTGCAGGGAGAGGTCCTGCCAAGAGCAGGCCCTGCCAGGAGCCTGCTTGTGAGCTCTCTTCCCACAGAGTCACAGCTTGTTTTAGGCATTTACCTGTTCTGATGTGGGGTCCTTCAGAGGCTGCAGGGTGATCTCCGCTCAACCATGGATCTCCATGTAATGGCACAGCTGCTTCACCCTGGTCTTCACTACAAACTGTAGGGGAATCTCAGCTCCTGGAGCAACTCCTTTCCCTCATTATTCGCTGATCTTGATGTCTACAGGGCTTTTTCTCTCACATATTCTCACTCCTCTCTCCCTGGATGCCATTAGTCCTGTGCACTAACTTCTCTCCTTTTTAAAAATGTTATCTCATTGCTGCTGAAGATCTTGGCCCTAACCAGCTGTGAGTCCATCTTGGTCCACCTCACAGAAATCATCCTGTACCCCTTGCACTACCCACACCTTGCATGCAAACCAAATACAGTGCATCAAAAGTCACTTTCAGAGTCATCTTCTGATCACCTTATATAAATGAAAAGTTCTTATGCCTCTAAGTGTCTCCTAAACGACTAGGACATTGAAGAAACATTTATCTAGAAGAGTTCCAAATAGTAGCTGCCTATGAATAAGGATACTTGAGCCAACTTCTGTTTAATTTTTAATTCCCAGTCTGTACCAAGCTCAAGGTAATGTGTCAATGTGCTTCTTTTACCTTCTCTATGGTACCATCTTGATTTATTTTATACTAGTTGTGACTGACGAGGAGTTCTAATTTTCCATGTCTGATTCTGCACTTCAAAGCTGATAGCAGTAGAGTGTGAGTGAAGACAGCAACACATTACAAATTAATGAGTAAGTGTTCTTAATTTGAATAGTGTGAAGAACCACAGAAGGCAGGAACTTATATGAAGAAAGAAAAAAAAATCAGACTAAAGGGCTTTTAATCCAGTTTCAGTAACATTTCTGGCAGAAGGTCAAAAGTACCTTTTTGTAAATTTGATTTTTATCTTCATGTTTTTGCAATTTAAAAAATAGATTAGGTTTCCCCAGCTCAGCTACACAGTTCGAGAGTAACTAAAATGACACTGGAGTGTCATCCAGAAAATCAGAGAAAATCTTTTAGCTAAGAGAGATGAATTGACATTGCTGGAAGGCATGCCATGCAATTCAATGACAGTTCCCGGTGCGAAACTTAAACAATCACAAACTTTACAAAATTTAAATTTCTAACTTAATTAGAAATTAAATGAACGTTTAAAACCAAACTTAGAAATTCAGTTTAGGTTGTAGTTTCAGCACTAAGCTATTACATATTACAAAAGATCTAGTCAAATCAACTTCATTACAGGACAACAAAACAGTCTATGTAAATCCACATATAAAAGATCTACCTTTTACGGTAGCTTGTTTTCATGTACTTTAAGCATAGTCTGAAAATTCAGCATGATCCTTGATGTACCTCCTGCATTTACTGATAAACTTTCAAGCTTGCACACGAGGATCCTCTCAATTAGAAGACAGAATAATCCACTACTTGGAGGAAGGAGTAGAGTGAATTTAGCAGGGTGAACATACAGTGGCATCTATCTGTAGCCAGATAATACAGGGGTTTGGTGTTCTTGAACATAAAGGATAGTAAATAAGCAAATTGACAGAAATATATCTGGATAGCAGTGCTAGGAACTAGTATCTTTTGGTTAAGACCTGCATGTAGGAAATAAAAATAGATCAGGACTAAAATCCAATATTCAGTCATGGTGTGACAAAAGATGAATTGCACAGATGATTACATTGATTTACTATAAATAAAAATATGTTAAAAGTTTCTCATTTGTGATTTATTAATATCTATTCTAACAATACATTATTTATGTAATATAAAATTACACACATCAAAATCTGTCATTACTGATGGAAATATAAATAGTTTTATTTATTCTGCATCATGCAAGGTTCCTACTCTGTTCCAATTATAGAGTCAAATGGACGCTAAAATTTTCATTTCCATATTTATTTACAAAGTGGCTCTTAGTAAATATTTCATTTACTTTCTTGGTAAATTACACTTATTTCCTATATGGTATTGTAATAATTTCTAGCAGGTGTTATGCCAAAGTATTTGTAGGCTTTCTTTATAATACGAAAAACAGATTCAAAAGTCACACTTCCTAAATGCATTTTTCCAAGTATATGCAATGGAAAATCAGTGAATATTTAATGCACAGAGTTATAGATGGCTTCAGAAAGGAGAAGACTCAGTCAAAATAATTATATGCATGTCTTAAACAGAACACAGGTCAGCTTTAAGCATGTACATCCAAAAAGCTATCTAAAAAACGTTTCTTTCACTATAGACCTCCAAGCACCCAAACCTTGTGGGCATCTAATTTTCACCTTCCTTATATTGTCTGGAAGACAGCACCTTTCTTTCCTTGCCCTGAACTGCTTTGGAATGAGCAATGAGATGTCTTCTCTGATGATGAAATCCATGAACCACGTGGAATGAAGCTGAAGTCTACTAAGAGCCTGTAGTGAGAACATTCAAAGCACACCTATAGGAAGCGGTTTAGGTAGAGCTCCTTGAAAATGCCATTGAAGTGACAGTATTTTTTCAAGTGAAGACTGTATTTAGCCTTTCTAGTTGAGAAATCCTGTGGTTCAGAATGGTCTACCTTGTGGTTTAGTAACTAGGACACTGAATAGGTAAGTCCTGCTCTCTCAGGACAATTGTTGCTTTAGCCTTGGAAAACTTTAAGAGAAAATGGTTATATATATATATGAGTATCCCCACTATGGAGTATGCGCGATTGCTGATGT
>JACBWW010000011.1:12871779-12923901 GCA_020086605.1 Lanius collurio | reverse complement strand
TATGAGTATCCCCACTATGAGAATGCAAAATTACTTTTCTCTATAGCTTTCTGGTAGCAGGAAAGTCACCTTTCTTTCTGAATACCGGCCTAGAAAGGAAACAATGAATAACACACCTATATCGCATCAGTTTCATGAGCTTTCTTTCACCTCTTCAGAAGGCAAAAATGTATAGAGTGCTGCTTTCCTATCTAGATCCTCAGGCATGAGAGTAAATATTCCTAGTTCTGAGATATATCACTGCTTCTGCATGAGATCATTGCCATCTACACAGCTGCAGGGTTGTTTCACATTACTTTCTCACTTAACTGATACAGTCGAAAAATACAGTTCATGTTTTCCATACATTTTCTGACAGCATTAACCATGCTGAAAAAGCCCTGCGGAAGGACCTCTATTGTATATTCTGAGAAACGTCACCGCTTTAAACTAATCTGAGCCTTGGAGCTCTTCTTTTCTTGCTCAATGCCTCAAAAGGCAGCTTGCTTTTGGCACTCCTTGCAGCCTGCAACCTTACAGCACCTCTGACAGCTCCTTTCCTAAGTGCTCTGCGCTGCATCACATTCAGCTGTCAGTCACTTCTCTCCTGTCAGCATGAAGCAATCCCAAGCACAGTTTACCAATGACCAGACCTGGGGCTGATCACTTTCTTCACAGTCAGAAATCCATTTGCTTCATGTAGGCATCTTGGGCAGTGATGCCCAAGAGATGTAGAGATGGCCATGCTGGGACAAAATCTTTCCACTAGTCATGTAAAATTTTGAATTTAACTCCTTCACAGACATTCTGAATTTCTCTCCTTTACAAACATTTAACTCCTTTACATACAGACTTTCCACATACCAAGGAAAAATCCCAATTTTGACTGATCTGGGGTAGTTAAGTAGGATCCAGATTAATACTTCTGTGCATTTTCATCCCCAAGGTGAGAGATTTCATGAATTTGAAAACAGCAAAGACAGAAGGAAACATAGATGATATTTCAGGAGATGGAATGTTGGGCCCTCATTTGCAGTGCCAGCGCTCAACACCAAGAGGTGCTGCAGTATGTGCAGAGAATCTGCCCGTGGAGCCAAAGTGAAGCAACAACCCTGCCAGAACAGGGTGGGACCGAGGCAACACCTGAGGAGGAGTCACACAAACGCCTCAGGAGAGTGTATGAGCCCTCCACCCTTTCTGGGTGCCCATGCCCACATCAAGGCCCGCATTCCTGCAGGCACCTCACATCTGGGATCCCCTGGTTCTCACCACCGGAGACCAGCCCCTTGTCTGTGCTGCCCAAAGCGAGGGTGTCCAGGCACCTCCAGGGCTGGTGTCATGCAGGGCCTCTGTGAGGGATTGCTGGCCATGGATGCCTAGCACAGCAGTAGTGTCTGGGGAGCACCCAGCCCTGCACAGACCCCTGGCTCCTTGCTGCCCTCCTCACCCTGAGGCCCTCAGCCCTCCTGCCAGCACTGGATCCCCATTGCCCCGTATTAACTTTCTAATTACTCTCCATGAAGAGGCAGAGAAATACCTGAGTCCCATGTGCCACCTTCAGTCCACCTACCCAGCACCCAGAGCAGAGAACCAGGAAAATTTCTGGGAGGGATTGGGTGCTGGGAGTGGTGTCTATCTCTGCTATGCAGCAGCAGCAACATGCTAGGAGTCCTGTCCTGGGAGTAAGACCTGCTTAAAGGAATGGGTAGACTCACCCAGTATTGAAGTGCCTTTGGTGAGAGAAACCATCAATGAGTGTTTAGTTAATATCATCTTATCTAAATGAAATCCAACTTCTTGATGGTCCTCCCCATCATTGATTTCTGAGCAGCCCTGACATTGCCATGACCACTGAAAGTCTACAGTTGCCCTTGTCTTTGGAGTCCTAGGAGTGAGCATCACGTTTACTCAGATCCTTCATTAGTAACTTTCATTTTTCTATTGATTTATATGCATTCTGCTGGGACATTTTGATGAAAGTGAAAAGATGCAGGAGTAAAACCTGGACTTTCCAGTTTTCAGTTGTCATTGCAGTGGTCTGTTCAAATCTGTCAAATAACAAAATGAGACCCCTAGGATTAATTACTAACTGACAGCAGTGACAAAAAAAAAAGGTAATAATGGTTTCTGGGTTTTACATAGGTTATGGACAGTTGTTCAGAGGTTTTCTGTGGCGTCAGTGTTTTGGCTCCTCTTCCATGACTCCCATGGCTTAATGCTTTAACTTGCTTCTTAGCTGAGGGAAAAAAAAAAGAAATTACATAGACAGTGAAGTTCAATTATTCGAGCGAAACTAGCTATAACAGCAGAGGCAAACATATCAAGTGGTAGGAACTGGTGCTGCATGAGAGGAAATCTGGAGGAAAGAGGATAAGCATGTTGGGTTGAGCACTGCCAGAAGCAAGCTTGGTACACCTATTGTAGGCAGTGTTTGAGAAGAGAAGGGGTATAGATGTCTCTATGTAGAAAAGGTTGGCTGTATGAACTGGTAGAATATTATCTGAGAGAGGTCCATGAAAGTATAGCATTTAAACTAGAGAATAAAATGCATATTCAGGTCCATATTTATGCATGGAAAAGCAAGTGGTAGTGTTAACACTGGAGCAAGTACTTAAGCTACTTGCTGTGAGGCTTATGAAAACAGGCCTTTTGTTACTGAAACGTATATAGCTTCTCCAGCTCAAGTGCCTTGTGAAATTATTGCAAAATGTGTGTGTATGGAGAGACAAAGTATATGTAGCTGCATGCAGCTGTGCTTTATCTGATAATCTAAATAGTGTAAGACACCACTTCTCATTATTCCAAGTGCTGATTTTTCTTGTAAACAACAATTCTAAATTTTGTACTGAACATATTTTTGGATCGGAATTCGAAGATATTCCAGTTCAGGATAGTTTAAATGCTTCAGGTTGCCTTTTCTACTACATTGCTGAAAATATGTCTAGGCAGCTCAAAGATCAAATCAGTACTTTAATGACTGCATGTTTCATGACAATGAAATTATTATATTTAATAAAAATACAGGTAAGCCAAAAGAGAAAATTTAGATACTTTTAAAAAACAGTTCTTTTTATCCCTATCTTCCACAAAACTTTTCTTACTGTGGAAATCACAGCATTTCCACAAAATAGTACCTTGCAGACATTTCTTTGTTTGTTCTTACAACTTCTGATTCCTCATTGTTCAAGAGTAGTTACTTATAATTCCTTTTTATGATTTACAACATGGAATTGTCTAAAAGTCTTAAAGTTCCTATAAGAATGATCTCAAGAATCAGAATGCATCAATAAACACTCTTTCGTGATGTACCATATATTGGCATTGAATGCAGAAAAATCAAAACAATCTCATTTTCTCTCAGTTGAAATGGCTCTATGAACTGCTGGGGATACTAATATCTTTAAACAGAAACCATACATCAAACCATAGAGCATAGCAAATCTCTTCCTGATATTTTTTAATAAAAAAATGTGTTCAGGTGTTTATTTTGTTTGATATAAAGCTTTAAAAGCAGTGATACTGAAATCTTAATGTTTCCGTTACATTATTTAAATCCCATTGAGTTCAGAAGGAGATTTGCAAAACACATCAAAACTGCAGTAAAAAACCTAAAAATACCTCCTCAAAAGCCAAATTAATTCCTTTGCTCCATAGCATCATTTTATTTCTTATTTTGTGTTTTGTCTTTTTTATGGATCTTTGCTTGAAGCAAGTGGGAGCTGCAATTAGCTAATTAAGACTCTGAGGCTTGAATATTATTGACCTTTTATGTTTTGCAGTGTTGGTTGGCAAGCATAAAAAAGTTGTGTTCTCCTCATCTACTGGGGGCTCTCCAGGACATGACTTCTAATTGCTTTCTCAAAAATCTTTGCCCCTAGTAATTTAAATATAGAACACATACTGTTATTTCCTCCTTACATGGCGTTTGCTGAGCAAGCAAGCAGAAAGACACAGAGCTGGAAAGGCTCATGAATGAATACTGATTGCATAGGGTCACGTCTTTGTACTTTTTCCACTGGTGTATGCAGGGGAGGAAAACTGCATTTGGTATTCCTGATATTTTTTGAGGCATGCAACCTTTTCTTAAACAAAGCAACCACCTCCCACACTGTAAAAAAATCCCTCATACTCTGTGTTGAAAACAAAGTAGAGACACAGATGGATTTTTTCTTCCTTTACAGAGTGCAATTGAAAAACCACTTTAATTCTGACTACTTCATTCGCATTTTTATTTAAAAAAGGTTAAAATCAAAGGTTACATTGCTGAAGAAAGCTCAATAGCAGACAGTTCAGTTTTTTCTTTAGAATCTGCATTACCTCTGAGGCAAACAGACTGTTCCAACTTAAGAGATTGTCTAGCTTGTTGCAGGATCACCTGTAAATGTGTTGTAAGCCCATGGGTCTTCAATCATTCTCTTATCTGTTCTATTGCCCGCAGGAGAGTCATTACTGTGGTATTTACAGCTGTCACAATAGTTAATATGATCTAGGCATAGCTACTTGTTTACTCATTGATGTGATGTGACAGTTTAATAATAACCATCATAATCATGGGTATATAAAACTAGAAATATTTTTTACTCCTATGGAGATGCTGTTTTCAACTTATTCCAAAAGCATTGTATCCAGTGCTTTAAATTATTGCACTTTGCTGTGATATTTTTGGCTTTATCAACAGCTTAAAAACCCATTGCTTTTTTATTTTTCCCTGAAGTAGAAGAAAAAAAAATTGACAAAGATTTTATTTTTCTATATGAAATGGGTTATTCAATTGTAAAAAAATAAAAATGAAAGCTCTGCCGAAAGGTGGAAAAAAATAAAATTAGGTATAAGAATGCTAAATTCTAGACCAAGAAATGAAATAAATTATGATGCATGAGTTTACTCTGACAAAAAAAAAAAAAGCAGAATAGTTTGTAGCATACCCAAATGCAGTCATTTACTGCTACATTTACCTAGCATTTGGTCTGTTTGCTGTCAGGTTCTGATTAAACAGATGATTTTGAGCCACAGTCTGAAAGGAAGATGCTTTAGTGACCAGAAGGCAAGGTTCCTATGGCTACAGATTAGGGTATTTTGTATGACTGATCCTAAACCTCTTCATCCCACCTTCCTTTTAATCACATGTGACCCTCTAGAGATGAGGAAAAGTTAACGGTCAGACGTCCTTCATTTCTCTTTCATAGCATGGTGAAGCAAGAAACTCTCAAATGGTAACAGAGCAGACCATTGCTTTTGTTAAGCCTTTAATCTTAGTGTCAACCAAAGCCTCACCAGATGAAATGAAGTTTTTCTCTTGCAGTTGTGTGAACATTTGTACTGTAGAAGCTCACTTGAGATACTGCAGTTGGATATTATGTCTCTCCGTGACTGGCACATTAAAAAGCCAGAAATAAAGCCCTTGTGTGGCTACTCAGAGTGAATGAATTGACAGATCCATCCAGGAAAGAATTAAACTGAAGGCTTTAAATGAAAAGCAATGAATTTATAACAGGATTATACAGCACCTAGAATCAACTTTGTACAATGCTGAGCTGAGAATTCAAAGAAAAACAAGAGAAAGCACAAAATATTGTCATTTATAATTGGCTAATGAGACCAGCAACATGGGGATTTTGCAGCTGCAGCGGATTCCCATGCAATTAGAAAGACTGAAGAGATTTTTAGATCATGTGCTTTACCAATTATCTTTACTAAAAGACAATTCTTTTGGTTGCATCGAGCTTTTTCTTGCTCCTCAAAATTTAGAGATAATTCTATGTGGTTTTTTTGGTTTTATTTTCCTGGCTGTTCAGGTGCATCAGGTCTGGCCTAAATTTTGTAACTCTTTTAGATCAGTAGGATAGAAGCTATTATCAACTAAAAAAAAGGCTATAGTTGAAGCATTCAGAACTTTCTTAAATTAGGGGATTTCCATACCCAAAATATTTGCCTCTTTATGCTTAGTTTGTTTTACAGGTGAGCTTGGAGTTTCTTTCATAATGGTACAGTAAGATTAAATTCCATTTTCTAAACATAATTTTGTATACAAACCAAACACCGGATGATGCATTAACCAAATTCAGTGAGAAAATATACCAAGGGAGACCGAAATTGAGAACTTAGAAAGTTAAAAAGCACTTAAGTCAGGATATGAAATGAGATCTTGATGGAAGGCTGTCATTTCATCTATAAAGTACACATTGCTCCAATTAGCAGAAATAAAAAAAAAAAAAAAAGTCATGTTATATTGCACAAGATTTCAACTGAAACTGTTTACCCTTTAGCTGTCATCTCAGCTGACTATTCACACACTGGAATAGGCTATAAAATCAGCTCTCTAGTGCTGCAGGACATCTTAAAAATATGAGATTTTGGGGGATGTTTTTACTGCCTACAAAAATCTTTACATTGTAATGTTTTATGTAGTAGCTTTTTGATTTTCTATTGTAAAAATATTTATATCTAGTTATAGTTATTAGTACTTCTGCTTTAGGAAATATCCCACCAGTGGAAGAGTGGTCTGAAAAATAGTAATAGTTGTATCCCTAGAGAGTAATTCCTGAAAAAAAAATTGCATTTGATAGTAGCATTTAATAATTAGATTGCATTTAACCATAATCATCCTGGAGAATATCCATCTTTGACTAATTTTCAGTATCTCTCAAATTTTTGACATGTCATTTTCCACAATCTGGCCTGTGTCATAGGATTCTTGTCAAACTTAATGTTGCCTGTGGGCAGTCGCATTTGCTCAGGTTGGTTGAGAAGTGTTTAGAAGAAGGAGGATGGATTAAACATCTTGGATTGTTTAGATCAATCTCCTGTGTCCCAGTAGTGTCTGCTGCCTCAGAGATAAACCTGTCCTCTCTCCTTTGACAGTCTGGACCACAGGCAAAATCAGAACTCCAGTGATACCACCACACTCTCCAAACTGACCTCATTTTCATTAATGTTTCCTAAACCACCCTGCCTTCTCTGACAGATCACAGTTGTTTCATCCAGCAGAACAGATATCCCATATTTTCCTCTGCCATGGGTCTGTGTTGATCCTTTTTACCATTTGCTTCCTCTCTCCAAGTAACTCATCATCCTTTCTTAGATTAGCAGCTTTTTTCACAAGATACTTTTTGTCTTCAGTGAGATTACAGTCTGTGCAGCAGCTGCAGCTCTAACTCTCTCATTACATTAAAGCTGGAAGCAATCAAACCTGGTAAATGGAAACATGCTATTACATTCTGGAAATGCATGCCATTGAAAACTCTAGAGTAACCTCACCATCAAGCTTTTTTTGAAAGCTGAAGAGAGAGTACAGGTACTACTGCAAATAACTTTAAGCTGTGGGCAGCTATATTCTTTTTTTCTTTTTTTCATTGTTATCTGTCTTCTCCTATGCTCCCAGTTTTTCACAGAATTTGTGATGATTTGACTACTCGAAAAAATTATCATCTTGAAACCTGGGCATAAGGAGTGCATAAATGTTCTGTTCAGTTCTGAAAGGAATATTTAGCCAAGGAAATAAAGCTGTGTTTAGAAACAAATCTGTCACTTTCAACTGTACCTACCCTCAGTTTGACACTGGTAAGGAAACTCCAGCTGCATAGGTGCATAAGTGTTTTAAAGGAAATTATTCTCTTGAGGAATTTCAGACCCACAGCTTTAAATATTGTTTCCCAATGCACTGGTAATGAAAAGTAATGCTTGTCAGGTTTATTAAAAAAAAAAAAAAAAAAAAATCCATGTAATTCCTTTTCCTTTGGGTATATCTATCTTGAAATCTACCTCTATTTGCAGTTAGCATATCAATATGTGATGCTTTTCTTTCACTAATGACTGCACCAAACTTGTATCTGGTGCCATACCAGCAAATAAGCCTCAATGAAACTAGTGGCATCTTTCTGATGATCCAGTGATATGAGATTGAGCTTTAACAATCTTATTCTATGTCAGATTTTATTGTTTAATCATTTTCACAGCACTCAATCAAGCCTCTTTCTTTTTAGTTTGTTCTTTCTTCGTCTGTCTCTGGTGTAAATTGGGAACAATCTTCTCTGAAATTAGTGTAGCTTTAATTGTGTAGGAAAGAATAAGACCACTTTTGTACTAGATTAGCCTTCAAATAAGCAAGTAGAGAATCAAAAAAACTCACCCAACAACCCTCAACAATACTGACAGAATATGATAGAAGCAGCCAAAACTACTGAGAGTCAGAAACCCTGCCAGTCAGTGTGATGACAACTATGACTAATTTTTTTTTTGCCTTTGACCTGATACATGGTAATTTTATCATGAACTCACATTACTTGTTTCTGTGTGATAGAGATGAATTTTAACTGCCTTAATTTTTCCTCCTCAAAAGCAGATATATGGGATACTTGGCTAAATCTTTTACATTTTCTAATTTCTTTCATAATTTGCCAGTGCTTTGATTCTTTAATTAAGTATATTTTTGATTATATTTTACTGGCTTGTAAGACATTTTTCATTGGCAGTCTTAGTTAAATGGATTTATTAAATGCTTCTTTGGAGAATATGCATCCTCTCCAGGTACTGAGCCTCCTCAGTGCATTAGAAGTTGAATCATATATTTAAATTACCTTCTGTACTGAAAAGCAAGAATTTTTCCAGAGCAATGTGGACTGAATGAGCCACTTGCCTATGAAGTACAGCTTAGTCTTCTTTTTATTGCAAAAGTGTCAAATTTTGTACTATAAAAAGATAGAATGGTAAAATTGTCTTGTCTATCTGATTGTGATACACTGCTTAGGTATATCTAACTGGAACTTGATCTCCTTTTAACTGAAGTCTGCTCTATTTTGTAATCTGTGCTGCTGCAGACAGAGGAAGGAACATAAAGATAACCCCTTCATATTGTTTTTTAAAACCCTGACTTTTCTCTAGGGTTTAAACTTCAGGGTGAAATTTGCTGCACAACACCTTTTCAGAAAAATACATCAGTGTCAGTCACCTCAGAAATCCTCAGAAACGTTTTTGGTGCAGTGACCTTTAAATAAGTCCAGGTGGTAATTCCAAAGAAGGTAACTTACATTCGTGGCCATCCATGTGTTCTCCAGTGCCCAGGTTTCTTCTTCAGGGCTGACCACCTCTTCAAATTCATGTCCTTCACTATTTTTGGTGTTCACAGAAAATCTGAAAGGAAAAAATTTCCACCAAGAAGCTGACATTATCAAGAAGTTTCATGTTTGATAAAAATCATAGCTTAAAAAATCTGGTCTGCTCTGCTCTTCTGCTATCTTTTTAATAGCAATTATTACCAGAATCTTCCACATAGGTATATAGCTGCTTATATAGATCTTAGTCATAGCACCATCACCGGTGGTGAGAATCTTACCACACCTCTGGAAGACTCAGATCCGTGTTCTGAATCACAGGCAGGAATTTCTTGGTTCTTCATAAACTTCAGAAGGCATATTTTGTTCTCCTATCCCTGTAATAGAAAAACTCCTGGATTTTTTTTTAAGAAATGGGAAAAGAGATGGTTGTTTACCACATCCTTCAGATCCAAGCAATCCTGTTCCATGGGCTGCTGTGGAGTGAGGAGATAAGGATTTCAGGGACTGTGCTGCAAAAACAACATCCTAGAAGTACTTGAGTTGCTTTAATCTTCAGTTTGTAGTTTAAATTAGAAAACAAGGTAAGGCAAATTTTATTCATGTTCCATTGTATGAGATGTAACGTAGCCAAAATTCTGTCTTTGCATTTTGTTATTAAATAGTTAGCAGTTTTTGATAAAAGTTTAGTTTTTAATAACTGTTTACATATTACACAGTAAATTAAAATAAATTGCCATGGTACCCATTTTGGAGAGATATATAAAATAAATCAACCAAATATATATCAGTTATAACTTTTAAGATTAGAATGAAACAAAAGAAAGTTCTATATGAAGATTAAATAAAAACATAATTTTCAAGTGAAAAAAATGCAAGCTTTTATTATTTTGAGGGTTAAAAGTTCAGTGTTATGAGTTATGAATGGATGATGTTAAAAGAGTAAAGAATTAAAAATTATTTTTATATCAAAATCTATTAATATTTTTTAAAACTATTTTTAAACAGATTTTTGAAGTTATTTTTAATTTTTAGACCTTATAGTTTCAGATTTTTCTGAGTAATCTCGAAAGAGAGATTTTAAGTAAAGTTTCATGCATTCATAAGGATCTCAGATTTAAAAATATCCTAAATTCAAAAGCTTGAAAATGAAGTATCCAGTGGGGACAACAATGTTGTTTCAAGTTTTTATTGGCATCTGTTATGGTTTTAAAACTGTTTTATGCTCTAGGACTTTTCATGCCATAAAGAAAGATTTTCAATGAGCACGGATTTAAAAAGTTGCATCTTTAAGTTAAAAAGCAATTAAAAGATGTTTTTAACATAGTATTCAAATGAAGATTCACTCTTCAACATGCAATTGACTGAAAAAAGGGTTTACTTGACCTTTTGGGATCTGTAGGATGTCATGAAAACATGAAATCCTGTGGACTTCCAGAAGACAGCAAAGAAGCCTGAGGAACCCAGAGCACTGCAACTGCTGAGTCTCTTCATATCTCAGTTGAAAGGCTACGTAAAAGGTTTCCATGGCAGCAGAATATGAAGGCCTTGCAAGGCTTCTGTGATCCTTCATCTGGAGAAGTGTATTTACTTGTACCAGTGAAGCAGGATTTACAGGTTCAAGGAGACATTCTCCTGGTTTGGAGGTCAGTCTTCGAGGGCTGTAGTTCTGCTTTGATGCCTCAGTTCTGTGGTATCTCAAATCTTACTTTTTTTTCTTCATTCTTGAAAGATTCTGAAAGATATCAGAAAATGCAGAACTGTCATAAATCTTTTGAACAATATTACTTCAATTACTGTTTAGAATATTTTTTTTTCCTCTAGTGACTGTTGCTTCTACACAAAATAAAGAATTGATGCAAATTTTCCCATGACTCTTGAGCTACTGCCCTTAGATTTATCCTGAAACTAGAAGCCCAGGAGATAAATATTAGGTGACAGGACACAGAATCAGTATACATGTTTGTGCTCCAAAATTGTGCAAAATTGGTATAATAGTTTGAGTTGGTACAAATTTGGAAGATCGTGCTTCATTTTACTGAATATTTCAGTCTCTCTGAGTTATCAAATTTTAAGTTTATGGGTACTCAAAAAAATGACAAAAATTTGAGAAATAATATCTTAATAGCAGAATTTGTTTATAAACCTTTATTGAATTTTACAGAAACATGTTATACCCTGGATTTATGTCAAAGGATTATAACTAAAGATAAAAAATAACTCTAATTAAGTCTTGAAATCAATACATCACATTAGGATTTGTAATTAGTTTAATAAAAAGTGCTATATGATGTAATTTCTTGACTTTTAATATAACCCTGCTTGGTTATGTATTCAGATATCTTCATTCATTTCCCATCAGTGGGGGGAAATATTCCAATACTCCTTAAAATAGAATTTTATTGCACATGTTAACAACACAGAACAAAATTGTATTTCCAGTTCATTCACTCTACCCTACCTTTAGGGTGTTTTTGTTTAGATCTGAGTTTACTTTAGCTTCTGGACTTCCTTTCAGAATCCATATTGCCAAAGGCAATGTGTACCTGAACCTGAAAACAAGGATAGAAATAAGGAACCCACTCACATTAAAGCAAATTAAATTAAATAAATTTTATGCAGATTAATCTTATTATGTAAACTATCTTCACACTGACACATTTTGGAGGGTTTGGTGGTTGTAGAGAGAAGGGGGAGTTCACAAGTATTTCAGTCATTCTGAGGTGAAACTGCTTAGCAACTTCTTTGTTCACTTCTAAAATCTCTAGAATTAAACAACTTTTAGTTTTATATTAGCATTTCTATGTTTAACATTAATTTTTCTGTTCTACATAAAAGGAAAAATTTATTACAGATGCATTTTTTAAAAAATGTTTTCATCCTGTTTACAAGTAATCAATTTATCTCTGCTCTGAACAGTTCATACCAGATCAGTGTGCAAATGAGTTTATAAGATATTACTTAAAAACTGTCAGGCTGGATATTTAATGTTAAAGAAAGACAATGGGAGCTTCACAAAACAGTAACAGCCCTATCATAGAGTGATCAATTTTAAAGCTGCCTTAACATTTCAAAGAAATAGAAAATTTTGAGGCTAATTTAAAATCACAGACAAAATTTATGGAAGTTTACAGAAGCTTACATCAGATCAGGGAAATAGACTTAATTTACTTTTTTATTTATAATATATATAGATGTAAATTCTCTCTATAAAGTATTCTATCCCAGAGAAATGAGTGTACTGGAGTATAGCTATATACATCTATTCATGGGCATAATATATTATGTGTGTGCAAAGAATTCCAATTGCAGATGTACGAGTCAACACTGCTAATACGACATCCTGTCACATCAGTAAGATGGAGCAGAACTCCATTTCGAAGAATGAAAAGAATGCTTCCAAGACACGTAGGATTTGTGCTCATTTATTTTAGTAAACTGTTAGTCTGGGGTTAGCAGTCTAATTCCTCTAGAATTTTCCTGTAGTTCAGGGCACCACCTCCGTTTTGGAAACGGAAAGACTTCCAGAAGCTTACGTTATATGAATTGCCAGTTAGAGTTCTGTGTTCCTGGAATGACTTGTATCAGTAGACTGAGATAATGAGACTTCTTACATAGACATCTTATTTCAAATTTCCTAGCGTTCAGGTAGCAGAGCACAGCCTCAATGTAATAGTCTGTGCAGCATTTTGTGTAAAATGGTGTGTGGTGGAGGCCAGGATCTCCACTGGAATCAGCGTTGCCATGGCACAACCCCCAGCACCAAGTGGAGCAACATTCCTTGTGATATCGGAGGCCTTGACTCAAAATGGACTCCTGAATGAACTCTGGAGGCCTAGGGCTGCAATGGTGCCTGGGGCAGTAGGAGATGATCTTTTATGCTGGAGATGTGTCTTGTGTAGGATATGCATCACCAAGTTATAGAGCTGAAGCTGAAAGCCAGATTCTGCAGGAGGAAGGCAAGTGACACAAGTGGGAAACTGCTGTAGGGGGTGGAGGCCCCCATCAGTTGACATGACTGACTTGTCAGTTGTGACTGACTGTGACATGTCAGAGGCTTGCTACTTCCCAGGGCCTGGAATCTGGGATGTTATGGAACAGCTACTAAGGCTTCTCTGACCCTAAGACTACCGTGCCTTGCTGCTCTTCTTGCTGCTGCTGGTACCAGTGAAACTGCCATGGACCTAGGATACATCAAACATGACTACTGAGCACTAGGGATGAGAGTAAAGGGCATGGGGGCCCTTCTTGATTTTTTCTTCTTGATCATGGCAATGATCAGGAGGGGTTTGAGGGAAAATGGTGGATGTTGAGGGTCAGCAACTCTTTACACAGCTGTTGTTATCTGTTTTTATATTACATGGAAATCTGTTTGAGGATCAAGGACTGCTAGGAGGACAGTATCCACCTCTCTAGGTGGGAAAAAAGCATTTCTGCCAACTGGCAGGCCAAACTGGTGAGAAGATCTTTAAATAAGGAACAGTTGAAGAGTGAGAGGATGACCTGCAGTCAAGTGATACAGCTAACTAGGTTGGCAAGCAAAGTGTGCAGTGTGATGTGATGACAAAATAATCAATTGCTAATCAAATAATAAAGCTGAAGGGGCCCCAGGTCAAGTGTTTCAGACTTTCATAGCAAAGAAAGCCAAGAGCATCCTGGGCTGCTTTAGAAAGAGCATTGCATCGGAGGTGCATTATCTTCCTTATCTGCTTAACCTGATGAGACATATCTGGAATCCTGGGTCCTAGCCTGGGCTCTTAAGTGAAAGAAAGATATGGACTTCTAAAGTCAGTCTAGCAAAGAGCTACAAAGATGATTAAGGGTCTGGAACCCCTGACAAATGATGGAATGATGAGAGAGCTGGCACTGTTCAAAACCAATGGAAACAAACTTAAATAAAACAAATTCCCTTTAAACCAAAATAATGCTTTTTTTTTTTTTTTTTTTTTTTTCAGTTATGGTAAGTGTGTTAAAAAAGCGCTAGAGTGCCTACAGAGGCTGTGAAGTTTCAGAGGTGTTCAAACCTGACTGGACATGGTTCTAAACAACCTTTTCTAGCTCACTTTGCTTATAGAGGTTGGACTTCAGTGTCTGGATCTTAAGTAATGCCTCCCAACCTCAAAAGGGATTTTATGAGTGCCCCAAGTTTAACAGTATAGATTTGAGTACAGATTCGAGCCTTTGAAAAAAAGATAGAGTGAAAGTAGGTAAGAGATCACAGTACATATCTTTTCACAAATTTACCAAGCTGGTGAATGGTCTGTTTTCACAGACCTTAAAAAACCTTAAAAAACCCTTAAAAAGAAATTAATTTGACATATCTAAAACATGGATTTTGATCAGAAACTTGACTAGTTTCTCCCTATTTTATGGTGAGATTTACAATTCCCACAATTCTCAATCCCATAGCTGCACCGCATTTCATAGATGAGAGAGGTAGCAGTGCTGAAACACAGAGTCTTGGAACTCCAGTCCTGAGCTGGGGATTCCTATGACTCCAGAGAGGCCTCCTTCACAGGGGAGCACCTGCATTTTTTGTGCACCTGCTTCCCTCAGAGTATGGGAAACTGAAACATCCTTGATTTACTGTAGGCACTACTTGTACACAGTCAAACATCAATGTTTCATCAAGATAATTCTCATACTGAATCCAACACACAGCACTGTACCAGCTACCAGGAAAAAAATTAACTCTCTCCTAGCCAAGACCAAGACAGAAATCTGTTAAAGATTCTCTAATTGATAGAAGACTGCATCAGCTTTAAATTACTATGTCACATAGAGAATGTAATTTACTGATACAGTTGACAAAGCTACACTTCCGTCTTTCTTATCTTTGAATCACTTTGTTCAGATAGCTGGAGCCTAGCCCTGGGGAGAGGTAAGGCTGCAGTTTGGGTGTGGAGCAGAACATGCTGATGATCCACTCAGAAGTGGAGCAGGCACAAGTTGCACCACAGGCTGATCAGCAGCTTGAAATCTAACCTTGCTGCTAGAGAACACTAAAAATTCCTGTTCAATGAAGTGTAGCTAAAGTGAAACACCTGCCTGGCTAACAAATTATCTTGCATATAAAAAACACAACTGTGCAATTATTAAAGTTATATTTTAAGAATTAAGAATCAGATGGTATTTTTTTCACCTTAGTTGTCTATCTTATTTTCTCCATTAGCAAAATATTGTTAGGTAAGCTAGTTGAGAGTTTTCCTCAGTTTCTGGGTGAAGATTCAGGTCACTGTTTTGTCAACAGATGTGAAACTTCATCCAAGTTGCTGTCAATCCACTTCAGAGAAGTAAGATATCTGGATCTTCTGTAAATCATTAAGGTCCTTAGTTTATGTTAAAAATGCTGAGGAATCCTGCTCCCTTTAGAGTTTTTGGAACAATGGACAGACTTGGAAAGAAATCATAGAATCATAGAGTAGTTTGGATTGGAAGAAATATTAAAAGCCATTTAGTTTCCCTCTACTGCCATGGGCAGGAACAACTTACACTAGATCAGGTTGCTCAAAGCCCTCTTCAACCTGGCCTTAAACATTTCCAGGGATGGAACATCCACAATTTTTCAGGGCAACCTGTTCCGGTTTCTCACCACTCTCACAGTAAAGATTTTTTTTTTTTCCCATCAGCTAATCTAAACCTGCCTTTGTTCAGTTTAATGCCATTATCCTTTATGCTATCCGTACATATCCTTGTAAAAAGACCCTCTCCATCTGCCTTGTAGGCCCCCTTCAGGTACTGGAAGGCTTTTTCCCAGAACTTTCTCCAGCCTGAACAACCCCACCTCTGTCTTCATAGGAGAGACGCGGCAGCCCTCTGATAATAAGATCAAATCCTATAAACATGACTTTGTTACTTAATTTCTACCAAAATGAGTGGGAAATACAAGGGTTTTATTAAATCTACCTGATGTTTATTTGTGGTTTTAGGCATTTGGAATCCTAGCAAAATTTGTCTTACAGAATCTTAAAAAAAAATCAAAAAACTCTAAAGATGTACTTTTCTTTTGATATAAAACCACCAAGGGTCTTTGAATAAAGTAAGGAAATCTCCCCAGGAATTGCAACAATATAAATACCCTTAAAAAGATGGAAATAGAAATTTATCAAATATTACGAAAAATAAAAAAGATGTGAAAAAGAAGCTGGATGTGAGAGGTGTGGGAAGAAGTGTTAATTGCAAAATTAGTATTTTTATTGAGAGGGTGTACCTACAGTCTTGCCTGGATTACCGTTGAATTAAAAACGCAGAACATGAAAAGTTTGAGCACTTTAGTGTGCACACACTCTCTTGGGGCAATTGCACTTGCTCATGTTTTTCAATGCAATGAGTACCTGCTTTAATTTAGTTAACAGACTGATGCTTTAACATACTGCTCCACTGATTTGCATAGCTTTAATACTTTCCTAAAGTTTAAATTAGAATTTTGACTGCTGCTGAACTTTTGAAATTACTTTATCTGATATATAATTCCAGTATCTCAAGCCTAGTATAATGCTAATTATTACTTAAGTCCAAATATAAGTTGCATTTGTAAAATGCAATATAGCCAGATTTTCTAAGTATTTTTATAATGTCCTTTTGCAAATGTCATAAAATTTTAAGACACCAATAATTCTACTACTTGACAGCATTATGAATTATGAACAAGTCATATTCTCCTTACACTCCCTTTTGAAGGATGTTTTTTAATGCAAGTAATAAGCAAAACATTCAAGTTCTTAAAATACACCTTCCTTAGTCAAACTGGCTTTAATAAAATCAAGTCAAAGCCACTGAGGTGCTACAGAGTCATACATTGGATATAAATGAGAAAAAATAAGATGTTGGAGAGAGAGGGGCTGAAAGTAAAAACAGTGGGTATTTTTAATTAATGAAAATTCTACATTGCTATAATTTACAAGAAAAAAAGCAAGTAAGGGAATTTAAAAAGGAGATTATCTGACTGAGATTCATAGTGACTTTGTAGTTTTTATAAATTTTTTTACCAAAAGAAGTCAACAAACACGTTAACCATAAGAGTGATGGTATTAATACCTTCTGATGTCTCTATTCACCTATTTATTTCAATTAGACCTTCTCTGGGCTGGATAGGAGTTCATTTTGGTGTATTTCTGTGTGGTCTCTTCCTCTTCTCTCAAAAAGTAAACTAACATGCAAGGCACTGAATAAGCTTTATGCTTCACAGAAAATGCTCAGGAGCAGTAGTGAAGAAGTTTGTGTTTTATGTTTGGTCCTAAAACATTGTAAATGTCTATTTCAGATCTCAAGCCAGTATTGGTTAGATTTTAACATTTATGTTCCTTTTGTCTTTTTCTGAAAACCTAGTTCAGTTTAAACTGTGCATTGGACCAATCTTATTCAAGCATTTCTCATCTTGCTCCACACTAAGAGAAAACACAGTCATTTCAAATGCTTCTAGATCACCTGCCTGTCTCCTTCCAGGACTTAGGATATACTGTCAGATTCAGTATAAAGCAATGCCTTTTCTTGGGTGAGACATTCAGCAATCTCAACTCCTCGAACACAAAAGTCTCTTGCCTTCCTTCCTCTCTCCAGTAATTCACCACCATTTTCCCCACCATCCCCCCAACAATGTCTAAGTACTCCAGACTTCTCTTTTAATCCTGAGGTAACATGGCAGAAAACAAGGATACAATTTAACAAAAGAAACATCACTTACTCATTTCACTTTATTAATGTCAATGTATCAGCAGTATGCAAATGTCCATGGAGCTCTGTGACTGGGTATGTAGTCAAGAAAAGTTACTGAAGCAATAAATGAGTTGGCATTTTCCCAGTGAATAGTGCAGAAGGGATTATCAACAGTAAGTGTGCAGTATAAACCTGTGTACTTTACATGTCAGTATGTTACCAGCATGAAGTCCAAAATGGGTGGTTTAGGACAAAAGAAAGTTCCCAGCATGTCACAGGCTGAAAACAATCTATCACAACAGTTAATGCAGTCAGATGCAAAGACAGCTTCAATTGGTCAACTTCCATGATAATTCCCAGAAGAGTTAAAATTAAATCAGTCACAGAAATAGAGAATGGTTTGGACTGGAAGGAACCTTAAAGACCACCTAGTTCCAAAGCCCCTGCTGTGTCCAAGGGCATCTTGCACTAGACCAGGTTGCTCAGTACACCTCCAACCTGGCCTTGAACACTTACAAGGGTTAGGGCATACACAGCTTCTGAGGGCAGCCTGTTCCAGTGTCTCACAACACTGTCAGTAAAGAATTTCTTCCTAACATCTAATCTAAACCTATTCTCTTTCAGTTTGAAACCATTCCCCCTTGTCCTGTCATGCTTTTGTAAATAGTCTCTCTCAATCCTTCTTGTAGGCTCCCTTCAGGTACTGTGAGGCCACAATTAGGTCACCCCGAAGCCTTCTCTTTTCCAGGCTGAATGCATGGCAATACTCAGAATAGACTGTAACAGTGAAGAGTAAATTATCTTGACACCCGTAATGCAAAACTTAGAGGGAGATGAACTAGGACTAAATTAGTAATTAAAATATTTATTTCCACTTTTGAAGTGTTATTAAAGTTTGTTGTCTTGACATGAAAAGAGGTTGTTGACATATATGTTATGAAAAATTAGCCATAAATATTATAGCTTTCAGTTCAAGAGTGGCATGAATTTGATTGTTAACCTTCCTTTCACATATGCTTTTTAAAATGAATGTATCCATAAATGCTCTTTAATATCTTTATTTCCATTAAAATCTTTCAGGGTAGCTAAGATTAAGCTTAGGTCAAGCAAGAGATTTTAGTTTTTGATTTGGTTATCAGGAGAGCATCTTAGTTTCTGGCAACTTGTAGCAGATCTAACACAATTTCATAATCTCTCATCCTGTGACAAGGTAAATTGAAAGTTATAATTTTATGACCTGATAGATGCATTATAATATCAGTTTCTATTTTCATGCCTGGAAGAACAAACAAGTATTTTTCTACTTTGTTTGTGAATACCTAAGATGTTTATGAACTGCAGCAGACTACGTATGCCCCAGCTGATATTGTTTTAATATCATAAAGCTGCCCTGGAGTGAAAATATCAATTTCTATGGCAGATTACTGGAAAATTCAAGTCAAAACCAATTATCTATGGTTATTTTCAGGCTTGTAGATCATTCATTATTAATGGATGAGTTAATTAAATTAATTTCAGTGAAAATGTTGAGACAGAGCAGTTCCTGTTGAGGTAATATGCCAAGATATACCAGGAGATGTCTGCTTCTTCATTAATTTTTGTCTTGATTGAGGT
Source organism: Lanius collurio (assembly GCA_020086605.1). Lineage (NCBI taxonomy): Eukaryota > Metazoa > Chordata > Aves > Passeriformes > Laniidae > Lanius > Lanius collurio. The sequence goes on along the minus strand of JACBWW010000011.1, from coordinate 12,904,603 downwards.
TAGGTGAATCCCTCTGAGAGGCTCTTAGCAAGCCTTAGTCCTTTAGGTGAGAATCAATTTCTGCTAAATGCAGTTTGTGTATAGCAGTGATATGTTTTTCTCTAAGCTCAAACAAAAAATTGAGTTACATTAAGATTTCCTATATTATAACTTTCCTATATTATAACTTATTATGCTTTTAATTTGTTAAGCGTGAAGCTACCTTCTTGTGCAAAATATGTCTGGCGTGGCTCCCTTTGTATTTTCTGGTGAGCAGAATAGATTTTGTGACCTTGAATAAAGTTTGACCACCGGGTGCATAGTTTAGGTTTTCAGTATCTTCTATTTCAAGAACAGATGAGTGGAGACAATTATTAACAGGAGACCAATTCCCTTGAGCTCCAGCTGCTCCAAACCATCAGAAATGTCTGAGCAGTGCAGTGCTCATGATACCTACTAGAGAGCTTTCAGCATTTAAATTTCTCAGCTTGCCTCTTGTACAGCTAGGAAACATGACCTAATTAGTTTTTTCATCTTTTTCACTGTTCATGAGGAAAGACATACTGACAGCAATTTAATTAGATGTTGATGTAACTTTTGGTGGTGACAAGAACTGGAGATGTTCACAATGGCAGAGATTTCCTGCCCTCCTCGGTAGGCTCAGCCTGTGTATGGATTGGGATTGTAATTCATGAGGTTATGGGGACGGAGGGTTGCTAATTTTTGGTGTTTGTTTGGGTCTTTGTTTAATGGTGTTTAGTTGTTTGTTTTGGGGGCGGGTTTTTTTGTTGTTGTTGTTCTGGTTTCATGGTTTTTGTTCTTTTCTTTGTGTTTTGTTTTTGTTTTTTTTTTTTTTTTTTTTGTTTGTTTGTTTTTTTTAAGTGAGTAAGGCATGCTTACTCACATCTGCCAGACAGAACCTAAGACTGTATAGTGTTGTTCTATTGTCCTGACAGTAAATACAAGAAGCTTTAACTCTTTCTTGTCAATAGAGGTGATGGAGGAAGTTCTCTTTTTCTGATCTTTCTCCAGTATACAGTCCATTGGAGAAATAATGCCAAATAGGCCATACACTAATATTAGTTTCAGTAGCATAATTCCTTTGTGTCACAGAATACAGCATAGTTGAGGTTAGAAGAGACCACTTAAAGCTACTTGCCCAGGATGGCGTCCAGATGACTTTTCAGTACCTCCAGGCCAGGATGTGGGCTCACAGAGGAGTCCAGCTCAGCAGGACGCATGGCCAAGCAGGGTAGGGCTGTGGGAAGCTGGAAGTGGGTCCTGCTGTGGCATCACTGGGGCAGGGGCTGATAGCCCATAGGGCTGAAATGTGGTCCTGGGACATGGGCAGAGTAGGAGGAACATTGGGGTACTGGGCAAAGATGCTGAGGTCTAACAGTGATCTCAAGGACATCAAAAAAAAAAAAAAAAAAATAGCTGATAGTTGCAATCACTTAAGGTAGCACTGTGAGTCTTAGTTTTCTTGTGTGTTCTCGACATATTTAACTGTTTGGTATGGAGCTGTTTGAATAAGATGATCTCTTCATGGTGACTTTTGATTGCTCATAAAGAAAAAAGTGAAAAGTAGGAGAGGCTCTGCCAGAAATTTTGTAATCTTGCACATAAATTGCAAGACTTTTACATCCAGAAATAAAGACATAAAAGATATTCATCTTGGTGTCAACTTTGACTTTTTTTCCTTTTTCTCTCTTTTGAAATGAAAATACAGTAAAATTTATTTAATATGCAAGCATATGACAAGCAGTTAAAGCTGACAATCAAATATTTTGAGGTTTCAATCTGTGTTGGCCAGAAACTTGGAGTGAAGATGACAGAAGTGAAGGAGATAAGGTGTTGTTATAGGTATTACAACAGAGCCAGCATTTTTTTCTCTCCAATGGCCTTCTCAAAAAACACTGTAAGAAGAAGAAGAAACAGAGTAACTAGATCCAAGAGGGAAGAAGCACTTTAAGGAACAGAAGAGACTCTGGAGCCAGAAAGTAAGATATTTCAGGAAAATGAATCTGACACAGGGGTCTGCACTGATGGGAGATATACTAGGGCTTTGTGAAGGCAAGAAGTAATTTCAAAATGGTCAATAAATTGCTGCTGTTCCTAAAAAATCATTCACTCTACTTCCATCATCATCTGCTAGTCTTCACAAGCTCTTTCTGCTCTCAGTCCGTTACGTTGCCAAAACCTTGTTCCATTTTAAACCAGCACAAGACACAGTGGGGGGTGAAAATGAGAGCCAGGAAAAAGGAAGGAGGTGTTAAGATTGCTGCTTTTGATGTTGCATAACCTCTGTTTCCTTATTGTGTCCTTTGAGTGCAGCCTGGGAGGAGCTGGGAGAAGAGAGTAAGTGGAATAATAATGGGTATGAGATGCTGGAATGGGAAAAAATGAGATGCAAAATTAAAGGTAACAGCTAGAGTGAAAGACAGGCTGGAGCAAAGGAGTAATGAAGAAGGCATAAGAAGTTCTTACTCCAGTGCCTCTGCATTTCCTTGATATCAGAAATAGTTTAATAGTTAATGGAAAATGTTCCCAGTTTTCATGTGCTGTGTAGTTCTGTTAAACTGTGAGACTCTTTGCTTGTCAACTCCTCTATTTGCTCAGAGGATTAAGTTCTGAGTGTCTAAAATTTCCTAGCTTCCTGATGATCAATTCTTCCTGAGAATCAATATAACTGGAAACATCTGTCACAAACTATTATGCCAAGAATTTAAAAATAAATATATTATTTTAAAATGCTTAAAAGGTACTGAAATTGGGAAATAATTTTTCAAGATTAATACTCTGATTAAAATCTGCATGTGAAGTATACAGATAATGTCAAATTAAGAGCTTCAGTTATTCCTGACTGACTGCAGGATAAACGACACATGTAGATATACTCTGTTTTCTCCTTGCTCAGGTTTTATTTCTGCATTAATACATATTGTTCTGATTCAGCTTTAGTAATGAAGTATTTATTTCCTCATGCAGTTCTGTGATGTATTCAACAGCTGACTATCACATATTTTGGGTGGATTAATTTGGTTTTGCTTTATAGAGGATAAGAAACCGTCAGATTAAATTCAGAAGCAGATTTGGGAGTCTCCATTGTATACACAAAAGATGATAAATTAAGGGTTACCGGTGACTATCTTGTTCTGGCTCTTGTTACCTTTCCCATTGTTTGGAAAACAACCTTCTATAAAAGTATCTATTTTGCACAAGATCTCCTTGGGCTTTTTATGCTTTTTCTATGTCACTGTCTTCTAAAAACATAGGAGAAATGTAAAATAATTTTCCACTCCTTTAGAAGTCTAGCCAGTGTATGTGGGAGCTATTTATCTGTTTAAAAGCATATCACAGCAGAAGTGGTCATTGAATTAGGTGAATTAGGTGAATTCTTCTAATTGTATTGAGGAATTTCAGTGCAGTTTCAAATGGTGTGCTGTAGCTCTATGATCACTTTGAATGATGAGCTCTTTGCACATAACTGTGGAATCAGGAAGTAGCACATAATGCCATAGTAATAATTCACTGAAAACTTGGATTTCACATCTGCTTTTGAATACTGTCACCACATAATTAATATCGAAAGGTTATAAACATGGAAACTAACCATGAAATGAAAGGCATATGAATGTGTCCAATTTTGAGATCTTCATTCTGAAAACATGTGCTGCTGCTTTAAATTGCAGTCAAAATCTCTTCAATTAAGGTATGACATGCCCTTCTGGTAATGAAGTTTTCCAAATTATATTAGAAGCATATGATTCTCTTACAGAATCACATGAGCCCACAGCTTAGATCCTGAAGTATCATGTTTGAATTACAGGCTGTTAATTTAACTTTAATTAGAAAATCGCCTTAATGTTCATGTCCAGTTTTAATGCCAAGAAGTCTTCAAAGCTTCCATTCATTTGGATTTACTTATTCAGTAGTCAGATGCATTTAGATTTAAAGCTTATAAATCCATTATCACTTAGGGATAGCAGTATAATCAGTTAAAAATCTGCTGTATATATTAAAAGCCTTTGCTCGTTCAGATTGTAAAGTGCTTTCATTAAAACCTATCTTAAACTGATTAATAGGAATTCATGTATGAATTTGCTTATGTGAATGTGGATTTAATGAAAGTAAAGATCCCAAACATTTAACTTAGATAAGGAGTCAGCTTCTTGTTAAAACCAAGCTACTTAACAGAATAATCACATTATAATTTACTACACTTTTGCATAGTTAAGGAAGAAATTCAAGAAGTGATTAATTTATGTCCTTGACTTTAATTTCTTTGCAAAGTAAATATTTTCACATTAAAAAAAAAAAAAAAAAAAAAAAAAACCAAACAAAACAAAACAAAAAACTCCGTCTACTTTAATAGTGAATATATCTCAAATAAATCCACATCTTACAGAAACTATGTTTGTGGTAGCTGGAGGTATTACTTGATTGTATCCTCCTACCCACATGAATCTTAATTTCAGAGACATCTTATGAAAAGAATAAAGCTTAATACAAGTTCTTCCTTAAAGACTTCACAAAATGAATGCTAAATTGGGAAGGCACCTTTGGAGAAAATCCAGTCCAAGCTTCCTATTCAAAGTAGAGCCAAATAGGGTGCAGATTGCTTAGGACTGTGCTCTACCACGTTTTTAGCATCTCTCTGATAGGTGATAGCCTCCAAACCACTCTTGTCAACCTGTTTTTGACCACTTTTGTGGTAAGAATGATCACTTGTGTTTAGAGAGTTTTCTGTCTTTCAGTATGTGCCCATTGCCCCTTGGTCTTTCACTAGACATGACTGAGAAGAGTCTGTTTTGTTTTCTCCCCCCACTCCCACCTGATATAAATGAATTGATAAGATGCCCTCAAGCCTTTTCTTCTTGACATTAAACAGTTCCTGCTCTCTTTAGCATTTCATCATATATCTGATGTAACGGGGTAACAGATTCCCATTACAACATATATCAGATGCTCAGATCATTTTAACATCTTCCACTGGATCTGCTTTGGTATGTCAGCACACAAAGATGCATCTGGAGGGCTTTTCTATGTCTTCTGCCAAAATCAATCAATCAATCAATATTGTACAGGCATTTTTGTTTCTTCTAAATTTTCAGCCATTTAAGTTTGAAGTGGCTTATTATTATGGAATTATTTACAGTTTAGGTTTTGTTGTATGTGATGGTTCAAGAAGGCACAAGTAAGCAAAACTGATTTTAAATCTTCATAAGCAACTTTGATATTATTATTGCTTAAAAAATTATCAGTGGTTTAAAAGAAAAGACCAAAATCAATCTATATCAGTGAAGCATTTAGTTTATATAGTGTAATTTATAACTGGGTTGATCAATTCATATCTTTGTAGGTTCTGGCTTGACCTGGAAAACAGGCAAGTCCCACCACTTTTAAATCACCTGTCTTCAACTAGAGACAGTGAAGGAGTGAAATAGACTGACATAGTGGGGAATAACAAACATGTTAAAATCTGTGATAACAACAATTCTACACTGTCAAAGACTTGTAATTGACCTTTGATGCCTCGCCTTTCACTAAATATGCTTGCTATGTCCAGTGTTACTTTTATTTAAATTATTCAGTAGTTGAAGGCACATCTCTAGTGAATTAAATTTCAAATCCCCAAATATTAATTTATGACAAGGATCACCAACTTTAGCTCAATTTAATTTCAAATCCCAAAGTGTGCATTGAAATTCCAATGAATATTTCTAACGCTAATTACTTAATTTCTATATTTATAAGGGAGCTGGCACCTCATAAATATCACATTGTGCTATTATCTCCATATGCTCCTGTTCCCTCTAAATATAGCAAATCAGCAATTAGCACTAGAAATATTCATTAAAGTTTGAAGGTAGATAAATAACAAGTATAAATGCCATTTATTTATTATAATTTACAAAGCAAAGAACATCTAAAAGCTTCTTATTTGATTAATGTGCCACATACCACCAGTTACACTAAAAGCCTCAACTGAACTAGCACTAGATAAAATTCATAGTGCTTCATAAGACAATATGCTTAATGGCTTGTCTGTTTTGGCATAGCACAACACCTTGTAAAGTTTGTATTAGGCTTACCTCTAACACTAGGGTCACAAAAAATCTTAGTGGTAGCCTTTTTTTTTTTTTATCCCCATGTTTAGCACTGGGTTTTATTTTGTTTTGTTTTGTTTTGTTTTCAAATAGAAGAAAAAAAACTCAAACATTAAATACACTAGGACTATCCTCAGTGAAAGGAAAGTTGGGGGTTTTTTTTGAGAAGTTTTCTGTCAAATCATGAAATCTGTGAGCCACCTGTACAGAGAGCTTAGTCAGACTGGAAGGTGCAAACTGAAGAAATTGGCTTCATTATTCAACATAGTCTCTTCAAAACACGCTCTTCTGATAATCTGTGCATCCTGAATACTCTAGCTCATTTCCCTTTGCACATACTAACTGTTGCACATTTGGTGCTGCACTGCTTGCCATGTAGAGCAAATGATATGGAAAGTTTTCAAAGCCTGTCCAGATACCATCTTAAGTGTAAAGACAATGGGCTATTTATGTCTCCCTTTGCACCAAAACTCAGAGCAGATGAAAAGTCAAAACAGCAATGTGCCAAAAAAAACCTCTATAAACAAGGGAATCTTAAAGTTTTTAAGCTGCCTTTTCTACTCTGTACTCTTTCTTTGACTGTGCTTTGATTATGACTTAGATGTCTTTCCACATAGCCTCAACTATAAGTGATATATTAAAAACATGAAATAACTCTTCCCTAAGCAATTCTTTAAACATAAACACAGTAGAAATATTAAAAATAAATACTAATTTTATAGGTTGGGGAAATAAATTGTTTTTAATTATAATAAGTATAAAGAAACATTTAGAAAATCCATTGTAATCTCAGAATGTCTTATTGTACCTTTGTCTTCTGTTTTGCCAGTGTTAAGGCTTAATGTGCAGATACTCATGTTTCTGAGGAAATAATTCCAATTCATATTAGTTTCACATCTCTATAAACCAGCATCTTTAAGAGGTATATAGCTTTTTTACTAGACTTGACTTTTTTCTCTCGATGTGTGTGTGTCTCTGTGTGGGTTTATGTGTGTTGTAAGACACAATCACAATTGCCTTAAACAATGTTAAGGTCACAGAAGGACTTTACCCACCATAGCAAACTGCAAAGAAGCAACTTGTCATCTACAACCACCTGCTCTTCCCTCAGAATGTGTCTCTGCAAATATCTGGACTGTGAGTTAAGCCACCGGAGAGAAACTGGAAATAAGATAGCGGTGGCACTATTGTCCAGTTATCTCAGGTCTAAGGAGAGGTTAACAAGGCTGAGGGAGAAGAATGTGCCCACAAGGAAAGCCAGCTCTGCAGCTGTGCTAAAAATCAGCTCTGGCCGGGTCCAGCAGGGTGAGGCCACAGCCCAGAGCCCAGTCCTGAGGCCCTTCCACCAGAGGACTGCTCAGGGTCCACAGTGTTGCAAAAGGCAGTGAAAAACTCCCTCAGCCCACAGGGGAGGTTCTTGAGCATTCCCAGTACACCTGAAGGTATGACTGTCTCTTATTACATAGGTAGGAAGGGAATATTTGCCAACAGCAAAGAAGAACACAACACCTGGGACCAGAAGATCAGAATAGAGATCAGGATGGTTTGACTAGGCCACAAAAGCAGCTCAAGTTTAATTTTTGTATGTTACTTAAGAATAATACCAGCTTTGCTATAGATGTCTCTCTTAAATTTATCTTCATTTTATGTGTAAGTTACTTTTAGATTCTAGAGTGAAACCTTATAGCACATATCTGGTAAAATGTGATACTTGAATAAAGCAAACATTTCTATACAATGATTTTATTTCTATGATTTATCGATCTTGTACAAGCATGCTTTATATTTGCGACAGATATTCTTACCTCAGTTACTGAGATTGTGTGATGAGCTTAGCATTTTAAAGTAGGATAAGCAGAAAAACATACAAAATGGAGGAAGTTTAAGCACTTAGTACCTGACTGTGAAGCTAACCGTATTTAAAGCAGGTGGTGACAACAGTTTTTCCGGCTGACCTGAGAGTCAAGCCTACTCCAAAGGAATGCTGGATATGTGTACAGAAGCTTTGGGGTACATAATGATGCATGGACTTGTAACACACTGCAACAACTTTCCTTAAAAATAAGAATAAACCTTGGTAGAATTTTAGCATTACAGCTTCAAAAGGAGTAAATACCTGGAAGCACTGTATAACTTTCACCTTTACATGTATTTCATGTGGTTGGATTTAGAGAGAAAATTTTATTGTGCATCAGATAAGACCACCCCTTGACTTTGCTTTATATTTATTGTCTTTTTTAATGCACTGCTGAAGGGGAATAGATGTCAAGAATGATACATTAGCTAATGTCTAAATGTATTCATGTGGAGACACTGAAGGACAGTTCTTTAAATGCAGCTGGACAGCAGGAAAATAAATGACAGGGTTCTCAGAGTGTCACTTAGAATTTCATCGTTGTCAGTCACCAGAATAAATTCCAGTATGCCTATAATGAGGACTCTAATTATACATATATATATATAACAGGAAAACTGATTTTCTATTTTGGCTCTTAAATTAAAACAAAAATAAAAAAATCTTGCAGTAACAGCTCTCCTTATAACATTCATATATATAGGAATCATCTGCACAACACTCCTATATGAGGGCTTTAAGTACGAATGCTCACATTTAAAGTACTACTTCAAGTCCATTACATAGTTTAATTACTATTAATTGGTGTATTCTCTCATAATGCATGATGAATTAGGCTTGTTTAGTCATAATTCTGTAAGAAGATTAAATTAAATATTTTAATTTTCAAGCACTTATGTGATTATTGGCAGTTACCAGACATTACTTTTACTCTAGGTGCAATATTAATTATATTAGGTCTTACAGTTGGTTGTGGTCCTACAGTCTGGCTGCGCTGAAGTTCCTGAGGCAAAGTTGGAGGATTCAACAACAATTAACCTAAAGGTCTCCAGCTGCCCCATGTCCGGCATGGCCAGTTCCAGCACAGGGCTCATCTGAGCCCCTCAGCCACAGGCGGATGGATGAGATCCCCGGGGAAAGCCTGGGCAAGGGAGGGCAAAATGCTGTCCGGCAGCCAGGGCTGAGTGGGGGGAACCGTGTGGGAAACAGCCCTGAGAGCCTCAGGGGACAGCGGGGACGGAGGTGGGAGAGACCCAGCAGAGAGGTTTCTGCAACACTGAGAAAGACCCTGGAGGGGCAGATGGACATGCCCTGAAGGACCTATGGCTACTGAAAAGCTCATGCAGATGCACATTTACCTTAAAGGACTGTGGTCTGTGTGAAGGCCCCAGGCTGGAGCAAGAAGAGTGATGTGGTGGAAGAGAGAGAGAGATGGGCTTCTATGAACTAGTGGTCCCAATTCCTCACTCCCCTGCACAGCTGGGACAGAGGAGGCAAAGGAGTTAGGGATGGGGGAGCGAAGATGAGCCCAGGGAAGAAGAGAAGGAGAAGAAGACTATGTTTTAGTTCTTTTTTTCACAGTATCCATCTCTAAGTCAACTGACAATAAATTAATATTTCCCCAACTCTATTCACCCAAGACTGTAACAGATAAGTGATATCCCTCGGTTTATCTCGACGGTTGGTAAACTTTTCCATCCTGATTAACACACTGGTCACACAAACGAAACCATTTTCAGGGCTGGGGTCCTTGAACATTTTCTCCAATGCAAAAGCTTGACTGCACTGCCCATTTCAGAGCTGTGAGAATCCGCTTATTCCGCTGCCAGTGCTTTGCTGTGCAACGATTCATACAGGGGTGACTGTTGGTGATGTGGGATATGATGAAGTAGCAACCTATTGACCTGCTCTTGTGACCACTGGTAAAACTACTGTTGCCATGTGCCACTGGTTTTCTATGCATGTTAATTTTAGTAGGTGATGGCAACCTTGTGGTGGTATGAAATTTTGAGATTTGAGAAGATACATTCCACTTTCTCTAGTCCTAGGGTTGAGAAGTCATTTGAGGCTTATCCCTGACTGGAAGTTACTGTAAATGAGGAGGTGCTGTGGCATAGTGTTTTTCTAGAAAAGTTTTGTGTGCAAATGAGAAGGAAGAGAAAAAAAGTGAGAGGGAATGGTGAAAAATATATCAGAAGGCCAGCAGAGTTTCAGGAAAAGATCTGTGCTTGTTTCAGCTTTCATAAGGGGATGATATGGAAAGACACAGTCTTGACAAGTCCTGAGACCTTAAGCTGTCAGGTTAGTAGAATGAATGCCCTGTAACCTTACACCACTGGAGGAAAAATCAAATGTACTGCGCTACATCCCTTAACACACACAACAGCCTCTTTCTACCCAAAAGTTTATGACTTAGCTACCTTGCTTTTTTCAGTTCTCTTGATGGTTGTGACTGTGGAAACACACACAATTGAGTTAATGTTCCTAGAGGTCAATGTTGATAAAGATATTTAGGCTTATACAAAAGTTGTATAATAATTATCTTGAATTCTACAGCTTCTTTCTAGCACAACACATTTATAAAAGGAAGTTCTTTAGCAATGTTAATGTAGAACTCTTGAAAAAATATTTTAAGCCTTAATTAGAGCTTTGAAAAATTACAGCTTTAAGTGAAATACGCTTAGCTTTCATCTTTCTGCAGAAATGTTCAGCTCTGAAGTAATTCAGTTGATTTTCAGTGCACATTTTAATAGCAAACCTATTATCATGTCAATCGGGACTTTCATGTTTTCTTTTCTTTTAAGCAAAGAAAACACTCCAAATTAGTTCTACTTAAAATATTGGCAATAAAAGGTGTGTTAAAAACTTGAAAAACTGCAGTTAGTACTGAAAGTTTTGTCTTAAAATTTTCCAAAGTTATTATTCAGAAAAACAAAACTACTTTATCTCAGCACTTCTGAGGTAGTATGGAATAAAATGTTGAACTATTTCTTTCCTCTAAAATAAAAAGACATAACAAAACACTGGTATATTAAATTCATTTTCATTAGGGTCAACATTAATGCCCAATTGTGTTGGGTTTTTATTTTATCCTGTCAAAGTAAGTGCAAAGTTTTATCAGACAGTCTGATAAAACACAAAAATTTGTGCCACTCTACTACAGTAGTATCTTTCTTTCAGGATTATCTCCCTATTTTGTACAACTAACTTTGTGTGGTACACACAGGGTAAATTAATTTCTTGTTTTCTGATCCATGAGGAGGCAGAGAGGTACATGCCTTAGCACAATTCATCAGAGAATCATGTCCTTGCCCCGTGCTGAACTCTAATTTAAATGACAGTGTACAGTCTAACCTGTGTCTAAACAAATGTTTAGGCAGATATTAAGACCACAGCTTTGCTCATTTTTCAAGCATGTGCTTACATTCTGTGTTGCTTTGAGTACCAGCAATTGGAAAATTCTCAAAACTGAAGAGTAACAAACTCTTTAATACTTTCTCCTTAAAGAAGCAGTTTGTTGACAAGAAATTTGATTTCATTTTTGAATACAGTATTAACCATGTGCTTTTGAAACACTGGTTTTAGATTCAAGTGAGGAAAAAATATATATGTTAAAAGTTAATGGGCATCTTGTGTATGCTTTTAAATCTTAATTTTCATCACCTTGTTCCTCATGGGCTCCCCATGACTCTGGCAAACATTCTGGTTTGCATTTTGTTTTTGTTTGCGACAGTGAACTTTTAGGAAAATATTTGGCTGACTGAAGAAAGCAATCTGATAGATGCCAGTTCATGGCAGGTACAAAGTATTTTACAAAATATCAGATATTTTTATCTGATCCTGTTGTCTAAAGGAAAAAGTTTTAGTAGAATCAAACTGTGTTCCATCTGGCTCAAATTAAAATTATAATAGGTAGTAAGGCTTAATATACCATGTTTAATTCTGCTCACACAGATGATCATTCTACCATTTTTATCACTGACACTGGTCAGTGGTAGATGCCAAAGAAAAGAAGAGACAGAGCAATTCCAGAGTAAAAGTTTCCCAGGTCCCAGTTGTGCAGATGCAAGCAGTTTTTGACTTAAGAACTTCCTGAGATCATATCCCTGTTGCTTTTTTTAATATAATTAGTAATTTTTTTCCCTCATCGAATGTATCTAATTGTTTGGGTTGAAACTCCCAATGGTTTCAAAAGGTTATGTCTCAAAGGCATGGTCAGAGAATTTACATAATAACTTCACACATTTGCTTTGTGCATGTCCTGGATTATTAGCAACAAAGATAGATTTAAAACAAAACAAAACAAAGGTGTCTACTTTTAACAAACCAAAACTCCCTTATTTGCTCAAAACCATAATCTAGAGATAAGAATCATATAGCATAATATGTTATAAATTGAATTTCTTTTACCTGACAAGACTTTTTTGGGGAGGAGAACTTTAGTTGTTCTTTCCTATGTGGTCTCAGTGGAATCCAGAGCAAAATGGAAATGGGGACATTTAGCTGAAAGATTTTTGCATACAAAATAAATGGCAAAGTTTTAAGGGCACAGGCATTTGAATACTATAATCAAAATGTCATTTAATGCAAATTCCAAAAGTAGTATCAACACAGAATTATAAACTTGACAGTGAAGTGCGTTTCATGAATAAATAGTTAAAGAAAGGTTAGGATATTGCTGTCTCTATCATGCTTCTGTTTGCTCTTCAGAGTTCCTGCTATTCCAATTTGGTATAAAGTAGGTAGTGTTTAAACTACTTTTTTTCAGCTGCAGGCACCAGTTTTCAGTTTTCTGCAGATAGTCAAATATGTCATTGTCCTCTTAAAATGGAGAAATAGCCGCCCATGTAAAAATATAAACTCAAGAAATTACACTTAGCCATTAAAAGAATATTCAGTCAAATCACTTTAAGTGGGAAGTGAAAGGGATTTTCTTTTAAAGCTTGATAAAGTGTATATTTTAAGATTGGACAAATAAATTAGACCCGTTTTAATTTTCTGACAATATATTCACTAACAAAGGGCAACATTAACTTTCATCTGTGTTGAATTTCCCTCACTGGATAGAAGATAAAAATAAATGGATCATAGAATCATAGAATAATCTAAGGTGAAAAAGACCATTAAGATCATTGAATTGAACCATTAGCCTAACACTGCCAAGTCTACCACTAAACCGTGTTCCGAAATGCCACATCTACACATATTTTAAATGTCTCCACGTGGTGACTCCACCACTTTCCTGGGCAATGAGTTCCAGTGCTTGGCAATCTTTTTGGTGAGAAAATCTTTCTTAATATCTCATCTACACCCTCCCTGGCACAAACATGAGGCCATTTCCGCTTGTCTTGCCAGTTATTGCTTGGAAAAAGGAATTGATAACCATGTTGTTACAGTCACCTTTCAGGTCCATGTGGAGAGAGGTTTGGTCTCCCCTCAGCCTCCTTTTCTCCAGGCTAAACAGCCCCAGCTGTCTCAGCTGCTTCTCATCAGACTTGTGCTCCAGACCCTTCACCAGCTCTGCTGACCTTCTCTGGACACACTCCAGCACCTCAAAGTCTTTCTTGTAGAGAGAAGCCCAGAACAGAACACGAGGTTCTAGTTGTGACCTCACCAGTGCCAAGTACAGGGGGACAATCACTGCCCTGCTCCTGCTGGCCACACTATTTCTGGTTCAAACTGGGATGCCCTTGTCTTTCCTGGCCACCTGGGCACACACACTGGATCATGATTAGCTGGCTATTGATCAACAGTGCTTTGCTGAGCAGCTTTCCAGTCACTCCTCTCCCAGCCTGTAGCACTGCAGGCACAGGGGCTGTTGTGACCCAAGTACAGGGCCTGGCACTCGGCTTTGTTGAACCTCACATAACTGGCCTTATCCCATTGATCCAACCTCTTCAGAGCTTCAGCACCCTTTCTGTGCGCCCTTCCATGTGAACTACCTTGCCACGTCCATTCTGACTCACCACACCCGGGTTGCTACCAGTATCCAGCTGCTTCTTTTATGTGAAGGTGCTGAATGTGAGTTGACAGAATGGAAAAATATGAACTGCATTTTTTTTTCAAAATAATTGGCATATTTCTGTAGATCACACTAAGAAATTCCCAGACCTTTTCTCTATACAAAACCAAAACTGTGAAAAAAATTCTTTCCAAAAATTATTTTGATAAATTTCAGGTTGGAGAAAAAACCCACAAACATACATAAAAATGTTCAGTCTTCTTTGGTGCTGTTTCAAGGAGTTTCAATCTTCATGAAGTGATTGAAGCATTTTGAATAAGTCTGAAAAGCTTAAAAATAATTAAATTTTAATCTTTACATACATCTACAGCTTTTTATTATCTTAAAAAAAGCAAATAAAAAACCCGAAAAGTGAGATTTTTGTTGTCCAATTTTGTGTAAGTGTAGCCCGTTCATGGTTCCTCTGCTTAAATATTATAAACCATGCTTCTGTTTGAAAATGAATGTGGTGTCTGTACTTACTGAACGGCATTACATTAATCAGAAGATAGAAAGCAGTGTTTTTCCACCAATGGCATATATTACTTTAGAAACAAGATATAGGAAATTAGTTTTGACAGTGATGAGACTATGGAATTCACCTTTGTCATAACACATTCAGCTTGGACACTCAGTTCTCATCTTGCTATATTCTTATCTTGTTTTGCTTTTGTTGAACACTTTCAACTCCTCCAGCATTCAGGAGAATGTGATTTTACTTTCATGCAGCTAGACAGAGCACAGAGGTGTCATGCAAACAGGAAAAGGCAGTTTAGATATTCACAGAGCATGTGCAATAAATGAGTAAGAGAACATTGAAGTTCTTGATATATGTTTTACGAATTGATGCTCATTAAAATTTGGTCAAACATGAAAATGTTGATCTTTCCTCATGCTTTAGAAATATATCCATATCATAATGCCCTGTTAAAGATTTATCATGAGATTTCTTTATTGTTTTTTCTTCTCTAGTTGAACAGTTCAGCTTCTTTAAAAAGTAGTAGTTGCCCATGCAGCTTATATCACTATCTCCAGTGCCCAGGTGGCCAAGAAAGACAACTTCAACTAAGTATAACTGGTGCTAGAGAAACTGATAATTCTTACAAAGGTTGTTTTTAATACTGATTATTTAAGACAAACAATTTTCAACATAAAGTCGCCTTAGAATCACAGTTGCGGAGTCATAGAATCATACAATAACTTAGGTTAGAAAAGACCATTAGAATTACTGAGTGTAACCATTAACCTCATACTGTCATGTCCATCATTACACCATGTGCCTAAGTGTCACATCTACACACTTCTAAAATGTTTCCAGTGATGGTGACTCAGACACTTCCCCAAATAACTTCTTCCAATGTTTGACAGTCCTTAAAATGCAGAATTTAGTTCTAACAGCCAACCTAAACCTTCCTTTGATGCAACTTTAGGTCATTTCCTCCTGTCTTATTACTTGTTCCTTGGGAGAAGAGATGTACCCCTACCTTCCTACATTGTCTTTTAGGGTAGTTGTAGAGAGTGATAAGGTCTTCCCCTCAACCTCCTTTTCACCTCTTTTCCAGTTTCCTCAGCTACTCCTCATCAGATTTGTGCTCCAGACCCTTCAGCAAGTTTTTTGCCCTTGTCTGGATATGCTATAATAAGTCTGAGTCTTTCTTGTAGTGAGGAGCCCAAACCTGGATGCAGCACTCGAGTTGAGGCCTCACCAGCACTGAGTACTGAAGGACAATCACTTTCCTAGTCCTGCTGGCTGCATTATTTTTTATATAAACCAAGATGCATTTAGTCGTCTTGAGCCACCCAGTCACATGCTGGCTCATGTTCAGCTTTCTGCTGACCAGCAAGCCCAGGTCCTTATCCACTGGGAAGCTTTGCAGCCAGTCTTCCCCAAGCCTGCAGTATTGGACGGAGTTGTTGTGGCCCAAACGCAGGACACGACACTTTGCTTTGTTCAATCTCATGCAGTTGGCCTCAGCCCATCGCTGCATCCTGACATCTCTGTAGAGCCTTCCTACCCTCCAGCAGACCAATATTCCCACCCAACCTAATGTCAGACTGACTGAGGGTGAACTCAGTCCCCTCATCCAGATCATAAAGACACTAAATAGGACTGGCCCCAGTACTGAGACCTAGGGAGCACCACTTGTGACCAGTCACCAACTGGATTTAACTCCATTCACCACAACTTCTTGGACACAACCCTCTAGCCAGATTTTCACCCGGTGAAGAATATCCCTGTCCAAGACTTGAGCGTCCAGTTTCTCTAAGAGAAGGCTGTGGGAAATGGTGTCAAAGGCTTTATTGAATCCTAGGCAGACAACATCTCAGCCTTTCCCTCCTCCCCTAGGTGGGTCATTGCTGTGGTGGACCCCCCTGCCCCCCCCCCCCCCCCCCCCCCCCCCCCCCTCCCCCCACGGCCGGGTCCCTGCCATGTGACTGAGTCCGGTCTGTCTAATGTTCCAGCAGCCTGGGCTCTGAGCTGGTTGGTTGTTTATGCCAGCTCCGCCCCTGGTATCCCCTTTCCCCCCGTCTGTCACAAAACCAAGGGGATGGAAAGCCTCGCCCTCTTACCTCACCGACCCTCACCCACATTGGTGCTCTGTCCACCCCTGGGACACAGGGAATAAATGACTTAACATCATAAAGGAGGTTTGAGCTATATTTCTCTTCTCAACTTCTGCTTCTGGTGAGTAGCTAGCAACTGGTACTGGCTTAAAGTGGAGCTGCACAGTCGAGGAATATTAAGGCTGTTTGTAAATGGTTTAAGATATTCCAAGACATAAAGAGGCAAGCTCACCACAAAATTAAGCAGTGGACAAGCTGATCAACCACCAGAGGTCATCCGGTCATAGAAGAAGACCAGCTTAGTCAAGTAGGACCTGTGTTTGACAAACTTGTGCTGGCTGGGCCTGATCCCCTGGTGTCTTGTACATTTCATGTAGTGGCACTCAAGATTATCAGATCCACAGCTTTCCCTGGCGTGAAGGTCAGGGTGAAAAGCCTGTAGTTCCCTGGTGTTGTAAGGCATTTGAATCCTGACAGTGTGCCCCAGCCAAACTATCTTCAGTTACCCTTATCAGAGCCCTCAGGAATTCATCAAGGCTACTAGAAAGTAAGCAGCACTAAATTGGGAACAAGACACTGAGAAACAGAAAGACAGCAAGAAAATAGATAAAGAAGGACTGTAGCATCCTGGACTAGAACCAATGATGTTTTCTGAAAGGTGCATGCAGCGCACTTGGACAAGATAGGGGGACCAATCAAATAGTGCGTGATAGTGTAAATGGCACCTGCGAAGTGCATAAGTATAGTGTAATGTAAACAATAAATGGCTTTTGCTAAATTACATTGATTTGTTGTCCAAGGGTCCTGTGCTCCTGCACCCTGAATCCTCCTTCTGACTCTTCTTGTAGGTGGGCATCACATTTGCTAACCCCCAGATATCTGAGACCTCTCCAGTTAAGCAGGGCTGCTGGCAAATGATGGAAAGTGACTCAGGGAGCACTTTTATCAGCTCCTGCAGTGATCCCCCTCCAACCTGGCCTGTGGAGTTAACTGAAATTTTAATGAATTTAAATTAGGGAAAAAGGTAGGTTTAGATTTTCTATTTGTAAGAAATTCTTTACAAAGAATGGGGATGGTGAGGCTCTGTAACAGGATGCCCCGATTAGATGTGAATGCCCCATGCCTGGAAGTCTTCAAGGCTTTGAGCAACCTGGAGCCAGTGGAAGGGGTAGGGATGGGAGGGAGGTTGAACTTTACACTATTTAAGTTCTCTTCCAACACAAACCATTCTATGATTGCATGAAATTCCACCACAGTATGCCTTTGTAATTTTCTTTTACTGGTATATTTAAATAATCTGAACTATTTAAACACTTAGCTATGACTGACACATAATAAAACATGAGAATCTTGTTTATCAAGTTTACTTAAAAATATCTTTGCTAATAATTTTAGTTGCTAGTACTTCCTGGTCTTTTCTTGATGTTTTTACTTTACTAGCATGTTTTAAAGATGGTATTTTTATCTCTTGAATTTCTCATTCATTATTTAGAACAGAGTTTTTTGTATGTAGAGTTTAAAGACCAATAGCAGTAATAGCCTGTCTTGAAGCCTGATTTGGAGATGACGGAGCTGCCAGTCAAACTATAGACAAATATATCTTGTGCCTTCTTTCTAACAAACTCACAGCCTAGATATTGCTGACAGCATTTGCGCAAAGATATCATACCGATGGTCAGGAGATTATATAATTCGTACATCTAGTTTTAGTCCACTTTTCAATTACTTTTCAGGGGATAGTAGAACGTTTTGTTAGATTGTGCTAGATAGCTAAAAGTAGTAATCTTGGCTTTCAAAAATAATGATTCTGTAATTACTGACAAAATACGAGGGATTACTAATAAAACGTTGCCACTATTTCACCTAAGGACACAATTTAGAAGCTTTCGATAAATGCAGCAGAATATGAGAAAATGTGGTGGTTATATTGTTTTTTCATATAGGCATTTCACAGAAAAAAAAGAAAAATAAAATGGCTGAAAGGAAGTCATTAATTACAATATATGCGTTAAGACTGAATCAGCATCAACCTGTCACTGACTAAGCAAGACAGCTGTACTTAAAGCACTAGAATTCCACAAAATCAAAGGAATCAAAAAGTGTCTTTGCTTTATCACATTATGGTACATTAACTTGTAAAACCATCACTGAATAATTCAATATGTCTATGTTCAAAAGAAAACAATAATAATTACGCTTACATTTCTTGGCTCTGATACCTAACATACAACGACTCTTCATCACAGGTTTCATTTCTATTTCTATTTTGCTCAGACAGAAGAGGATGTTCAGTGAATTGTCAGAAGCTATACATAAAGACCATGGCAGCAACAGGAACAGGATGCATTTTCAAGCTCACAATATGGTTCAAGCTGCATCCAATCAAATTTATTGACCTAAAACTAAGTCAGACAATAAATGCAACACAGACCTAAACCACATTCCAACTAGAAGCCAAGGAGTATTTAAAATAAATCTGTTTGCCGTTTAAATGTCTAGTCTGTTTCAAGAATTAATATTAATTAACAGATTAACTATGCCTTGATTCCAAATGGAACATGCTAAGCCTATCTAGGACATTTATTCAAATGAGTGTACCTAATTGAATCAATATACCAGTGTTGGCACAGATCCAGGCTCCAAGTGTACGGAATTCAGAGATGAAGAACTGAGTAGTGTGCTTTATGTTTTCACACAAAACTAAATAGCAGGATTTGTGAATTTGTTCAAAGCTCTTAGTGCTTTCATGCTCAACATCCACAATTTAGGGTTTTTAGATCCTGGTTCCATTCTTCCAGAGGTATCTGAACAATTGCGTCATGCGTTCCTATTGAGCCACATGATTGATATGTGAAGAAGAGTCATTGAGTCTTTCTAAACCTTCCCTGAAGGGCAGGAAATATTTCTGCATAAAACATTCAAAAACTCTCCAGGAGGATGCATATGACGTTCACATGAAGTGGGAGTGCCTGGGTCTGGTGGAAGATTAACAAAACCAAAGCAAACCTAAAGGATATCTGCCCTATCTTTACAAGCACTTAGAGCACAACATGGTCAGTGGTTGAGAAGATGCCCTACAGGGGTTGTGTGTGTTCAAACTTCATCAGATGGAAATCATTTTCCCATGATCTTGGAAAACATAGCAAATAACAGTGATAAAAGGGAACAAAGCCATTTTAGAATACTTGTGAGAAATCTTGATAAGAAATAAAGTATTTTATTTTTAGTTCATAAACTTGCATGATTTCAGTTCAGTTTTATGAATTTGATTGGTTTATGCAGAGAATGTAAAAGAAATTACTTTCACACAATCTATTTTTCAAGAGCAATGATAATATAATTCAGATTGATAGAGGCATCTCAAAGTCATTGAATTGTCAGCCCTCCCATAAATAAAAACTTTCAAGTGGGTTAATACTATTTTTCATGTGCTTATCACTGAAATCAAACTTGGATTTGATTACAGACAATGCACTTATTGTGAGGTTTTTTGGTTGATTTTTTAATTCATTTTCAGCTGGAAAAATTTTTACAAGTGTGTTGTTCTTTACTTTCTGACTTAGTGGAAGGCCATTAAATGGAATCACATCATAACCTTTTGAGATTTCAGAGGAGTGGAGTCAGGAACCTTTTCTTTATGTTTAGAAGTCCTATTACGGAAAGCAACACTGGCATCATGGCTAGCTATGCTACCAATGACATATAATGATATCTCAGGAATGTTCATGTAACCAATTCATGAAATTTACAATTTGATACAGGCAGTATGCTTATGACTAAGTTGTTTCAGGAGATTCCTGTAGTATTAGAACTTGGGCCTTAAATCACCACTGTTTTTCAAAATGTGCAATGATATTGTGTTAATAATTGGTGACCATTCTGATCTGAGAGCATTACATGCTTACCTCACCTGTGTGTAAAACATTGCAGGCACAATGTCCATAACAGTAATGATTGAAAAAGACTTTACTTATATTTATATTTTCAGGCATCAAGTTTGTGGGCTTACATATTTTATGCAAAGTGTTTCTTGCAGACCACACACAGACTAAGAAGTTCTTGATATTTTCTCAAGAATATTGAATTACTTAGGGCTTAGAAATTCCATATTCAATTGCCACAGATAGTTTAAAATAATAAAAAAATGGACATATTTCTACAAAAAATGAAAAAGTAGGAATTTTTTCAAGATGTAGCTTTTTAAATCACTGATATGAAAATATGCAATAGCGAGAGCTTGCTGTGCTTAGCCTACAATTTTCTAACAAAACCTGTGTTTTTGTCTGAATAATCAATTTGTTCAATCATTAGGTCCTGGAATGCTTGAGTGGCAATGTTTTTACACAAGAAATGGAAAAAGAAAAGAATGAAATGTGAAGCAATTTTAGACTTGATGTTAACTACCAGGAAGGAAGTGAGAGAGTTCACAGTCCTTAGCAAGAAAAAATATCAGAATAAAAATAATAGACTTCAAAAAGGTGGACTTTAATAAACTCAAGACACTTAGAAACAAATTTAGTGAAAAATTAGTTAAGGAGAGGCTGTTGATTCCTAAAGAGATAATATTAAGGGCAGAAGGGCAGATTATCCAATTACAGGGGAAGAACAGGAAGTATATTGAGAGATCAAATGACATAAACCATAAAAGAGATCATGCAGACTTTGGAAACTAGGTCAGATAGAAACTTGGAAAGATAAGACAAATAGCTCACATAGATAGGAACAACACTAGAACATATATAGCTTAAAATACAGCCAGGAAGTACTATGCAAGAGTGTTGAGAAGTATATCTGCAAGTATATTTAAGGAAAAAGAAAGCCAGGAGTGAAAATGGTCTATCAACAGGGGAAAATTATCTTGTCTTTCCATCAACATTCCCTGAAATACTCAACTACAGGCATAGCTGATGTCACCAACAAGTTCTTACTGCCAAACAGGGAAATACTAAGCTGGAGCATACTTGAAAAATATGAATCTTCTAAAATATTTTGGCCCTGATGATACATGCTTCAAATGGCTTTAAGAACCAATAAAAGAAATGTCAGAATTTTTTGTCCTTATTTTTAAGAGTGCATGAAAAATTAATGAGGTTTCAGAAGACTGGAAAATGAAAAATATAACAATGTTTTTAAGAGTGCTGTGGTTTAACCCCCAATGGTGAATAGGCACCACATAGCTGCTCGCTCACTCCCACCTTCTTCCCTACAGTGAGATGGGAGAGACAATCCAAAAGGTAAAAGTGAGAAAACTTGTTGGTTGAGTTAAAGGCAGCTTAATAGGACAGAAAAGAAGGAATATAATGATTATAATAATGATGATAAAATAATTGGAATGTACAAAACAAGTGATGCACAATGCAATTGCACACCACTGCCCAGGCAATGCCAGACAGTTCCCAAACAGTGGCCTCCATCCAGCTTTCCCCTGAATTTGTATACTGAGCATGACACCATACAGTATGGAATATCCCTTTGGCCAGTTTGGGTCATCTGTCCTGACTGTGTCTTCTCCCAAGTTCTTGTGGCCCTCCCACCTCCTAGCTAGCAGGCCATGAGAAGATGAAACGTCCTTAACTTAGCAAAAATGCTACTTAGCAACAACAAAACCATGACTGTGTTACCAGCACTATTCTGCTAGTAAAGCCAAAACACAATAAATTTGGTGTAAGTATTCATTGTATTAGTTGCATAGTTTTTCTCTCTATGGTGGTCCACTTGTCTGGGTAAGTTACAACATCTTCCTTAATGCAGGTCACTCAGGAATAAGGATTAGATAGTTTTGTCTCATTTTTGTGTTCTGCCTGCTTCTGCTCCTCTTCTCGTGATGGCCCTGCTTCTTCGCTCCTTTGCTAAATGAGCTGTGGTACCTGTCATCTCAGTTAAGTGTCAGCAGCATTTGTCACTTTGCTGTCCATCCAGGGATCATTTCTTCCCCTTGAAGGTACTGAGAAGTGTTGAACATGGCTTGGTAGGCCTGAGCCAGGCCCCAGTGTCTTGCAGTAGTTTGTGTTTTCTGGAATTGCCAAGGTGATAGCATACTTTTCCCAAATATTTTACTGTTTTTTTCCAGATTCTGCACTTTTTCAGGGATGAGGTTCCAAAACATTGGAAGTGCCCACTCTTCTAGGTACTTCCTCATAGTATCCCACATACCCTGCTGCTTGTAATTATCCAGCCTCGGGGCAGATGACTGGGTGTATTCTTAAGTTGTTTAATGTTAAACAAGACCTGGAACACATTCAGAACAGGTAGCAATAGGCAAATTCTGGCTTGAACATCCCAAGGAGAATCAAAACTCTCAAGAGCTATTGCAGTTAGCCTGAAGGAGAAGGAAGGGAAGATGGAAGTGTCTCCTGCATGGATTACATCTCCAAGGAGAAAAGGAAAACTGAAAGATATAATTATAAATTGTTTTTAATAGATGGCTCCTAAATTTCGGAGATGATGGCTATGCTGAGAACACCTACCACATCAGTTTCATGACCAACAACTCTATCATATCATAAGCCAGTGCTACAAAGTAGAACAACATGATAACCTTAGCCCAGCTCTCATGGGTGATAAACAGCACAATGGGGAACATATACTGCAAGGAAGGTGTTACACAATGCAAGTGAAAGTACAAGCACACCAAATTTGAGAGCAAATAAAATAACATTGTGACCAGCAATTTTTAAACCAATGCAATGAGTGCTTAAAACAAATTTATTCTAATGCCTTCTAGTCAGATTTCTTATTATCTCAACCTGTCATACCCCACACTGGGCAACAAAAAGGATTGTCATGATTTAACTCCAGCTGACAACAAAGCACCACAGAGCTGCTTGCTCACTCTCCACCTTCACAGAATGCTGGGAGAGAGAATTGGAAGAGTAGAAGTGAGCAAACTTGTGGGTTGAGATAAAGATAATTTCATAGGACAGAAAAGGAGGATAATAATCATAATAACGGCAATTAGAATATACAAAATAAGTGATGCACAATCTAATTGTTCACCACTTGCTGATTGATGATCAAATTTTTGTAAGACTTTAAAAGATTACAAAGTAACAGCTAATTTGGATGTAATGTTTCATGAGCAGTAGAGAATCAAAATACACTATATTGTGGTCTTAGTAAGACTCGGTGACACAGTGTCACATATTTTTGTAATTAAGCTTCACAGGTGTGGTATAGATGAGAGTCCCAGTGTTACAGTGAAACTGGTCACAGGATGGCATTATTAGAGAAACTGTCAGTGGGATGAGATTTACTTAAAGCTTTTCAGTGGATCCTACTCTAATTCTAGTTTATTCTTCATTCATGGGTGATGGAAGAGAAAGTATGCTTATTGTGTTGTCATGGTATAAAGTGCAAGAATACTGGGACCTTCAAAATAATTTTAACAACAGGCGAAAAATTTATTTTTAAATGAATGATTCAATTTAATAAGGGTAATTACAGTCTTCTACTTTTGGATTGTAATTTCAGGTACATGAATACAGAGATAGAAGTTCTGCATGAGTCGATTTAACAGCAACTCTATATCAAAGGATCTGAGGATAATCCTCAGCAGCTCATAAGCCACACATCAATCAGTGGTGTCATGCTGCTGTAAAGGAGAGCATTGCACATCATGCTGGGATATGTAAATGAAGTAAAGATCACAAGAGATGCTAGGTAATTCTTCTGCTTTGTTCTTCATACATGAAATCTTAGCTGGAGTATAGTTACCTGCTCTGAGGAGGCTTTAGAGTCATGAAGGAAGCTACACACGAGCATTGCAAATAGTTCAGAGGAGAAAAATTAGTATAATCAGAGCTATAGATAGTTTTTCTAGAGAGGGCAAATGCTATAACTTGGGATTGGTTGTTTGAAAGCATACTAAATATTTAAGAATAAATAAATAAATATGTAAAATACTGATTGGAAATGAGAAGTAGTTGCTAATTCTCTGTGTTAACAATAATAGGACAAAGTGTAATTAATAGGTTTAAACAACATTTTAATTTGCACACTGAGGTAATAAATACAATGATATATTAAAACAGGCCAGTTTCAGAGTCTGTGAAGTCTCCACTTTAGAAAACCTTTCAGAACTGGAAAACATCTTGCACATAACTGTACTTTATATATTGAAGCAAAGAGGTGGACCAAGGTCTTATGAGATCCCTTCCAGCTCAGTTCTATAATTCTGTACTGACTAATTTAAAAACTGAGAGTTTATAATATTTTTTATATATTTTATATTATGTAAATTTCCATAAGGAAAGAAATGTCAGAGCAAATTTCTGGTGTAATTATGACACTCAAAAGAAAAAGAGAAACTGACAGTTATTTCCCCAAAGAGCAGGTTTTTAAGTTGCCTAATTGATCTAGGTTTGCAAAGACGTATAATTAAATCTTAGGGCAAATATTGCATTCAAATCCTGTTAGAAAATAATGGGATTCAGATGTATAATTTCTCAACTCCTACACACAGCTTTGAAAATACCCTGAAGTCTAAACAAAAAGGTACACACAGTGACAAAAGCAGAGTTTAAAAACAAACATTAAACAGTTTCATATCTGTTCACAAAACAAAATGCCACTTTTCATAAAGACCTGCTTTAGATGTAGAAAGAAAGGGGGCTACTTTCATGTCTGAGACTCTTTCTCAACAACTAGACAAACCCAATAAACTGAATCTGCCCTGAAGCATACGACACAAAACTTAGCAGCCACTCTTCAGTTCAGTGGGAGACCTAGCCCACCTCTGGTTGTTAATTAAAATGATTGATTACCTCTGTTTAGCATAAAATAAATTTCAGTACTGTTGAAAAAATTGAAATATCGAAAAATGTCACTACTCTTGTAGTATCATGGTTCTCTGATTGAACTGATCTAACATATACTGTTGAATGGCACTAAGCCATAGAAATTAATCTTAAGTGTTTAAGCAATGTGGTATTTACAGTAATTAAATCAGTTAATTAGGGAAATTAAACAAGCAATTAAAATCTTACAATATTAACAAGCAATTGTATAATAGGCATTTATTGAAGTTTGTCCATAAATTCACATTATAGGCATTTTAATGAATTTCCTAAAAGTACTGAGACATAACATAAATTAGGATCAAATTGAAAATATGGAAAAAAGCCCTCGACAACATTAATACAGACTTCTTAAGCATTTATGAACAGCTTAAAATAATTCTTATTGAGTTACCTGATTATACCTGTTACTTAATCTGAAGGGAATACTTCATTGCAGCCTGAATTGCAGGTTTTATAGGCATTTTTTTTTATACAAAATATTATGTAGATAATTGGTAGTTATAGAACTGTTGATACAATAAAATTTAAAAAAATGTTATATACAGCTCTCATAAAGCTTTGAGGTTTGAAAACTACTTTATTTGGGTCACAATATTGAATATTACAGCACGATTATCCATGTTTTATCATAGAGCTTAAAGCTTTCATCTTAGTCCTTTGATCATTTTAAATCAACAAGGGATTCATCAGATCATGTGAAAAAACCTGTTTGTGCATCTTTTATGTCATGGGAAAGGGATCCTATTTCTGTGTGGCAATGAAGAAATTATAAGGTATTGATTTGAGGAAAAAATAAACCCTGCCTAATCTTTCTTCCTCTGCTAACTCACTTTCCTCTTACTCTTGCACTGCCTGCTATGTATTCAAGAATAAATAGAACCTATTTGTATTTGAGCAAGTGGCCTATTGTTGGCATGATGTACTTCCCTTTTTATAGAAATTAAAGAAAAAGATCATAGCTGCATATAAACCAAATCTTTTAAAAATACATTATATTGAATATGCTTGAGCCTCAATGAGTCCTCTCTAGTAGTAACTTTCAATATTAGATTTTTTCCTATATCTTGCATTTTCCTATTCTCCAAATAGTTCATTATATAAATTTGTCATTATATTGATATTACTCTATTGACACAAAATGCTAGTCTATTTGAGGGGCTGATGAATATCAAAACAAATAATAAAAAGATTTAGTTATTGAATTTTATTTTAAAATTAAACATAGTATTTTTTATTGCAATGCAAATAAAACATTAGCTACAAAAGACTGAGCAAGCAGTTGGCAGCCATTTGGAAGGAAAGATACTGAAGAACTGTTTACCTACAAACTATAAAGAGCACTGATGTTGCAGTGGTTGAGTCCACTGCAGGGATGACCAAGGAGCCACAGAGCCCCAAAACAGTGGAGATCTGCTGGTGGGCAGTCTCAGAGGTCTAAGACCACCCCCTTTTACCCTTTTTTAAGTCCCTGTTCTAGATAGTTCTCCTTTCCTTGATACTCCCCTGGTTCCCACATCCCCTGTTCTACCCCTCGCCTTCCCCACTGGTCACTGCCCTGTCACCCCACGTCCTCTGCTCTCCCTGGCCCCCAAATGGTAGGTTCTGATGTTCTGCCCTCCCCCAGTGCCACTCTGGATAAAACCCCGGACCCCTCAGTGTTCTGGGTTCTTTGTCCCTGCGTCCCTTCGAGAGGGGACCCCAATAAACCCCTCAGAACTCCATGGAAAGGACCCCTCCCACCTCTTTGTCCCTGGCAGCGCTGCAGGAGCTGTCAGGCTCTGTGTGTGTGTGTGGCAGTGAGTGTCCACCAACTACAGTGTGTCACAGTGTGTCCCAGTGTGTTCATGTGGCACCTCTGGAGCGGATCCTGTGGGACACAACTGGGACCAACATGGTGCTCTTTCCACTCTCCTCAACTCGCGCATTGCGTCACACTGTGCTGTAAGATGTACCGTGCCAATGAGAGCATTGGAAGAGTGACTGGAATATATTGGAAAGAAACTCAGGGCTTCCTCATGTCATTTGAGAGGCCTGTTCTTTAGAACTAACAAATTAAGCAAATTTCATCTGGAAAGGACAACCCCTTAGTTCCCCCAGGTAAGAATACCTGCGGCTAGTATCAGGCATACTTCCCTGAGATAAGCGACATGGGTTTAAGTTCTCTATCAGATAACTCCATGTCTGTCCCGATTTTCCTTAATTTGTGCTCAGGGATTTTTTTATCCTTCAATTGGTTATGCAAAAAGAGGTTTTTGTAGCTGTGGTTTGCATATGCAGGGAGAAGACTTGAAAGGCTGAAGCTCAGTTGAAGTTGAAGCTGTTTAGTCTTGTTTCAAGTAACAAGAAGAGCTTTTTAAATTTTGTTAATAGCAAGAAGAGGTCTAAAAAACGCCATTGAATTGACAGTGGTTGAAGATGGTCAGCTTATTAATAGGGTTTAATGAAAAGCAGAAGCATTCAGTGTATTTTTTTACCTCCATCTTTACTAATGCAGATATACCTTGGGCTTCCTGGACCCCAGAGTCAGAGGACCAGGACTGTGGGAGCAGTGATTCTCCATTTGTGGACACTGAAATTGTAATAGACCGGCAGTATTAGCTGAAAGTTCACAAGTCTTCGAGGCTGGACGTGATTCATCCAGAGTTCTGAAGCAGCTAGTAAATATCCTGGCAGGACTCCTGCCAGGCCTATGAAAGTCTTGGGAGTCTGGGGAGATCACTGCTGACTGGAGACTGGCAAATGTTATTACCATCTACAAAAAGACCATGAGAGAAGAACCAGAGAGCTACGGTCTAACCTCACCTCTTGGAAAAATTACGGAGAAGAATATGAGTTCATAAAGGGAAAGTCCTGTTTAAATAATTTGACATATGTCTATTATAGAGTCACCTGCTTCACGCATGAAGGAAAGGCAATGTTTGCAGTTTTTTTGCATGCTAGGAAGGTGTTTTTGCATGCTAGGAAGGTGTCCCTCACAGCCTCCTGCTGACGATTCATGATGCTTTGGATGAAGAACTGGATGAAGGGCAGAGCTCAGAGGCTGTGATGAAGGAAGCTCCATCTGTCTGGTGACCGGTCACCAGAAATGTTTCTCAGGGTGTATCAGTTTAAACCTTGGCGCGGTATCTGCCACCACCAGACTTCTTTAAGGAAAGATGGGACTATCATGTTTTAGGCATGATTTATTACAAAATAACGAGCAAGGCATCAGTCACAGAGTCCCAGAGGCATGGGGATGGTAAAAAATTGCCATCTTCCCTGGATAGTCACAAGTTTGAAGGTTTCATGGCAATTTATAACTTTCTAATCCAATGAATGGTTTGAACGACTGTTTAGAATTTATGACCTCTCATGTCTGACCTCTACCACTACGAAACCATAGCCTCCTGACCATTGATTTTTCTGGTCATGTACACAAAAAAGTGCAGTTCTATCTTACCGTCTAAATTCTTAGCTTAAATTGTATAAAATTATATCACTATACTCAAACTGACCACCAAAAACACCCAGTGTAACTTCTTCGTTTCTGCTACTTAAGCCTGGCCCAGTCTTTTCCAGGGCTGAAAACCAAAGTGTTTGACAAATGCAGGGGTTTGTGTTTCTTTGATTCCTGCAAGGATGCAGTTCCAGGACCAGTCTTGTTCCATCTGTTTATCAGTAATCTGGATGCAGGAGTTGAAAGCACCATTAATGTGTTTTATGATCTCAAACTAGGAGGTGCTGTTGGCTTTCTTGAGGGACAAGAGGCTTGCAGAGTCCAAATGACAGTTTCTGCACCTAGGATGGAGTAAGGCTGGGGACAAGTAGAGATGAGGAGAACAATGGCTGGAGAGCAGCCTGTAGAAAGGGACCTGGGGGTGCTGGTCAGCAGAAGCTCAGTGTGAGTCAGCAGTGTGTGCCCTGCCGGTCCAGAGGGCAAACAGCATGTGCCCTGTCAGTCCTGGAGTGTCAGTCCATTGAACACAGCACCACCAGCCAGGCAAAAGAAGTGATTATCCCTCTGTACTCAGAGGTGGTGTGGCCCCACCTTGAGTACTGGGTGCTATTCTGGGCCTCTCAGTTTAAAAAGGGCATGTAAGTCCTTGAATACCTCCAGAGGAGGGTAAAATTACTGGTGAAAGCCCTGGACTGAATGTCTTAGGAGCTGCTGAGGACCTCAAGCTCTTCTGTTTTGGACCAGAGAAAGCTGAGAGGTGATGTCATTGCTCTCTGCAGCTTCCTGAGGAGGTGAAAAGGAAAGCAAGCTGTTCTCCCTGGTATCCAGAGATAGGGCCTGTCGGAATGGTTCAAATTATTATTAATGGCAAGAGGAGGCTTAGTCTGGGCATTAGGAAACATTCATTTATTAAGAGGATGGTCAAAAACAGGCTTCCTAGTAAGATGGCCAATGTCCCAAGCCTGTCAGTGTTTAAAATGCATTTGGACAATACCCTAACAACATGGCCTGAAGTTGTCAGGCAGTTGGACTA
The DNA here is from genome assembly GCA_020086605.1 of Lanius collurio. NCBI lineage: Eukaryota > Metazoa > Chordata > Aves > Passeriformes > Laniidae > Lanius > Lanius collurio. The sequence continues at coordinate 12,874,826 of JACBWW010000011.1, read as the reverse complement.
GATGATCCTTGTAGGTTTCTTCCAACTGAGATATTCTCTTATTCTATTATTCTAATATTCTATTATTCTATTTTTCTCTTATTCTATTTTATTCTAATTTTGAGATGAAACCATGCCCTCCTGCAATTTTCTTTAAAACACAGTCAGATGAACCCCTTACAGAAAAGATCATAGTACAAAATCCTGTGTGGTTTCAAAGAGTAAAGTATTTAAATAGCAGAGTAGTAGTATGTGCAATGATAGTCTTGTGTCTTAACTTTACTACTGTGTAGTTTACATAAGTCCTTACTGAAAAATACTCTCTGTGAACTGTAATCTGAAGAAGTCATTACATATTGCGAATGGAAGAAAAATTTAGGTTCATGGATCATGCATATGGCAGGCAAGTGTGTAAAGTTGCAGGAGCTAAAAGACTGCCTGCTGAGGCTCATTTATCCTTTCTTCATGTGAATCTTACTTTGGCTGCTGCCTGTCTTCTTCATCTGTAAAATGGAAATCAGAAATAAACAAGATATGATGGAGCATGAGAGAGGGGTAGAAGGACCAATGTGTGACCGACTAGGAAAGACAATTGCCTTACACATTTCTTGAGTTCTTGTCTAGGAGAGATAAAACATGAATTTTAAGAACTCTTCTACTATGAAGTAAAACTTCATAGGAAGCTTTCCTTTCTCCTTTCTTCTACTTTTTTCCCCCTTACATCTTTTCCAGAGAGACCGTGCATTAAAGAGCACTGGCTAGTTCTTTAAAAAGAAAGAACTGTGTTTGCATCACAACTCGAAGAATATAAAATATTCTTTTGTCTCAATGAATAAAGTATTTTTGTAATTAAGTCATATAAATAAATAGACTTTATAAGCTTGAAATTGATATAACAGTTTAATTTTTAATGAGGAGGCTGAGCTTTTAGCAATAATGTCTTCAATATAAAAGAATTTTAATAAAATACTGGAGAAAACAGATTCTTTGAAAAGGATTTGTTATTGATTTATTCAAACTGTTAACTCTCTAAAAGCCAGGAGTCTGTATCAAAACCTTTTGTAGCATGCTATATTTTAGAATAAGACTTCTATAAAGCTACATATATTATAGTTAGTCATGGTTGTGGATAACTGTCAGTACTGTACCTTTCAATGAATTTCAATCTGTATCATTCATACTGCAGATAACTGCTATGCTATTGGGTTTTATAGGCATTTGTTCTGTGCTTTTCTCCTGAAATTTTATTTTGGCTTTGAGAAAAATTTCAGAATGAGAATTTATTGGAAGAAAAATAAGTATTTGCAAAGTAGTTCCTTTTTCAGGTACAGAAATACCACAAAAAAACAATCTGACAAATTTTAGGCCAGGTTGGATGGAGGACTGAGCAACCTTGTCTAGAGGAAAGTGTCCCTGTCCACAGCAAGGGGTTGGAACTAGATGATACTTAAGGTCCCTTCCAGCCCAAGCCATTCTATGATTCTATGAAATAAAGTCCTTACTCAAAATTAGTGCATACACCTGTAAATGTCAACAAGCAAACAGGTTCTGGAAGAGGTACATTTTTTAAGACTTTGTCTCTCTTTTCCTGGTCAGACAGTCTTTACGCACCTTTAACAATAACAGGCATTCTTACATGACAGAGGAAACTCCATAGTCTCCAGGGATGTGAAAGCTCCCCTTGGACATGCCTGGCACCTTAAACCAGATTATCAGGCTTCTGCACCATTCTGCTTTTAAAAGAATGTTACTTATACTTATGGCAGTATAAATAAATCACATCCCTGAAACTGTTTGATAAAAGTTTGAAAAACTTAAATCTACTTATTAGATCTCTGAATTATACTTCCTGTTTCACACTAATCGCATCAGGTAGAAAGAGATAATTTCAGTGTTGAGAAAACTGAAAAAAACCCTCATCTAATAAAGTGATAATAAATAAATATTTAAAAGGTGACTGTCAATATGAACCAAGAGAGCTCGATCTTAAAGTTCAAAAACTATGCAACATTTTGTTTTATAGAACTGTGAATTAATGTCTTTGGAATAGTACTTAGGAATAGATGATGAGAAAGAGAAATTGAAAAGATGTTACTTAAGTGAAATTTGCTATATTGTAATTTTGTCAGAGGTCCAGAATAGATTTTTCATTTGACATTAGCAAAAAACATTTTAAACTCGAGAACAATTTAACTTAGGCTACATGGTGTCTGTAACCTGCTTTGTCAACAGAAGGCAATGGGATCCATTTTATTGACTGGTAAATATTTTCACTTGTGCGTCTGCCCTCATAGGGATTTATCGTACTGTTTCAAGCCTTTTTGCAGAGGGTAAAGCTTTTATAACTCTTTCTGCTCAGAGGAGAGGTATTGATTATGCAAACTTGCAAAATGTTGCTCACAGTTACATGGATTCGATAACAACAGCAAATATTGGTTGTTTAGTTGGGCTGATCTTTCAGTAAAGGTCTGATGAAACTTTGTATGTTGGGGCTATTTTAAAGTGATTTATTTCAAAACCAGAAAATGAAATGGAGTTCTGACTACAGACTGAACTTTATAAATTGACATCATATCTCATTTATATACCTTATAAATTGAAAAGAGTTATTTTATTTCTTGGATTATTTGTAAACATTGTATGGCATTTCTTTTTAAACATGAATTTTTCTACTTGACTGAGACTCTTATCACTGGATATAATTTTTCCACTTTATTTGACACACAGTGACATTTAGAGGAGATAAATATCAGGATTCTTAATAATTTAATAGAATAATTTTGGTGTCTCCAAATTTTCAGTGTTTGAGGGATACATACTGCCAGGTAGGGGGAATTTTGTCGACACTTTTGGATGGTGTAGAGAAAATGTCAATTATTAAGATTTCTCCAGAAGAAAGACAAAGAAAGGAAGGAAGGAAGGAAGGAAGGAAGGAAGGAAGGAAGGAAGGAAGGAAGGAAGGAAGGAAGGAAGGAAAAAAGAAGAAAGAAAGAAAGAAAGAAAGAAAGAAAGAAAGAAAGAAAGAAAGAAAGAAAGAAAGAAACAAAGAAAGAAAGAAAGAAAAGAAA
>JACBWW010000011.1:12826554-12871437 GCA_020086605.1 Lanius collurio | reverse complement strand
CATTCATTTCAGTACTCCTTTCTCCTTTATAGCCTCATAGTTCTACATCCAAAAGCTCTCTATCATTGATTTCATTATCCTGTTGACATTTGTACTTATTGTCTGGAATTATGGATTGTCTAAGAAATCTTAAAGTGTGTAGGTTTTCTGATTACAGATCTACAACTGTGTACAATTCTTTTGAGTGCATATTTTTCAGCCTGTATTTACATATTGAAATTATTATCACAGATAAAGTGAGTTTATTTAAATTGGCCACAGATGGATTAGAACTAAGAATAACAAAGTAAAACCAAATCTAGGATATATTTGAAGTAATCACAATATATCTCATATCATATGTCATAGTCTCCACAGTAGAGGAAGTAGAAGTCCTTCGTATGAAAAAATTGCAGTGCTTAGAAGGTTTTCCTTAAAGGGAAGTGCTATGACAAGTCAACATTTTTTTTTCACTAATGTTTATAATTTACAATGCAGCATGGTGTTGTAACAGCATGTACATTTTTTGACTGTAGTTTGAGACATCAATTCCTCATACACAAATGTATAGGTATGATTTTATAACATGTACCAGCAAGAGTAGCATAAAGGAGTGAAGCTTGTTGTAAAGATAATCATAGGAATCCACAAAGATTCATAAAGGGCAGAACATGGGCTCTTATCTGCATATACATTGCCATGGCTGATGTGTTAGCAGTACCACTGATTTTCAACAAAATGCATCATTAAGAATTTCATTCATATATTGTGAGAAGTATAAACAAATGCCACTGTTTATGAGCATCTACAATACTTGAAATTAAGTTCTACACTATGGCATTCCTGATCTTATCAAATACAAGAAGTTGACTGTGATTCCAGGTGGATGTAGAAAATAATTATATAGACTACATTTATACTTGAACATTCTTTTAAATTTATTGTTATTGTTGAGATATTTTCTATTGCAGTATTTGAAGAAGGCCATATGATGTAAATATGTTACAAAAAATACTCTGTACAAATGAAGGGTAAAATAAGATGGGATTTTTTTATTATTATTACATTCCAAATAAAAATAGGGTTGATTTGCAACAATTTTGAAAGCATAGAATTTTCAAGTCAAATCTTAAAATAATTGCAGTCTGTCTCACATCACATGAACAGCCAAGATAGGCCCTCATACTGCACAGGAGAAAAATGACAAAGCTAATCAGTCACCAGTTGCATATGGAGAAGACATCACAGGTATGACTAAAACATTCAGATTACATAGCTACCAGCTAAACACAATTCTTGTAATTAATATAACTGTCTAAAGTAGTATCCAAATGACCAATAAACAAGACTATGTCCTGATATATTGCAGTATCAAGGGTAGTGTCTTTCTGACAGCAAGGAGTCTTAGTCATTTGAAGAACAGCAAGAGTAGGTATGTAGAATAGGTCCCCTACTTTTCAAAATAAATAAAATTACATGATTCTTGATATTTATTTTCTGTTAAATATCTCATACCTCTACTTGAATGTAAACCAATGGAAAACCCTTGGAGAAGCAATTCCTCTAAGATGTAGCTCCTCTTTGTAGAGAATTAACATCACTAAAAATTCAGATACAGGTGAAATCACAGTACCAGAAAAACACTGGTAGATTTGCCATATTTATGACAGGAATTAACTCTTAACTTTGTCAATTCTTCTTCTACTGTGTTGGCTATCAGCAGTGTCCTGAAATTTTTTTTTTTTTTTTTTTCACAAGTTACTCGTTAGAATTCTGTTGTGAAATGAAATGTAAAGAGGTTCACTGCTGTTGAGGAATACATTCAGTGCAGGTATCTTAGAGTGCAGCTGCAGATTGAGCTCTGGATGGGAGCCCCAGGCAAGGAGCCATAAAGTGCCCACCCTCTGCAGAACAAAGGGCCCAGGGACCTGAAGGCCCAGACAGAGGATTGGACACTTGGAGACACAGCTGGAGCTGAGGACTCCTGACCTTCCTGTACTTAGACTGGGAGGGCAAGGTTTCCTTTGTTTGGAGTCCTCCTAAGAGACACCAACTTGAGCTGATATTTTCTTTTTTGTTCTTGCACCAATATTAAATTATTTTAAGGATCGAGACATTTTGAGACTCTGCTATCAGAAATCTAAGGTCTAAGGCAACCTGGTCTGCCTGTGAGTGTGGAGTGTGCAGGGAGAGAAGCAGGGCACCTGTCAGCTCACTGAAGGCACCCACTCTGAAAGGGCTGTGGTCTCACCCCAGGCGGTGACTGTCAGATTGTCTCCTGGATGGTCAGACTGGGAGGTTTTCCTAAAAACACTCATAGAAGTGAACACATTCCTGCCTTAGTTTAGGTACAGCAGAGATTAAGAGAATCACTATATATGTACTGAAGACCACTATCTAGCTGGAAATATATTAACATTTAGTGTACTAGAGGAAGTACTTTGGAGGGCCCAGCCACAGTTAATTTAGGTTTTGCTGTATATTCTGCAGTACTCTTCATTTACCCAAAAGAATACTGTACTTGAAATTCCTTGTATTTGTCATGTTTATTTAGGATTTAATTCTGAACTATTTCCATGTATAACTTTAAATTTCTTTCTATTCTAGCATGTGGATGATGCAGTATCTCAGCTCTGTGCAGCACAGCTCAGTACTCGGCTCAGTAATTCACATCCCACTTTTTAAACTTCCCATAAACTTTACTGAAATATACCACAGAAACACAAAGTAGGCCATTGCTTACTACTGTAGGTAATCCCATCATCTTAAATTAAACTATTCATACAGGTAAAAGTAGCATTTCCCGGGCTGGAGTCATGATGAAATCTTAAATTTGGCAAGCCTTGCAAGATGAAAAGGGCAACATAAGTGAGAGCAGTTCATGCTACTTTATCCTCACCACATTCTCAAGGTCAGGAGTTTATGTCTGTGTCTATTACACACAGTTAGATACATGTGTATGCCTCTTTTATTTTTAAGAAATGCTCAATTATATTGGGAATTACAGAAAGAAGACGTGCCAAGTTTTCCTACTAATGGGCAAGATGAGAAATACTAGATTTCCTAGTTCCTAAAGTAGCAATTGTTGTTGAAAAGAAACAAGTGCTTTAGCTTTGGAAACAACTCAAAAGCAGAAGTGATCAAGACAATTTATTGTCTCTTCTAATCTTCCTACTCACTCTGGCAAAGTATATTTGACAGAGGAACTTCTATGCTAACCACATAAATACTGGGAATGGAATTACACTCACAGTTGTACCAGTCACTGCAAATCAATGAGGAAAAATGCTTTGTGTAAACACAGTAAATCTCAACATGTTGTCCTCCATTTCCACTCTTGTTTTGCTTTATTAGAAGTGGAGAACCTGAAAGATATCCAGTGAATTGAAGTTTGAGTGATTTCTGTAAGCAGGAATGGTTAACTGCTAGAAGAAGCCAAAAGCACTTGGTGCTGGTTTTCTGAAGACTTTTTCATGTGCTTCACAGATCTTTCTGGAGCAAAATACTATAAATTATTATTATGCAATGTGATCTGTATGATAAAAACATGAAATTTAAAGATAAAGGATAAAATAATAATAAAAAAAGACATATCAAAGGGCTCAAACAGTGAAAATTATAATTTCAGAGCAAATTCTTGGAACCTGTCTGGTTTTCAATTTAGGGATACAAAAGTTGGCTTCATGAATGCTGCATTAATTCCAAGCCTCAAAATGTTTTTTTTTCTCAGCAAAGTTTTTACATATCCCTTTTATTTTACTTTCTCTCTCTCTACTGATTTAAATTTCCTTTAGTTTGATTTCTCCATATTTTTACTTATACATAAAGAGAGATCACTGCTAGGTAAAGTATGAATGATATGAATGATATTTCATGTAGTACTTTACTTTCTTACACAAAGGTTTTGGTGAGGTGATGTACTCACTACTCTACCATGTTAATAAAGATAAAAGAGTAATGGAGACCTCGCCAGTTGTCATTGCGATATCAAATTATGAAGATGTGACATGATTGCTCCTGGAGAAGAAAAAGGAATGATGTGTTCCTTCCAAAATACAATATTCTTTTAGCAAGAGTCACATCCAAAATCACACAGCAAGATATACCTTGAATTTCCAGACTGTATTGCCTGACTTACCATGCTGAAATGCCTGAGTATTTGGATAGGAGAGAACATTGCTAAGCTCATTTTTTCTGCTGTGCTCTGGAAATATTGCTAAGCTCATTTTTTCTGCTGTGCTGTGTTGTGCTGTGTAAGCCTGTAATGAGGTCTCCTTTGCCTCTTGGTTTGGAAAAGGAGGAGGAAACAACTCTCCTTCCTGCAGAAGAGTCACTCCCACTGATGGTTTCTCTTCCCTTCTGAGAAACTGGAGGGTCGGTCTCATCTTTTTCTTTCCTGGTCTTTTTGTGTCCCTGCCAGATGAGAAAAATAAAAAAAAAAAAAATAAAAAAAAAATAAAATAAAAAAAAAACACCAAATAGTGGCAGTATAATTTGGACATTTTTCATTCTACTTAGAGGATAATGGTAACCCAAGGGCTGGGAAGAAAAATTCGGAGAACTATACATTTCCTACTCGCACTTTTCCAGCTGTTGTTTTTCTTGCTTGAATTGCATTTTTCATCACTTGGTGGAAAAACAGTGAGTCTGGAAGCTGGAAGAAAAAAGGAAGGATGGATCTGCTGTTAACCAAGAGGAGACAAAAAAAGAAAAGGAGTCCTATTCTGGTCATGCAGAAAGTGATATACATTGCTACAGGAGTGACTGTTTGTTCAAGACTGCTAATTCCTGCTCCCTTTCAGCTGATAAGATTGATTTTTTTCAAAGCCAAATCACTGTTGTGTTGCCAGATCAGTAAGCAAACCTTAGATGCTTTGTATTAGCTATTTGCATTTCTAGCAAAACTGGCCTGCTAAGCATGGGGATCTGTCAAGACTAATCCTGTAATGTGTAGGTCACTTTGATTGTTTTCCAATAATTTAAAAAAAAAAAAAGAAGTTGGAAATGTGTAATTAAAATATTAGGTAACCTCTCCTTATCAGTAGCAGCACTTTAATATTTCTAAAAGTCAAGCAAAAAAAGTCTCTTCCCCCAATATAACATGAGCTATTCTTTGATAAAAACTATTTTTTCATGTAGTCTGGTCACTATTGTTACAATTGTTGTATCTCCATTTCTTACCATCTTCATGCGTTTTTTTACTCCCCCATTATGGTGAAGGTTGACTTACATCTGTGTTTGATTCAATTTAAATACTTTAAACTGATTTAATCATATGTTTCCCATGCAATATGTGCTTATGGTTTGTTGTTGGAATACAAAGTCATTTTCCTCAGGCCACTTTACCTTTAAGGCTAGTTTCCTCCGTGGCCAAATAGCTTTGGTAGCAATAAGGGTTAATTAGCATTAACATATTTTTTTTTTTTTTTATTACTATTCTTTTGAAGTTCCAAAGCATCTCCTATAGAACTTAATCAAGAGGTTTAGCACCACAAGAGAGTAACACCATGTAATTGCCCAGCAGACTTATAAGATTTGAAAATGCTACATGTCACTGATATTTTCAGAACATACATTCCTACAGAACCCAGTCTGTGTTCCCTAGTGATATGTCAACAGCACAAGGAGTGCTCTCCCATTGCAGTAGGCACTTGCTGATTTGCTCAGAACTTCTCATGACGTCCCTCATCGGTGAGGAATAGTCAGCATTCCCAGCGCTGGTCTCATTGCCCCACTTTCTGTGTTGCCTGAGAAACAGAGCACTGCACCGGGAAGGGAAAATGTTTGCCATGTGAAAACTACATATGAATCCTGATAGCCATGTATGACCTCATCTGCTGGTCCAATGTCACAACTCCCTGGTATCTTCAGGATAGCAAAAGCCCCACTTTCATGAGCAATTTGAAGATAATTTCCAATACTACAGGCTTTTATTGCATGTTGCAGTTAGTCCAGAGTAGTTTCAGCTGTTTGGAAAGAAGAGAGCAGATGTGGCATTTCAGAAGCAATCTCCTAACCATAGAGCAGGAATAGAAGAAAGAAATGAGAAATTTAAAACAGAGTGACTTTCAAATACTTTTTTCTTGTCAGTAGAAGCAGTCTGTGTTCCTCCTTCTGAAATAGTTGTTAGAATTTCAGTGCAGTCTTGCAAATTTAAACAGAAATTTGCATCCCGTAAAACACAGTATGACTAATTTTATAAACTCAGCTGGAGACAACACCCATTAGAGAAAGCACCTATTAATATCAGATTGGTGATTTGTGTACCTTTTTAGGGGGCATAGAGGCAGAATCTGAAAGCACTCCATATGACTTCAGAGATATGATAATCAAACAGGGTGCAGGATGTGCACAGTTATACACAGGTATCTAATCACACTGGCCTGTGAAAAATAGCCAGGCACAGTGATTTATATTCCTTGTTCCCTTCGCCAGAAGCAAACTAAGTTATGAGGTTAACGTAACAAGCACGGAAGGTATATTGTGACCTTTCAATACAAGTGTTTCACAAGGAACTATTTGTTAACTGCCACTGGGATTGAGTGCTCCAGAGCGTGTTAAGCCTTGCCAGCCCACTAGATTCACTTCCGTGGATCAGAGGCTGAACATGACAAATATGCCTATCAATGTATTCCTTGGAGCTACATATGTTTCTGTATTTTCAGGATCAGCAACCTTGTTAAGTAAGAAGTTATGGGAACTATGTATACAGGTTGTAACAAACTATTGTTGTAATATAAGGTTGAATGTTTCATTTATTTATTCATTTTGGGGAGAAGTGAGGACAATTTATATTTTAAACAGCTTGGCTATAAATATACTGTTATGCCAAGATAAATGGTTAAAACAGTGGTTATAAATTTTGTTTTGGCATTGCAGTAAATTGTGTATATTCCTTCCTGAATGCATGTGTGAATTAGCATTTTTATGTATTCATAATGTGACCTTTATGTTTTAAACTTCCTTTACGAACTAGTCATCCTGGAATCTGTTTACATTTCACTAAGTCCTTACTGAGATGTAAATAAGTGAGGTCTGTGGCATCTGTCCTCTAATATTTAATCCAGTAGTTTGTGCAATCCTAGAAATCCTTCAAAATTTTCTGTCAGTGCTCAACTTAAAATAAAAATATATCTTTGGGCGGGAGTAAGAGGGGAATCCAACAAAAATACTGACTTTTTTCCCTTTTTTCCTGTTCCAAGTCAATTTGGCAGTGAGCTGTTCACATGTAGATATGGTTGAGTCCTCATTTGTTTGTCTTCCATTAATGGGTTTTCATGGAGCAAATCCAGGGCCTTTTACATGTCCCCTCATGAAAGCACTCAGAAAGTGCACTTTTCACACAATATTTACTGGTGAAAACAGGTAACTGTGCTGGCCATTAATTTCCTTACTATATACCATAAATCTGTCACAAAAATATAATTGGACTCATATTTATCTTTAGTGATTTTACATCAGACATCTTAATAAAAATTATAGTTTCAACTCAGCCTTATTTCAGCATCTGTAAAGCAACCAAGTGGGAAGCAAATGAATACGAAGATTTTTTGTGTCAGTGTTTCTTTGGTTTTTTTTTTTTTTTTTTTTTTTTGTTTTGGTTTTTTTTTGTTTTTTTTAATTACTTAAAACTCTTTGCTATACTAAAAAAGGGTGTGTTATAAATATTGCTATTTGCGTTACATGTGGAATGTGTTTGAAAGGTCACGTGTTACTGACAAGCTCGTTGTTTATAATTAAGAAATATTTGACAAACTGGGAACAAATACTTATTTATTTTCAGAATATTAGCTAAAACATTAATTATTTTCACCTATTAGAGCATCCTAATGAGGAACTAATATTAATTCATCTAACAAAGTTCACTTTTATTTGAGACACTCACCAAGTTAATTACTAGACTCCCTTCATTAACATTTCAAATCTCATTAAAATGTAAATGGGAATTTTTTTTTTGCATATTAGAGGGTATTTATTGGCATTCATCATAGTAAGTACTTTGGTCTTCATTAATTATAAAGAATATAATAAACAGTCATTTTCTTTTGTGAAAACAGCTGGTTAAAGGTTGTTGTACTTATGCTTTTTAACATTGCAATCAAAATGGATGATTCTTTGTATAGACACAATTAATTCCAAGCACTGCACTAGGAGGCATGCAAAGTGGAGGAGACTGTAGAAAGGGTTCCAGTTTGTCATACAAATGTGTATGTGCAAGGGAAGTACCTGGAAGTAAAAGACTTTTTCTAACCAAAAATATACTATTCTAAATATTTCCTCCCACAATTTAGATGGGCAAGGTTATCATAGGCCCTGATGTCACCAGGCTCTGATGTGCATACTCTACTTGTAAAAAGGCAGTTCAGAAAACAAAACAAAACAGGCAAACAAAGAAAAACAAACACAAATTTAATAATCAGATCTATTGAAGTGTTGTCATACAGATACCCTTTGTACCATTCCCCTCCTCCCTCCTTGCCCCCATCTCCCCACAGAAGTTACTAAATAAGGGTGTGCAACTATTGAATCTCTACTATATATATTTGTAGGTCTTTCTTTTTTTTGAGACTTCCATGGTTGGGAGCATAGGGCCACAGAGTGCCCAGGACCAGGTAAGGGCCAAGGGCAGTTAAAGGCTGTAGACACTAGAGATTATCTGGGTTCTGGTGGTAAACTGGGAAACAGAACAGTCACCAGCTCCCATGGTTTGGACACATGGAGTCTCTTTTTGTAGGTTCTGGTCCCAGCTGTAGGTATTTTACTGGCCACCTATTTGACAAGCTGTTAAAGGAATTCTACATCAATTTTTCAGCGTTGATCAGGTCATTTGAGATTTGATTTGCATGTTAAGATTTAACAGGATTCCAAAAGAAAATGTTTTTTGCTATCATTTTAATACAATAAAGAAACAGGATTTATGTATAATCTACATTGCTTGACCTCATATATTACCTTTTCCAGTTTTGCATGTGTCAGAAAATTCTATATCAAAGCAAACCGTATAAATATGGAGATGAAGGAAGAAGAAAATAAAAACAATTAACTGAGACACATAAAAGTATTAGGAAATGAGTTTATTTACATAAGATACTGAAACCAGTTTTATGAAGTATCAGCTTGAGAACCAAAGCACCTCTGGTAGGATTGGTTAAAATAGTATTTTAATTAGTGAGTATGGCACTATCAGAGGCATACTCACACTATTCAATCAGAGTGTATGGCACTCTGATGGAGAGACCTACCACAATTTTAACAATACAATGAAGACTCCCTCCCCTGAAGGAAGACTATTGTTAGAGGAAAGACATGAAGCTGATAATGAATTCCCCAAAGTACCTGTGGTAAAGAGATTACACATCTTGCAAGGTATCCCGCTGGTGCTCTCACACTTGTTTTTGTCAGGAAAAGTCACTAACTTCTCTAAAGGAGATTGGGAGTTGACTTAGAGGGAGATGCTGTATTTGCAACTCAAAGGAATGGAGCAGAAAAATTTTGTTTTTCCACTAAGATTGGGTTTTCACCACTTATTCTTGTTTTTCAGTAATCCTTTCTATTCTTATAACTTTGTCTAAGTACAAAATACTTTAGTTGCCTGTACCTGGATTTGGAGAAATATTTTATTTGACATAATTTGAATGGCTATTACAGCCAGAGAGTACACAATCAAGAAAGTTATCAAAATCATGCCATTAGTTTTGGTAATGAAGTTAAAGATCAGTTCACTTGTTCTTTAGCTTGATCTCTGTCTCCTTGTGCCAGACAGCTGCTCACAGTAAATGGCAATAATCTTTATAAAATAACACAAATTTTGCAATGACCACACCATTGTCATGTGTGAGCCTTCAAAGCAGATCAAATCTGCTCTGACGAGATATGGATCTTGAAAAAGCATTATGTGGGCTTGTTTGAGGAAACATTAGCCCAGGAAATCTTGAGTTCCCCAGTCTGTCTGCAGGGCAGACAGTTTTACAAAATAGTGTAAAACTTCTTTCCATATCCATGATGTACTTTTTCCAGATTCTTTTTTCCCTTTGTTACACTGAATAATTGAGACTTTTTTCTTGTCTTCAAGACAAATCTTCTCCATAATTTTAAAGATAAGATATGCAAGTGTTTTTTGCTTCTCCATTACTCATTTCAGTATAAATCCCAAGTGTATGCATCTGTAAGTATATAAAGCCATATGTTATATTGAAGAAAACATTTCTTTACAGATTAATAGTTTTTTTTTTTTTTTTTTTTTCTTTTTCAGTACACAGGAAATAGCGGTGATGATTTAATCTGCTTCAAACACAATCTTTTAAAAATTCTTGATAAACAGAAATTTTAGAAAACAGATTGGCAACAAAATTCCTGCCTCCAGGTTATAGAAAAAAATTATTGGGTTTTGGAGGATGGGTTTTTTTTTTATTTGGGTTTTTTGTTTGGTTTTTTTTTTAATTAATGTGAGGTGAATGGCTAATTAGGCTATCAAAACTTGCCTAGGAAATGCTGTTTGGAAGGATATGTAGAGTGATTCCCAGACCTCAAGCCCAACCCACACTTTCAAGGCTCAGGCTCCCAGCTTCTGTAACAAAGAGCCTGAACACCCTGATGCCTTTGGTTGTTGTGACTCCCTAGGTGCTTCCAACCTGTGGCAAGGCTGAGAGACAATACTGCTGTAACTGTGTGCTCCTTGCCTGGTGGCTTTGGGTTTGTGTGGTGGTTGCTCTAAGATAAAAGGAAAGGTGTCTCCACTCAAAGGAAGCACAACAGGAGGGCTGCTCAGAAATGACTGATGCCCATGCTCCCAGGCACAATTTAAATTGGAGATATTTCAAATGTAACATCTTTGTCTTTTAATAAAGTGAAATATTTCATGGCAATTTTTTTTTGAAAGTTTCCAGTTAGTTTTAAGTCTGTGGAGACCATCAGCAGTGCAATGTTCTGACAGTGCAGTGCAGTCAGTTAGCAGCTGATGGAGAAAGAAGAAATTGTGAAGAGCTGCTACAGAGAGGCTGTCAGAGGCTTTTTCTATGACTGGGGGAAGGAGAAACATCTCCTGTAAGTTCTGGTTTTAATGGCTTTTCTTTTCATCTTCAGTATAATTCCCCAAAAAATTGTTAGCTCTTTCTGCTTTCTTTCTGAATTTTTGGTGGAGATCCAAACTAGTTTTATTTCACATTTTGATGTGAAACCCTTAGATGTAGAATTTGATTTTGGAATTTGGACTGATAATAAAATCTGAAAGCAACTTTGTCCTTATATGATTCCTGTTCTTAATTTGTAGAAAAACAAAGGCTAAGCCACATTGTGCTGCACATATGTGAGGGAAACAGAGCATTTTTTTGTCTCTGTGCAGTTCCTATTCTACCATCTTCTGTAAAACAGGCAAAGAAGGATAAGAAAATCAATGTCACATCACTCCTAAGGATAAGAATCAAAATATGTATCTTGAATTTCCAGCACTGTCACTGACCTGCAGTGGGAATTGATGATCCTTTCCATAAAGGGCATCCAGCGTGTTTGGAGTGTGACTACCTTTGTGCATTTGTCAGCAGTTCCTGCTTCTGCCCAGCCATGGGCTGCTACACATAGAAATGACATCTTTTTCCCAGGCTTAGGCAGAGTTCTCCTCTTTGCTTTTTGATTAGAGGGCTTTTATGGCTCCTGAGCTTCCTCTGGGACACAACTTCCAGTACAGGGCTGTACTTTAAAGGCCAAGACAGAATTCTTGATTTTAAAATAAATGTGATTTCCCTCTAGTAAAACTTTTCAATATCCTGACAGAGCCCAAGGATGTTAAAACATAACAGAAGGAGAGTGAACTGCTTTACTCAGACAAGCAGGCTTAAAGCCAAAACCAAAGTACTAAGCATTCACCTATCCTAATAAGAATTGTATCAGATAATACAATAGAAATAACAGCAGGAAAAATTGAAACCAGTGTTTTTAATGCCTACTTCTAAAAGTTCCTTTTTGACATAGAAAAGAAATGCTATCACATTTTAAAAGCAGCTGAACCATGTTTTCTAATCAGCTCATAGAGAGTATTGAGATGAAATTAGGGTATAACTTTGCTTATGTTGGTCCATATCATATACAGTATTCACAATCTTTTGTTTGTAAAAGTAGGAATGGTTACTCTTCCATCTGTTTGTCCTTACTAATATGACAAGTGCTGACAGTCATCAGAAAATGTAGAAAATAGGAGGTAGATTAGTTATAAACAAGAACAAACCATGAACTTTTATTCCTTAAAGCATTCTACATTTAATGAATCTAAGCAAATTTCTTTTCAAAGTACATTTTAGATGTTGACACCACTTATTATAGCAGCTGGTTCTTTGTCAAATTGGATGATATTCAAAACAGGATTTTGTTGTTCTTTTTCTTCTTACCATCTGTTGCTGTTACAGACATTTTTCAAGAAAGAGCTTCTAAATTAATTAGTTCATATTGTAAATGTGTCCTTTTTATGAAATGTTTAAAATTAAAAGCATAAGGAAAATTATTATGTAACTTAATTTTATAGTATAATTTAATTCCTATACAAATTTTCCATCAAAAGAAATGAACAACAAACATTTCTTTTTAGTTGCGTGTTGAACTGGTATGGCTTGTGACTTAATCTCATAAGAAATCTGATTGCTTACAAACCTGTAATTCAGTTTGCTATTTGAACATCAAGCAAATTACATAAAAGTTAAAATTAGGTGTTGAAATATAATAAAAGAAAAACAAAGGAAAAATATGATCTCGAAATCTGCTTCTGTTACACAACGTGAATCTTATTTCACATGTGTTCTTCAGCCTCATTGAACAAAGTAGATAAATTGCTTTAGGTCTCCAGCTCAGCAAATCTTACCAGCATATGTGTTTCTAAGCATGCAAGTAGCTTGCTTTACCTCACTCTGCCTGATTTGAATTGCTACATAATTTAATTATTTTAGGGATCAACTATTAAATTATACCGGAGAAGAGAATTACACAAGCAGAAAAATTAGAAGGTTTTGTATCTTTTTCTATCACAGCTCAGCATTTTTTTGAAAGGACAGGTAGGGTTAGTCTGGATATTTAGGGTCTAACCAAATGTATCTATTTCATCTTCAGAGCACAGAGTATCCTGAGACTTAAATGAAGCACAAAGATGCAGAAAATGTGAACCTGTTGTTAAATACGGTGTCATACGGCACAAAGAGTGACCCAAAATCAAGTCTGTGATTTTTAGTTTCTAAACACTTGTCATTGCAACTTTAAACATACTTTTATAGTAACATTTGCAATATATACCACAGGAGACAATATGTCTGAGCTGGAACCAGCTTCTTGGAACAATGTTCACATTGTATGCATGACCTGGGTCAGTACCCAAGGCTGCATTTGTAATTCTTTCTGCATACCAAGAAACAAAAGGCATCTTGCAAAGCCCCTCTGAGTTGTAACTCATTTACAATAGCTCATAAATGTGATAAATGCCAATAATGTACTCTCAAAAATTGATGCATGTTCCAGATGTTGTTCAATGGTTGGCAAATAATTGCTTTTATAGCAAACAGCTGACTGAGAGCAGAGACTCACACAGTGGGCACACCTATGTAGAAGATGGAATATGTTGCAAAGGCCAAAGGACCAGCTTGGTCAATTGCTTCTTTAGCCAGTATTTCCAGCCATGCTCCATTTAGTGAAACTACAGCTTCTGTAGCAGTAACTAACATTTCTTATCCATTAGTACATATTATGATAGTCCTTGCACAAGCATGGGTAAGCAACTTCCTTTTAATTTCCGCCTAATAGTTAATTTAAAGATGGGGGTTGTTTTTCTCCGGCTTAAATAATTATTGTAGTAAGTCTGGCAGTATCTAAAAGTGAAGGAGGATGGGGGCAAACTGCTGACTCCTAGCATCATCAACTCTGAACAACACCAGAACACAAATACCTTAGACTCATTTGCAAAGCCTCTGTTCATTGATTACAGCCTGGACCCAAAAGGATTCACTGAAGTCTTGTTCTGCTAAGCAAAAATTTTGAAATGCAAAGTCAAGAGACTTGGATCCTACTATTCAGAGTTCAGGTAAAGATAGGTAAGCACTTAAGCCTTGAGATTTAAACTCTAAACAACCTAAAATGAAGAGTGTGTTGGGACAGGCTCAGTCTCTTACTCCCCACACATCCCCCGCACATAATTTCTCCATACACTGGTGAAACTGCAACTTTAAAGTGCTTTGAAGTTTTTCACTCTCATTCCTCCTGATGGAACACTGTTACAGGAATTTATTACTCTTGTGTCTTTAAATCATGTTCCAATTATCAGCCTAAATTCCTCAAGGCCAATTTATTCCCATTTGAGCTGTACCAATGTTGTTCTTTAGCTTAAAGAGTTCGCTCTCCCTGGAGTTTTATTGCCCCAATCTATTTATTAGATTTAGTCTCTTTAGTCTTTGTGTTGCTTGCTAATTTTCGTTACTATAGCTTCCTTATTCCCTGATGATCTTCATAGCTTTTCTCTGTGTCCTTATAGAGGTTTGTTGTTTTTTTGCTAACAAACAATCATCACTATATACAAAAATTATCATCAGCCTGTATTCAGAGGTCTGCAGGTGAGACACAGAGCAGTCCTGATTAGTAGTCTTAATTTGACCAGTAACATGAGAACTCAGCTCTGTATGTGGTAATACTGATAATACAGTCAATATTTTAAGAGTTATACATAGTGTGTCAGTCCACAAAAATTTGGATTTTGGATGTATACAACATTTCATATTAATTTTTAACTGTTTTGAACAATGGAATACTCTCCTGTTAGGCTTGAAATGCAGCAACTGATTTACTACTGTATATGGTTTTATATATATGATATACATATAAGTAAAATACAAACAAACACATATATATATATTATAAATATAATGACAATTGCACTATTTCAGATTTATAATTATCCTATTGCTAAGGATTTTTTATGGGTTTTTCTCATTCACTGACACAAGCTTAACAATGTTTCTTGTTTGTCCACATGTGCACATAATAATATTGAATTTTGCTGGATTTTGGAGTGCAGGTTTAATGGCTGGGCTCGATAAGCTCAAAGGTCTTTTCTAACCTAAAGGATTCTATTATTGTCTGAATCTCATCCCATCTATATTACTTCAGCCTTCAAGGTCATCTAGTTCTGTCTGTGTGGTTTTCTCATCCTCTTTCCCACTAGAGAGGACATTACAGCCTTTCCTTGTCAGCACATTTTATTAGTCTGATTCTTTTTCTGTGTCATGGCCAATAATAAAAATACTAAAACTGATACATTTCAAGCCCCAAACTTAAGAAACTGTCCTGGTCACCTCCTGTCAGGCAGCCAGCTATCCTATCACCACAGTCTGACTCTCTAACTGCTTTTGTATTTTACAACTCTTTTTCTAACCCTAATTTAGAAAAGAATGTCCCATGAGGAGCCATATCAGGTAATTTTCTGAAGTCCAGGTAGGTTAGTTATATTACATTTCCCTTGTTACTGTATTGTCTGCTGGGAGTCAATAGCACATTGGCAGTGTGGTCCTTGCTTGCACCTTCCTGCTGCTCATGGGAGTGAAGGCATTTTCATCATTTTGCTTTCTCAATAACTCTTGGTGTTATAGGTGTCTGGTGTTTTGGGAAGGATTTCTTGTATTCCTGAAACATTTGGTAAACTCTGCTCTTTATATAAAATTATCTTACTGGTTCAAAGCAATCAGATAAGAAGTGATAGCCAGGGGTAAAAAAAATACATGTTTAAAATCTTCATTGAATTTTTCAAAGTTCAAATATGTAGAGTTTCCCAGACTTCTGATCATACTAAGGTAGGAAATAAATATTTTTCAGACAGAACTAATCTTTGTAAAAAATCTTTTTCTTTTCAGAAATCAAATCTTTTCTTTTGAGTCCATACTGCCAGTTTTGTTTGTCTGGAACAGCTTTTCCATCTGCAATGAAAAGGCTGCCTATTATAAAATACCTAGATTGCTCAGAGTTTGTGGGGCTTTGCTTTTCTTGGGGGGATGAGTTTTATTTTCAGGAGGATGAGGAGGGATGTGTTGGCTTTTTGTTGTTTTGCTTTATTTTTTAATTTTTTTTTCTTTGTTTTGTAGAGTTTTTTGGTTGGTTGGTTTTCATTTGTGGTTTTTGGTTTGTTGGGTTGCAGTTTTTTGGGTTCGGTTTTGGGGTGTTTTTGATTGGGTTTTTCTGGTGAGTTTTTTGGGGTTTTTTGGGTTTTTTTTTGTGTTTTTTTTGGTTTATTTGTTTTGCTTTTTTTTTTTCCTCTGAAATGTAGTTCTTGTTTATTGGCATATTGTTTCATATCAAAATTCTGTTCACCCAGAAGGCCTTTTCACAAGGTGAAAGCAAAATTATTATAGCTGTAAATTATTACAGAAGCCATAAGAAGATATAAATTGCCTTCTACCAAAGATTTTCCTCTTATGGGGCATAACACTATTTTTAAGAGCAAATGAAATCTATCACCTTTTTATTCAGTGGCTGAAGTGCACTAATAACCACTGTAAACATCCAAGGTTGATGCCTAAATGAAGCCAGGAAGATCCAGACTCACAGACAAAAGTGTGGAGAGAAATGAAATATTTCAGGGCAATTTTGAGCAAAGGATGGCTTATTTTCTTCACAGAATAAAAAAAAAAAAAAAAAAAAAATTATAAATACAATATTACAAACACAATCAAAAAAGAACAAAAATGAACAGTTTCAATTGTTTTGCTTGCTCTCAAATTCAAGTATGTAATTATAATGATTTTTCATTCATGAAAGTCTATTTGCTAAACTATAAATGCAGTAACCTGCTGGATTTGCTTCTCTGGCTGTTTGAAGGACTCATGTACTGGTCTCCATGATGTGTCTATTTACACATCTGGGTGAACATTCACATCTATGTGCTGTTGGTACCTATGGTGATAGGTACACAGCTGACATTGTTTCACAGCTGGCTTCATGAATTTGCTCCAATTAAAAAAAAATTTCTCTTTTACTGCTTTTACTCTGAACTTCTAAGCACTGGTTATAGCCAAACACATGTTGAGACATCAGAATATGTTTAAAGAGGGGCATTCTGAATAATGCTCATTTATAATTTCTTATTCATAATTTCTCATCATAATCACCATTCCTTTTGATGTCCAGAAATGATGGTGATTGAGCTGGATCACAGGTCATTTCTAATACTGAATTTTCAGTGCCTGTGAAACATGCTTTAAAGGATCAATCTTCTCTTAGCCAGACTGGTTGTTTGGCAAGTGCATGCACGTTTGTGATGTGACATGCCACTTTCTGACTTTTCACTTCATATTTATGATACACAGCACTATGCTTAATTGCTTCATAAGGAGCCTTGTCATGGTAAATCTTCTTAATACAAAATGCAATGCAATGTAGCATGTCTAGACACAGAAATGCCAAATACAAAACCATAATATGCTACAACTTTGACATGATTAAGTACAACATCGATAGCAGCAGAGTATGTGAAATAAAGGTACTATTTATGAAAGACGTTGTTCTTCAAGAAGTTTCATGGATCCAATATATTAGAACACGAGTTCTTTGTTTTACGGAATTTTGGTGCATACCACACTGGAATGGGAATCAGGAAATCTGACTTCCTGCTGTGTCTTCCACTGCATTGTTGGATGACAGTAGCAATATTTAGGGAGTGTATTCACTCGCTTGACTCTCAAGTTTTAACTATAGCTATTGAGAAATGTCCTTCAGACACTTCACTTTAGCATCTGCTTGAAAAAGGTTCAACAAATATATGATTTTTGCATTTGTTACACTCCTAATTCCTGTACACCTGAAGAATTGAAAGGGAATTCAATATTTTTTCCTTAATTTCCTTGAACTTCTAATTTTTCAAATTCTGGCAGAACAGGATCAATATCCTAACAATATGTACCAGATCTTGATGTAAGTTAAAAACAAACCAAAGGAACATAATTTGGGAAGAAAAAAAAAAAAAAAAAAAAAAAAAAGAACCAGAAGAGATTGGAGACGTTTGGTGTGGCGGGTGCATGAGTGGAGTACACTGTGACTCTTTCTCCATAGGAAACAGGGTGGAGGCAGTTCAGAGAACTGCTCTGGAAGAATCCCACAGTGACTGCTAAGAGCTCCCAAACCAAAGTGAGTTCGGGGGCATGTCCTCCTCTACTTTACATAACTGTAGGTGGGGACAAAGGACTCAGAACTCCATTCAGGCAGCTGTTTGTAACCAGGTAGACTGGACAGGTACCTTACTCCTGCCTAGGAGCAGCCCCTAAGCATCATTCCTGGTGGGGTCTGTGCGATGACTTCTCCCAGTTACTGCGGGGAGCTTTGCCTCTGCCGTGAGCCGGAAGAGAGCTCCTCCCACTGCTGCTGCTCCCAGGGCACATGGCAGGCTCTGTGTTCCCAGGGTGGATCTGCCAGAATAAGGTGTTCTGAGGCAAAAGAGGAAAGCCAAAATAATGCCAGTTGATCCTGCTTGTCTATCTGCTTTGGATGCAGAAATGCATCTAATGTACAGTCTTCTCTGAATCCCTGTGGCAAAGGATATTGGATTGCTATGCTGCACAGGAAGCAGGACAAGGTGAAAGCTGTGATCCTGTCATAAATGTTTCTCTGGCTCAAGTTTTTAAGTTAATATTTAAAATTTTAAAAATGTATAAAAATAAAAACAAATATATGAAACCCAAAAGTACAGATACACACACATACTCCCCCACAGAAAAACAAAACAAAACAAAACAAAACAAAACAATAGTTCTGCCACCTCTCTTAGGTGAAAACTGACAATATCTCTTTTCTTGTCAAATCTATCAGATTAGAGAGGTAAGTATGTTTCCCTTAGGCCTCATCACTGTTGATTTCCTACTCAGCTCCTAATCATATAGAAATATACAAAGATGGAAGAGGATATTTTGAGGGAAATGAAGCAGCTTAAAATTAATTCCCAGGTATATTATGTTCAGATTTACACTGGCCCTAAATTGTACAACTGATTTATACATTTTAAGTAGAAGTAATTGATATTACCATAAATAAATATTCCCAGAATATCTCATCAACAATAGGCAGACACTCAACTGAATTTAAGTTTCAAATGGAAATTAGTTTCACCCTAAGAACAGTAACACCTGTACAGGAAAATTGTACTGTTCTTGACATTCTTGAAAACCCCTTCACAATGAACAATGGAGGGGAGAGGAACCGGGGGAGGGTATGATCATCAAAGCTAAAACAGGAATCAGTCCTTGACTTCTGTGAGAAACCCTAATCCCACTCTTAATAAAGATACATCCTTATTTTTCAGGCCTTTATTTACCATTCATTACACAGTTTTGTGGCAGTACTGCATGCATGCCCTGTGTCAAGTAACACGTTAATATGAACTGGATTTAGCAAATCCTGTGTTATTATTTATCAGCAGTGAACATTGCATTGGTTACCTTTAAACTACAGGAAGAAACATGCTGAATGGTGTTTTGACCATTTTTGTATTATTTGTGGTACATCTGCTGCATGTGTTAATGCCAATCACAAATGATCACCTACCTTTTTCTGAGTATAAATTAGCAGTTTTCCTTATACAAAGAGATATAAATGTAGGTTCTATGAAATAAATAGGAGATGTCTTAGAGAAAAATAGCAAAAACTGAAAGAGAAAACATTTTAAAACATTTTCATAGCTCATGTTCAGCAAAGTCCCTTATTCAGGCATGGGACTTAACTATAGTGGTTATGCATCAAGTAATTGCTCCTTCATGTAATTTGACTTGACTACCTATAGCTTTTTCTTGATCATTAGGAAATTTAGTTCTTCTCTTACACATTACCTAAGAGATTCCTTCTTCAAGTACATGGGCTAAGCCTGGTAAAGTATCTTTTTTAATGCACAAAATTTAAATTTAATTTAAATTTTATCATTTAGAGAAGGTCTAAGCATGTCTTGAGCAAGGCAGAGATCAGAAAGTGTATTTGCTCTCTCAGCTTTAAAATATTGTCTTTTAAATTCCATAATTCTGGAGAAAAGAGTTAAAATTATGAAGAGATATATCAGTAAAAACTACCAAGGATTATTTCTTTCAGAGAACCTGGTTTATCAAATCAAGTAAAAGTCAATGTTTCTGAGGCAAAAATACTTGTATTTTAATATAAATTTGTTTTGTGAACAAAACTCCGTCAGCTTACAATTTTTTTCTGCATTAAAGGATAAATTTTATTATCTTATTTCTCTTAATATGTCCAGAAGGAAAATATTCATTCAGTTTGTCCAGATGGATTTAAAGAATTTTACTACACCCAATTAAGTTTGCTGTCTGCTTCAGACATGATGCACAAGGGATACATTATGATGTCATGTTCATAAAAAAAACATTTAAACATAATTCCTCCCAAAATAGATCTCAATAGCTAAATGTAGATGCTGCTTTAACATTAAACATGTACAAAAAGTACTCAGTCATATAATGTGCAGTTTGTTCTTTCCTTTTTTTTTTTTTTTTTTAGATCTCTTAATCTTCTGTCCAAATAGTTGCAGGGGAAAGGATGGACAATATAGTAATTATTTATGCCTTCTACCAGGCAGGCACATTCAGTAACTCGATATTCCTGAACTGCCACACGTTGTTTCACTACAATGTGTTCAGTAAGCATTTAAACCAAATTCTACTTACATCAGCTCAGCTTGTTGTTGTTTTTATATTATAGCAGGAAAGTTTCACCCTAGAACAGAAATCTGCCATAATTAATACTTGCAGTCTCAAAGATACCAAGAGGTAAGCATCTGTGTGATTAAAAAAAACCAAAACAACAAAAACAGCCAAATGGAAAAATGAAACATTGCTCTACATAGAAACCAAAGGCAGAAAATGGTTCATTTACTCTCTTTCCATTTGCCCAACACTAATAAAAATGCCAGACAGACTGATTTTCAGGTAAACTCTACACTGCAATAAAGTCAAGATTACAAGAAAAGATTTATTGATATGGCATATATTTCTTGCAATACTGCATTTTTATCTGACTTTCAAGAATAGGCCTATGTCTTTGTTCAGTTTAGTTTTAACTGGATAATGCAATTTAGACATTAATATTTATGAAATGATCTGCCTTTCTCTGACATAGCAGCCCAGAATTTGTATTACACAATTTTATGTATTAAACATTATTTCCAGAGCTGTTAAGACTTATTATTAGAAAAATTTCACACTGTTGAAGAGAGGAAACAATATGTGTTCCAGTGAAGGGGTGACCAGATGCTTTGTTTCATTCATATGTTCTAAAGCTTTTAGAGTTCATTTACATATTCTAAAGCTATAACAGATTCAAGTCCTCTTGAAGGCAGAATGAAGCAGGAAATATCACTGTTTTTTGTTGCTGTTTTTTTTCTAGATAGATCTCAACTTCATCTTGACTAAAATTTGATTGGCAAATCTAAAATGAAATATCTTCTTCTTAAGCATGTTACAAAGCGAGGCTTTTCCCTCACAATGAAGTGAAAAGAAAAAAAAAATTAGGCAACATGCCTAACCCAAACCCTTCTTAAACCCAGAAATCTCCGATAAGATAGCAAAAATTGAAGCACATAAGAATTATTAGGCCAAAGACAGAGGGTGAAACAGATATAGTAGCTGCTAAAAGTAGCCCTACTGAGGCATTGTGTCAGTGAGAGAGGTGATTAGTTAGGATCTCTGAATTCTTCCTCACAGGGGCTTCCTTCTCTATTGACCAATCCTAGGAAGACCATAAATCTATGTTCTGAGCCATTGTGTTTAAACAAAACACTTTTTTTCAGGCATTGTGAGGCTTGGATCCTTGAGATGGTCAGAACTTGCTACATCATAGCTGCCACATATCAGCTTTTTTGAAGTGTGATGTGACGGAGTCTTCCATGACAAACTGTATTTTTTACAAAATTTTAATGCATATCATTTTGCCTAAGCCCAGACTCTGTCATTATTCACTTTGAGGAGTACCTGATTTCAATAGTACAATTGAAATAAACAAAATCATACAGCTATTTTCAAAAGCTAGAATGTAGACAACTTCTAACTGTTATTATTGAGGAGCTGGAATCAATATTTTTAGATAGAAGCCCCTCATTATGTTTGTACATTTACTCTTTCACACTCTCCTTCATGCAACTGCTTATAGTGTTATAAAACAATGACATACTCAAGGACATCCTTCTTAGAAAGAGACAGGCCACCACTTCTGCCAGAATTGTGGTCTAGAAGTGATCATCCTGTTGAAGAGAAACAGGCAAATTGTTTAGCTCATTTCCAAGAATGGAATGGCACAGTCCGGAACATTTGCAGAAATGGGGCAAATACCAGACCTTTACTGAAACAAGACCTAAAGTTAGCAAATATTCTAATGAGTACATTCACATGAACACACACAGTCTTAAGCCAGCATGTATTGTGACATTAAAGTATGTTATGTAATACTGTGAATCAAGTAAATTATGACACTGTACTGACCAATGAACTCTCCATGATAATAGGCATAAAAATGCCTAATCAAGGCTCTAGTTTTGAAAATGTATTATATTTTAACCATTGATTAATGTGCCCTTTTCATGACACTTCTTTTTCTTTAAGTTAATCAAATAACAAAATGACTAAGACATGGAATTTTAACTTTTTGAGTGGCTCTTTCTTTCCTTTCAGTAATAACAGCAAAGAAATTTGTCAGATGTATAAAGCTCGCAGTTTTCCTAGAGATAAATCTCTAAGCAGAGTAACTTTCTATGTTTATGGACCCTGACATGAGCATACATTCATGTTTTCATGTTGTCTTCTAAACTGGAGGCAGATAAACAATTGAATTGCACAAGGCAAAGTCTCTTAATGTAGTAAGGGTCTATAGTCAAGGAGAGAAATCTCGATTAGTTATAAAAAATACGCTGTGTTCAAATCAAGTTATTTAATGGACAACTTTAGAAAAATGGATACTATCCCATCATGCCACTCAGACACTGAGTAGCTCGACAGAAAATGTTGTGTGTAAGCTTCAATTAATCTCCATTTTTGAATCCTCAGAGACACCAAAGAAAAAAAGTCTGACACATGCAATTCACAGTACACCCAAGTTCCAAGGACATTTGAGGGGATACAGGTATTATGGTGATGAAAAAACATTTTCATCATCAACTTTGACATTCTAAATGACTGCATGTTAAACAATTACTTAATGTACTTTTCATTGGAATAAATTAATGAAGATTTTTGAATTTTTTAGGGGGGATTGTGTTGGGGGGTTTTGTGGTATTTTTCTGTTTGTTTTCTGTTGGTTTGCTTGGGTTTTTTGTTGTTTTATTTGCTTTTTTTTGTTTGCTTCTTTTTGCTTGTTTTTTTGTGTTTGTTTTTTGTTTATTTGAGGGGTTTTTTGTTTGTTTTGTTTTGTTTTTAATTTCTAATCTCCATTCAGTACAATTTAAGTACAGTAGCTCAAGCTTTACTCTATTATGTACCAGTGATATCTAGAGTTTTGGAACTGCTTCATCTCTTTCTTTCTTTTTTTTTTTTTCTTTTTTTTTTTTTTTTCTTTTTTTTGCAAGGGGGCACACTAAACCAGAAGAGTCTCATGTCTAAGGCGACATTTAATGGAACAAAAAATATTATTTTCTCTACTCTAATATATTACAATCATCATGTATCATAATGGCATATTTAATGCTTTCTCTACTTTCCAGATTTTTACCTTAAAGTAGAGCTTAGTGTTAGCTAATATGTGTGTAAGTACCAATTTTATGGTATGATTCAAAGCCTTGATATTCAAATGCAGGAAAACAGAGGCCTGGCCATCAAATATATGAATATATTATTTCCTTTTTTTTTTTTTTTTTTGAGGTGGGGGTGTTTGAAACAATATTGGCAAGAGTAAAATTTGCAGATTTTGGACCACAAACTCTCTGAATACTTAAGATGAAGTTACAAAATATGTTACTTGTAGGAACTTGCTTCTTTCAGGTTTATTAGAATTCATGCTTCTAATAAAGGAAATTTTAGCATAGCTGTGACAAATCCTCTTTCATTCAGCTCTGCTCATTGTTCAGAAAAAGCGTATTTTCCCAAAAACAGTGGAGCAACATATTATTTTTATTCACCTGGCATTGAAAAGTACTATTGTGTACTATCTCCAAAGCAGTAAACTTCTGTAATATCAGCTAGGTTTCTGTGTCAGTCATGAGCCGTCCAAATGTGCAGAGATTAGGATAATGTCAGTTACATAGCAACTGAGAATTTTTCTATGAATATCTCTAAAATTATCTGTACTCATCATAAATTTGCACTGACAAAAAAAATCAAGTTTTGTCAGGTGAAACTTTATCATACAATAATTATGAAATGCTGACGTGTGGTAGCTGTAAGGAAAAAAAAAAAAAACAAACAAACAATGCCCCTATGAATGATTAACTCTGATACTGAATAAAATTTTCAGTTTGTATGACTTGTGCAATTGACTGATGTGCCTTAATCGGATTCCATAAATAAAAATGTATTTTGAGGAAAGAGAGAGAGTGAAAACTAAGGAGGAATATTACTAATTCACATAACATCTAACCCTGTGAAATTAAGAAGCTATTCACCCTCCTTGGTAAGAACTGAAAATTAAAGGTGCCATCTAAGAATACTCAATAACTGGCAGAATTTTGCCCAAGGAAAAACAAGAATATGGCCTTGTTTGACAGTGAAATAAATTGAGAAGTATGACTATCCAGAAGAGTAATTCAGAAATGTCATTGTTGGTTTAATCAATGATAAACTATATTTTAAATATGACAAATTTCTAGGTTTGTTTTAAATAGTTGAAAAATTAACTAAGTTTTAATGTCTTGTTTCTGTATCACAGTATGAATATATTTAATACAAAAAGCATATTTAGAATTACAGATTCATAGAGTAGCTCAGGATCTTGAAAGGTTACCTATTCCAAATTTTTGTGGGACAAAATCTTGTGGGATTCTAGACAAAATTATCTGGCACCTTGTCCAATTGCATTTTGAAAACTTCAAGTGAGGGGAACTTAATCACATTCCTGGGAATGTTGTTCCAGTGAACAACAGCAAAAATTTCTTTCTTCTGTCGAGATAAAACTTCTCCTATTGCAACCTATGTTGCCCCTTTCTTTCTCCATGTGAATCCTTGTGAAGAAAGACCCTCTGACCTTTGATATTCACCTTTAAAGTAGCAGACTTTGATGAGGTTCCCCCAGGCTGCCTCTTCTCCAGGGAGAAGTGAGCTGTAAATGCACACACACTACATCCAAGAAAGATACCAGATAAAGTACAGGTCATGAAGGAGTTACGACCAAGGGTCCAGCCTTCATTAAAATTTTGCTTAATTCCTTTCACAGGTGTGATGGAGAAAAATATAATATATAAAGATATCTCTTCACTCAATGCTTTTCCTTGACAGTATTTTAGTGGTGTTTAAGTTTTAAGAAATCAAGCATAGAAGACATCTGATGTCTCTGTTACTTTGAACGAGGTCCTTGGAAAGAGATCAAAGAGTGAAGAAATGCACAGGAAAACACAGATGGTCATGGCCCTCCTGACAGGTCATGGGTCAGCCCCTGGTGGGGGCTTGCTCACACCCCCCTCAGTGAGGTGAAGTATGGGCACTGCAGTGTTCTTACAGCAATTAGAAGGAATGCAAATAAACAGAGAGATGTATTTTGTAGCATAGAGGAGAAGTGTCCACATAATTAAAAAAAATACAGCACAAAGGTTATCACATCGTGATTATATACAAGGTGAATGATAACTTAGTCATGGACGTTTTAAGATCAGTTCTTAAAGAGCAGTGATTGCATGTGACTTTCACCTTATTTGAGTTTTTATTCTGTTTTCACTTGAGTTTGTTCATTTTGGTTCAGTTTTGTTTTGTTTTAGTAGTGTGTTCTAATTCTCTTGGTTTTAAGCAAAAGAACCCCAACATTTTGGCTGTAGTGTCCTGTTACAGACTTAAATATTAAACAAATGTAAAGATACATCATGCCTTTTAAAAAAAAAATAATCTTAGTTCTTAGTTGAGAAGTAGCCCCCAATATTTCAATTCAGATTTCTTGTATTTCAAATTTTTGATATTTGAAAATTCTCCACTGAATGGAGAAAATGTTTAATATTTTATTCCAGGAAAGGATCTTACAAGGTATTTTAACCACACATCACATTTTCTTAAGCCATAGACTACATTTGGCTGATTTGGCATTAGGTCTCATAGATGCAGTGGAGAGTAAGAAACTTTCACGTACACAGCAATTATGAATGTTTCTGAATTTCATTCAATTTTTTTTTTTAACAAACTATATTAGTATTAAAAAACTGGATGATTAATATCGGATGTCATATAACTATCAAATTCAGCATAAGGAAATTGGAAAAATATTTTTTAGTTCTGATATAGATGTCTTTAGACTTTGAGAAAATGTACTTTCTGAGGTGATTCTCTAAGAATAATTACTTTGTATGGGTATTACCCCTTGAAGCAAATAAATCATTAGATCGTGCTTATTATTACAAAGCATGCAGTAAGTATCACCATTAACTGATTCATTTTTTTAATTATTATTATTTATAAAGAGCTGGAAATAACTCCTACATATTGTCTTATTTGATTTTGACAACTACAGAAAAAAAAAAAAAAAAAAATCCTTCCCCAAACACCAATGACTCCACCAAGCTACTTTCATCCACATATCCTGAATCAACCAGGGAGTAAAAGGACACAGGAAAATACACACTGTCTTCCCATGGGTAAAAATCTCATCATCAGTGTCTCTCCCCTGAAAGGTCAGAAAATAATGAAATCTGCACAGTCTCTTAAAGTTGGCTTGGGTCCAGAGTCATGGGAAAGCAGTGAACTAGCAAACACTGAAAGGACTTGAACTCAGAACAGATCCTTGATAATAACCATGACAATATTGTGCAAAATGGGAAATCCTTTTTTTGTCATCATGCAGAGTTTTATGCTGATGCTACAGATCTGCTCCTAGAGTTTGATCTGGCCAAGTTTTTTCAAATAATCCTTTACATCTCTATCAATCCTTTTCCTCTCAGGAGTGACCTTGGCAATGTTTGTCAGGACAGCCTGGTGGCTGCTGCCGCGTTTGGTGCAAATGTGCAGGATGCTGGGGAGCCGCTGGCAGCATGGGCAGCTGGAGCCCCTGCGCTGAAGTCCAGCACTGGATGTCTCAAGGGATATCACAGATGGGAAGGGCTTTAAAGAGACACAGAGTCCTAGTTTGTGTGTCTGTGAAACAGCTTTTATTCTAAACACAACTTTTGAATTTTCTTTTCTTCCTTTTTTCTTGACCATTCTTTACCTTCTCTTTCAGTTTCCCCTCCCATCTTTTATTATCTTTTTAGAATATTTCTTCCCCAACAATGCACTTTTTCCAGCCTATTGAAGTCACAATTTCTAACTTGTTTTGGTTTTTTTTCTGCTTTAGGGCATAGAAATTAGGTCTATGCATTCTGTGTTCAGATATAAAATAAGGAAAAAGGGTATACACACTCTTAAAGGCTGGCAAAGCATTTAATTAAAAAAAAACATTAAATAAGCATGAAGCATTTCATTTAGGGAAACCCCACAGATACTACTATTGCCCTCTGATATAATTTTGGTGCGACAGGAAGAAGGGATATCCTGTTAGCTGAATTGTTCTGTAGTGCTGGTCTCTGCTAATAAACTAAACTGATGTAGAAAAATCCTTCTTGCCTTAGACACAAAAGGTGCACAGTTGTATCACAGAAAACTGCTTGTGCAATTTTGTATTTTTATAGCACTCACAATGCCTTGTCAGAAAAACCCTTTACAGTTCACAATGGAAGTAATGGGATATTGTTGAGACCAACTGTAATCAAGAAATGCTACTCCACTTTCTACCATTTGTCAAGCACTTATATCTGCTTTTTTGGAAGCAGTGCTTTGAAATGTACTCTATGCTTTGCTGTTTAAACCTTTTCTTTCAGGATGGACAAACCAAATTATAGGTCTGTGAAAGAACATTCAATTTACAGGTTTCAATACGACAAATCTTGCAAGATAAAAAAAGATATATGATACATCTAGGAAGGAAATAATAAAAAAAAAATTCTGAATGTAACTTAACCAAAATGACTCAAGCATTCCAGAAATGACTGAAAAAGGATAAATTTTCATGATACAGACATGAAGTGAAAAGATTCAAGGGTTCATGGCCACAATTTTAAAATGGTTCAAGGCATGAATGATAAAGAAAGGGAGAGTGACTCATTGAAGGCATAGGGGACTTTCAAAACCTAAGACAAAATGCAAAATGAAAACAAAAATAAGAAGTAATTTATGCAGCAAACAAGCACATGGTTTAGTGCAGGTTAAATATGAATATCAATATGATTTCACTTGGACAACTTTTAAATAGATTTCCCTATAACTCTTCTACAAAAAGGTAAAATTCAGTCTAAAATAAAGCAAAATAGTTCAAAGAACTATTGTTCACCATATAAAAATAAATTAATAAATTGTCCTGATTCAAACTGTGAGCAACAATTAATATTTCAAGTAATGAGTCTATTTTTTGAAGCAATTCTGTCTGGACAGACAAATTTTTGCTACTTTTAAATTTACCTATGAACATTAAACATTATCTTCTGCCATATTTTTGTCTATGCATATTTTAATTAGACATTTGGTTGTTAATACATTTTTCTATTTTAAAAAATACTGAATGTAGTATCTGAAAATTTTCCTTCAATTTATTTGGAGAATAAAAAAGCAATTTATCTATTTGGTACCTAAACTGTGACTGTGATTTCAGGTAAAACCATAAGTAACCTGTTCATATTTCTCTCATTCCAGTCTGTATTTTTCTCTGTACCCAGTATCATGAGGATCCAGTATTGAAAAGTCTTAGATACATTTAGCCTCTCAAATTCATGCTATTGTACTACCTCAGAGTTCTATAAAAAGAAGAAAATCTCAATAAGGTTAAAAAAAGTAATGGAGATTGAGGCTCACTGAAAATTGCATCACCAGCTTGTGTGCATTAGTCAGGCCTGAAAAAAGGAGGCCAAAACACTGTCTGACACTTATATTCACCATCAAAAGTCTGGGAAGAGTTGCATGTTACATAGCTAGCTGATCATTTCAGATTCTACCCAGTAAGAACAGAGCAGGTAGGGGTAGGATCAAAAAGACAGTATTAAGGAAAGAACCCCAAAAGATAAGAAAAACAAAGCACATGGTAATTAATCCATCGAATGATTAAGTGGACAAGAGAGATATGGAAAACTGGGTTTCAGTTATCCTGCCTGATGGATGACAGATGCACTTCTTCCTGCTCTCAATGCTGTAATAACCAGAATATGAGCCATTATAAAGGGAGAAATGAGGCTCTGCTCTTTCCTTCCCATTAAAGCTGTTGAACTCTGCAGAAAAGAACTAAAGATTGTGCAAGAAAGTAGTAGTGAGTAAGATACTTGGATTTAGAGGTTTTTTTGGTCAGTGTTGTTGCTCAGCCAGGAGGATTGTGTGAGAATGCCTATGGAATTAGCTCTGCAATGAGAGGAATGTGTCATTCTGGCCATGACAATATGTCAGCTGTGACTGTCAAGAATGAGGGACTTTTATGAATGCTCAAAAATGGGTTCCAAGGCAACATTAATATCAACACCTGATGCACTTAGACTTGCCACATTATTTGCAATTATAGTTTTGATTTTATGCACTTAACTTCAGCTTGAGATTTTCTTTGAGAGCTTGAGTCCAGACCGAAGCAATTTGCCCAAAATGATATTGAGAGGTTTGCTAGGGAACAGATTTGAAATTCCTAGAAGTGTTAGATAAAAGCTGCAAGTGAGAGAAACATCTTTGTTTTCTTGCTCTGTATGGTAAGTCGTGCTGTGTTTACTCCACAATGATGAGGCTTATAAGTGGTTAGGCATTCACTAGGAATTAGAATTCAAAACATTTATTTCGGCCAAAAGCCTTCTGGCCCCTGCAGAGATTTACATAATTAATGTAAAAAAATGCATTCATTTTGAAATCATTAACTATTATTATTGTTATTTCCAATATTGTTCAATGTTCAGTATGTCTCAAAATATAGTATGGTGATATTGGGAAGAGCTAATAATTTCTGGCAATAGTAATGTAACACTGAGAATTATTATGGATTGAGAATTGTTAATTATTGCCAAAAAAAAATATTATCAGCCAAAAGAAAGTGTTACTTTCTTTCTTTCCAGTGAAAAATCTAATAATTAGTGATTAGCTGCTTTGCACTTTCAGACAGAAGTATTCTTCTCGGATTCTTTTCTCCTTCAATCACAAAACATATTTGGCTTTAATCATTGAGATAATTTTGTGTCCACTCATAGGAATACACATTTATAGCAGTGGCAAAACGAGTCTAATATGAAAGGAACATTTTGAATCATTAACATTTCACTTGAGAGATAACATTTTCACAACAAATCGGGCAACTGACAAATGTTTGGTCTCCAGATCTCAGAGAGTAAGTTAAAAATTGTGATCTCAGGATACTAAGGAAAAACAATTAACAGTACTTGGCTTAAAGCTGAACCAGTTGCTATAAATGCTTGTTATAAAAATTCATGTAGAGGATTAATTTTTAATTCTCTATGGGTATTTTGCCACTTTTCCACAAAGTCTTGCTTTTTACCAGAATCATATTAGTTCTTTTGCTTGAAAATCCTTTGAAATACTGCCATCGATGTTTCACCTGAATGAGTTGTTACAAAATTCCTATTTTGTAACTTGCGGAAAAAAACTAAGTTTGAATTTTTTCAAAACTTATACTAAAACAACTTTAAAGAGTGCTCAGGATCAGAAATTTTATTAGAATATTTTTATAAATTTTCCATAAATTGCAATGATGCTGTTATTGCAAAACCAACAGCAAAAATATACACATCATAAACAAACAAGTTGTTGATGTTGGCAAATTAGAGAATAACACTTTTTGTCAGTTTCTTTTTCTATCTCTTTATCAATGAACAATGACTACTAAAAGGTTTGCTGGTTGCTTTTTCTCCAGCTTAACAAAATGATTTTGTCAAAGATAGTGCAAAGTATGGGAATAGACAGGTTCAAGCATCAGAAAATTCTCTACAGATATTTGCATCTTACTCTATGCATTAAAATCCTGTACAGCTCTTTTTATCTTATTCTTTGATCCTTGGTGAAATACTTCCATACTCTGCCAACATTTGGTGTTGGAATAGATGCCTGTCAATGTTATACTTGCTGTTAACTTCTGGCTGACTTGGGAATGGAAATAGATGCAAATTCCATTGCTGTGAACTGATTTATAATACTTTGTGTCATAAAATATCTGCAAGAAAGCTGGAGGATGGGTCTTTAGGACAAAATAGAACTAAAATATTTTTTATTTTAAGTGTTCACTGATGAAAAATCTAACACTGATTTGACAAGATGTTCCAAGGACTTATGGTCCTAAAAATGTGCCTTTATCTGTAGTGTGATCTGTTCTAATTTTAGCTTTCATTATCTTCTTTTATCACTCTGCCTGGTGGATTTGAGAAGCATTGTATTATAGATATACTCTAAGTCCAATCAAAATTTCTTTGATAAATTAGTAAGACTGAGGTCCCTCGGATATTTGCTAGAGAAAAGTTTCCCAAAATTTCAGTTATTCCTGTGGACTTCTGAGCAGTATTTCACTTGAGCTGTGAACATTTACAGGGTTATAACCGTCACACCATTGCCAAAGTTGAAGAAAGCACATTGTCTCTCTGTTCCTACTTCTCTTTTTGTTTGAATTGCTGAAACACGGGATAATAAATACCTTGTATGAGAAAAACATGATTTTAATGTTTTCTTCTAGGGATAAAAAGTCTTTTATAGCATTTTTTATGTTCAGTTTTCCTTGCTCTGACAAATGAGTTACCAAGCATTTCAGAGTTGTATTTTACAGAAAAAACTATGTAAAGCGTAAATTCTACATCTTATTTTAACTATTTAATTTATTTTTTTAAGTGTCTTCAATCTAAATCTAAAATATAATTTTAGGTCCTTTAAAGACGTGTATCAGTAATGTTGTTTTTCACTATAAAAAAAATTGTTAAAGTCCTTATTTTATTCCCTGTTCTACTTCCTTCAAAAGCTGGACTAAATAAAATATCCAGAAAATTTTAAGTTATTTTGTCACAGAATTTATATTCAATATTTAGCTTCTACACAGCAATGTGTCTAAACTGACCACAAAAATCTATCTTTCAATTCTGCCAATAATTGTTTTTTTGGGTTGCTTTTTATTTTTTTTTTCCTGGAGTCCCCCTTTTCCTCGTCTTACTTCATAATTTCAAATCCTATTTATTTTTATGACCAGGGAAATATTTTTTTTTTTTTTTAATTACCATAACCACTTTTCCTCTTCTCATTTGTAGTGTCTACAGAGGTGGCATAAGTTTTTTGGGTCATTTTGAGCATATCATCAGTGAAAATTCTCTCAATTTCTTCCTTCCGTAATTCAAATCTAACTTCTGCAGTTAGAATGAGAAAAGAAGTTAAAATTGTTTTAAGCACTCAGAGAGTCCCTGAAAATTACGAAAGTGTGTTAGAGTAAGTATGTGCTTTAGAGGCCTGCTCTGTGCTGATTTAGTCTGGGGCTCCTCCAGCAGTAGTTAACTAATGGGAAAGGACTATATGGTACTCCAAATGGACATCGTGATCCTCACATCTTCCCAAACTTGTTAATAGGAAGTCACTGCAAGGGGAAAGTTCCTTCCCAGGTGTGTTCCTCCGTTGGTTCACTGGAACAGGAGTGGTCTGCTCATGCCTGGACTCAAGCTGAGGGACATTGGTTTCACTCTCAAAACCCCAGTAACAAGTGGTGTCCCTCACGGGTCCATACTGGGACCAATGCTACTTAATAACTTCATCAATGACACAGTGGGGCTGGTGTCAGGAGAAGGGACAGTGTTTTTAATCTGGAAGACAGTAAGTAGATTTAGATTAAGGAAGGAAGAAACATTTCATGGTAAGTGTGGTGAGACATTGGAACAGGTTACTCAGAACAGTTGTGTATACTCCATATCCAGAGGTGTCAAGTCCAGCCTGGATGGGGCTTTGAGCAACCTGGTCTAGTGGAAGAGAAGGTTGAGTAGATGATGTTTAAAAGTCTCTTTCAACCAAAGCCTGTCTATGATTATATGGTCCTATGAAAACTCCATGTTCATTCAGGGCCTGTACCCAGCCTAATCACAGTGGCAGTGATTGAAAAAACTATTTCGTATTTTTACTCCTCCAGACTGTATATGCTTTTGCTAAACTCCAATGCATTTCCTTGTTATCTTCCTTATTCTTTAAATAGGCATACAGAGGAATGTGCCAGCAAGTTCCACAGAGCCAAGTGCTACTTTGGTGCATCTTTAAAGAACATTGTTGAGAAAGCTTGCTCTTTTTTTTTCAGGCCACAGACCGTGAGCTAGGTGAGACTCTCAAAGTCAAATTTGCCAGAGAAGTTTACATTTCTTTAAACACAATGATGATCCATGAATTGATAAATACCCTGTACATTAAGATTACTAAAATGATTCTCTTATTGCATCTAAATCTGTACAGAAACATGGAAAGGATAAAAAATCGAGTTTTCTGATAGAATAGGGGAAGGAAGACAACCTAATTTCATGCTGAATACATAGATTTCTGGAAAAAAAACCCTAAAAAAACTGCCTCTCCTTAAATATTTATGTGATCATTCACGAGATTTAAAGTAGCTATTGCTTCTAGTCTGGTTGAATTGTCAGCAGTTTAAACTGTGTAGCAGAAGGCTTTGCTCTGCTGTACACACAATTTGAAAACTGAAGTTCCTCTCTGATTCATTTTGCAATCTCAGAACAAAAAGCAAAACATCTCTCACACAGGTCCACAGTGATCTTGAAGCCCATTTTGAGATTGCAAATCTTAGTTATGATGTTCACGTAAAGCATGAAGGGAGAATAAACCTTTGTAATATCAGAGAGAAGAGATCAGAACTGATCCAGACAATCTCTGCTATGACATGCACAATATATTTTTGTTTATATGAAGCCATCAGAACAGCTGGCTTTATTATGTCTTGGCTGTTTCTTGACTTTTGCATAAGAAAACCCATTTCTTTCCATCCATTCAAAATACAGGTCATCTTACCATGTCAGTGTCCCTTTTCATATCAGCAAAAGTTAGGCTGTTTGGTCTCCACCTTTTATTTGGATTTACTGAGCTGCAAAAACAGTTCAGGTATCAACATCACATGAACGAACTGTTCTGCCCCAAACATGCATAAAAATGCTGAATATAAATAAGGGCAATTAGTTTATTTTTCTTTGAATGTTACAAATTATTGAAAATGTTATATATATATATCCAGACACCTACAAGTTAGGAACCATTCAAATGCCAAGAAAAATAATAATGGCATGATCATAATGAATTCTGAAGGGAAAAAAAGAAAGAAGATTTCTTAAAAAAAGACAATAATGCTTAAATAGAGGGTTTTATGTTATAATAATTTGAAATAGAATTCACCCAGAGGCATTCCATAAATTGGCACTAGATCATGAGAAAAGCAAAGAGTTAGATCTCCCAGAGCCCACTAAGGAAACAAGAGCTGCTATTAAATACCGTAAAGCTCAAAAAGGCTCCTGGGCTTGAAAGTCCTCTGCCTCTTTTGCATTTTCTATAAGGATGTGTTTTCTCTAAACTCCTTAGATTTTTACTATCAAACCCCACTTGGCTTGCTCATTGAACTGTTAATTATTTCTGTGAGAAAAACAGCCAGAATGTACTTAGCAGACTGAAAAAAAAAAAAAAAAAGAAAAGAAAAAGAAACACCATATTTTTCTATAGAAGATATGTGCTGTTGTTTTTGCAGTGATGTTGGATGCTGCAATACAGAGCATTTTATATTCAGATCAATTTATTTGATGTATAATTCTCTGACTCTATAACTGAATTCAAAAGGGCACCTTAAGCTGGAAAAGGGCTTTGGCTATTTTGTAAAGGCAAAACCACCATATTTTTACATGTTTTGACTTGAAGAAAAGTTTCCCTGACCCCATTGTTGTATAATTGCAGTAGAACAACAGCTAATGAATGGATGGGATTTATCTTCGTAGGATGCTTGTCAAACCATTCTCTTCACATTTCCTATTTACTCAGGAGTCACTGGACTTGGCGATTAGAAAGTCAGGATAGCTGACTTTCTCAGAAAAGTACAGATTTCTGGTCTTTTTGTTCTGCTGACGATATTCAAGTGACACCTCGCTGCTTTAATGAATCAGAGTACTAAGTGGGTAAGGCATCTTCATCCAACACTGCATCTGTGCCACCCCAGCGGTGGCCACCACGAAAGATCCCAGATAACAGCTAGTTAGAAATGAGGAGCACGAACCCAAAAGTGAAAATAAACAGGGGAGTGGAGATATCAGGACTATGGAAGAAGAAGGTACAAGAGCACATCTTGAACCATTCCAGGGAGATTCAGTTTCTTATCAGTGTTTATCTCAAATTTTGAGTAACCCACAAAAAGAGAGTGAATTTTCTCACATGCTTCCAGCTATGCAGGTGATAAAAGAAGTTTTTCCAAAACTTTTTATAAATTTACAAAAAAAAATAATTTAAAAACTGCATTCTATATGGAACATGAAAGTCTAAGGCTCACTTTGTTTTTTTGCTGAATATGATCTTCTCATCTCCATAGAGGAGGTAGGCATTATCATTTAATACTCAGAGGAATTAAGTGTTTTGCATTTATACACCAGGCAAACTGAGATGATTTATATCAGGTGTTCCAAATTGCATTAGTAAGAATAATAATGTCTGGTAGCATTTTTCTGGTAAAAATCTATGCCCCCTTAGGACCAAAATAAATATTGTTTCTGACTAAACAGTGTGGAGAAAGTTGCAATAACTTTTGAGAGATTCATAAGTCTACATTCTGAACCCATTAGAATGGACACATTTGGGCAAACTGGATTGCCTTTTTTCTTTTTTACAGTGCAATGAACAATTCTATCTAGAATAAAATTATTTTAGAGTTATTAACTTAGGCCACTAACAACTTTTAAAAAAATGACAATTTTTTGGCTTTATATAAAAGTTGATTCAGTTTTACATCTGCTCTATCTTTCTGACTTAAAATTAATACATGTTAAACTCAAAAAACAAACACATATTTTGCCCTGAAATAGATTTTTTGTGCCTGAAGTCAGCAAGATATCTTGATGCACTGTTAAACCAATCAGAAGAAGATAAAATAAAAAATTGTACCAATAATATTACATAAGGTGTTTCTTCATTGTATCTACCAGCATTTTGTCAAGAACAATTTGATTATTTTCTTTATTTAATCCCTAGCAGTATATTGCATCATTTAATCTTAATTATCTTGGCCCCACTAGGAAAATGTAAAATACTTCGAGCTAAAAACATTAGCTGATTATCTAAAAGTGCCAAATCTACCACATACTATATTTTTACAATTCCACGTTATTCCTTATTATTCTGTGTATTTGAGTAAGTTAATAGAATATCAGTTTTCACGTAAATATCTTGAATATTTTTGGGGGCCTTTGGGGTTTTTTTTAAATAAATTTAAAAAGAAGACATGACATACAACCTTCAAACCAGTTCATTTTTTTTCATTTGAGAGTTCCAGTTATGGATGTTTGTGTACTGTAAGGACAAGCCACTTTAAAGCAAATTGTTGCCTTTATGTGTATAAGTTTGTCTGCACACACAGAGGAAAGCTCAGGAATCAATAACCAAGCCATCAAAAAAATTGAAAATAGAATGTTTGTTTTAGCTCTGGGTATGACATTTTACTTAAAGTTCATTTGTCATGCATATAAATTTTTTTGTATATGACTTGACTGTCTTTTATGTTTTTTGTGAAAACAGGCAAAATATTAACTGTTTGCTGCCAGCTTATTTAAATTTTCGTTTAAAGTCTAGTTCAATACATGTCGACACAGAGGATCTGTGTAACATATGTCCAAAAGAACAAAAATACCGAATGCCTGCATTTAATTAAGTTGCTTGCTATGTTTTTAATTGTAAAATCTTAATAAACTTCTACACGGTGTGAACAAATTAAAGTAGGCCATATGACAAAGCTGCTGTTGCTGTGAACATCGACCTTTAATGTTCAGAGAAGAGACACAACATGACCCAGAACATTAAAATCTTTCTCCCTCTCCTTTCTCTTGAGAAAAGGGATGAATGAAAACAATCACACCTTGCAGCATAAAACACCCAAGCCCCTCTCAGACTATTAGGAGAAATTAATCACATCAGAATTACATTCCTAAAATCTTCATTTTAGATTCAAATGTAAAAATATATCTTTAGAGTTGGACTTCAACCTCTACAATACATAAAGCATACAGATGCATTTAAGTAATTGAGTGTTTTAAGTAAGTTATTACCTCTAGGTGAGCAAAACTCCACGTCATTCTTGAAGGACTGGACATGTAACCCCAATACAGTGATAAACTCTTGTGTAAAGGCTCACAGACAGATTAACAGGCATAAAATCAAAACAGCAGGATTTTCAGGAAGGTGCTAAAAAAGGAAGAAATATATAATAATAAGCAGTGCTGTGTAGATCATTGTGATATATTAACATTTAATTTTAAAAATTGTCAGAAGCACTTAATGTAGAATGACAAAGTTAGCAGGGTTAAGCAGAGAATAAAAACAGTGGAACATGATCTTATATTACTTTATGAAAGCATCTATGTCATCAGTTCAGTTCCTGTGCCAGTTCCTCATTTCTAGAATTTTCAAAATTCACGAACTCCAACAGTGTTCAAAGTATTAAAACACTGGGGTTTTTAATTTTTCCAATGGCCAACTCCATAAACTGTTAGCAGGAGGGAAATGACAGATAAGTACCAACCCCCTAAAGTGAGATCTAGTGCAATGTGGGAATCTCACTTTGAATTTGTCCAAGGCGCCAGGGAGGAGTCTTTAAAGTAATATTTAGTAGACTGGGAGATTTAAGTCGTTATTATCCTTGTACCAGTTTTGTGAAAACAAAGTTTTGTGTTTAAAGACCTTTGTCTAAAGAGTTGTTGAATTAGGACCTTATGATATCACATGCTAGTTTGCACACAGTTTTCAAATATTTTCTTTTTTTAATGAACAAAATCTTCATATGCTGTGCTTACTGTAGATGTAAATGTATTTCAGAAATCCCTTACAGAGGTGAAAAAATTTGACTTAGAAAATTAGATTTAAAAACATGTGATACATGTTAGAAATGGATTTATGGTGAGAGAACAATAAGTATAAAGAAGAGTTAGTCAATTAACAGAACTTGCAATACAATATCTGTATTTAAAAGAAAAAAGACTGTCCAAATATTCATTCTACTGAAAAGAATTTAATTTGCTTTCCGTGTATTTATTAGAGTATGGTTGTTTGGAAAATGGAAACCTTACAAAATCCAGCATTTTAATTGATTCCTAAACTAAGCACACATGTAATTAATCTGTTTGGGGATTTTTTAAGTAATGCTAAAAAAGTAATCCTATCTGAGTGATAATCATTACATTCTGGTTGAACATGGCCAAGCTAAGCAAACTGAAGACATTAATTTTGAAAATTCAGTCCTATCCAATAAAGCATTTTGTACTTCCACATTTATGTGTTTCGAAAAAAAAAATCAACTTCATCATTCTCTAGTTCGCTGCTGGAATTTATTTTAGCATTTTTCTTAAGCTGTTGCTAGTATTTTCAAAGGTGCTAAAGAAAGATAAATATTCATTGATATTTAGTGTTCACACCTGACTTGTAGGAGGTCTTTTAAAATTCCTGTTCCTTTTAAAAATTTTTAGGTACTGCAAATTTTGTCTGTGGGTATCATAGGAATCCTGGTGAGATCTTGTAAACCAAAACCCTAAAACTCATCATAAAGCTCCATACTTTAAAAAAGGAAATTATGTTTTTCCTGGGATCAGAAGGCATTAACTGATTGAAGTAAATTTTTACAAAAAACAGTGAAAATAGCATTTATGTGACTGCTACATGAAAGAGTCCATATATATGACCATTTCAAGCCAGCAATCATGGTAAATAAATACACATTTTCAAAGAGATGAGAGAAGGAGGGGGAATAGTCAAATGACATCTACAGAGCTGGGAATATTAAATTTAATCTGTAGCTGTAACTCTTGAGGGAATTTATGATGAGAAACAGCAGTAATTATTAAAAAGGCTTTGTAGAGTGTGGGATTACTTTGAATGAAAAAGCGATTATGTTAGTAGAAAAAATGAGCTGAATTTCACAGCATAATGTAAGCTGTCAGGTTTCTTTTATTTATTTATTTGGTTTGTTGTTTAAAATAATGCATTTTGCACTCATTTCTAGGAATAATTTAGTATATTTTATTACATCTAGCTTTTGCTGTGTTTTAGTAATGCAAATAGTATAAATGCAGGTTTGCTCTCATTTCCTTTATAGATTTCTGTTTTCAATTGCTTATGACTCAAGTGAACTGAAAAGGAAAAATTCTTCACTCAGACTTCAAGTACTGTGCAAATAGGCTTTTGCTTAGTCAGGGACTCCATGCTGTGGTCCCTGCCATTGTGCTTTCTCACTGACTTGTGCATTTGCTCTTGCTGTAGACAACAGTGTTTTAATGATAGGCATACACACGTAACATTCCTAGAATTCTCCTTGCACATGTAAAAAGTACAGACAAAAAAAGAAAACTGTGTAAAACTGAGTCTATGGATGTATGCACACTTGAATAAAAGTCTTACTTAAAAAAATCTTCTGAAGGACCAGTGAAATTTTCAGAAGAAAGTAATAAGTTCATGTTTTTTTTCTACCAGTTTTAAGGTACCATGGTGAAGTGCCCCTGCAGCCCATGCAGGTCCATGGGGGATGCAAATATTCACCTGCAGCCCGTGGAGGAACCCACGCTGGAGCAGGTGGATGTCTAGAGGAGTCTGTGATCCTGTGGGAGACCCATGGGGGCTCTGTTTCCAGGCTGGAAAGCCTGTCCTTGAAGGACTGCACCCTGTGGAAGAGTGACCCATGGCACAGCAGTTTTGGGAGGGCTGTTGCTCATGGGATGGACTCACATTGCAGCAGTTCACAGGGATTTGCTGACTGTGGGTGGAGGCACCTCAGAGAAGTTCACAGGGAGCTTCTCTGTCTCCTGTGGGAGGGACCCTGTAGTGCAGCAGGGGAAGGACTCGTCTCTCTGAGCAACAGAAGAAGCTAAGGGTGATGAACTGACCATAACCCCCATTCCCTCTCTCCATGCCCCACTGGGTTAGGGGGTAGAGCTCAGAAAGAGAGAGGAGTGGGGGGAAGGTGCTTTTAAGGGCTTATTTTACTTCTCATTATCCTGCTCTGATTTTGTTAGCAAAAAATTTACATTGTATCTCTACAGTGAGCTTATTTTGCCCTTGATGGTATTTAGTGACCAATCTCCCAGTGCTTATCTCAACTCATGAACTTTTTATTATATTTTCTCCCCTCTGTGCAGCTGCAGAGGGAGGTGAGCGAGTGGCTTTTGCGGGTGCCTGGCACCCAGCCAGCCTCAAACCAGGACACAAGCAAAAGCTTCATACACAAGCAAAGCAAAACAAACAATTAATTCACTATTTCCAATCAGCAGGCACGTGTTCAGCCATCTCTAGCAAAGTGGGAATCCACCATACCTGA
Organism: Lanius collurio; assembly: GCA_020086605.1. Classification (NCBI taxonomy): domain Eukaryota; kingdom Metazoa; phylum Chordata; class Aves; order Passeriformes; family Laniidae; genus Lanius; species Lanius collurio. Next base: position 12,830,766 of record JACBWW010000011.1, on the reverse strand, counting down.
TGGTGATTTGGCATGACAAACACCAAAGCTCTGAATGTTACTTCCTTACTCCCTTTGCTTGCTCCTTCTTTCCCCAGTGTCTATTTATTTTTTATCAAATGATGTGAGATTTCCCTTTGTCCCTTTAGGATCAGCAGTCCCGGATGCATTCTCACCCAACTCCTTGTTTACCCCCAGCATCCTTTCTGGTGGGGTGATATGAGGAGCAGAAAAGGCCTTGACTCTGTGCAAACACTGTTCAGCAGTGATTACAGCATCCCATTGTTATCAACTCTGTGTTGGTCACAAATCGAAAACAGAATCATATCAGCTTCTCTGAAGAAAATTAACTCTATACCAGAAAAAATGTGTATATGGGCAATATGGACTATTCCCACATTTACCTGCTTTACATCCCACTGACTTAACTGAGACAGTTTCTACAAACATACCAGACAATAACCTGTGAGGAGTATGACTGGAATCATTATAAGACACTCAGCACATTAATGATGATATCCTGAACTGTTTTACTGAGGCATGAGGAAGCTGTGTACTCCATGTGTCTGTGTTTCTAGGTTTGATGTCAGGATGATAACAAATATAACCTCGAGATCATTTGCAGTGTGAAAGTACAGATATTCCCAATATGACATGTTTTCACTAGCTGTGGTCAGTAAATATTGAAGATGTGATTTCAAGATATGTGGCCAATTGATTGAACAATCTGTTCTGCAACTCTTTTTATGGAAGCAAAGCACTCCTACTCACTTATTCTATCTCCATCTCAAAACACTTAGGGCTGCAAAAACTGTCAATAGTGTTTCTTTCTTCCTTTCAAAAAATTAAATCTTTAATTAGCAGAAAAAGTGAACCATATACTGTGGTTTGCATTAGTCTTCAATATTAATAAGTCATTTAACAGTCATAAATAAAAGATGTAAATAAAAGCTTTTAGATGAAAAAAAATATTGAAACTATTGCACTTTAAAAACATGGCATTTCCTTAACTTTTAGCCTTGACAGACTTTCAAGGCACTTTCCTTTTTTTTTTTTACCAGCATAAAACAGCATTGCCAGGTCCATTTAGGTTTATTTAAATTTCATTGACCAAGATTTGATTGTCAGGGCCTAAGTGGCTTTTAAAATCTTAGTTGCACCACAGCTGATACTTCACTGTATTTACTGATCCTGGAGAAAGATCCTTTTCAGATATATTATTCTTTATCTTTATGGACTCATATAGAAAAAGAAAAAAGTTTAAACTGAAGTTAAACAGAGTTCTGCATATCTTCAAGAGAAGAAAATAAAATGTTTACTACACAGTACACTAGAGATTGTATTGTTCTTAATTTGAGACTAAAGCATTCAGCAGATTGTATAAACTACAACATCCTTGAATGGAAAGTTGCTGACTCCTGAGTGTCACTCTGGAAGATGAGCTATAAGTCAGGAGTGGTATTGAGAAGAGAGACTCTTGGACTTGTTTTGCTCTCAGGAAAGTGAACATCTAAGGACAATTCTCAAAGATGATATGGTTTGTTATGTTACATTATGTAATAACTTTCAGCACCTGTTAGGAACAGAAATAATTTCAGTTTCTGTCTCTGTCTATCCAGGTACAAAAAAAAAAATAAATTAGAAATTAAAGACAAGTGATTGAAATATTACTCACCTCTGTGCCTAATCAAAAGATTAAATAGATGGCAAATGTTTTTATATTTGACCACATATGGAGAAAGATATCAAATACAATCTGTTTGCTTTTCTGTCTTTCACTATCATCACTGTGCAATGAATGTCAAATGTTATGTCAACGTGCCTCACTTCAGTAAACACAGTCTCCAGTGGCTAAAATGTTAATACTATGTGCAGGTGTCAGTATTTTACAGGTGACTGCTGCTGTATCATCATCATCATTGAAGTCAATCAACTGTTTTCCCACTCCAATAATTCAGTTCTTAATGAGTTCATGGCCAGCAAAAACAAATGTTTGAGATGGAGCATGAGATAGAAAATGACACTTATGACTGTTGAGCCTTCCCGTTACATCTCATGTCTGAGACTTTAAATTAGTAAAATTAATGCTGAGTGCAGTTTGAACAGAAGTGAAGCAGTTCATTATGATACTCACTATGGGATGAATTTTGAAAGCATGCCAAATCTATTCCAGCTTGAGCAAGCAGTGAGCAAAATGATACATCATTTACACTGCCCACAAAATCCCAGGAAAATAGGAGTTTTCAATTGCCTTCAAATGGTTTGCATCAAGCCGAGAGTGCAACAAACAAAGACAATATAGATAGTGTTTTTCTTTTCTTAGAGCTGAAGGACTTGCATAACTTATTATGTGAATTAAAATGAAATAATAAATAAAATTTTCTGAGCAAATACTTAGTTATGCAGAAAACTATAAAAATTCTTGCACCATTTATTACTAATAATGCATATGTATGTCCTACTAACATGCTTAAAAAAGCTGCAGAGCATTTTTTTTTTTTTATTTTCCCATACAGTACTACAATTTCAGAACTAACAGGTCTAGTACAGAAAAAAAAAAAAAAAAAAAAAGCCAACAAAAACTCTGTGCTTTTGGTGTTTGAGCTCTTAAAATAGAGTTGTGAAAGCTATTCAGTAGTGCTTTTTGTGGAAAGATAATTGTCAAAACAGCTGGTTTGAGGATAAGGGAAAGGAAAAGAAACAAAATATTTCTCATTTGTGGACACTGAAAATGGAAGGTACCAGCTGTATCAGCTGAAAGTTCACAAGTCCATGGGACCTGAATGAATTCATCACAGAGTTCTGAAGCAGCTAGCAAATGTCGTAGCAGGACACCTGTTGATCATCTCCCAAAGGTCTTGGGGGTCTGGGGAGATCCCTGCTGACTGGAAGCTGGCCATTGTTATTCCAGTCTACAAAAGGTGTGAGAGAAGACCCAGGGAACTATGGACCCATTAGTTTAACCTGAGTTCCTGGAAAAATTATGGAGAAGAATATGAATTCATAAAGGGAAAGTCCTGTTTAAATAATTTGACATATGTCTACTTTAGGGTCACCCACTTCATGTATGAAGGAAAGGCAATGTTTGCAGTTTTTTTGAATGCTAGGAAGGTGTTTGATACTGTCCCTCACAGCATCCTGCTGAGGATTCATGATGCTCTGGGTGAAGAACTGGCCGAAAGGCAGAGCTCAGAGGGCTGTGGTGAATGAAGCCACATCTGTCTGGTGACCGGTCATTAGTGATGTTTCTCAGGGTTCAGCTCCAGGGCCAGTCCTGTTCCATCTGTTTATCAATGATCTGGATGAAGGAGTTGAATGCATCGCTATCGAGTTTCCTTATGATCCCAAAGCAGGAGGTGCTGTTGACTCTGTTGAGAGACAGAATTACAGAATCTATTAGGCTGGAAAAGGCCTTTGAGATCTTTGAGTCCAACCTATGACCTAACATCACCGTGTCAACTATCCCATGGCACAAAGTTCCACATCGAGTCTTTTTTTGAACATCTCTGGGGATCTCCACCAGCTCCCTGGGTAGCCCATTCCAATGCCTAAACACCATTTCTGTGAAGAACTTCAACCTAATGTCCAACCTAAAACTCCTCTGGCACAGCTTAAAACTGTGTTCTCTTGTCCTGTCACTGGTTACCTGGAGAAGAGACCAGCTTCCACCTGGCTACACCCTCCTTTCAGACAGTTACAGAGAATGATAAGGTCTCCCTTGAGCCTCTTCTTCTCCAGGCTAAACAACGCCAGCTCCCTCAGCTACGCCTCATAGGACTTGTGCTCCAGACCCTTCACCAGCCTTGTTGCCCTTCTCTGGATATGCTTCAGCATCTCAGTGTAATTCCTAAATTGGGGGGCCCAGAACTGGACACAGTACTCAAGGTGAGGCCTCACCTGTGCTGAGTACAGGGGAAGAATCACATTCCTAGTCCTGCTGGACATGGTATTCCTGATACAGACTATGCTGTCACTGGCTTTCTTGGCCACATGGGTACACAGTTGACTCATGTTCAGCCTGCTGTAAATCATCACCCTCAAGTCCCTTTCTGCCTGGTAACTTTCCAGTCATTCCATCCCCAGCCTGTAGTGCTTCATGGGATTGTTGTGGCCAAAGTGTAGGACCCAGCACTTGGTCTTGTTTATCCTCATATTGTTGCCCTCGGCCCACCTATCCAGACTGTCCACATCCCTCTGCAGGGCCTTCCTACTCTCCAGCAGATTGACACTCAC
>JACBWW010000011.1:12697613-12826547 GCA_020086605.1 Lanius collurio | reverse complement strand
TATGCTATATGCTATATGCTATATGCTATATGCTATATGCTATATGCTATATGCTATAAGCTATGCTTTCTATTCCATAAACGAGGTGAAGACCTCGTTTGATTATTACCTGACACAGTAGGACTTCATTTATGGCTGGAAACCCTGGGCACTAACACAAATAAATAAATCATGCTTCTATGCTTTCATCTCTACACGAAGACAAAGGAAATTCATGTCTAATCTCTCTCTATTTCAATGTAGTATTTCATAACCTTCAAAAATTCCTTTCAAGTCCTTGCATTTTTTATGAAATAATATACATAATGAGTTATTCTAATTGCTGCCTTACAGTGATGTTAGAAAGGTTCATTCATTAAAGCTTTAAAATACCACATCCATTCTATACACACACATGTGTAATATTGATAATTTATACCAAAGAATATGAGTGACACAGGGTCATAATATAACTTTATGAAAACTATGTAAAAAGTGAAAGTTTAATCCTATATTCCTATTCTGGGAAACAATTTTATGGCCATTAAAAACATTTTAACTTTAATGAGACAGTGAATAAGTTTTAATCCTTTGGTAGTACTTTAATGTACTTCTGAGATCTAAAAAAATTTATAAGTGATTCCCAGTCAAAACTTAAAAAGTAATCTTGACTGAACTATTAAAAATATTAAAAATAAAATGCTCTGCCTGAAAATTACAAAAGATGCTGTTGTGTGTTTTATTTCTCTGGATAATGGCCTTACAATATTGAGTACTGTATTTTATGTACGATATACTGGGATAATTAATTAAGTGGGACATATTTGAAAAAGATCCATAGTAACTGAGTAATATATGCTTGTGATAGACAGATGCAGAGGTCATAGTAGAGTATAAAATTTTCATTGAGATTCATTTTGAGAATATTATATTCCTTTTAAATTGAATAGTCACAACTGAGTTCCATCTTTTTCGAAATGTGTGAACTAAACACTCTACCACATAAAAATTCTATGTACTCTCTTAGGATTTTTTTTTGTCAGAATGTATTTCTGGAATTCTTTTAAAACTCTTTAAGACATTTCTGATTAGACTCTTATACACACATCCTTTCAGTTGGATAGCTTTACTGTAACGAATCCAAGCTGACAGGTCTTGATAATTAAATACCAAAATCTCAGAAAGAACTAAAAAAAACCTCTGGTGACAGTAAAATCAGCATACTAGAACATTCTGTCCCTTTCTCCCACTTTCCATTTACTTGAATCAATTTTGAGAACACCTTTCTGAAGGTTCAGTGTTCAACACTGATTATGCTGCACTGCACTGCAGTGCACTGTGCAGGGATTGTTTCTGGAAAAAAAAAAAAAAAAAGAAACAGAACAGAAAAGATTAGACTTTTGTGGCTGCTGTTTCTGAAAATACAGAATATTAGTGAAATCTGCACAATTGCTTGGAGTCTTCCAGAGAAGCAATATTATGGAAGACATGAAGCTAGTTTTCCCAGTTGGTTTTGAGTTATATAAGTAGAAAAGGTTTGACAAAATGCTTTATAGTACATTTCAAACATGAATGCTGTACATAGGAATAAATAGGATGTGTTTTTAGGTATTAAATCCCTGATCTTTTTTAGATGTCAAACAATCTAATATTTAAGTAATTGATAAAGAGGGAAAAATTCTTCTAGGAACTTAAAATACTGACACTTTATTGAAATTAGATACATTCATGACTTAATTCAATGTGTGCTTTAGTGCTGGTGTGTAATAATGGATTAATTATGTAGATTTATATTTATTGTGTTATTTTATCATGTCTGATTTTGTTCATGCAAGTCTATTGTACAGTTGCAAAAGAAAATGTAAAAGAGACAAATAGCAGGAGACAGAAAATTGACTAATTCACTTAGATATTAAAATGAATAGCAATCAAGAGGATTTCTAGGCACCAGAATAAGTGACTACAAAGTGAGTGACAGATTTTTGATGTGAATTTTATTCAACTGCATAACTTTCATATCATTGCATTTTAGCCAAATACACATTAGGAAGCATAGTCACTTGGCTGAAAATGGAATATGTTTATTTGATAGCTTAAAAGGCATATGGATCCCAGAAACATTCCATTTTATGTAAAAGCTTGCATCTTATGATATTTAATCTCTAACATAAGTCAGAGGCCAACATCTGATCACTTCAGTATCTACAAATACAGATACAATTTACAGAACAATTGAGATTTGGGACTCTGCATCTGTTTTCTACTAGAGGCAAGAGATGTTAAGAAAATACTCTCAGTTATGAACTAAATTTTGTTTCTGTAATGTCATAGAATGAATAAGATTTATCAGGAGTTCTGGAGATTTTCTTGTTCAATAATTCCTGCTTATTCTCTTCACTAAAGCAAGTTGACCAGCGTTGTCAGCTGGGTTTTGAATATTCCCAAGTACAGGCACTCCATGACACTTCCATGTATCTTGTTTCAGTGTTTAACCATCATCATAAAAAATAAAAAAATAAAATAAATAAAAAAAAATAAAAAAAAGCTTCCTCCTATGTTTAAGTGGAATTTCTCATATTTAATTTTTTTGCCCATTTCTTTTTCTCCTGTCACTGAGCACTCCTGCAAAGTGTGACACTCTCTTCTCTACTCCCACTCTCAGACATTTATACACATTGATAAGATCTTCCTGAACCTTCTCTTCTACAGACCAAACAGCATTCTCACTTATTTCCTTCGTGTCAGATGCCTCAGTCCCTTTGCAGCCTTGCACTGGACCTGCTCCGGTATGTTCTTCAAGCCCAGCACTGGAAACAGTGCTCCAAGTGTGTGTCAGCAGTGCTGAGCAGTGGGGAAAAAATCCACCTCCCTCGACTCTACTGGCAGAGTTCTTCCTAGTGGAGTCCAAGTTGTTATTGTCCTTCTTTGCTGCAAGAGAACACTGCTGGCTCATGTTCAACTCATTCTCCATCAGGACCACAGGTCCTTCTCTGGAAAGGTGATTTCTGGATGGATGACACTTGTCCCCCACCCAGCTGTGACTCTGTGTTCCTCCATGCAGGAGTTCGAACTTCTATTTCTTGAACTTCCTGATGTTCTTGCTGGCCCATTTCTTCAACCTGCAGAGGTCCCTCTGAATGATGTGCACCTATCTGGTGTACCAACTCTTCCATCCAGTTTTGAATCACTTGTGAACTTGCTGGTGGTTCACTGGGTCTCATGACCTAGATCATGATTATCAACTAAAGGAAGTTGATAAACTAAATCAGCCTTGCTATCATTCCCTGGGGTTTGCTAGTAGCTTCATGCTACTGATCATAACCCTTTGGCAGCAGCAGTTCTCTCAGCTTTCACTCCCATAAAAGTTCTTTCATATGATCTGTAATCCATCAGTTTGTTAGTGAGGATGTTATAGGGAAATATTTTTAAAAGCTGTACTACAGTCAGTATAATCAACACCCACTGTTCTCCATGCATCTGCCATGTCAGTCATTTACAAGGCTATCAGGTTCTTTACCGCTCCCTTAAATGAGTTTTTTCCATAAATTATTGCTGCTTTTCTACTGAGATGCACAGACACGGCCAGATCTTTGCTTAATTATGTGAACAGACACTCAAAATGCTTAAAGGTAGTATGCATATTAGAGTAGGCTTGTGAATCTGAGAAAAATAATACCTAAGAGGATACTTGAAATGGGAGCTTGGGAGCAACTAGGAAGTAGTTTATGGAAAACAAATTTCCCATAGTATAATAGATCCAAGAAAAACAGTTTGTGGGATAGTTCTGGAAACGAGAATGTGAGCAGTCCTTGGGAACCATCTGTTATTGCTAGGGAGCAAAATAATTTATTAGGCCAGAAAGATGGAAAGAAGTACCAGAAATATCACCCCAAATCAGAAAAGACATATACCTTGTAAAAAAAAAAAAAAAAAAGCCATATTCTGTAATGAGTTGCCATCAATTAATAAAAGAAAACAAAACAAATCAGAACCCAAATCAAAACCCTAACCAAGATCAAGCAAATAGAAAAAGGAGCTATGTCCAAGAAACAGGAACCAAGCCAGTGGTTGTACAAAACCAAAGAACTGTACTGTTTATGTGAAACTCACTCAATGAAAGAAAAGAAAAAAAAAAATACCAAAAAAACAAAACCAAACCAACTTGCATAAACCATTATCCAGTTAAAGAAGATTTGAAAGTCATTCCAGATAAAGACAATTAAAAGTGCTTGACTAGGCTAATACACATAACATGAATAGGAGCTGTTTTACCATGGCTGTGAAAATGTTTCTGTGCATTTACAACCTGGTTGATTTTTAGTCCAATATTAATTTCAGTTTCCCAAAAAAAAAAAAAAAAAAAAAAAGCTACATAGAATACAAAATAATCAGGCTTGAGACGCATTTCATAAAAATAGAAGTTTTATATAGTAATCAGTTTATTTCCTCTTGGAAATTTAGCACAGATACAGTAATGATACTGAGATGAGTAGAAGGGAATATAACAGAAATATTTAATGCATTAGCGTTTGATGTGTGATCACTGCCTCATATTAGACTACCATCTCAAGGGATAGAATCAGATTACTATTAATTCTCTCTTTGACATGGCATGGAAAACATCCACAGGTTGCTGGATTATGCTGGCAAAGTTGGTGGAATTTTAGCATTTGCTTTGGGTATTTTTGCTTCAGCATACAGAGAGTCTTCTGAGTTAGCAAGAGCAGTTTATGATTTTTTTTTTAGAAATTATTTCCTTGTAATTTTCACTGATAAAGAAGACGTTTGCAATGCAAATTTTTTGCATAATGACAATAACAATAAATAGTAGTAATGTAATAAAAAATATAATGGCCAAATAAAATGGAGTAAATAGTGGTAAAGTTATCTATTCAAAGTTCATAACAATAACACAGAAATAAATAATGTATAATAGTAATTATGATCTCAGGGCATCCAGACCAAGTTGTTAATAATAACTATACCCAAAGTTGTTACTGCATCTTCTGCTAGTGTAAATATTCTTATCATATTACTGTATTTGGTGGACAGTTTTGCCATAAATTCTGACTAGCAGTCTAAATGCGTGAATAATCCATGTACCACATATATTAAATCTTACAAAGCATATCCAAAATGTATTTATAGAAAAAAAATAAAATAAACAAGAGAAACTGCATGAATATTAATTATCTCTCAACTTTCATAGTTACATCCATAGAAAGATCTAAACACATGAAGTCCTACTGAATCCTTGTGTCTTGTTTGATTATCAATAAGGTCTGAAGCTTGAGAAGTTTTCTATCTGAAATGGGAGTGAATTACTAAGAATGTGGTCTAACACACTTTAGGGAGAGAGAAGCCACTGATATCTTGGAGAAATGAAAGAAAGCACAGACAGCTGCCAAAGAGCAGGTGGGAAGATGGCAATTCTGTCTTAGTGGTTGTGAACTGAGCTTCCACTGAAGAGCATCTGGATGGACCTTAAATAAAAAAGTATTGAATTCTAGGAACTGTCACAGCAGCTGGGAAGAGGCATTAGCAAAGATCAGAAAAAGCTTTGAAAAAAAATTGATTTTATAGCATTTCTTCAGGATGTGCCTGAACTGAAGCAAGTGTACATAAAGTTGGGCCTTATTCTTAGGGCAGGCCCATGATCTTTCATAGAGCATTATGCAGAAACAAGTGATGATTTTCTAATCTGCAATAAACTGCAGAAACAGGACAGATAGGGCATACTCCTTGTCTACAATAATCAGTTCCTTCTGTATCACTCTGTTCTTGTAATACAGAGGGAAAGAGCTGAAGAAGAAAATATGGCAAGATGGGTAATACAGATAGTAAAACTGATCATCACTGCTTATTTCTCCAAACTCTTCACATCATTTTGTTTTTTTCAGAGAATTCATAGTGCTTTTAGGATGTTTGTTTAATTTTTTTTTCTTGTTTTATTTAGAACTATGGCTTTATTTTTACTCTGGTTTGCAAATCACTTTGATGTTTACATGCCCATTCCAGTTAGCTACTCTTCTTAGATGGCTTAGTTTACTGAACTTTCTTTTTTTCTAAAGGTCTTACTTTTATCCACTAAAATTTACAGAAAGGGAATGCTAAAATATTCAGTTGAAATACAATAGTAAATGAAGCACTTCATGAATCCTACTGAAGTGATACTCAATTAGTCAAAAGTAGTTAGCATAAAGAGATACAATTAAAATCATTACCCATGTCAGCAGACCAATCAATATGGTACCTATAAAATCAGTTAGTTCCTCTCAATCCATAAAATTATCAAGGACAGAATGGCACTTACTTCACTCAAGAGATGCACTGAATATTTAGAGAAAGTAATTTTGAAACAGCCAGAGTGTCCAAGAAGCAATTACTCTTCAAGACTGTCATGTGTGACATGAAGGTAACAGTACTTGGCATGCCTTTTCCTTCAGCTTTCTTCATCCAGTGGTGCTCTCTGCTTGCAGGTTGAGCTCACCATTTTACTCTAAAGTCTTTTCTAGCTTTATAAATATGTCATAGGAATAATATTTTCCTACATTAGATTTCAAGCTATTTTGAAAGCAAGATTTTTGTCATCTTCTGTTTTCCAGATGCTCGTTTTCAGTCAATACAAGCAAAATGCAGGGTTTATAGGTCTTTGAACTCTAGGAAGTTATTTTCACATATATCAGGAAAAATATCTGCTGCCAAGAAAACTGGGGAATTAAGGGACATCTGGTGTCTTTGGTTCTGCCTTTTCAATGTTTCCCATTATAATTACCTGACCCTACTGCTGAATGCAGAGGAAGTAAGAAGAAACAAAGTCATATTTCATTTTTGTTCTTCTGATTCATCCACAGAAATATATTTTGTCTAGAATATAGATATAAAATAGAATTCAGTATGAAAACCTTGGGCTTAAGTTGAAACAGGAAGCCAGAAGTGATACTAATTCCAATGGCCAGCATCTTCATCAGTATGATAGGCACTCTCAATCTGAATCACAGAACCACAGAATATGCTGAGTTGAAAGGGACTCACAGGGATCATTGAGTCCAACTCCTGGCCCAGGACAGGACCATCCCCAAGAGTCACACCATGTGCCTGAGAGCATTGTCCGGATGCTTCTTGAACTCTGTCAGGCTGGTGCTGAAACCGCTTCCCTGGGGAGCAGGATCCAGCCCCCAAACACCCTCTGGCTGAACCCTTTCCTAATATCCAAACTAAGCCTCCCCTGACACAGCTTTAGGCCATTTCCGTGGGTCCTGTCATTGGCCACCACAGAGAAGAGATCAGTGTCTGCCCCTCCTCCTCCCCTCACAAGGAAGTTGTAGACTGCAATGAAGTCTCCCCTCAGTCTCCTCTTCTCCAGGCTTAACAAAAGATCTGATTCATGTAATATTCATGTAATGCATAGAGTAATGCTGTGTGAACTGGAGACCTAAGGTTTGCTGCTGCTGTTCTTACTTCCTGAGAAATGGTACAGAGGGATGCCAGAAAGAAGCTTGCACACGTGAGGTTCACAGTTTTCCTATGATAAAGAGAATCTGTATTTTTCTCTTGTGCCCTGCTCCACGCTCCACACTCCGCTCCAGAGACTGATGCAGTCTCTGCCTACAGAATTTGAAATCTGGATCACATATGTGGGAAGTTCATCCTTCCTGGGCTATCAGCTCACAGGAAACTGTGGCCAGAGTAGGATATCCGTGGCAGGGGAAATCTCTCAGAGGACTACCAGCAACATTACTAGGGAAAAACCTAAATGGTAACCTAGAATGAACTCATGCAATTAGGTTGCACCAGTTGCTGGGACTACTGGAAAAAGTAAAAGCATAATTTCTGTCTGATTCCTTGAAGTCACCATGAGGCAAGTTACGACCAGCACGTTTAGTGTTAAGAACCATTCAGTATAGAAATTCCCAGCAGGAATTATTTTCCTCTTCTCCTCTTCTCCTCTTCTCCTCTTCTCCTCTTCTCTGTGCCATTGTAATGTGGCAGGCTGGCTAGCTCTCAATCATTTCGTGGCCAAAGGGAGTGTAGAAAATGGGTAAAACAAGATGAGGCATCGCCTTCAATGAAATTTTTACTTGAAGGAGACCAATCATAATATTAGTCTGCATGCTTGCTTTATTGTCTAAAGAGAAGTATCTCTTAAATTAACTGTTAAACAACAAAATATGTATATAATATTGAGGTCTTACAATAGGCGTATCTATTATTCTCATCAGTGGTTGTAATATCGTGATAGGGGAAGGCATTCACAATCTAGGTAATTTAGGAACATGCATTCTATCGTCTTTTTCTTTCTTTGCTCAATTTTTGTCTAAATATTTTTGAAAAATGCATTCAGTTAAGCTACAGGCAAAAGTAGGATGGAAATACTAAAGAAAACAGGCCAACTAAAACACAAAAATAGGATAATAGTAAAAAAACTGAAGTGGCAAGTTTTAAAAGACTTTGAGTAAGAGACTGCATAACTTTGGCTTTGCAGGGGTCAATGTATAGATACTAAGGAACTGTCTTAGGAATTACTGTCCATTTACTGTGAGCATGGATTAAAATTGCAAATGTTACTGTGCCAAATGGCTTATTTAATAATTTACCTTCCTTGCTTCACAGTGAAAAAGAGACATTTTTTGAGAAGATAAAGGGCAATAAAAAGGTTTCATTATACAGAGTGGTCAGTAAAGAGGAAATCAGTATCTCTGAGAAAGTAAACAGGTATTTCATAATTTATCTGCATATAGTTTTTGACAATGCAAAATCATATGCTTTCATCTCTGTTGTTCATCTTTTATTTGAAAGATAAGCGCATGACCTTTAAATCTCCACACTCAGTGAGAGAGGACAATTTAGAATACAGTATGAAAGAAATTAACAAGGTTATATTTGTCATATTTCTAACAAGACAAATTGCTTAAAGAGACTTGTGAAATTTTTGCTGTAATTTTTTAATCTTACTGAAAGCTTTCTATCCCATCAAATTGGATTAATATATTTTTCTTTTATTTTGCTGTTTACTTTGTGGGCCAGAATAATACCATATTTATATAAATAAATAGTCTACCTTTGCATTATCACTGGGTAGCTTTTCTCAGCAAAATTCTTCTTCAGAACAAGTAGAAATTTTCATCAGTGGCCTCAGAGCAAAAGTAACTATTAACCACATAGTTGACATGCTGTGTAATAACAGTGGTATCTCTCAATGGGGATATTTCAGAAAGCTGTAGGCTGCATCACCCCTCCTGCATACTAAGCATATATTCATGAGGACTTAGGGCAAAGAAAGTAGTGCTCTTTAAATTCATACACTACCTTTCTTCATGGTGATTCTTCCTGCATATTTCTCTATGAAGACTGAAATCCTTGTTGCTGTGGAGTCCCACTGCAGGTTTGTGTCAGCTTCAAGTCAAGTTACATGACTGATATTGAGAACAGTTAACTTGATGGAAAGAGATAGATGTAATTTGAACTTAGAATAGAAATATTATTAATGAGAATTAAATTTCTGTCTCAAAACCTCTTGTCATATTTGTTTTATGTAAGTATTGTCTCCACTCAACCAATGAATCCTGCTGATTTAACATCTTGAAAAAGAGAATGTTGAGGGGACAGAGGATAGACACAGGAGCATGAGAAGGAAAGTATTAAAATCAGGTTCTGAATGAGTTTAAATTAAACATAATATCCTAGAGAAGTTTTGAATAACCCTGAAGACTTCTGTTTCTTTATCTCACTTGTCTTGAACTCATGTAATTTATTGGTTGTTTAAGCATTGTCTGGAAACAAATCACTGCATAAGAACAAACCCTAGACATTTATCTGTACAGGATTTGCGTTATGGAGTGTGTTGATGTATGTGTACGTGCATACATACACGTCTATAACGATCGACAGATACTTAGCTTAATTATTGGTTTGGTTTTAGCATCTCCTTTTATATCAGTAAGAGCACAGGAATATGAAGTGTTGCAGAGGAGGAAAGCACTACAAATTCTCTGCGAGTTTCAATAAGATGTCTGTCTTCTTTATGACTAAAAACCTTCCTGCAGTGTGTAAAACTGTGTCATCTATTCAGCGTGCTCCTCACATTGGCTACTTGTACTAAAATTCCAAGACACTGCAGTAATGCAGTAAGAAAGATTGGGGTGTTATGGTTGTTCTTTTTAATTTATCAAAATATTTGTAAGTCTGACACTGATTTGGAGTATGTACAATCCTCATAGGTAGCAGGAAACTATGTAGTGCAGATTTTTTCCCTAGTACATGATTTATTTGTCATTATTGAAAAAAAATAATGATAGATTCATAATTCTCAAAAGATTTGTTCTTTTTATTTGCTGTTATATTTTAAAATGACAGTATTTTGTGTTCTTAAACTGGAACTATACTCTAATAGTCCTGTTAGCACTTCTTTCATACAATTGCATGGTATCCTGAGTTTCTTATCACCAGAAAAATTGACTACTTAGGCACTGACAGATGAGTTCTTAGAGCTTTAGTCTAACACTAGTTTGAACAGTTTTATTTCCACTAGGTGGAGCATTGTTATCATACCAGAACTTTTTTACATTAGAAAGATTCCTTTGAAGTCAAGGAAGAGAAAAAAAAGAGATTGAGCTGGAGAATTTGGATCTAGATCTAGATAAGTTTTTGAGAAGTGTGTGAGGGTTAAAGTATGCAAACATTTGTATTCCAATACAGTTCGATTGGTCTGCTTCCTTATCTTATGAATTCTGTCTCTCAAGTTCATCATTATCCTTTCAGGCTTTGACTGATAAATGGAATAATTTAAGGTAAAAGACATGAAGTTCTTTGGCAATCTCACCAGGGGAAGTGGAGGGGCAGGTATCAATTTTTTCACTCTTATGACCTGTGACAGGACTTGAGGGAATGGCACAAAACTGAGTTGAGGGAGGTTTAGGTTGGGTATCAGGAAAAGGTGTTTCACCAGGAGGAATGGAACAGGCTCCCCAGGGAAGTGGTCACAGCACCAAGCCTGTCAGAGTTCAAGAATTGTTTGGACAAAGCTCTCAGGCACATGGTGTGATTCTTGGGGTGTCTGTGCAAGGCCAGCAGCTGGACTAGATGAACCTGATGGGTACCTTCTAACTCAGCGCATTCCATCATTCTGTGATTTCTATTAAAAAAAAAAAAAAAAAGAAAAAAAGAAAAAAAGAAATTCAAGGTGTCTCCTATGGTACAGATTTCAATGTCTAAAAGATAGATTGATAAATTATGAAATTATGAAGTTTTAGGAGACTATAATTAGTGATTAGTTTAGTAAAAACATAATGAATTGCATACCATTTAGTGTCTAACAAGCTCTAAAGTGAGTAAATTCAAAGATAAAAATTCACTGCTAAGAGGTGCCTTTTTTGAAACTGGAGAAAGAATAAGAGTATTTTATAGGAGAGTAGCCTGGCTGAGGCTTCTCAGTCCAAAATATAGTTGTTCAGAGGCTTAACAGATTCCAAAATTTCAATTTTAACCTTTAACCAATTTCAATATTAACCTCACTCAGGAGCACAAAGGTGCTAAGAAAATTGAAACAAATGTGTGACAAAACACCAATAATATATTGAATTATACCAAGAATTCTGTATCCATACTCATGGTTATCACTGTTCTCTTATGTTTTCAACACTATTCTTAACTGAAATCCCACAAATAAAAGCAGTAGATCAGCTTTTTCTGATGTCTCTGATGAAGCTTCATATTCCCAAGAAAATCTTGTTTAGGCTTGTACCTTTTCCTGCTTTTTTTGTAATTGGTTATTTTTTACTTAATTTTCAGCCAAGTATACAAGAGGTAAAACGCAGATATTCTTCAGGTGCATCCAACCTAACACTTTGTCCCACAGGAAGGTACAAAAGGGTCTTCAGTGCTGTAGTTTGGTCAATACAGAATTTAAAAAGGGCCTGGTCACAAAGACAGTTCCAGTTTCCAGTAGTTTCCATCAGAAATGGCACCTGTGGCAGAAGAGCAGTCTAGAGCAGGTGTTTTGAGGTGTGTTTGTGTCTGGACAGTTCTGCATGCTCAGGTGACAGGTAGGCTGTTACAGATGAAGCAGGCTGTGTCTGCTTTGCAAATGAGAGAACAGGTTTTTGCTTGATAATACTGGTCATATACAAGCATCTACACCGCACTAAAATATCAGTGAGCAAATATATGCAAATTAGCTTAAAGGCAGATAGTTCAGCTATCAATGACAGTAAGGACCTCAGCCTTGTTTAGCTGAATGAATGCAGCGGCACTAGGGTGCATCTCAAGGCCTCTGCTGATAAAGATTGAAGGCCCTCATTCTTTGACCTTGTGGCTTTTTGACTCTAAGTTAAGGCATAATTTACTCTGATGTCCATTAGAGGATACTTTGTCATGTTTATGAAATTCTAGATGCTTGATAGGGTCCTCTGTTAAAATTGATATCCTTTTGAAACTGGCTGTCTATGGATCTTCTTAAGGTAAACATATAGTAATGAAATAGGAAAAGAGAACATTAACAGACTCAGATGTAATGATTTTTAAACTCAAGCAATAGAATTTACTGATTATATTTCTCCTGCACATTCTTGTGTTGGTGGAAATGCTTCAAATATATCTCAGAACAGGCAACTTTCACCTGCATTATGACTCTGTGGTCCACAGGTCCACTCTGGGGGTGACTGACTAGATTGTCAGTACTCTATAAATAACTACATAAAGACAGCTATGTGTTGCCATCAAAAGTTTGACACAGTAATAGATACCAGATTAAAAGTCTTTTTTTAGGTCCATGTACTTTTCTAGGATACCAATTTCTACAATTTACCAGACAGCCTAGCAGAACAGAGGGCTGTTGAAAAAGTGAGCAACATTTTCAAATGGTTTCTTTAGTTATGGTTTTGTAGCTCACCTAAATTTTCCTAAATTGCAGGAAAATATCTATTATATATATTTTAAGCAGTAGCTGAGAAAAACCTAAAGAAGATACAGATGGAATTCAAAATTAATATTTTGCCAGATGAGAGAAGCTGAATGTGAAAAAGATTTACTGCAGCAATCCACAGAATAAAAATGTTAAGACTACATAGCACTCCAGAAACTTGTTTAGTCCCTGGCTTTCAAATCAATCATGCTATCAAATCAATTTTTTTTTTTTTTTGAGACCTAATGAATAACACATAGCAGGTTAGGGAAAACACTCAAGTTTCTGTAGCCAGTGGGTTGCTGCATACATAGCATTTTGCTTGTTATTTAATGAGAATTGAGAGTTATTTTTTTAGTGACATGGATTACAATTAAATCAATAAAGTGTTTATGGGCAGTGTTAAAAGAATGAAGTACCTTCCACCCATTGAAAAAAAACCTGACAAATTATAAGTTGTGTGAAAGACAATAATAAAATACACTGCCATTAATTTTTGTCTGAACCATTTCCAAATTTGCCTTGAAATGTGTGAAATCTATTTTCTCTATTTACTCTATCCATTACTGGGGCAAGCCAGATGCTAATTTATATCATAAAGATACCATATAAGAAACCACATCAAAATGGAGTCTAAAAGATTTAAGTCAAATCCATTTTTTACAGAGAATGACTAATCAACTACAAATTTTACTTGAGGTTGAAAGATCAGGTGGAGCTGCCAAAAAAGTGTTGTTATAGTTTAGGGGAGACCATGGTAGTCTTTCTTGGCTTTAAAATATTATTTTACAGGCTCTATTAGGTGTGACTGAGTGTTGTGTATGGGGCAAGCACTATCAGTAGCAGCGGGTTTTTTTATTATCCTGGGCTCTAAGGGTACTCTACTCATCCCAGCTCCATACTGGAAGGAAAAAATGACTTGTATGTCCAGCTTCTCTCACAGAGACATGAACTAGAACAAGTGCAACAAGAGAAATGTGTTGCTCCAGTAGATCCTCTCTGGGACACTATAAGAACATTAGTATTTCAGGACACTCTAGAATCTGGGGACTGAATCATCATTGCCATTTTTCCTTTTTCCTTCACCCATAGTTTACATAGATTTATTTATATTTTGTATTTCTGTTTCTAGTGAAAAAAAAAAAAAACAAAACAAAAACAAACGTTACTCAGTCAAAGCCATTCTCTAGTTTTTGTTTTTTTTTTTTTTTTTTAATTCTGGGTATTGAATTTCAGAATTTTTATTCTCAAACCCTTTACATTTCTATTTTCCCCCTTACTTTAATCTTGATCAGGACTGTTTTCAGCTTTTAAGTGATGAGAACTTTAAAGAGCAGGGAACAACTTAATTACATCTGGATCCCTGATCAGGGATCCCAGCTCACTGGCAGGTAAAGGTTGACAATGAATCAGACATTTTTCCACGAGGTGCTTTTGAGGCTAGGTAAGAAAGACATGAAGATGATCAGAGAAGTCTTTCTCCATCTTAGTGCCTAAAACATGGGAGGTTCTTGTCTTTTTTTTTCTTTACCTTTTCTTCTGGGAAAAATAAAAGTTTTCCCTTCCCTTCCCGAACTTTCGCTTCCCGAACCTTCCCTTCCCCTTCCCCTACTAAAGCACAGAGAGTCACGGTAGCACACAGGTGGCGTCAGTGTTGTAGGTAACATCTTTTTTTTTTTTTTTCCTGTAGAGTCAGAGACAAAACTTGAGTGTATCACTGCACTTGGCTGTGGTAAGTCAGTAGAGGGCAGCAGTACACGTGCCCACTAAGCAGTTATTACAGTGTAACATACATTTTATTGATGTCTTAAAATGGATGGCTTGCTATATTTATGATAACATTTATTACAGGACATAGAGTTCATCTTGCTGGAACAAACCATTTAGTTCATCTTGTCCAGTAAGTGCTTGACAGTGGCAGTGAATAACTGATGTCTCAGAGCAAGCATAAAAATAAACAAGATGCACTCAGCCAATTGTGCCGTGCCAAACCTCTGCAGGCGATTAGATAACACCCTCAAGCATGAAATCTGATTACCTTATTATCATCTTAGCTTGCATAGGCATGGATGCTAAGCAATGCTATTAGTTATCCACTCCTCTTTAGAATGTAGCTGTAGTGTTTTGCTTCAATGAGTTCCTGTGGCAACAATTTTCACAAACATATTATGCAAACTTTTTCCTTTTGATCAGTCTTGTTAACTGAATTTCAGCAGTAGAAACATATGTTCATATCTAAAATAATAGCAGATACTTNGAAGCTGCTCTACTCCTGCCCTCCTCACCTGGACAGAGGAGAGAAAATATAGCAAAAGGTTAATGGATTTAAAGGCAGGGAGACAATCACTCCCTTATCTTTTTTTTTTTTTTTTTTCACCTGACAATTCACTTAATTCATGTGACAATGAACTACTGTCACAGGTAAAACATGCTTGACTTTGGGAAACTTGTTTAATTTCTTACCAATCAAATCAGAATAACAAGAAGTAAAACCAAACCATGAATCACATTCCTCCTACCCCTATATTCTTCATGGGCTTATCTTCACTCCTGATTTTCTGTACCTCCTACCTCCACAGCAGTGCAGGGAGACAGAGAATAGGGGTTGTGCCAGTTCATCATACATCTCTGCCGCTACTTCCTCTGCAGGGGGAGTACTTCTTATACTTTTCCTTTGCTCTGGAATGGGCTGTTTCCCATGGGAAATGGTCCCCCATGAACTGCTCCAACAGGATTCCTTCTCATGGGCTGCAATTCTTCATTAACTTCTCCAGTGTGGGTCCTTTCCATGGTGCAGAATCCTTCAGGAACTCAGCATTCCAGCATGGGTTCCTTGCAGGTTGCAAGCCCTGCCAGCAAACCTGCTCCAGAGTGGGCTCCTCACTCCATAGGGCCACAGGCCCAGCCAGGACCCTGTTCCAGTGTGGACTTCCCACAGGGTCACAGTCTCCTTCAGGCATCCACCTGCTCCAGCATGGGATCTTTCTTGAACTGCAGGGGGGTCTCTGTTCCAGTGTGGATCTCCACAGGCTGCAAGAGGACAGCAGCCTCACCACAGTCTTCACCGCAGGCTGCAGGGGAACCTGTGGTAGTCTCTCTCCTTCTTCGCTGACCCTGATGTCTGCAGCTTTGTTTCTCTCACAGATTCTCACTCCTCTCTCTGGCTACAGTGGTGCAGGGGTTATTTTCACTTCTTAAATATGTTATCCCAGAGCTGTTACAATGATTGCTGATGGGTGCAGACTTGGCCAGCTGCAAGTCCAGCTTGGAGCCATTTGGCATTGACTCTGTTGGACGTGGGGGAGAGGCTCTCACAGAAGCCACCCCTGTAATTTTCTTCCCCCACCAGTATCAAAATATTGCTGTGTAAACTCAACAGTTAATTACTCTTTTCACAGGTTTCCATATGCTATATCCTCTCTTTTAAATACCTGTGAAATAACACTTTACTGTAGACTTTACTACATAAATCTACATCATTTTCTCCTGTAAAGTAGCAAGGAAATGTCAGATGTCAGATTACATTTAATGTTATAAAAGGACCATGCAGAATAGACAAGAGTGAGTTAAACATCTGGTTATAAAAATCTGGCGTTTTAGTTTTTTTGTTTCCTTTTTTTTTTTTTTTTCACTTTTCATTTTCCATGTAAGTACTGCTCAGAAAGTTCAGAAAGTAAGTATGAGAATGAAATTTGAATTGTCCAGGGAGAAAGGGCATCAGCATGCTGAAATGAAATCTTCCCCTCATTGTACCACACTTCACAGCAAAAAGAGAAACTGACAACAGCAGTGTTTGCAGTATCCCAGAAATAATGGAGATATTCCCAGATGAGTAGCTGAGGCACATTAAAGAAAAGGGGAAAATGAACAGTGTACATCCCTGTTTTACGTTCTATACACCACTACTTTCAGAAGCACAAATATCATAAGAAAAGAAACAGTCTTTTTGCTTATTTTTCTTGCTACTGCTTCCAGGACTATATGTATTTCTCATTAAACTGTTGTGGATTAAACACAAAAGCAATCCTGGGTGCTGGAGTCTCCTACTCTTTCACCTCTGTGTTCTTGGCCCTGATATATGGACTCATATGCTCCTTTTCTCAGCTTGCCACAGTGCAGACTGTGCTGTCTCCTGCATATTCAGATATATGTACAACAGTATGTTTTTTGGTTGGTTTTGGTTTGGTTTTTGCAGTTCTGACAACATATATTACTGTGTAAACATAACTTTCTAGTGGCCATGGGGTAACACCACTCTCTTTTCTGTCATTATTTTTGATATACAGATATATTGTTTGATTTGGTCCTTTTGCAGCCTGACAGGTAATATTACATCTGTTGCCACAGTAAAATTCCATGCCAGCATGAGGTCTTGGTTTCTATAGGGTTTTGCCAGCTATATATATATAATTTTGTCCTTTGGTGTTTACCACTGTGCGTCAAATTGTAAATTAATTTATAGTTTTTCTCTGGAATGGTTTTGATTCTCTGGGAGTGATGGTTACAGATAATGTTAGGATTTGTATTTTTTTTAGGGAGGTGGTGGGCAGGTAGCCCTTCCAGTAACGTAGAAATTGGGGCTAGATATCATTAGGCTCTTTCCTTTTAAAGGCAGACTCTGGTTGCTATGAAGTTACTTGCTGCCTTTCAGTCTGGAGACGTCTGACTTCCTTGGCCACTTCTACCTGTGACATTTGATTCACATGGTGATGCCTTTTCTCTCAGCACTGTGACCCAGAGCCTGGTGTGCAAGCTCCTTGCTACTGCTCCTTTCCAGCTTATAGATCCACTCCATCTCACTTCTAAGTGTAATGGCTGTATTAAGCATCACTCAGCTGCTTTAGGCTGCAGAACAGCTGTTACAAGAGGATCCTGTTTGAAAGAGACATGCATTCCTCTTAAAACCATGCATTTCTAAACAAGGAAGGTTTTATATAGAAACAGAAGTTCATTTTTAAAATGTTGTTGGGGTTTTTTTTTTTTATTTCTTCTAATGATTTGATTTCAAATGGAACAAGCAGAGAGATGGGAAGGATATAACATACAAAATAGAAAAACTAGTGGGAACAAAGAGGGTTATTTGAGAAGAAAATTGAAAGCTTAGTTTTTCACTTCTGTGGCCTTGGTAATTGTCTTCAAGAATGTAAATGCATTTGCTTACCTTTGAGGGAAAGAGATTACTTTTTAATAAAATTTACACCATGAAAAAATCTTTTTTTTTCTTTTTAGTAAATAATGACTCTTCAATACTTTAATTTATGTCTTACATACCAAATAGTCTCATCTTTCCATTATATTTCATACTTGTGCTGAATGGTTTTCATTTGCTAGCTTGCTACTGTAAATGGAATTCATTAATCTGAGGCAAAAGTAATTATAAAAAAGAACATAAAATATCAGATTATTAGGATGATATCTTTCTCTGTCAAGATGGGTTACTTCAATCCATTCATCATCTCATAGAAACACTAAGTTACTTTAGAAGGAATGTGACCTGAATTTAAATCTGAGGACACATATAAGAGTATGTCTAGGACTTAAAAAAAAAAAAAAAAAAAAAAAAAAAAAAAAAAAAAAGTACTCAATGCCTGATATATTAAAGTCTGATTGTTAAATGCCCAGATATTTCACTTCTGTTTTTAAAATGTGACTCTCACATTGAATCAAACCTCACAAAAGGGAATTTCATGCCTGTCCAGAGTACCAAAATGAAGCATGACTGATGTGAATATATTCAATGGATTGTGGCAGTAACTGTTTCCAGTGTGGAAAATGATCACTGTTTTAACCTCTGCCTTCCACTGAATGGTAGAGAATCTTCTTTGCAGTCCAGGAGTGTCCAAGGACTGCCTGATTTCTTTGAATCATCCCAAAACTGGGCAGTGGAGCCCACTTCACTTTTGCTTCCTTTCATGAGTGTTATAGAAGCGATCTTTTCAACCTCCTTGCTTTTGTCACAGTGAGGACCAGGAGACAGAATATCAGCAGCTTCCAGTGATAGTTCAGCCAGGCGAAAATCAGAGCAACGTCCCTTAGGAAGTCCTGATATTGTGACATTTGTGTCAGCCTAAGTCAACTACTCAAACTTTTTTGTAGGGCAAAATATTCAGAGAGTTCAAAAAGTTTTCAACTTAAAAATGACAGAATTCCTTATTTTGATTGAGTTTGTTGTGCAGATGAATATCCCTGTGCTGCCATATCAATGAGGGCATTCTTTATGCTTTCCACCTCTTTTTCTTGTTCTACGTGGCTGGACTTTATCAGACGAGGCATTTATCTATGCCCAGGAAGTTATGGACCCATAGGGAATCCAATCAGCAGTGTAGGTGTAACGCCATGACATCATTACTAGATACAGCTGCACAGTGAACTACTCATGAGAAAGTTGTATTTGAATTGGGCAATTCAAAATGTTGTGGTTAGATTAAAATTTATTAATCTAAATAAATTAATTAGTCAGTTTCAGTGAGAAAAACAAATTAAACCTCTATGTAATTTTCCATAAAGAAATTTCATTTAGAAAAGTCCTTATATGCTACTCCTTACCTAAGTGCAATTTCTTTGTCCAGCTCTTAGGTATCATAGTACCTAGCTGTAAAATAAGAAATACTAAATTGAAAGCTGTGATTGGAACTATCACAGTTCCAATCTATTGAAGAGAGGAGGGAACTTCCATCCATTTCTGGTGTAAGAGTCTGCTCTTTGATGGATATCAGTAGAATTATACTGGTACTCATGATAGAAAGGGAGGCAACTGTCAAAATGAAGGGACTTCAGGGACAGTCAACCATAGTGCACCTGGAATTGTGGTGTGTAAACATGCTGTAGGCCAGCCAAATCCATGCCAAAGCAAAGGTCGAGATTCTCCTTTTGTGTAAAAACTCTGGCTGTAATAGGTCTCTACAGGATTTTCTGAGGACCATGTCTGTGCCAAGTTGCTTAGCAAAAGGATAGTTGTTGTTAATTTTGCTGGAAAATGGTTTTAGCTTCAGTCCATTGACCAGACCAAAGAAAAAATCAAAGTTGACTGTCAAAACTTGACTCACTGCTACGTGTGCTGTAAACTTATGCTGTGTTTCTGAAATACATCGTCTAAATTAACAATACAGTGTGTTTCCTTTCAGTCTTACTGTCACAGATATATCTTAGGGAAAAAAAAAAGACTGAAGAAAGAAAAGATACTAGCTGAGGAAACTTTGTTTGCTACTGTGATTATTTTGAGAACAACAGAAGTTTTTTTGATTTATTTTTTAGCTGAACAATCTGAAAAACTCATACTGCTCCCCATCCTAGACTAGCTCTAGAGCCATTGAGTTTAAGTCTAAATGTTGATATTGATATGGAAAATTGTAATATGGAGCTTAATTTTGATGGGGAAATATTAACAAATATATTGTTTTAAAAATCATCCCACTAGATAAAAGTACCACACATTTAATAAAACCAATACACACAATAAGATAAAAAATTGCAATCAACTCTATTCTTCTGTAAATATTCAAGAAGGCCATTATTTTTAAGCATGATTTGGTATTATTTCCAAACCATTGACAAATAATTATTGAGCTCAAAACACCAAGGAACATTTGCAGCGAAATGCTGACAAACATCTTAATTGTAAATCTCTGAAGATCTGATTCATATTAATATGGAAATTAAATATTAAAAGGCTAATGCTGGACTTTGCAGTCTGTTATCTTGCATCCTAAGCACTTGCAGTTTCACAGATCAAATGTTTCTTCAGTATTCCAGAGGAAATTGCCTTTATTTTAGTTCAGAAAGTAATGACCTATTTGCTTAATATATGCATATTAGAGATATTACTGTTTCAGTAAAACACTGGAAATTGCACCTCTGCTTCAGCATCCCTGGAAACACTTACTCACATCTGAGGTACTATTCAGTGTGGATGGGTCATACAGGGCACACTGGGATTGTGGAATGGGGGTTACCTGTGCCTATGGTTAGCTGGCATTTCTTCCTCTAATTCATACTGGGTGTGGCTACTCTGAGGACAGGGATTACTCTGCATTATGTTCCAGATCCTGGTCCCTTCCTTAGCTGGGCTGAGTACTTGGTCTGACAATGTAACATGGTGGTGGGAAGACACTCTCACTCTAAATCTGTGATGCACCCAGCAATTAGGATGATGCTCTCCCAGTTCCCACACTTACAGTTGTAATTATTCATAGGTTGGAATAATTCTGATAACTGACTTTAAAAATGGGAATGCAAATCTGTTAAGTGAAGCTTTCAACAAAGTAGTCAGTCACCTGCATACTCCTAAGTAATAGTCTAATACCACCCTCTTTCACCAAATTCTTTGCTAAAAATATTAAGATACCTCGCTAACAATAGGATTCTGGTGTACTTGGTGCCTGTGTCATATTGAGACCATTACCATCAATGTATATATTGCACCGTGTAGGATCAGAGGTGCAAATCAGTCATGCAGACTTATATGGCAATGGCCTGCATAGTTTCACACTGGAATGGAGATTTGCTGGAGGCTAAGATGTCTTCATGTGGAAACACTACATCTCTTCAGGGAGCTCAGACCTTCTGTTTCAGAAATGGTGCTGCATGAAAACACATGCCTGCCTCAAATGAGTGCCAGGTATTTAATGCATCACTATTATTTACCAAACAATGAATCATATGCCAGAACTCTTTCTGTGGGTTAAGGAGCAGATTATATTTTTACTCCTAAAAATAATCAAACACTCTGAAGACATACCTTCTAAAAAGGACTAGATTTTACTTGGAAATAAAAACCCTCAAGAGATATTTTCAAAAAGAGAAGCAATGTCATTTGAATTCACAACTTCATGAGAAGATACATATTTCATAAGGACATGCTTTTAAATGTTCCTCTTTGACTGAAACTTTAAGTACTCTGTAGATTCTAAAGATATATCTCTAAAGAAATATCAAACATAGTCATTCAGGCAGGTAGATAATATACACATTTTCACAGCATACATAATTTTCGGCCTCAAGCCAATAACTCCTTCAAGATAGATATTATATTATAATTCAGGAAATCCTACCTGAGGAGTCATTATAATTAGCAATCCAGAGCTGCACACTTGTCAAAAGAATAGTTTTGCGTTCACCTAAGTCAAGACAAGAGTTTTTTTCTCCTCTCTCTTTTCCTCAACTGAAGCCAAAATTTCCAAGCAGCTTGTCATTAGATATGTCTAAAGTACAGATTTCCCTAATGGATGGCATCTGATAAATTCTTTTCAAATATCTTACAGTAAAGGGCAGCTATAGCAAGCAGTTGCAATTTTTTGATGTTGCTCATCAAGGCTTCATTGAGAACAGGTGGCACATACTAAGGATGAGTGCATATTATGTTTTTAAATATTCTTGATAATAGAGCATATTTATAATGTTGGATGACATTACATATAAAGGATGATTGTTTGACTGGGTAGTAGGATTTTTATAAAAATATGCTAAGATACCTCTTCAACTTAAGATTGGTCTTGGGAAGTTTCTTTAAATATTATCAACTGAAGTAAGATTTTCTGTAAAAAGACTTAAATAAGCTGTCAGGACTTACAGGAAAGAGCTTATTTTACTAATGGGAAGCTTAATAAGAATTTGAGATATCTTAGTGTCTTACAAGCTTTGCGACCATTTTTAATGAATGCCTTTAATCACATTTTCCTGTTTGTTTGCCTGTATGCAAAGAGACCAGGAAAGGTGCATAACAGTAACCACCTACAATACAAAGTAATAGCATTCTATAGTGTTAAAAAAAAAAAAAAAAAATCTCTAACTTGAGAACAGAAGTTTTACTAACTGAGATGGTAGTAAATACAGATGAAGACCTACAAAGACATGTGCCAGCAAACTCTTTAAAAGAGATTCATTGATCTGAATCACTGCTTAGCAGCAGATATTTTCTTACCCTTCTGGTTTTTTGTTTGTTTTTTTTGTTTTTTTTATAATATAATTACAAGCTTAACATAATTATTGCTCAAAATGTAATACTTAAATTTAAAAACTTACATAATTTGCTTAAACATATCATCAATAAGGAAAGCAAGCATTTTTGTACTTCTAAATGTGTGTTCAATGGACTGGATGTTTCAGACAGAATTAGTGTTTTCATCTTCCTCTCTCTGTTAACCAGACCTTTACTTAATCAGTCTCTCATACTCTCCTCTTCATTATTCCTATTTTGGCTGGCACACAATTCCAGCTTGATATTTCTATCACTTAATTACATTGCTAGTAAATAATTATTCATTAGAAATCAGCACAGATATATTTCAGAATAACACTAGATATAGATGATGCAGTTATCCATTGTAAATTGGCATTTCTTCTGGCTTTAGCCATGACTTCTTCTTGTACTCAGTATGATGAACTCACATTGGATTCATCTCCAAGATTCCTCTTGACAAGCCTTGCGTGGCAATGAACTTTTGATGGCAGAAATCGTCCACACTCAGTTGTGGCAGTTTGTCACAGAAAATCTAGCAATACCTTTATGGTTTAACCATTGTTACGGTTCTAGGAATAAAAAGATGAGTAATGATTTCCTAGATCTTCCCCAAAAGGTTGTCCAAACTTGGAAAGGCCTGTTTTCAAACTGTATTATCAAGTATTTTATCTTTCCCTTCAGAAGCACTCACAATATCAAACTGGAAAAATGTGCTCTGTGTACATAAATCTTAAGGGAAGTCCTCTGTTTTGTTAATGCAAAAACCTTGTCTGGGTCCGTGCTCTAACATCATTACTACTGTCAAGTTAAAAGCAGTAATTATGATCGATTTCCTGTTAGCATTTGTGTCATGACATATATGCAAAATAATGAGTTCTCCTCCACCTAAGATGTAGAAATTCAATTTTCCAAGACTAGTCTTTTGTTGGTCTGCAAGTCACATCTGAAAGGTCTGACACGTAATTTATCTCTGTAATTTATTATTATTTTTTTTATCAATCAATAAATAATTTGATAAAGCTTGCTTTGTTCATGAAAAGGTAAAAATTATTTCACTATTTCTGGATCTCTTGATTCACAGCTTTTTTTCCTGAAAATCAGTGGCTGTGTTGGCTTTTTGTTGCATATCTCGGAATCCTCTGCTAATATCTTCTCCCAGTGCATGTTGAGGTCTATACTCACTGATTGACCTATGGGACGTTCTCCTGCTAGTCACCAGGTATGTTTCAAAAGTTATGGAAGTGTTTTGCTAGCATTCCACAGCTGGTGAACAAAAGGCCAGGGAATGCTTTCTATAAGGTTCAGAATCCATACTATCTCTTTACCCAGAAATGTCTTGTTTGTTTTTTCAGTGTTTCACCTAATATTGCTGATGCTTAGAGAAAAAGATAATACAGTTTTTCTCAAATGTCCCACCATCTGCTTTGAGCCACAACAAATGTGTTTCTAAATATATTCTTATCTGCTTTGAGTATAACTTTCTTTCCTGAGATATTTATAACTATTTTTGCGCTGATGACTGAAAACGTTTTAAGAACATCTGATCATATAGTTTCTGCAAAGAAGATGAGAAACATCTCACATTTTAGAAGATTCTTTTATAAATTATTATATGTTTATATCTCAAATGACATGATGAAATCATCAACAACACCTGGTGAGATTAGTTGATCAGCTGATAGACTAGCAAGGGCTTTCTGGTAATACTCACTGGATTATTTGGTTTTCTCAAGTATTTAATGTAAGTTTTGAAAGTGTCCTTGATTTTTTTTTTTAAATTAAATATGTATATATATATATATAATTATTGCAGAAATTAAGAAGATGTTTTTCAGTTTTCTTAGATTTTCCAGCAGTCTCATAAAAGGACTTAATTGCTCAGGAACTGAGCTGCACCTATTACAAAATTTTGTTTAAGAACTGTAGTCTGAGTGGGGGTTTTTTTTGTGGTCTCTTCTATTGCCAAATGTATTGTGATTGTCCACTCTGAGCCAACAAGCTTCCAAACCTGAGCTAACAAATACATCCATCATCTCTTCATAGATGGTAAATAGTTTGGATTACATGTAAAAATTCAAGCACTCATAACACAGAGCGTCCACAACATTTTCTAACTTCTTATAAACCTAAACAAAATGTCAAATCAGTGTAAGAAATTCAGAGTAGTGAAAGGCTTCCATTAGCATACTCTGATAACTGAGGTGCCCTTCAAATAGACACATGCTTTGTGAAAATGAGTAATTATAAAAGACTTAATCAAAAACCACTTAGCAGATGTTATCTCAAGCACTGCTGTTACTTTTAAGTGCATTTCCAAGTGGGCAACATCAGAAACGTAATTATCTTGTAGGCAAGGAGAAAATTCACTCAATGTTAATCTAAGAAGTGCTTTTTATACAACTTCAACTCTTATGTGTTCTCCAATGACAGGTTCATAACAGGTGAAGAAGGACAGGTTTATTTTAGGAGACTGAATAGTGGAACAAATAGAATCTTTTATCAAAGTTCACTAAAATAGTACCACAAGCCAGCAGTGGGATTATCCCATAAACTATTTTAGTTTGGAAGTAGGCAAACAGACACAGGAACTAACGTCAAATTTTTTATTATTATTATTTTTTAGTTTTTCCTTTATTCCATATATTATGCTGACAGTGGTATTTACCTGTACTGGAAATGGAGAAGGTTCAATCCTTTCTGACCACTTTAATAGGACAGAAACAATATAATTGCATTGATTATTTTGTACTTACTTCTTGCCCTATTAGCTAATGTACTTGCAGATGCTGATCTAGTAAAAAGAGACAGAAAAGCAACTTCCTCTAAATGAGATAGCATTCTTTCCTCCTCAGATCTGACAATTTTATTCCAAGATGGAGTTTCTTCTCTATAGAAAAGTTTGAATATTTCTTGTGGAATGAAGATTTGTATCTGTCTCTGTAATAATCCAGTGGCACTAAAAATGTTTCTGATATCTGAATGCTCACTGTGTTCAGAACTGGGCACTTCCTCTGTCCTTCCTCTGTCCTTATGACTTTCTCTTTGTCCCTATGGCAAAGATTCCCTATTGAATCTTTGTTGAGTTTTTAGAGGGAAGGACACCATGACTCTTTCGTTCTTTCTACTTACGTGTTACTGTTCAAACATAAAATTGTTCCATCTAAAATTTCTTGTATGGCTTCTATTTTTTATTTTGCTAATCTCAATTCCATATTTCGTACTTTCAGAAAGCTTTCTTGGATATGCAATGAAATCCCTTCTTTTGAACAAACTTTTGAACAAAAGAATGTGAATGTGAACAAAAGAATGTGAATGAGAGGCATGTCTGTAACCTTCGTTTTGGGTTATTATGTGTATTCTTGGATATTTTTTCAATTCATTGACTTTCATATGTCTTCTAACCAATACTAATCCTTCTGTAAGGATTCTTAATATTTTCAAACTAGAAAAGAGATTATTTCTAATGAACAAAACCATTTCTTCACAGACAGAGTTTTCTAGATTGTTCACAGTCTGGATTTTATCACTCTCTGCTGCTGTTATTTTGACTTTGCTGCTACTGCACAAATGGGCCTTTTAATAAGAAAGAGGTTCTTCACCAACAGTCTGTTTACTGTGTAAGTTGAGGAACTTATCTACTTTTTTCTTCATCATATAGATTTGCCCCTCTACATCTGCACATAAAGTATTTTCTTTAACTAGGTTCTTCTTCCTTTCCATTTTATTTAGGTACTTGCTTTTCTTAGCCAAAACACCTCACTTGTTTTAAATCACTTGGAGCCTCACTGGCTTTCTCTAGCCAGCATCATTTTATAGTTGCAGTTTTGACAGAAGAGTATTCAAAAACTGGTTGATGTGAATTCCATTGCTTCTGCTTATACCGTATCTGCATTATTTCTCCCTTGCTGAAGTTTTCAGTAATGCCAAAACTGGAATATGACTGTGAATCTCAGAAGAGGATGCTGTGAATTTATGTCCCTAAGTGACATTCACTTGACATATTAATCTTCTGAATTTCTGTCAGTATTCATGTCTTTCATGCACATTTAAAAAGATCTATCTTTGCTGCCTAATTTCATAAATGAGACACTTATATTTCAAATTTGCAATAAAATATTGCATTGATTATAACTTACATTATGCAAATGAGAGAGATACTAGCAATATATAAAAAGCCCATTCTAGTGTTGTGACATCAAATTTTAGTTCACATAAAATAGAAACTCTATTCATATATAGAAATAATCCTGCTTGACTCGGAGTTTGCCACCTCCAAAGATAGTTGTTTTGATCACTTCATTGCCTATAGCTCTGAGTGAGTTAGCGAGATAGAAATGGCATAACCATATTGAAATTATATTAACATATTCAATCCAAAAACAAGGTAACAGAAGCAAAAACCCTCCCTCTGAAAAATTCCTGGCATAAGATTCCCAAATTCAATTTATTTCTCATGATCTGAGGAAATATAAAAAACACAGAAAATCTGCTTATCTGAATCCGAGCAAGTATGGTTTCATTATATTTTGGAAAGAACATAAGCTCAAGTAAGGTATTTTTCCCTTTTACTTGTAACTTTTATGATGAAGGGATAGGTTTTGAGCATTGAAGTAACAGATTTTTTAATGTTTGGCCCAATTACAGTTTGTCTTGGCAGAATGCTTCTATTTGACAGCAAATATATGTTTTCCATGTCCTAAATGATTGGTTTCTACCTTCCAAACATATTACTCCACAAGGCATCATTTTTCTTTGCAGTAAAAATTATAGGAGGTAGAGATGTTTATATGGTACAGAGGAAAACAGTCAATAAAAGGGGGCTTGCTGGCTACCAACTTGCAGAATACGATTGCCTGAACAAAAGACTTAGGCCTATTACAGCCATCTACTGACCCATTATGTAGCGAGGCTTTTCCTAAAGTGTCCAGAAACATCTTTTAGTTGCAGTATCTCTTTTCTTGGGGACCAAAAAAAAAGAGAAAAGTTCAGAATCTCTTTGTTGTACTGTTTCTCTGAATTTCATTACTCTGAAAGCCACACAGTGAGCGATGTGTTGTTGGTGACAGCCCTGCCAAAGCTCTAGGCTTTTGCTTCTCTAGGTACGAAAAGTAAGCCCTCAGTGAGAGCTGCCAGGGGGCATCAGGCCTCCCTGTGGACAGCAGCTGACACACAGCAGTTCCCTCTGGAACAAGAGCCACCACAGTGGCAGCATGTTCTCTCAGGGCTCTGGCATTAATGATTTTGCAACTCCCGTTTCGCAGTGTCTGGCTGCCAGCTTGCTCTGATCAATTACTTCTTATTTTGCCTGTGTGTAAAGCTGGCACTGAAGTGGATCTGCACATTTCTGACAATAAAACAGCAAAACAGGTCTATTTGGTTAAGTTCTAGTCAGGCACAAGTCAGAGACAATGGGGACATTCACTTTGTAAAGTGCATATGCAGGGTGATGAACTTCACTCAACTAAGCCACAGAGATTTTCCCTGGCAGCCTTCTTATGGCTGAGCTTCCAAGTTAAAAGACGTCATGGGCAGATGCTGGGGTTAATGAGATCAACCACGGAGTAAGTGGGGTTTTTTTGCTTGTCTCAGGATGTGACAGCAGAGAGCAATCTGTAGGCTAGTTATGAGTACAAGCCTGGGCAAAGTGAATAGGGGAAGAAATTCCATATAAACATCATTGAGAGGAAGGTGGGCACTATCTCTTTTGTATTTAGATCTGACACTAGTTCAAAGCTTCCACTGCAATGAATGTAACCTAAGATACTATGAATTTGGAGATGAAAAAATCCAGTCATTCATTTTAGGAAACCAATTAAAAATAATGATTACACATACTCAGACAAATGTGGTAACATGCAGCCTGCCTGATTAGTGTTTCATAAACCACTGTTTTATTTGATCATAAACAACACATAAAAAGAAATGATGGTTTAATACTTTGTTCCTAACTTACATGCTGCAAATGAGGTTCCTATGAAAGAAAGCAGAACAGTAATGTCTGGTTTCTACCTCCACAACAAAAAGTGAGCTCATATGAAATTCTAAATCAAGAAAACAGATTTATCGGCAGCCATTTTTATGAAGTAATATACTCCAAGAACATAAAATTCCTTATAAAGGATAATAAGGACTATAAGACTGTGTCATATTGGTCAGAGAAATGTAAATGTATCTGAGAAAAGGATGAAAAAAAAGTTAGAACAAATGGATCAGTCATGAAAAATTTGGGTAAACAAAGCTCTTGTAAGTTAATTCAGGTGAATGTTCCTGCCTTTACACATTATGGTACCTTCATAGCTCAGTCTTTAGAGAACAAGCTTAGCTCTGTGGTGGTGACTTGCATTTGAAAACTAAACTAAACCATATGTTTAATGCAGAAGCTTCTTTTATACGAGTGAGATTTTCAACTTTTCACATGATATGCTTGAATCACTAATTGCTAATTGCAGATTCCCTCACTGTTCTTTTTAGTGACATATTTGTACCAACCACTGAAAGATTATATCGAGAACATCAATTGGTGCATAAATATTTATGAATACTTAAGTGGAATAATCAAGTGTAATAAACTCTCCAGAGATACTCCTGGTATCTGAAGCGAATTTTAAGAATCATATAATGTGTACATATATACTGTGAAAAAGGTTAACATTTGCCTTGCCAGAATCCCTCTGTTATTAGAGGAATTAATTTGCTTTTGAGCTTTCCAAACAAACTTCTCACTTAAAACAGTTTTTTTGGTGGGGAAGAGATCTCTAGGCTAGTAAAAAAAAAATTATTCCCGGTTTACTTCTCAAGAGACAGCAGTGCCAGATAGTTCATGACTTAAAATTTTATTAGCACTGTATTTTATTTTCCCTACAGAAGTACAGAACTTCTTTAATTTCTTATGGCTTTATTAGCAGCAGGGGCTGAAAGGGAGCCCTGCTCAGTAAGAAAACCAAGCACAGCTGTAGGCACCTCCAAGGCACCTTGTTCCAGCCTGTGCAGCTTTTCAAGTGGAAAAGCCTCAAAAAGTGCAAAGGGAAGAAAGTTGTACCCCATTCCTGCTTCCTTTTAGAAGGACAAGATATTGCTGCTGGATATCAAGAGGAATTTGTAGCAGATTTTGTGGAGTTGTCCTGTTTCTCTCCTTGGACTGAAAAAGAAGTACTGATTCTGAAGTTTTATATTAGGATGTCTTTGAAAACTCACTGGCTGATAGGAAGCATAATTACAGGTAATATGCGAAACATAGAAAAAACTGATTCTGTATAATGGTGACATTTTTAGAGATCTTTATGGAAAAATAGGGTTTTTTTAATATATTTTGGCAGAAACTAAGATCTGGAATGCAAACACAGCCAATCTTACATATTCTATCTTGGTGTCAGTATGCTAAGCCTCTGCAATTTATTATTTTAAGACTCCAGTAATTCCAAAATCTTTCAATTTACTCCTAACTTCCAGTTAACTTAGTCTCGACAGACAAAGCTGTATCATTTTGGCCTCACTGGAAAGAGAGCATTATCCAGGAATCCTGGCTTTAGGCTTTGTCATCACCGTTCCTGGGCCACAGCTTGGTCTAAGGGTTTCGCCTACAGCCCTTTGCATTTCTTGTATTAGCAGAGTGATATGTTAGGCTTTAAATCTAAAAGTAAGATATTTAAGAACTAAAATGATTACAAATTCTTTTAAAATTCTTATAAATGAAGTTCTTAATCTAAATTTTACTAGTGATTTCCTCCAGCTTTTTGGAGGAATTTTGATTCCAGAAATTAATACTCTCATCTCACGTCTTAATGCACAAAAACTTCCATGAATTAAATACAAAACTAGGAATTCATTCAAATTTATCCTGTGCTTCTTTTTATGAATTCTATTTCACTGTGGTTTCAAGGCTTTGAGCCTTGAACATTATTTTTGTGATGGCACATAACAAACTTGATGGCCCAAATACCCTGATTCAATTTTGGCAGTTCTAGACTATGATCTTGCAATGAATTCAATGATGACAGAGATCATTACAAAAGTCAGGGATCAAGACTTGACACAAAGAAAAAGCTAAACATATCAGAGTCAGTGGTGTGTGTGCACTGAAGAACTGATTCATGTGCTTATATCCTATTAACTGTTATTTAATGCTGAAGTGATTTACTGACTATGTCCCTGGAATATTTGCATTTCAACTCATGCGAAATGAGAAGCACCACTGGATATTTCCAATAGTCTCACAAGAAACTGTCAAAATATTGTCATTCCATCTGAGGCAGATCACTAAAGCAAATGAAACATAAAATGCTGAGGAGGTTTTTTTGATAATAACATAATCCATTTTACACCACATCCCCTCTCTCTATTTCATAAAAGTAGTTATTATAGGTAAGGAAGGAAGGAGGAAACAGTGCTATCCCTGTTTACTGAATAAGAGCATTCATCATCCAAAGCTCGCTCTTGCATATTTCATTACCATTAAACACACAGAGATAAATAAAAGAGTTCTGATGTTCCATTTTGATTTTAATTTTTAAAGGCATTTCATAAAGCTCTATAATGTATGTTCACCCAGTCATAACATTCTCTTTGAATAACTTTCAATATTAGTAGCAGCATGATGATCTTTTTTCCCATTAAAAATGTTTTCCTCGGTGATAAATAATCAATGTCAATTATTTTGACTCCATTTTGTGGAGTGATGAATAACCAGGCACAGCTAAATACTGCTGCAGAACAGCAGTTTATGTAGATGTATAACTTTATTTTATTAGTATACATTCATACATAATAACAACAAATGTATATTTGTAACTCCTTTTTTTCTACTCTTCGTATAGGAGAAATATTATTTAATGTGTTGCTTTAAAAGAGAGGAGCAGAACTACTTACTAACTAGGGTTTTAAGCCTTCATTTAATTTCTTTTTTCTCTTGGGCCATAAAATAACTCATGAAATATGAGATATTTAGTATGACTAATTAATCCCCATCTGATGTTTTTTCTAATATTATTACCATATTAATTAGGTAATTAGCCTAACATTGCCAATGGTAATAAAATGAAAGCTATACTCGAACCACTCTTGTTGAGCTGTAGTCTGGCAGACCTCATTGCATTTAAAGTATTTCTGAAACAAATTGCAGCTCTAGGGAGGGAAGGTAAGAGTTGCACCCTGTACCAAATCTATTTGACACCACTAGAAAGTCTACCAGGCAACTTCTAGGCAACAGGCCTTTTATACCAATATGTGTAACCTGAGATACTGAGGTTCCCTTTCCTTTCTATGAAAATAAAGGAGTACCAAGTAAGAATTTTTAAGACAAGGAAGAAATGGTTGAAAAAATTCAGCATATTTCTGTTGAATACATAGATCAGTAGACAGATAGATTAGTTAGGTAATCAGACATTATTGTGATGGAATTATTTAGAAGACTGACGAACCAGGTCAGTTTTTGAACTTCACTGAATGAATTAGTGGTATATTTCTTGCTAAAGTTTTACTTGCTAATTATTAATCACGATCACTACACATGCAAAACTGTTAGTCCTTTATACCCTCATGTTCTGAATTATTATTATACAATAACATAGAGCCAATGATCTTTAGTTGCTAACAGTGGCCATGATTCTTGGTATTATTAGTCACTGACGTCCAAGTGATCAGGCTGGAGGACTCATTGATCAAGGGCCGAAACCAAAGGGATTTTCTCCTTTTCTCTGATTTTTCTGTACTTACATCTGATGGTTTTATGTCATCTTCCTCTCCTCAGAAGGGGAGTCTAATCTGTCCCAGTCATGTTTCTGTAGTTTCCTTTGTTTTGTCAATTATCCTTTTGTGTATCTAAGGATTGTGTATCCTATTTTCACTCCTTTAGACTTACCTTTCTCTGTCTTGCATGTCTACATTAATTAGGCACGTGCCTTTGCATGCCAACACACACATCTTTGCTTGCCACTTTGGTGGACATACTGCCCATATACTTAGTAAAATGCCTATACATTTTTTTCTGGTGACACCATGATACAAAATATTATCAAACTGTTTTTAAGTTATGTTAGTTTGCATATAATCATATTAAAGGCAATAATATTATTTATATCCTTATCATCTCACTTAATTTGTAAGTGCTTTACTTACAAGAGTTAGGTAGCAGAGTGCCAGCTCATGTTGATTGCAACTGAGAAAGAATACTTTGACATTTTTCTACAGTAGCTATGCAAAGCATGTTTAATTAACTCACCTCAGTGAATAATGAAAAAATGTTTATGTATATTCAGGATCTGAATTCTGAAATATAGACTCATTTCAGTACAGCATTGGCAAAATAAAGAGGAAAGGAATAAAGTGTAAAAAACCTCACTTTTCTTTCATTAATAAGTTTTCTTAAAAACTGCTTTCTTGTCAGACTACATCAACATTATTAGCATTAGACTTGGCTGGAGTTTTAAAGTTGTAGCAATAGTAAAGACCCTCTCCGATGAGTTTGATTTGTAGTCTAATAATCTAAACAGAGTCCATGAAGGTAGTCTGATGCAATCTTACAAAAAGGAGGCTATGTCAAAGTGAGACTTGTCCTGGCATCAGTTAATGGTTCCGTGCAATCTTCACTCAGTACTCTGTCCAAGCAGTTCCTTAGATGTGCTCAAATTGCTTATACAAACAAGTGCTCGTCACAGTGTAAAAGGATCAAGACAGTAGAAAAATGTTCAGTTTTTACTTCCTAATTTTATAGCTGTCCTCAGAGCAACCCAAATCTCAGCAGGACACCCTGAAGTGGGTGATACTACATTATCACCATAGAACACATGCACTCACATTAGTCATGCTACAATGACATTTAAACTGTGCTTACTTATCAGAAGAGAAAGAAATCATAAATCCTATCTTAAGCTTTCCTAGAACTTTCTGCTTGTAGCTTTTTCACTGCAAGTTCACTTTTATTATCTTCTTTCCTCAGGTGCTTGTTCCCACTGGCTGATAATCCTAGGACCTGATATACCGCCTCCACAAGCACCTGGCAAAACTTGCTCTAAATCAAATGTTCTGTTTGGATTTCTGTTCCATTCTTGTGGATAGCTAAAGGAAAGTCTTTGACTTAAAAGTGTTATTTTCTTTCATTATATTCTGCAAGACACTTTGAATTATACTCTTCTGTGCAAATGAATGCATTCAAAACACAACAGGAATGAAGAAAGCAGCCTGTTTCCTGAGTTTTCTCTGGGATAACTTAGGTGAAAACATGGGAAATCTTGACTAATTGTTTGTGCAAAGCTACTTTATATTCTTGCCATAGTTGAATCTCATTCATTTATGTTATGGAGAATTATTTTTCAATACATCTAAGAACCAGGAAGTAAGGGAAGTTAGTCTTATAGCATAAGATACACAGATTATGTCTTTACAATATATTTAGTGCTTTAATCAATAAT
This sequence comes from Lanius collurio, assembly GCA_020086605.1. Lineage (NCBI taxonomy): Eukaryota > Metazoa > Chordata > Aves > Passeriformes > Laniidae > Lanius > Lanius collurio. The sequence goes on along the minus strand of JACBWW010000011.1, from coordinate 12,792,304 downwards.
GGTGTTTTGCAGTTTATAAGTTGTTCTTGAAGTGCATTGCTTTTGAAAGGTAGAAATGTTTTTCAAAAATGTATTTATTAACATATTTTCTCTATCTTTAAAATGAAAATGCTATTGCCCATCCCATATGGGCATTTCCAGAGCAGTTGCCATTTCACTCATCAACAGTAATAGTAAATGCAAATCGACTTGTAGATGAAAACCAGTACTTTAGCTAGCACATATATTTCTCAAACTCACATTTGTTGAATGTAAGCTCTGTGTTATGTTTATTTCAGTCACCTTGTTTGATAACTTTTGAATCTGAAAGAGTTTTTCTTCTATGCTTTTTACTGAACAATGTTCTTGTTTGTCAATGTAATTAATGTAGTTACATGCCACATGTTTGTTGATTATACCTCTTCAAATTTTCTGATGTCATGGAGAATGCAAAAACTATCTTTTGCAAATGGAGTGGAGAAGGGAAGTATATATTACTAGAGCTGTTAATCAGAATATTGTTCACTATCAAGTTAAAAGTTCACTTCTCTATCAACTTGAAAAAGATCTGTAATTTACTTCTACGCCACACTGGAAGCCATTCTCTCTCAACTCTCTTATGCCAGAAGAACCTCCGGAAGATATCTCACTGGGTTGGACAAAGGATCCATTTAGCTCAATATCAAATCTCCACCAGTGGCAAAAGAAGTTATTGCTACTGTATGCATGTTCTGTATGTAGTTGTTACCACAGAGAGTTCATGCAAGCTTGAAGGCTGTGTACAGCCCATTCCCATCAAAATTAATACTATCCTCAGTTGTTGAATGAGAAATCAGAGGACATGTACCTGAATATGCCTCTTACAATCTATTCATGGGCCTGTTGTCCCTGAAGTAATTCAGATGATTGCTGAACCTGCTGATGCTATGTTCCCCCAAAATTTACTGTTGCAACAAGTTCCAGAAGACTGCTTATTGTTAGATAAGCTTTAAACATTTGTTTAAAACCAATCTCTTATTAGTTTCCATCATCTTCTGGTTTTACTGTTACATTTTCAAACTATAAATCAATTTATGATTTTGTAAATGTTAATCCTCTCCCCATCAACAAAAATACAGGCTGGAAGAAGAATGGCTTGAGAGAAGCCCTGAGGAGAAAGACCTTGAGATGTTGATAATGAGCTCAACATGTACACTTGCTGCTCAGAAAGCCACCTGTATCCTGGACCTCATTGAAGGAAACACAGCCAGCAGGTAGAGGAAGGTGATTTTCTTCCTTTCTTTCTTAGATGGGCCCCTCCTGGAGTACTGCATCCAGCTCTGAAGACCCAGTACAAGAAAGATGTGGACCTATTGGAGAAAGTCCAGAGGAGGTCCTTGAAGATGGTCATAGAGCTGGAACATCAGTTCTATGAAGACAAGCTAGGAAAGTTGGGGCTGTTCAGCCTGGAGAAGAGATACAGCCATGCCTTACAGCAGCTGGAGAGGGACTTTTTGTAAGACCTGTAGTGAACAGACAGACAAGTGGAATGACTTTTAAGAGGAGGAGGGTAGATTTACCATGGTGGTGGTGAAGCACTGGCAAAAGTGCCCCAAAGAAGCTGTGGATGTACCATTCCTGGAATTGTTCAAGGTCAGGTTGGATGGAACTTGGAGGGACCTGATCTAGTGGAAAGTGTCCCTGCCCATGGCAGGGGAACAAGATGATCTTCTCGGTGTCTTTCAACCCAAACCATTCTATGATTTTTTTTTTTTTTTTTTTTTTTTTTTTTTTTCTTTTTTATATGCTCAGCATACTAAACTAATGATTTCAACAAACTGCAAGTTACAGGTCCAAGTTCTCTTTCCTGAATTGCAATTGCCATCTCTGACTCCAGTCTTACTTGCATCTGACTAAGATACTTTCTCCTAGATGCATTACTTTTTAATTTAACAAGCTCAAGTGAAGCTTACTTGCAACTAATTTGTTGAAATTCTTCTACCTGATATGCCTCTGACAGAGAGTATAGATCATTCCATGTATGTTTAATGAGAAAGTTGACTTGTATTCTTCTTTTGGATTAGATTTTGATTGTTTGTTTTTTAAATGATGCAGCACAAACATTTGAAGTGTTTTTTTTATTGCAGCAGTCACTAATAAACTCACTTTTAAATGAACAAAATATATCTAGCTAATTGTAAGAAAAGATACTTTACATACTTTTCCTGTAGGTGTAGTATAAAAGTCCTGATTCTTCAAGCTTTGTTTTACTGTAGGCTTGTAATGTTCCTTTTTCTTAGGAATAATTTGAGTTGGAGGAGTTGGAGAAATTACATAATTTTTACTAGATGATAAAGCTGCTTACAAGCCAGGCTCTGGAAAAATTGCCTTTCACAGTCATTACAGAAAATCTTACTAAATCTTCATAAACATATGTAATCCAAGAATTTCTGATGACTATGAACTCTTCAGACCTTTTCATACTAGATACAGAGATCCATTTGCATCTGCAATCCTCTTTTCTCTTAAGCTATTAAAATTTATCTAAAAAAACACTCTCAGACCTACCATATATTGCAAGTCCACCAAAGTCAGGTTGTTATATGTGCTTCAGTGTGCAAAAAGCACTATGACAGAGGCTGTTCAGTGACCACTTCCTCTTTCCCTAGGGAGGATGTATTTTTCAGGACCGGACAAGTATCACTTCCTCACAGGACCAAACAATCCAGAAATGCTCCAGCTGAGAATTAATTTAGCAGGTATATAAGATACCTGCAATGAGAAACAGGATGATAAGTGGATCTAATCTTAGTTACTCCAAGCATCTTACTTAGCTGCTGCTAAGGTTGGGAACCTAAGCTGGCCAGGAATCATTGAACTCCAGGGAAATCTGTCTCAACAGGAATACCAGTGCTGCCACTCAGTATGAACAGCCGTTCCTCCTGGAATTGCCTTTGTGTCAGAGGAGAGAATAATTTTTTATCTAGTTCTTCTTTACAGGAAAAGTATGTTCTCAGATTCAGCAAAGATTTCCATCACTATCAATATCAAAGGGTCTGGTAGAAGCTCCTTTGTTATAAAGCAAACTTCTGCTTCTGTACACTGAGGTAAATCCAAAGTATCACACACAGTAAGCTCCTTGAGACCAGAATCTGACCCATGCTTTCAATTACCTAGGGGTTTTTTTTGTTTTTTTTTTTTTTCTAGTGGAGACTGTACAACAGCCTTCAGTATTAAAAATGAGCATTCCATTATTCCATTTTTCTGACTTTATGAATTAAGCTCTCATTTAGTAGCTCAAATTACCTGTATATTATTATATGAATGAAGAAAATATTGCTCAATCCTTTGATTTCACTAAAAGGAATTCATTAAAGTTTAGAAGACAAGAGCATTGTATCTATGAGGGTAGATGAAATCTTGGAAGCTGAGCCTAGACCTCTCAGCAACATCATACTATATTCTTCGTAGAATCACAGGATCATAGAATATCAGGCTGGAAAGGGACTTCAAGGATTATCTATTTCAACCATTCTTGGAAAAAGCACGGTCTAGACAAGATGACTCAGTACCTTGTCCAGCCAAATCTCAGAAGTTTCCAACACTGGGTAATCCTCCATTTCTCTGGAGAGATTATTTCCATGGCTGATTGTTCTTGCTGTGAGAAATTGTCCTCTTATGTCTAATTGGAATCTCCCCAAGTGTAACTGAACCCTATTACCTCTCGTCTGTTCTATGTGACTCCTTGTAAAAATGGAGTCTCCATCTTCTGTGTAGTCACCCTTTAAATAGTGGCACACAGTGATATGGTCTACCTTAAGCCTTCTTTTCTAAAGGCTGAACAAACCCAGTTCTCTCAGCCTTTCCTCTCATGGCAGACTTCCCAGTCCTTTGATCATCTTTGAGGTTCTCCTCTGGACCCTTTCCAATCAGTCCACCTTTTTTTTTGCCCAGCAGGGAGCAAAAGTGAGCACATTATTCCAGATGTGGCATGACAACTGCTGAGCAGGGTTGGATAATGGCTTCTCTGTCTCTGCTGGTGATGCCCTTGTTGATGCAGCCCAGCATCCCACTGGAATGATGTGCTGCAGCAGTACACTGTTCACTCATACTGAACTTGTTGGCCACAAGGACCCCTAGGTCCCTTTCCAAAGAGTCAGTCCCCAGCTAGGTAGATCCCAGTCTGTGCAGCAGTCCTGAATGATGTTTTCCTAGGAGCACTTGCCCTTGCTGAGTTTCTCAAGGTTCCTGCTGGCTCACTCTTCCAGCCTATCCAAGTCTTCATATAGGGTGGCTTTCCCTTCCAAAGTATCCATTGACAAACTTTAGAATAACCTTGGGTGGATCCCATGCGGTCCCACAGATTTGTGTGGGACTGCTTGGTCACTGATCATTTCCCCTTGGATATAGAGGGTTCCTTCCATTCTGCTCCCTATATCTGTCTTTCAGCTTGGGAAACTATATATGCTGAGAACCACTGGTCTTATTATTAAAGACTGAGGCAAAGAAGCCATCAAGTACTTCTGCCTTTTCTTGATCCTTTGGCTCTATGTTTCCCCCTGAATTCAATTAAGTGTGGATATTTTCCTTAGTCCTCCTTTTGTTGCTGATGTATTTGTAGTAACAATTTTGTTATCCTTAATGACAGTACCCCGATTAAGTTCTAGCTGTGTTTTAGCTCTTCTAGTTTTCCCCCTTCTTAACCTCACAACATCCTTATAGTCCTACTGAATTGCTCGCCTCTTCTTCCAAAGTTCATCAACACTCTATTTTTCCTTGACATCAAGGCAAAGCTGCCTGATCCACCAGGCCAGTCATCCCCTCCACCAGTTCATCTTTGTCTTCTTTGCTTAGATAAGCTTGATCCCATCTTGCAGGTCATTTATGGACATGTTAAACTTTCTTGGGGCCAAAATCAATCCATGGGGACCTCACTTGTTACAGGTTGCCAGTTTGAAAAGGGTGTTTGCCACCACTCTCTCGCTCCATCCACCACAGAGACCCCTTGTCTAGACCACAATGCCTCCGTTTCTCCAGTAGGAGGCTGTGAGGAATTGTGTTGAAAGCCTTGACTTAATTGCACTGGATAAAAAACCCTTTCCTAAAAGGAGATAATGGATCTGTTGTTGGTTTCAGAACAGTTCTTGGAGGCCGAGTGTCTTGAACTGTCACAAAATGTTGCATCCATCTTATCTATTAACAGCCTAGGGAAAACCATTTCAGAATGCAAAAAGTTTGAGACTGGAGTTCACTTCTCAGGGTTACAGCTTCTAATGGACTGACTGTCACAGATAAGAAAATGATGGAGGAGCACAATGTTCTTGCAATCTCATTAGCTGGATATATTGTGTGATGTTAAAGTTACCAACCTGCAGAATACTAACACACACCAGCTGCAAAAGAGTGTGAAGGAGAAAGCAATTTAAAGTTATACATGAAACTTTTATACTCTAGTTGTTTCTCTGAAATAACAGTTTGCAGGTCTTTTTTGTTTGGTTTTGTTTGCTTGCTTGTTTTGTATTCTGTGCTCACCTCTTTTAAGACACAGTTTAGTTGGTGTTAATATTAATATACTAAAAAAAAGCCCTCAACAAAAACCAATTGACAAACCAACCAACCAACCAAAAACCCGTCAATACAAACAGAGAATATTTCTTGGATGTGTTTTCTTGTTCCGAGGAATTTTTTTCACTTTTTTTGTGTCTCTTATGCCAAATATTTCTGTGATGTTGCCTTCTTTTTCAGAAAAGGATTTGAAAATACCCAATAAATTACAAATGGTATTCACTCCTTACAATTGCTTGACTGTCTAATACAGCTATTAGAATGTAAACGTGACATTTCTTACCCAAGGGAAAATCTACACAGAGAGGTTGACCTTCAGTTATTTATACATTTTTAATAAGCCCACCAATGCTATTTTGAAATTGGATGTCACATGCATTGCTAAATATTATGCAAATACCTCTCCATGAATCTTCAGCCTAATCAATAATTTTCCTCTTAAGGTAAAACACTTTTGATGTTATAGAAACTGTCATTCATAAGTCTTTCACAGAAACTCAGTAGAAGAAATGTGGACTGAGAAACAAGAAAAAATGAAATATTTATAGCTTTTCCTTCAAACTGCTCAATCTGGAGTTGTATAAAATGGGCTAAACCAGTCATAATACTTTGCAATTGTTAGCTAAGAACTACCTGTGATAATGTCTCCTCAGGAAAATTTTGTGACAGGTTTGTCCATGATATTAAGGACTTTATTTCTATGGTCTTGTTGGATCCTGTTTCATAGGTAAGCTAAATTTCCTCAAGAGTCTGGAATTATTTGATTCTGGCTGCTTCTTCCTCTGATAGGTGTTGTCATCTCCCTCATGTACGTAACTTTAATGAAAAATACACATGCGCTAGAGATGTTGCTCCAGATACATCCGACTGCTTTCCCAGCAGCAGGAGCTAACATGATCTCTCCTTATAGTGCAGGAATGACCCATGGGAACATTCTAGAATTACAGGATAACACCCAGGTTAGAAGCAGATAGGGGATTTTGTGTTATTTGCTGGTAGTTGGGAACTCAGTCACCATGAGGTATTTAAACTTCTCTTGCCAGAGAAGGAAAGGTACATACATTTCAAAATGCATCACTTGAGACATCAGGGTAATCTGTACATCTAGACCTCAGTGGGGTTCCTAGCATGGTCAAGTGCTGTTTTTAACCAAAGAATTTTAAAGACTTAACCATGCATTTTGCAGATGATCCTTCAAAAGCTTTTAAGCGTTTGGTGGCAAATTTCTTTTAAGAGTGTTGTAGTCCATTGTCTCTGGGGTCAGCTCAGATGTTTGTAAATACTAGTTTCATTTCCATATGTAATAGTACAAATTGCACATATACATGCTAATCTGCATGTCACTGAACTGCAAAGACATTAACTTTTCTATGACACAGATGATTTTGATGAAGAAATAGAAAAATGCTGCACTCAAATTAGTGATATCAAGCATGAGAGTACACAAAAATGCATCAGAACACACAAATATTTCAAAGAATCATAGTCTATTCTAAGTTGGAAGGGCCCCACAGAAATCAGAAGTCCAGCTCCTCTCCCTGCATAAGACAGCCCCAAGAATCACACCATGTGCCTGACAAAGTTGTCCATACTCTTGTCAGACTTGGTGCCATGACCACTTCCCTATTTAGTGCCTTGTTCAAGTTCAAGGTGAAGAACCTTTTTGTAATATCCAACCTAAATGTCCCCTGACACAACTTCAGGCCATTCCCTCAGGTCCTGTCACTGGTCACCACAGACCAGAGATCAGTGCCTGCCCCTCCTCTTCCCCTCATGAGGAAGTTGTAGACTGCAATGAGGTCTCCCCTCAGTTTCCTCCAGGCTGAACAGACCAAGGGACCTCAGCAACCACTCACACAGCTTCCCCTCCAGACCCTTCACCACCCTTGTAGCCCTCCATTGGACTCTCTCCAATAGCTTTATATCTTTCTTATATTATTGTGTCCAAAACTACACACAGGACTCAAGCTAGGGCTTCACCAGCTTAAAGTGGGAAAATCACCTCCTGTTTCCTTCCTTTATAGTTAATGAAAGATCTGTGGATCCACCATTTAATTTTCCCTTTTATTCTTATACGCATCACTGTACATTCTATATCAATGCCATCAAGGGACTTTAAAGCTTAGCTTTCTAGAAAAAAAAAAAAATTCTCTACCCTTCGATTTAGAATGAGATGACAATCTAATTCAGTTTCCTAGAATATTCTTTTCAATATCTGGATCTTTTGCCACAAAAGCCATCATAGTGAGCTAAAAATAACCATCCTGCTCCACTACAGTGTTTCTACTGGTGTTTCTAAGGTGGTAAGTAAGGAGTCATTAGAATAGTTTGCAATTATCTGATGATAGATTTACCAGCAGAATATAGGTCTTCAAAATATTGCTTGTAACATTGTTTTTGTTTGGTTGGGTCTGTTTTATAGCCAAGTAGACATATGAGATGTATTACTGTTCTTTGTAGAAACAAAATAAATTGAGAGGTCTCTTAGTTATAGATGTCATAAAAATCTTACCAAATATATGATAATTTTCAAATCACCCTTTTCCTCTTTAACTAGAGAAAATCCTGTTCCTCAACAGGCACATTAAAGACATAGGTGAAACTTAGGAATCCTTTCCATACCTGTAACACAGCCCTCTTCTCCCCGCAGATCCTTTGGTTGTCTCATGCAGCTCACCACACATTTATGGAAAAATCATGGCATGTTTGCTTCCCTCATTCAACTGAGAACTGGAGGAAGGGTTTTTCTGACAGAAACTAGAATCTCAAGCTTTAAGTATATAACAGAAGTAAAGAGCTAGAGAAGCAGAACCTAATGTTTTCAAAACAGATTTTTTTTTTTTTTTTGTTAACTATGTTCAGATTTTAATAGCTAATTTAGAGAAGGCTTCCATGGTTTTTCTACACAGAATGAAAATGCTGTGATCTTGAGCAGAGTTTGAGCTAAACAGAATCAGATATATTAAGCCTTCTGGAGGTAAAGCTAATATGTAAAAGATGTTTACTCTGGGTTATTTGTTTGATTTCATTACAAAACTTAATGCTTCCTTTGAATATTCTGAAAAGTTACCAGATTTCCTGAATTCCCCCTTCTTTTGAACTTGCCTTACTAGCTTCCTTTTCTAACAGAATATGATTTAATGTTTTCAAGGGCACATTCATTCTTTTCCTTGAAATGAAGCCAAAGTCCTTAAAGCCTCTAGTGAGAGAATATATTATTAAGAAATAGTGGGAAAGAATAAGAGTTTTTCGATATTCTAATCAGAAAGAGCTATAAACCATTCCCCAAATGCACACTTCAAATGAAATATTTAATTTGAGTCTTAAATTTGAAAAATGCTGACAAGTCTTATTCTTAGGATTCAACACTTGTATATGTGCTCTTGTTTGTTTGTTTGTCTGTTTAAAGGAGCTTTGAAACCCTTGTGGGATTAAGATGAAATGCCTAAACTGAATGTTAATTGAAACTGGTCACTGCATTTTGTGGAGTTAAAATCCCAGCTCAAGCATGTGATTAAAAGTTTCAACTTTACAATTGTGTATCTGGACGGCCATAAATACATTTTGAAATCAAACCCTAGGTTGATGATAGAAAGTGATTTACACCTGTCACATGTGATTGAACTTTTATAAGATAATTTTGTCTCTAGTTTTTGAAGTATTCCCTCTCTTGAGTACTTATTATCTTTTTGATTGGCTATTTTTGCCATGTAGAACCATCTAATTCAGAAAAAAAAAAACATGACTGGATATGCTGCAAAATGTAACAAAATTCAGTGTCATATTTTTGTACATGGTAGATGTCTTTTAATCAGAGATGCATTGTAGAGGGCTGTGAGCCCTTGGCTCAAGAGACCTCTGCCCTCCTTTGGAGGAGAGAGACCTGAGGACAAAAAGACTTTCCCCAAAAATAAGCAACCTTCCTCTGGGTCATGGTGACAAAGTGAATGACCCCCAGAAGGCCTTGTTTCTATATGTCAATAGCCTGTACCCTGTTGGCTAATTGGTTTCTACCCCAGCCCCTGCCTTTCCCATAAAAAGCCCCTGTTTCTGCTCCTGACCAGGGAGCCTTTGTCCCTGGCCTTCCCTTCACAGGGGCTGCTGGACAAGAAAAGCTGCCTCCGTGGAATTGCCAAACGAGGCTCCTGTTTCTCTACCCCCGAGTTCTGCTGGGGTGATTTCACAGAGAGCTGAATCTCAAGAGCTGGAATCACTGTAGCTGAGAAATCACTGCACTTGCTGGAATCACCCACTGCCCAGGGAGGCCCTGCCACCATCCCTGGAAGAGCTGTTCTTTGCAGGATGCTCTCTCTAGGAAGGTCACAGCACACTGGGTTGCCCACCCCAGACTTCCGAAAAGAAGCAAATAATGACTCAAAGAGTATCTCTGTGAAAATTCTTTAAAAAAATTTTGGTTTTATTCTTTTTATTCTAGGTTGGTTACATTTTTGAAAATATCCCTCATACCATTAAAAAAAGAAACTCAGAAATGTTCTGAGATGTTTTTTTCAGGAAGTACAGCTGCAAGTCTAATTTCCCACTTAGCTCTTTTTTTTTTTTCTTTTTTTTTTTACAGTCTTGTTAATCAGTTCTTTCCTTGACAGAGAGGAATAAATTCATCCATTATGTTGTTTATATTTTTGTGAGAGCTCCCTGTCAATGTAAAGAATAACCTATATATGGCAATTCTACTTTTTAATCCCTTAACTAGACTGTTGTATCTTGGTATTGTAGGTCTGTGCCAGCTACTGGAATAGCCCAGCACATTCTGACATTTGGATTTCCATCATGGCAGGTATTTTATATGCTGCATGAAGTGTTGTCACAAGCTCTTGCTGCTTATGAGACCTCATGTCACCAGGAACAAAGCAGCTCCTGTCAGATACCAATGATGAGCTGATTCCTTGCCTCTTTCCTCAGCTCATCATTCACTTGCAAGAAAAGTGGAATTATCCCAGCTATTTGCTGCTCTTCAAGTCCCAGTGACCTAATTGACTAGGATCACTGTGAAGAAATATCATCAGTGAGTTTTATTGCCTTTAAAACCTCAGTTTTGTAAACCTGCAAAATATTCAGGAATAAAGAAAAGTATATTGTAGTTTCATCTGAAGGAATAACAAAATTTTAACCTTCCATCTGCATGCTTGAGACACATGATGTTTTTGTTAGTAGGACCAAAAAAATCCCATTTTTAAGCGAGTGTAAATTATCCCTAGGCAAATACCAGTAAGAGTAGCTTCATCTAACACGATTATTATATGTTGATTTTTAATTAAGAGATATTTGCAATATAAAAGGAGCTTTCATTTATGTAGAAAAGATACCTAAAATATTTTAATTTTTATATTTTACACTGTTACATTTTTTAATTGCTATATTTTCTGGTACTTTTTTATAACACCTTTTTCATATTTATTAGTATGAAAGCTGGGCACTCTGACCCTAATTAACATTGTATGCTATTTTTCACGGCCTGAAGGGACCAGCTAAATTTTCCTTGCTGATCATAATCAAAAGCCTGTTTGTTTAGCAATCATTATGATAATAAAGAGAGAGCGAGTGAGAAGGGGAAGAGACTATTTATATATGTGTCTATGTCCATACCACAAAGAGGTCTGCTTTCAAAGCAGAGCACAAAGAAGTCTCTCAGCTCCCAGTGATGTTAATGGAAGATCTCCAACTAAATCCCTGAACATCCCTTTGGAAACATACAAATGTAACTAAAAGTGTAGGCTTCTTTCTTTCAGCAAAGAGAAAATCTGGTCAGATTTATTTTGCCCCTCCTCTCATTCTGATACACTGTTTTAGGTGGGCTTTTTGAAAACTCTGCTGAGAGACATAGCTACACTCTTCCTTCAAAAACAATTCTCTGGTTCAGAAACAAAAGCAGGTTTCATCACTTTTTTTTTTTTTTTTTTTTTTTTAATGTTGGTAAATTCTCTTTTCTTCTTACCCTGAAGAGGCTATCTACAAGGGAGAGGTGAAACTGTGATATAAATTGCTGTCACGCTTGGGGGAAGGGAAGTCACTCAATTAGGACCTTGGAGGCTCCAAAAGGGAACACTCTAGGGCAAAAATCTTCCTGCCTTCATCATTCACTTGCAGAAAATACCTTCAGTAGTTTGTTGAAATGAAGCAGGGCTGAAGAGCTTTTTCTTTGGAACTCATTGGGCTAATCTGCAGTGTCAATTCCTGCATTGGGGGAAGAGCAGGGTGCCCAAGGGACTGGCCTCTGAGAAAACGCTGGGTGAGAAGCCAAATGCATAACCAGAAAAGAAGGCTTACTTTTCCTGTTGCAGAAAGGGACCAGTTGAAAATAAGATTGCACAAGAAAGTTGGAATAGTTTTTCACTAGTGACTCAATTTGTATTCTGTTTTCCACTCAAGAAGGTTTTTAAAAAATATTGTGCCATTGTTCTTTTCATGTGCTTAATAAGGTTGTATAATTTCATTTCTGGCATCATATTCACTTCTTGTTATAATAAATTTATTCAATTATATTAATACTTTATACAAGTATTCATATTTTATATGTGTAAAGCAATTGCTTTTATATTTTTATTTTCTTTTTAAGAAGACATATTAAAAATTCAGCTTTCAACTCCATCTTAGAGCCAAGCTAACTTTGCAACTGCCAGGTTTTCCCTGGAAAGGTAGTTCTAATATTTGGTCTAGTTCTATTCTCTGTGATGGAGATTTGAATACCTGTGCCAAGAGAGTAAAGTTCGAGCACTTACAGAATAATTAATTATCTCAGATAAGAAGTCAGAAAATGTGTCATGATTATGAGTACCAGGAAGGAAAACAAAACCAAAACATTATTTTCCTTAAAATTAACAAAACCATGCATTTTTAATGTCACAGAGCTTTAGAAGAGCTACATTTTTGTAAGATAAGAGCTGATTTATTCTGTTTGCATCTCATGGTTAATTCAGAAAAACTGAAATATTACAGAGGAGTTGTAATTATTTTCTTTTTGTATTCAGAATTAACTTCACAGTAGAAGGAATATAGAGACTATATTTTCAATTTCAGTTATAATTTACTGTAAGACTAAGGTCATGTATTTAAGATAAATTGAGATTAAATGTATACAAATAAGTATGTGTATATATACAATATCTCATTTCCTTTTTTTGTCAATATTGTGTGGAGGTGGAAACCTTATTTTCATGAGAAGCTGGAGACACCTGAGTGCAAAAGGCAGCATTTACAGCCACTTCCTCATTTCTGCTTAGAGTGTACAGAAAACAGCCTGTACCTTCCACAGATCACCATTGTAATAGAAATGCCTTTTTTCTTTGTTTTTATTCATTTCTCCTTCATTAAAAAGAACATGATCTACTCTTCAAAGTGAAGAGTTATATTAATTTTTTTCTAGTTCTAGCATGTTTGCCACTCAAACTTAGTTGTAGATCATCACCCAGATATGTCAAACTACTGAAGTTTTACATCATTTTAATTACGGAAACTGTTCTTGATGAAAAAACATTCACAACATGGTTTAAGAAGCAATTTTCCATTAGAAACCCTTTACTGTTTTCTATCAGATTTAAAGACTTCCTTGATCATTTACAGTACATGTAAAAAACATATTTAAAAACTGTGAAGATAGTAAGGATAGTTGCCACAAGTGTTCCAAAATACTCTCAAAATAAGAAACCGAAGAATATTTCAGAGGTCTGATTCCAGTTATTGGACAATCCAGCTATGGTCTGACCTGGAATAAGATGACACCTCACAGTCTTCCCTCCTGCTGCTCTCCATCTTCCACTAGATACAGCCAAAGCATCTTACCTTTATTTAACTCTGACGACATGAAATGACAGCTGACTAAAAGCTATCAAAGGTTTACACAGAGCTAAATGACACACAGCTAATGGCATATGCTAGCTTTAAAAATTTTCATCCTCCAATGGCATTAAAAGGCATTTTAAATCATAATAAATTCCACATATCCTAGCGGACCATAAGTATTTACTCAGGTTAAGGAGAGATGGTGAATCAAAAGCATTCTGAAAGGCAATTTAGGTCATGGCAAACAGTATTTTATCATGGACTTCAAGCATTTTGTCCAGTATGTTAGCTTTCCAATAATTTTTCAAGGAGGAAAATGTTCTTCAAGTTTATATTTTATTTTTGTGCTCTGGTAAACAATGATGAGTTAGTCTGATTAACTGAAGCTGCCCAAGATTTATGGCCTGTATCTCTAAGTGGAAACATGCCTACTTTTCATTTATGGAAAACTTATCTTTATTGTTATGATTGGCTTTTCTTAAGCTGAAAGTCAACATACTGTGTGGGTAGTGCATAAAAACCCAACCTGTTGATTTCAATACACTGAAATTTTTATCAACTTTTCTTGATTTTTCTCTGAGAACTATGAACCTTTCAAAATGCATAAGTATTAACATTCTAAATCTTCTAGCACCAGAAACAGTGACAGTCTTTCCCCCCGCCATCTTTGATTCTATAAAACATTGCCTAAAACAACAATGCACTCATCACTAATGACAGAACCCTATTTTCCAAACACCTCCTGTAACTGCAGGTCAATGATTGACAGAATACGATTACGAGCCATGCCTTCTCAATAGTCATCTAAACACTGCCAGGACCTGACTGCAATCACTAGTACTGACAAACTCCCACACCTGCAATCTTATCAGGCAGCAGAAATGCCACACCAAAAAACCCAGCTTGTCACCATCCCTGAAAATGTGAAAGGAGAAATCAGACTCTTCTCTCTTCCAATTTTTACAGGAAGAGTGACAATTTCCTTCTTGAGCTGTCAGCCCAGCTTTTCCTACATCACTTTTCAATTCTTTTGGTTAATGTAAAGGTGTAAAGGAAACCCACCATTTTTATGTAGGCGAAAGAGGAAGTGTTTGGATCTAATTTGTTGCTCCTACCTCAAGAAATAGTCTCCCTTGAAGCCAGAATTAGTCAATCTCTGTACCTTTGCAGCTTAAATACTTCTAAATTAATCAGTCACTTCCACTTCAGGATGTTTGGTTTATTTTGTTGCATAGTATTTTCCTGGTTTTCCCTTCTCTTTAAATCTTATTTGAATATTTAATGCTTAAATTTGAGAAACAACAACAAATAAAAAAAATCTCCCTTTGAAGGAGATATAGATATAAATTAATACAGCAGCATTGTTCAAGGAGTACAAGGAAAAGGTCTGTCTCCTATTATTTTGTTATTTTCTAAAATAGAATATTATGTTCTCAGCAGAAGTAAATTATCTCTATTTTCCTCAGTTTCTGACTTATAATTAACTCCTTGCAATTTCATGCAGATACAAATTTCTACATTATCTACCTTATTTGTATAATGGGAGTAAATTTAATTTATACTACAGGGGTTCTTCTGTGCCTGCAACTCTATTTCCCACAGGATTTTAAATTTTCTTATTTTTTTTTAAATTCCAACCTTTTAAATACATATGGAAGACCTAGCTAAATCAAAAGGAGTCTTTGTACAAAGTACTGCCACTCAACTCACTGGAAACCTTATAAGCCTTTTCATAAATCTAAATTGCAGCAATTTTTGTCAATGCTTCAAATCTTTGGAAAACATTTCCCTTGAAACCTTGTCTTACCTTTTGCACTAAGGACAAATGGTACCAGTAAAGACACAATAGTATTACAAAAATGTTACATGGACATGAGCAGGATCATTATGAAAGAAAGCTTAATACATATCCTCTGTTCTACAACAGTGCTAGTTTTGTCTCTTGCATGGTTAGTCCTGCAATTTTCCTTTATGTCCTCAAACAACTTCTGAAATTCTAGACTCCTATTCTTACAGACCATAGGCACGAGGTAGTCCCTATCTGAAATAATGAAGTTGAAGGAACTCTTTTCCAACAATAGGGTTTACAAGCAGATTTTAGAGTTATATGAGCTTATTAAAAACTAAATTAGTCCTTAGTTGCAGTGAATATGAGTAAATACCTCTCTTCCTTTTTCTGTATCTCTTCCATTTCTTATACTTAACCAATTTTTGTCATGGACAATGAACATCTCATTAAAATTTTCTACAATTTTACTTGTTGAGAGAGAAACAGAGTGATGAGGGAGGAAAAAGAAACTTTGTTCATAAATTTAAAACGTGGGTTTTTTAAACCTCCATAAGAAATCTACAGAGAGAAATGGTTTTTCACTGTGCTGGATTGCATAATTTTTTTCAGTGTTTGTCATTTAAAAATCAACAGGACCAGTTATGCTACACATTTATGTATTTGTGTTTCACTTACTAAAATCTTGTCAGTATCTACTTTCTGATTTGCCATGCTTCTGATTTCCTGTAGCAGGTCATATGTTTATGTCAGTATGGTGGCTGCTCACAGATATTGCATGGGATGTACATTTATCTGCTAATTTCTCTGTAGCTGACTCTCTTTTTTCCCCAAAAGTACTGTAAGAAGTATTCAGTGAGACTTTTACTGATAATGTTATCTGGAGTCTGATCGGATACTTGGTTGCATGACCCCCAGAGAGGCAAAGTTCCTCTGTGATTATCCCATGTTCTTATGCTGCACGTATAAATAACTCTGCTTCTCTTTCCTCAGTTATGTAATTAACTTCTAGGAGTGGAGCATATCCTTTTCAAAAACAACAGTGCAGGAATCCTAAGCAGGATCTTAAGATTTATTGTCACCTCTTTCCCTTCATTTAAATTCCCATAATATCAGGACTATTGTATTTCATGTCTACATTTCATAACATAGTTCCCTTGACATTTTTTATCCTCTTTCTATACTCTGACATTTGTGTGGTTATAACATTGATTGTTCAGGTCTTTCTTAGTAGTTCTACTGGAACAAAAAAATCTCAAGCTGAATTTGAATATTTTCAACAACTTATTTGCCTATCCAAAGAGATTGAATTCTCTTCTTGTTTCCATCTTACATTTTTATATCATAAAATATCTAAATGACAGTGTAAGGAATGAATAGCCTCCCTAAATTGTAATCTGTTCAATCAAACAGAAGCAGCATCTCCATGGTAAAATAATATTTTTCTTCAGGATCTCAGACTTTTATTCATCTAATTTCTGTAATAATTTATGACAAAATTCCATGTCTCTGGTGACCTCTACAGCACATCCTCTTGCCATCACAAAAATGCTACTATTTTCTACAGTTGTTATCTGGAATATTTTCTGCTTTCATGATGGGAATATTTTCCTTATTTAATAAAACTTTTTTTTTTTTTTTCTCTATATGAGTATATTATGCACCTTACTGAAACTTAATAGAATATCTTCAATTAAAACTAATAAATTTTCTGAATCATAATTTCTTTTCGGTGACCCTAAATCATAAGTTGTCTTAAAAATAGCTCTCATGAACACTGCAGCAAATTCTTCAAACATGTGTTTGTTGCACTTCATAAAAAAGCTACAGTTTCTCTTCACTCTGAATGGCTGATTTTATTCTGATTGACTTCATTGTTATGCTCTCGGATCAAGCATGCAATTTCTTTAGGCATGGCTGCTTCCCTCATTACCTAGGACACAGTGTCTTAGCACAGGGCAAGCCCATGTGCAAACCCAAGTTAGCTAGGGAAAAGCTATTATGGATGTCCTGGTCTAGAGACAGAGTAAATATACTTGAAGAACAAAGAACAGAGAATAGAACTGCATGAGAATTCCATGCATGAGAGGTCTAAATGCAGTAAAATGTTTTCACCATGGAGATGATCTTTTCTACAGTTTTACAAGACACATGTGGTACGTTATAAAAATAATTCCTTATTTTTCAAAAATAGGTAAAACAAATCAAATGAGTAAATTAACATTTTGGTTTTTATCTTTCAACAGAATAGAAAGAAAAATCAAAATTTGAGTTGTGTTAAAGAGATATCTCTAGAAAAAAAGAAGTCGTAACTAAGTACTAAAACAGAAATGTTTGGGGAAATAAACTAGAGTGATTTCATTAACTGAAACAAGTACAACTGCTAATTTAGTGAAATGGTGGCAGCTTTTATAGGTGGCATTTGTTTAATCACCTGGACGTTTCAACATTTCGCAGTGTACGGCTCTTAGCAAAAATCCTTACTTGCCTATATGCAATTGTGTGGAAGTAGAATAGTAGTAAGCAAAATCCTTTTATAATCTTTCAAAAGAGTGAGAATTCTTGTGTAATGTGAACTTGAGGTGTGTGAGGCGGTGGGCATTGTTAAACAAACAAAAAGGGTTAGAAATTCAAGGAACCTGGCAAAGCATGTGTTTGTTGTTCATCTGCTTGCTCCTGTGTGTCTTATTATTCCCTTGATATTACACTGACAAATCAAGAAGAGAATGCTATCACCTAGAAATGGAAAAAAACCCCCTTAAATTGATGACTTATGACTCAGAAGAATGTAAAAGAGAATATAAGAAATAGTCTTCTGAGAAGTAAAATCATTAACCTGATTTTTCTCTAGTATGAAGTTGCCTTCTTTCTTCTGTTTATACCATGTTCCTGGTAATATACCTTTTGCTGGAATTCCTTTTTACATTTATCAGCTACTCTTCCAATACTGTTTTCCAATTTTCCTTTTATGGTTGGATACTAGATCTACTCTGTCAAAATTATTTCTTTGATAGATTATTCCAACTCTAATTATAGCATGGGACACATGAATTTATTCCATTAAGACTACCTCCAAATGATATCGTCTGTATTCTCTGGAATCATAGATTTTTGCTCATCTATAGATATTAATCACAATTACAGGTATGTATTGACGAATTTTTTCCCATTTTACTGGAGAAAACAAATAGGTATTGGTTTGGAGATCTGTTTCTTCTAAAGCCAATCTATTTAAAAAGCCTACAGCTGCAAGATCAAGTTTAAAATATTAATCAGGTGACATCTATTTTTCAAATCAAATATATTACTGAATGTTTATAAGTAAATAATTAATACAAGTTTTCATAATTAATTATTCTTTTCTTGACTGTTAAATTATGTTTTCTTATTATTTTCATACTTACAGGTTCCACAAAAAAGTGTTCCTGGTAGAAAAAATTATTTAAATGCTTATCACAAATTATAGCTTTTTCCAATAGATTAATTTATTGAAACTGAACAAAAGAGTTCATTAAATGTTAATTTTCTTCACTGATATTAGTGATTTAAGTTTGGCTATAGTATAACCAATTACAATGAAACATGCTGTGAGAAAGTGAGCCTCGCACATTAATTTAATCTATTTTAGCTAGTCCTGCTGTCTCCAAAATCATTTCTATGGCTACAAGGCATTTGTTAAAGATTTCTAAAAGAAAACATCCTGTGCTAAATAAGGCTCCTTCTCTAAATAAGGCTAGCATTATATTTTTCTCTTTTGAAATACCTAGTTTTGGATTTCTGTTTCTCTAAACATTTCTTCTTCAGTAGAAGAGAAATAAAACATCAACATCAATGGACATTTTCTGTAGACAAAATGCATGGTACCTGCTTGTAAAACAGATACCTGAAACATGCAGATGTTTATAAGTAGCTAGGAGAACTTGACATGTCTCATCTGAGATATCAAAGTACTCAGTTTCTTTTCACCCTTTCAGGAGACATGCTGACAACCCACCATGGATTTGAGCTGTAAGACTTTAGTTGTAGGCTGACATGAATATAAATTGATACCTATAATATCAAAAAGGCAGGAAGGAAAGGACTGTAATTGCAATCTCTTAAATATAAACCTATACCAACTTTGATCCTGAATTTGACATAGCTCATATGGGAGAAGTGGCAGAAACTCTTACTAGGAAGATTCAACTCTTAATACTTGAATGCAACTGGCATCACCCATATAGGGTATAGATTGGTTTGGGGACAAACACATTCTTTTCAATCATCATTTGAGAGAAAATAATACAAGTTGCTCTGAGACTTCTATATGAAGTATCACCAGAGCTTGAAAATAGGCCATGACTACAGCCTACTTTTATCTTGAATAAATTTCCACTGCTATTCAAAGGGGCAAACCCTGTCTCTTCCTTTTGTTTCCTTCCTTATGCCAGGACAAGGGTTCATGAGTGTGCATGGCAAACTGGTTCTAAAGCCTTAGAATTCATGATTAAAAGGTCATGTAGCAGTCGCCCTCACTGAAATCCACACTGGAATGTGGCTCTTTTGTCCTTTATTTACATAAACATTGAAATTCCATTCTGCAAAGAAGTGTCTCTGTTGACCATTCAACACAAAATAAATTATTTTTCTTTGTGTAGAAGGCTAATTTGGTTTGATACATATATATATATATATATATATATATATATATATATATATATACACACACACACACATATATATAGCATATGCTTATTTATTTCTCATAGAAGATTTCCAGGATTCTTGTTTGCTGGCAGGATGGCATTGCTCAGAAATCCAATCTGTGATGAATTCTTCCAAAAAGAATTTTGAATTTTTTTCAAATAAGAAATTATCACAAAAACTTCATCAGAATTCACCTCTGCAACACCTAATCTATCCCCTGTTCAAAGCAGTGCTAACTTTGAAGTTATCTTGGATTGTTGAAGAACTTCTTCATCTGAAATACAAAAAGCTTCAAGGATTGAGATTTCATGGCCTTTCGGGGCTCTTGTCCTAATCTTTAACCCCTTTCATGGTGTCTATTTTTTGGCTTGTGGTAGTTTGGCTTGTTGACCCTGACAGGGTGCCAGGTGTTTAAGAAAGATGCTCTATCAACTGGACAGGGGAGAGAAACTATAATTAAAGGCTCATGGGTCAAGATAAGGGCAAGGAGAGATCCCTCACCAGTTGCCAATATGGTCAAAACAGACTCACTTTCTAAAACTACCTGAAAGGAGTTTGCAGGGAGATGCAGGTCTGTCATGTCTTTCTAGTAACACGTGCTTGAACAAGAGGAAATGACCTCATGTTGTGCCAGAGGATGTTCAGATTGAATATTAGGATGGATAATAACCAAAAGTGTTGTCCAGTGTAGGATACCTGGGGAAGTGGTGGAGTCATCCTCTCTGGAGGTACTGGAAAAAAATTTAGATGGGTCACTTAGAGGCATGACTCAGTGATGGACTTTACAGGGCTGGACTAATTGGACTTGAGGATATTTAAGGTCCTTTTCAGCCTGAATGATACTATGTGTCTATGAACTAGGACAAAAAATATTTTAATTCATTACCAATCAAATCAGTATAATACAAAAAGAAATAAAACCAAATCTTAAAAATCCCTTCCCCGCACCCCTCCCTTCATCCTAGGCTCAACTTTATTCCGAATTATTTACTTTCTTCCTTTGAGAGGTGGAGTGAGATGAGAAATGGGGGTTGTGGTCAGCTCACTGCGCATTATCTCTGTTGCTCCTTCCTCTTCATGGGGAGAGCCCTCACACCCTTCCCCTGCTGCAGCATGGAGTCCCTTCCATTGGAGACAGCCTCCCACGGACTTCTCCAACATTGCTCCTTCCCTTGTGCTGCAGTTCATCACAAACTTCTCCAGTGTGGTCCCTTCCATAACAAGCAGTTCCTCAGTGTGAGTCCCCTGCAGGGTCACAAGGACAGGAAACCTGCTCCAGAATGGATTCCTTTCTCTAAGGGGCCACAGGTCCTGCCAGGATCCTGCTCCAGTACAGGTTTGCCACAGGGTCACAGCCTCCTTCAGGCATCCATTTGCTCTAATGTGGGGTCCTCCATGGGCTGCAAGTGGATCTCTGCTCCGCCATGGACCTCCAAGGGCTGCAGGGGCACAGCTGCCTCACCATAATATCTGCACCATGAGCTGCAGGGGAATCTGTACTCTGGTGCCTGAAGCACCTCCTCCCCCTACTTCTGCACTTAATTTTGTGTCTGCAGGGCTTTTTCTCTCAAATTATTCCTCTCTCCAGATACAGCTTGTTGCAGATTTCTTTTCTCTTCTCACATGTGCCATCACAGAGGCACCACCCCTGACAATGACTGATTCAACCTTGGCCAGCAGTGGGTCCAACCTGGAGCCAGCAGTATTGCCTCCATTGCACACAGGGGCTGCCTCAGGCAGCCCTAAAGAGAAGACACCCCTGTACTGCCCCCACAAACAAAAACCCACCATGCAAATCCAATACGTATTTCTCATTGCAATTTGCCTTTTATAACTAATATCTGAAGTCTGTTGCTTTCTTTTTTGTGCCAACTCATTAAGGCAGTTGATTGTAGCAAGCTGATCCTCTCCTGCCTAGATACATCACCTCTGCATTAAACAAATTCGTTTCCCTTTTCCTCTCCTCATCTATCACATACTCCATTCCCCTAAGCATCTCAGCAGTATACTACTAATGAGTATATCACTGTAAAGCAAAGATGATCAAAGAAGAAAGAGAAAACTTAAAAATAAACAGTGATCAAGGTAGCTCTAGTTTCATGTATCTGATTGCAATGAAGAACTACTAATGTAGTATTTTTCTATGGAAAAAAGGGTCAGACACTTCAAATTTTTTCTGAAGGCAATCAGCTGTGAAGAAATCAGGCATTAACCCCCAGATTCTGGGCAGCATCCTCTTTTCCCTTCTATAAAAGGTGTTGAACCCTCCATTTTGATATAAAGAACACACTATTTTCTCAGGAAATCTATATGGAGCTCAAAATCCTTGAAAGATTAGGAAATTGGAATAATGTTTTTCCTAATTGTGGTGTGGTTATAGATTACAGTAACTGCTATTCAAAATAGAAGAACTAGAACTTTTTAATCTGCTTCTTAAATTTCAAGCACATAGTTTGCAGGAAAGGAGCAGTAGCAGTAAAATAAGAAACTGATGTTGATGAAAGTAAACCATTTCAGTACAAGTGACTTACAAAATAAAATTATCTTTTTTTCACTGTACAAATTCTGACTTTAATAACAAAAACAAAAACCCAAACCAGCCCTCCCACTGTTATGTCTCATGAAACAAGCATGAAATTAAATTTACCTTCCACATGTAAACTGGACTATTGCCTAGATTAATGTTTGTTCTAGAAATCTAAATACAAATTAAACTTTTAATGAAAATTAATTTTTTCTTTGCATTATGCACACAGACCTATGGCTCTGTTTTGAGATCAGGTGACAGTAAGCCAATGAATAATAAAATCTATCAAGAACAGCAAAGAAATCTGTAGCCCTTTTATAAAATGTAAGTTTTAAATGCTCCATTTAATGTTTTCTGAAATACATGAAATATGGAAAAGGATATTAATACCTCGAAGAAAGCTTGCAATAATGAAAGTATTATCTTCATTTAATATTAATTTTTTTTTGAAATGTAAAGATTCCTGCTTACTAATTGTAACTGAATGCACATGACCCGAAGGAGAAGTAAGCCATGACTTACCCTTCAAGTCTGCTGCCTTATTCCGTGTGATAAATGTATTATTAAAAGGCTATAAGAACCACCACTCCAACACTGGAATTTTAGCAGCAGCCACTGTGGAACTTACTGTCTTGGTCATATATTTGTTCTATGCTTTTTAGTTTAATTTTAAAGGCAATTTTCCAGGGGAATGGTTATGATTAAGAGTTTCCATAGACACAAATGTTTCAAAATCTAGCCAAACCATTAAGTTACAGATTTTCACAGAAGTGGGATCTAAATTTGTTCATCCTGGTTATTCAGAGAGTAAACCTAATAATCATAGATTGAGATTAAGAATTTGTTGGGATTTTCACAGTCTATTGCAAATATAGGTCTACTATTTGTGTGAATAGGACACATACTGGACATCTCTCACACTGAGAGGAAATTAAACATCAAAGACTTTGGAAAATACTATAAAGTACAGTTCATGTAACATTTTTATTATTTGTATGATTTGGATGCATTACCAAAAATCACAAAAGCTAGGCCCTGCATATTTTCATTTAGAAAGACCCTGGTTCCGTGCAAGGGAATTTTGCTTGGGGAATTAAGTCAGATATCAACTCTCAGTTCTCCAAAATAAA
Organism: Lanius collurio; assembly: GCA_020086605.1. Classification (NCBI taxonomy): domain Eukaryota; kingdom Metazoa; phylum Chordata; class Aves; order Passeriformes; family Laniidae; genus Lanius; species Lanius collurio. The sequence goes on along the minus strand of JACBWW010000011.1, from coordinate 12,768,855 downwards.
TCTGGTTATTTAAATCTCTGTGAAAATAAAGATACTTTTTTTTAAAAGTAAACAGAACTGCATAACATGCAGCAGAGTAAGTCAGAATTCTATGGTGGAGTAGAACTTTTTGTCTACATATCTAGATTTTCTAATGTTTTATGATTTTAGCAACTTCCTCTTTCAGTAAACATTTACACTTATGAAAACACACAATCACATTGACTGCTTCACCACAGTACATTAATCACAGAACAGATTGTTTCCTTCTCTTTGGTCACTGGTAGGGAAATGCAAGCTGAATGTCAAGGTAAGCCACTGCTTTTACCAGTCTCCAGGTGCTGCACCAGAGACTCTGAGTTTGCTGGTCCTCAACTACCCTGTCTTTCAGCAATTCTCTACTTTCTACTTCAGTTGTTGGGGTTTTTTTTTGTGGTTTTTTTTTTGTTTGTTTGTTTTTTTGGTTTTTTTTTTTTTTTTGGTTTGGTTTTTTTTTATTTTATTTTGGTCACTGAATCACTTGTAAATTGATGCATGAGAACTGATGGATGTCACCTAAAGGCTTTTGCATTCACCCCAACAAGTCATTGAATTCCTATACGGATTGACCCATGAATTATCAAGAGTTCTGTAAAAGAGACTGGCAAAATGTATTTTCTTTTGGTTAGGATGCAATCTTCAAAGAAGATGTAATTTTCTGTCAATTTAATGTAAAATGTTCTGCATTTTGTTTTTAACAAAAATGAAGAAATTCACTCATTGGACTTGACCTGAATACAACTAGGAATCTTGATTTAAGATTACTAATTGCTTTATGATTCAAAACTCAGTATGAAAACACTGCAAAAACAATTTGGGGTTTTTTTGGTTTGATTTTGTTTTTAGTTTTTCACTTTTTTCCTCTGGCATTTATACATTGTGAGAAATAAACAGCTGGGGTAAGCAGCAGGCTTTTCAATATGTTTTATTTATTTATACACAAAACTTTAAGCATATGTCATATTGAAGGCATTTACATCAGAATATATGTTGTTCCCTATAGCTGTGCAAATTCATCAAAATTGTTTGAATATCTACTGAATGCTAAGGGAGGAACAGCTTACCAAACTTTTTTTCCATCTGGTTCTTACCCCGCAGGCTCAGCTTTTCTGCATAAAGCACTCAGAGAAGAAAATATATGTTTTAAAATGTAATAGCCTGCTTCTGAAAGAAAGTGTTTCCTTTTCTCAGTCCAAAGGAAAGAAGAAATAGACATAAGAATTTAGTTTGTTCCAGTCAGGAGAACAAAAATAATAGAAGGGAAGCATCCACAGGGAGAACGAAGTAAGAGGATTACATCTAGATTAAATGAATTACATTATAAAATGTGGGTTTGTATGACAGCTTGTACAATACACCTTTTCACTTGTACAATTCCATTTAATTTAATATATATTCAACAGAGTTACTGATGCAGAAGTTCTGTTCTTTAGGTTTATGTTAACATTTTAACTTTGTCCTTCACTGAACTTTGATTCTAAGAAAGGTCTAAGATGCTAACACTTATGTGTGTCCATAGTCTAAGACATAATATCATGAAAAGTTATCCAGGGGGTTCTCTTGATATGTAGGACTGTAGTCAGTCCATGCATACTTCACTCACAGGTTCCAGGCCTGTTAGCTGTTCTATCAAGGCTATGTGCCTCCATTTATTTCCTGTCTACCCATCCAAATTAGAATAAGCAAATACTGATTTCTCTGATCTTTCACATTGTTGCAGTGTCTGACGATATCTACCAAACCTTTCTGCTTGATTTGTTGGGTCTAGGTCAAGCTTATTACACGTCTACCCAGATAAAATAAAAATCCATAAAAATTGCAGAATTTCAAAAAAGTGAATGTTTTCTGTTCAAACCATAATGTATCCAAATCCAGTGTTGTATTTGTTTTTTGCTCTAGAAGATTCATGGAGATCTACTGTCTGTGTATTCTACCGGACAGTGAGTGGAAACTTATGCTCCATTTAGTGCGATGTCTCCAAAGACGGAAAAATTAGTACTCAATGACTAAAATGACTACACTGAATTACTAAGATGTTTTCTTTAAAATAGTAGACATACTTGAAATATACTTTACATAGCACCATAATACTGTTTGCTCTTCATTTTCTTGCAAAACACCGCAGCAGTAATGGTCAACTTACAACTACAAACTGTGGGCAGAAAACATTCAGAAAAATGGAGCCAGTGAGTAGTACTGTAACCATGGCAACAGCTGTCTGGTGTCTTGCACATGCAGTATGGAATGAGAAGACACATGCCTTTGGACTCAGGGGGATACGCTGTCCAAACACCAATGACTCACCTTTTGCTTTTTCCCAGCACACCCAGACGAGACGGGTACTTTTTGTTGAGACAAATATGACAAGTCTGAAAAATGACAGGTGAAATGGAAACCTAGATAAGAGAGAATCTTGACTTTATTCCCAATAGATAAAATCTATTTATTTTCTGGCAATGTAAAGATTTTCAAGACTGAAGATAGCATATACCCTTTTTATTCTTTGTAGCATGGAACCATGAATTTTCTCAAGAGATATGTTATATTCTCAGTATAAGTTAGTTTTGTGATATGCCTACCACTTAAGCTGTAAATAACTGGTGTTAAAAAAAAAAAAAAAAACCAAAAACAAAACAATTCTTCCCACAGTAACTTTTAGAAAACATACAAATTCTAAAACGTCTTGATTTCTGAATTTGTGACAGAATTTCCTGTGCCTCCATTAGCCATTTCAATAGTATGTACTTTTTACATTACTCACTCACTGGTCACATTAACATGGTTCAAAATAAAGAAAAACTACAGAAAAAAATTGAGTTTACATGTTTGGCACCTGAAGTTTTCTTCCTTGGGCAATGGTATCCAAAATTATGTGCTTATCTTGTTAAACATTTCCAAGCTCAGTGGGAAAGCTGAAAACAAACATGCTATTTTATCCCTGGAAAGAGCATTAATAAGCCAGAAGAATTAATTTTTATCATTCCAAAATCATTCTTTGTTCTCTATCTCATGTTTATTTCTGCAAATAATAAAAAAAAAGAACTCTAGTTTCAAAACTATCTAGTAAAGTATAGAACAAAATGCCAGCAGCCAGAAGAAAGATATCAAGTCCTTGAGCAGTCAGTCCTATAGTGATATAGCTGATTAGAATCCTTTCAAAGATATGAAAGTGCAAATAAATTCAGACATAGTATGAAAATACATGTATGCTATAATTCAGTGTCATCATCAGAAAATTATCATGAAATTGACTTTTCTAATGAGCATTGGCTGGTTTGCTGCCAATTAATAGAAACAAGAAGATATTACTGGATCTGGTAAAATTGGAGAAATAGGAAAATGCTGGCATGTGGATTTTTCTGTTCATAAATGCAAGAAAGCATCTAGAGGAGAGAAAAAAAATGACATTCATATATTGAATTTTAAATATATCAAGAGAATTATCAGTGTTCCTGTCTATATTGCTCAGCAAAAACATTTTTGCACTGTGCAATGGTGGAAATGAACTACAGAAGGATTAACAAATAATAGATAAAAGCAAAAGTGAAGAATAAATAAATAAGTAGGTCTGAATACAGTTTACATAATGTATAACATAGAAAACAATAGCATATTCCCACTCAGAATACTCAATTTTATTGTGGAACTCAAATGTATGCGTTCAAATAATAGAAACAACATGATTGTATCAGAAGCTTGATAAGGACTGCCATATAAGAAGCAAATAAAATGACTGAATAATTTGATTTGAAACAGGACAGGAAAGAAGAAAAAAATAGACAATTTCAATAACATAAATGGAATCTTGCTCTCCTGGAACAGTAATAATAAAACATTTAAATTAAGTTCATCCTTCAGAACTTTTTAAAAAAATGTATGCTTGTGACACATAATTATTTTGTGGAACTTTCTACCACAAAATTTCATTAAACCAACAAGACTTACTAGTATGCCTGTACCACTGAAACACACATTATATTAAAATTTCCATACTTATACTACACTGAGTGAAATCTGAATTCCCTGAATTCCTATGATTCAAGTTCTGCCTTGCCTTCTGACTGTCAGAGAAGCAACTTCAACTAAGTATATGTTCAACTATGGATGCCTATTGTGAATTTTCCTGTGCCTTTCCCAGAAGTAAATCCTGCAGACTGTAAAAAGACACAGAGCCATGAAAACCAACAATTACTCCAAACAGAAATTGATACTATATCTTATTTTTATTTCCTTAAATATTTATTCTAAGTAAACTATATCAATTCAAATATTAATTTAATTTTAAAATGCACTTTTGTTGACATCAGATGCTACATAAAATTAGCTAAATCTTGCTCTTTTGTGCATTTAGACAAAACAAGAATCAAGATAAAATCAAAATCAATTTACTTTGGTTTTCAGCATTAATTTCATTTTACTGTTATTATAACAATTTCACAACTGTTCGAGGCAAAAATGAAAGATCTCCCTTCTGGTCTGAAAAAAAAAAACCAAAAAAGCAAAAAAAAAAACCAAAAACAAACCCAGAAAAAATAAATTCCAGATGCAAATAATATTTTTTAAATTTCCAGAACTATTATCTGACATTTAACATGGTAAAGGTTTTTAGTAGGTATCTGTTGTTATTTCTCGCTGCACATTTACTTCACCTCTATGGTAGAATAATCACCATAGGTGAAATTATCAGAAGTGAGCAAAGAACTTCTCAAGTACTTTTTCCCATAAGGGCATTTAGATATCCATGCAGCATTTTTTTCTTTCTAGTCCCTAAAGAAAGCCACTGCTTCTTGTGTCTATGGCAATAGACTAGAGAAAAATATTTGTTTTGGCTAAGCAGTCTGTGGGGATTCTACAGGAATGATTCAACAGGAGCCAGAAAGCAATTAAGCTTCTTCAGAGGCATGAAAATTAAGCGTAATCATACCTTGATTTAGTTTGTGGAATTTTAACCAGGGACTCTACACAAATCCCAAAGGCACCTCACTGCTTTAATTGTTTAATTATTATTTGTGATATGAAACAGATGCTTTTCTTGGTGACCTCATCTACCTGAATACCACTTTGAAACATATGCTAAATGACCACCTTGCAATTAGGTCAGGCGATTAAGAAGACAGCCAGATGGGTGTTTAATCTAAGTGAATACTGTTAGGAAATATATTTTTTTCTAAAGTATGTTTAGTAACACTTACAGTTTTTGCATATTATGCTATTTCAAAGTCCAACCAGTATCCTAGTGGTGTTGATGGATTTTCAGTGCTCCAGGAGAGGATTTATAATTGTTTACCTGTAGTATGTCCTGTCTGTTATGAATGGCTTTTCTCTTTTTCCATTTTGACTTTTGAAATGGTGGTGGAAAAGAACAGCTCTAAGAGAAATAAGTATATTGATACATTATTTTTGAAAGCTAATGAGCAAAGTTCATCCCTTTAGGCATGTGAGAGTAATAAATATTCTGGTTTTCCAATAGCAAAGAAGTTTATTACTCACATGAACATTGTAGACCACTCAGTCCTGAAGATTGAAAAAAATCATTACCCAGACTATATAATGAGAAGTTAAAAAATTATTTTCAAATATTTGTTGAGGGGTTCCTGTTTTTATTTGGTATGTTTTTTGGTTTGTTGAGGTTTTTTTTTTGTTTTTTGTTTTTTTTTTTTTTTAATGGAGTCATTAATTTCATATGGCTTTCAATCTGAAATTAATTCTTAAATAGTCCCATATAAATTCAAGTTTTAGCATTGTCTTCATTACTTATTTATACTTTCTTAACCTGTGGACTTGTTGCTTTTGTAATTCTTTCAATGTTGCTCATGGTTACTCAAGACACAAAAGAGCTGTTTAAGTTGCCTGACACGTTCCTTTGTTCAGGCAGATTTTGAGAACTTGGTATCCATATCTGGCATTTCCAAACGTGCAGCTGAGAAATTAACAGCAATTCCAGACAACCTGCAACTTCTCTGGAAGTGACAATATGAATGTGAGCGATGTGGATTACCTATTGTACAAGTAACATACAATTGCTCTGTACATTTCCAGTGTGATCAGCATTTCCTGAACAAAGCACTAGAGCTGTTAATCTCGGATAGGATCTACAGGCATACATGTCCAAATGAATCAGAGTTTACAGAACATATACTCCATTACACTTGTGCACCTTTATCTGCTGAGGTTTCCAAAACAGCTATAGTTTAGCACTCTTGTGCCTTTACTGTGAAAACCATGGGGTAAAAGAAAAGTAAAAGAAACATTGAATTTAATGTGGTAATGAATTTTTCTCTTTTTAATAAAAACTAGACAAATGAAGGAATTATGTTCTCCTTTTTTTGAAACCAATTCCCTACTCTTTCTGATCTACCAATAATACAGTTTTGTCCTAATATGTAAGTAGAAGCCTGAACCTGCGAAGCAGAAATTATCTCATTGTTAATCAAAGCTGTGGTTTAATATGATTTAGGTCAAGGAAATAAACCTTCTCTGTGCAGCTTGATTGCTGTTACTGACATCACTTTTATTACTTTCACTGCTTTGGAAACCAATTGACATTCAGTTCAGAAATAACTCTGTTTGCTCAGCCAAACTGACTTCAATACTCTCTGTGTGAGCTGACAGCTGGCTTGCAACAGATGATGATGAGTAATCAGCTGATCATGTCTGAAAACAGAACCATGCACCTGGAACCATCTTAAATTTGCATTTCCACTGCATTTGGAATAGTTAGGGAGGCCTCAAGAATTGATATAATATCGTCACATCTCTGTTCAGTATTTGCTTTTGCAAAATTGGTTTCCTCCAGCTGAATTTGCATAGCTGAGTTTACCTGTGCATACATGTGAAGCTCTTTTCTAGTTCTGTAAATTACGTGTTCACACCATCTTTGACATCCACAGATTTTTTTCCCGGAAAATGTTTCCTCAGACTGAAGTGAAGATAGTTCATGGATTAAAATAATCAGAGATTAAAATGTCTCTACATTCAAATAAAAATAAAAAAGCCTCCTGTAGGCTTTGGTCACCAACCCAATCTTTTGCTTTCAGGATTTTTTAATCATTTCTCACTACGTCCTCCATAACTATAAAACTTGGTGATATTGTTATAAATGTTTATGCCTTAGCCACAGATATGCTCACATTGAATATTTTCTGTAAGAGTTGTACACATAAAATGGAGAAATTATTGTCTGATTTTGCTTGTTGACATACCAAATGACAAATGGAATAACAAGCTTTTCATTCTGTGAGATTGTTGTTCAGTGTTCGTGGTCATATTGCTGCAGCTTATGTCTAATCACAAGTTCAGAAAAAGTAGTAGCTGAAGATCAGGATACATGCCCCACTATGTGATACAACAAGAAAGATCTTTGGATGGCTGAAGTTAGGAAGGCAGAAGCCTACAGAGAAATGAACTATCTGATCTTCAGTTATCCAAGGACATTGTGGTTGAGGGAATGGTTAACTGCTATTATTGATGCTACATTATTCAGAGGGTTTAAACACAGGCTATTATAATATATGCTCCCAGGGTGCTATGTATAATCTCCTTTTGTAAATAAGCAGTAGGTCTGTGTCTTCTGAAAGTGAAGGAACCTTTCTAGAAATTCAAACCGGAGGCTACACCACAGGTAGACTTTGTAACTGAATTTTATAAGAAAGAAAAAAGCTTTGTGGAAAGGATTTTTCTGAAAGGACACATGGTTTCTGGTCAGGGAATTAACTATTTACATTTGAAATTTTCTGATAAGTTCTGAAATCAGAGTATTTTAAAGGACTTGGGAAACAAACAAACAAACAAGCAAACAATCCTAGTCTTTTATAGCATCTATATTTGATTCTCAGTTGTTCCTGCTGGTTCTCATTGGTGCTATACTTCATTTAGAGTAGTGAGCTTTTATGGCATGGTGACTTTGTCAATATATAAAAGTTCCTGATTAGAGAATAAGCAGACAAGCTCTTTACAGTGGTACTGAGTGACAGTACAAAAGATAGTAGTTACAAACTGAAATATAAGAAGTTCCTTTAAACATGAGAAATATATTTTTTAGAGTGGTCAAACAGGTTATTTAGTGGGACTATGAAGTTTCCATCCTTTGAGATATTCAAAAGTCAACTGGACCCCATCCTGAGCTGGATTAGACAGTCTTCAGTAGCCCCTGCCAACTTTATCACTGACTTTTTGGCTATTATGGAAGGACTTCTGCTTTGGAGGAACTTGTAGTTTTCCTGGGAAGCAAGTGGGTCTGCTCATGAAGACAAGCTTGTAAGGGATTGTAGGATGTCAAGAGAAGAAGACATGATACAGTAAAGGGTGGCATCTCACAGAGGACATGTGAAAGAGAAGGCAGCTAGTAGCCAGGTCTCAAGGACCGGGGAAAGGAAACTCCAGGGAGTACAAATACTGGTACTCTGGGCTTGGTTTGGTTGTTATAAATAAACTTACGCATTTTATTTTAATGAAATCATCAGAGATTATTTTTTATAGTTGTTCACTTTCAGATTTATATAATCATATATTTAAATTCTATCTGCTTGTGCAACAGCTACATTATGTAGTCTAATCAACTCTTCAGACATGCATATCATCATCCATACATCACAAATACAAAACCGCTTGCTTTCTGTTCATGACTATCTTTTTTTATTGCTGCTTTATCCATTATCATTGCATGTCATGTACAGAAGCTTTCTCAAAAAAATCCCATGAGATTTTTGAATTTTGAATTTGTCTTTTCTCATTTTCAGTCACTTTGAAAAACCAGGACGTGTTTTGCATGCAAACAAAGCAGCTGGAAAATGTCCCAATCAACCTCTATAATCAAGGGTGTGTGTTCTGCTTGTTCAGTGCAGTGGCCCCGCATTGATAGCAGATAATATTCACTGCTCATTTTTTTAGCGTATTTCTGTTTTCTTCTTTGTTTTGAGAGTAGATTAGAATTTAGCCTGTCATCAGCATACACTGCAGTATTTTGAAGAATATCAACTGTTTTGTAGTGACAGTGGAGAAACTTTGCTCTCCCTCAAATTTATCACAATGTTTTTTTAGTGAGCGAATCCCAACTGTGTGAAAACCTCCTTTTTCTATTTGGTGGTGAGTAGATTGCACTTAAGAGATGAACAAAGAGAGGAAACACAGGGTGCTGTCACAGTCTCTGGAATATAGGTAATCACTGTAATGCAGCAAACCAGAAAACAAAAAAGTCATTTTTTTCCAAATATATATTCAGGCAAGAATGTAAATTAGAGCTGATGACAAATCTCAGAAATAGCAATATTGTAAGAAATTAGCATTATGTCCTTGCTGTGGGCGGAACCAGAGAGTGCTCAGCATTGGAGCTGCACAAGGTAGATTCTAAAGTATGACACCTCCTTTCTAGAACAAACACACTTGTCTTTGTTACTGCTTAGTGAGTAAGAATAGCACAAGACTGAAGAATTAAAAATGTATACACATGGAAGAAAAAAGATGAAAATAGCTAAAAGCAATTAGCAACTGCCTTTGTTTGATATGGCCATGGTAAGCCTTCAGCAGCAGCTCAGAACGGGGCAGAATATGATGTACATTTGTCTGAAAACCAATTGTCTCTCACTCTTCTGTCCCAGAGAACCACAGATGTTTCTCCTCGACTTTATGCAGATACTGGGACAATAGGATTGCCATAAAAAAATTGCAGTGGATGGCTATGTACTTTCCAAGAATCATGGAATTTAAATCACAGTCTTTCGAAGAAGAGTTAGTGTCATAAGATCATTTTGTCTAGCCTCTTTACTCAGCCCCTTTTTTTCTCTATTAAGAGTAACAAAGAAAGTGGGTGAGAAGTGCAAAGGAGATGAAAGAAGAGAAGAAAAGAGGTGCCCTTACAGAAAAGTCACTAATCTCAGCAGGAAGATGGGGTGGGACTGCATCAGGAGCACAGAGATCCTTTTCAGAGGAAGAGGATCACACTTGAGCTTCTCCTGGGTTTAAAAAAAAAAAAAAAAAATACAAGGAAAAACTTTAACTGTCTTAGGTGTGTTAGCCACCAAAGGAGAACAGAAAAGAGAAAGACAAGGATGTCAAGCTTCTGGGGCTGTCAAGAATCTAAGGATAACAAGTTGTAAGTTAACAGAGGGGCTCACCTCACCTAGTGTGGCAACCTTCAGTGTCCTACCTAGTATGAATATACTTTCCCCTCCAATAACGGCTCTCTTGCCTGTTCCTGTCAGAACTGTGAGTTCAACATTGAAACATGGTTACTTTTCATCTGTTTTACTTCCAAATTCATGTCTGCAACCCTCTTTCACCTTTAAAACTATCAGTCCTGATCCTGCTTCTTGTTTCCTCCAGCACTCTTTCCATACACCTTTATAATTGCTTAAGTATTAGATAGGAAATCATAACTTTAATCTTTAATCAGGGTCTGGATTTGCTACTTTGAAGTGTGTTCTTCAAGATTTAATTTCTTTTATCTTTGAACATGCATATGGATCCATTAAATTGGAATGTGTACAGGAAAACTATTTTATGGATTATAATTTCTATTCCTGTAAATTCTTTTTATAAATTTCTTTCTATAAAATTATTTCTGGTATTTTTTAATTTTTAATTTTTTTCTAGGATTTGGAAGTTAGCAAGTACTGTACCCTCTCAGTGTCTGTAAATTTTAACTGCTTATTATAATTATAGTATTGCTGTAATCTAAATACTTAGAGAAATATATTTTTGATTGTAGAACACTGTTTAGTATGTCAACATGTAACCTAAATTCAGGTTTTAATGAAAATTAAGCAAATTTTTTTCTGTTTGGCACATTATATCAGATGATATGCGTTTTCTATGAAAGATCCATGAGGAGAGCACAACTGTTTACAGTATGCAAATGATATGTAAATATGTCCTTGTTTTCTGACAGAATCATTGATGCTCAAGGATATCCTGCCTTCCCCAAATGAGATGCAAAGAATGAAAAATTCTCTCAAGTTCAGCAACTGCCAAACTCCACGTCTAGTACAGCAGTGTCTAGCTTTCCTGGCCTTGCAAGCTGCATACCAAAACCCCTGCATGTCTGAAAAGCACAAGACATTTATTCTGTAACTAAGAAGGGCAGATAGGTCCCTGTGAATGGTTCAAAGGTAGAAGAGAACAACAGACAGAGGAGACCTCCCTAGGAGATCTCAGTGTTCTATTACTGGAGGGAGGGTGGAAGCACACCTTGATCATTGAATGACCTTTTGATTTCAGCTTCAAAAGAGCTTCGTGTCCCTGCATAGTCAGGGATTTCATTCAGGCAGAAGCCCAGGTGCTGCATGCTATACACTGCTGCCATGGAAGCTTCACTTGAACTTACATACCACTCTTGATCCTTCTCCAGAGGTAAGACTTTAATGAAAGAGGCAATTACACACCCAGCCAGTCAGCAGGTGTCAGATATTTTTAAAATAAAATTTAAAAAGAAAGGATACCATCATTTTAACAGATTTACTTATCACAGGTTTTGTCTTCATAACCACAGTTATACAGGAAATAGGTAAATAGCCAGTGGCACTATAAGCAAAAAAGTATGATTTTGAACAAATAATGACATCAATGTCTGTAAGGAAATCTTGAAGAAAGGTGAATGGGAATAGTTATGACTTTTCCATATTTAGAAAAGCAGTAATGTATAAAGTACATGAAGTGTCCATGACATAATGTTTTTCTTTCTGACTTATAATTAAGAATGCAAGAAATATGAGTTTATAGGTTAGGGAGCAGATCCTGTGCTTGTATAGCACTGCTAAAGTTAATAGAAGTCAGCTCATTAACCTCCCCATGGGTTCTTGTGCTAAATTAGGGGTTCTTGTGCTAAATATTATATGAGATGCTTTATGTGTTCATCTTCTATGTCTCACATACTTCATACAAAAGAAATGTAAGCAGTTTCTTTTTCAGATTGTATTCAATATTTTATGTGCTGAACAGAGACACTCTGTTTCTTTACTTTTCCTCAATCTTTTCTGTTTTAATATAGTACCATTTGGAATAACAGGTAATATAGGGAGTGGTTATATCTTAAAAAGGTGCTTCTTTTTTCAGCAGCCATATATTACTTTAGACTGTATAGGCAATATTTTCTTCATCATTTCCAAAACTGTTTCAACTGTAAGACAAAATGCAATTACTTTTTGTACATAAATGAAGGTCCAGTAATTGTTAACTACTTATTTTCACAATGAATTGTACATAAACATATTTACTCATTTATCTGAGTCAGTTATTAGTCATATTCTATTCAATTTTCACCTACAAACTACAAGGAAGTTGTGTCTCAAATGTGCACGTGATTTGACTGTGATGTTACAAAAAATGCTGCACACTGAGCAATGCCCTGATTACTGCAGCCACATGCTGTGCTAAATGCACACTTGTCTTGGGTCAACTGTGCACTAGAACTGCCTGCACTTCCAAAATGTTGCATATCCACAGCGCATTTCTATATAACAGACTCAGTTGAACCAGGTACACACCCAAATTCAGTGGTCATTCATCTCAATTGCACACCAGATTTTGAGAAAAAGAGATGGATACAAACAACCCACACAACTACTACCACCCTCCTAGTTGAAGAAACAATGGAGACGTAATCTCGAAGTTGTTCCATCTAATTCTTTCTCCCTGATATTCCTGCTCCAATATACTTAATCAAGAAAGATTCAATTCAGTTTAATCTCCACTTACTCACATTTACTTAGCCCCTTCATATTTTCTTTTCCTGCAGACTTAAAATACTAGTTCTTTGCTATCCACAATACAGGCTTTTCTCCTCAGTAGAATTCACAGAACCACAGAATGGGTAAGCTGTGAAGGGATGACAGTGGATAATTCCAACCTCTGTACTGAAGCAGGGTCATCCTAGAGAACATGACGCAGGATTGCATTGTGATGTTTCTTGAATATCTTCAGTGAGGGAGACTCTACTGGCAATCCTTGGGCAATCTGTTCAGTACTCAGTCACCTACACAGTAAAGAAGCTTCTCCTTCTGTTCAGGTGGGATTTCCTGTGCATCAGTTTTTGCCCATTGCAAAAACTGTTCTTGTTCTATTGCTCAGCACCACTGAGCAGAGACTGGATTCATGCTCTTGAAACCTTCCCTTCAGATCCTGATAGACTTTGATGATGTCCCTTCTCAATCCTTCCTTCTCAAGACGGAACAGGCCCCTCTCTCAGCCTTTCCTCATAAGACAGATGCTCTACACCCATAACCATCTTTGTCACCCTCCTCTGGACCTGCTCCAGGAGCTCCATGTCTATCTTGTACTGTGGAGTGCAGTTCACCAGGACTGAGCAGAGGAGTGGGATCACCTCCCTCGTCCGGCTGGCAATGATCTTCCTAATGCACCCCAGGATACCTTTGGCCTTCTTGGACACAAGGACACACTGCTGGCTCATGGACAGCTTGTTGTCCACCAGGACCCCCAGGTCCTTCTCTGCACAGCTGCTTTCCAGCAGGTCAGCCCTCAGCCTGTGCTGGTGCTTGGGGTTATTCTTCCCGAGGTGTAGGACCCTGAATTTGCCTTTATTGAATTTCAGAAGATTCCACTCTGCCCATCTCCATCTCTCCAACCTGTTGAGGTCCTTCTGAAGAGCTGCACAACACTCTGGGGTATTGGCCACTCCTCCCAGCTTTGTGCCATCAGTGAACTTGCTGAGGAGGCATCTGCTCCTTCATCCAAGTTATTGATGAATAAGTTAAACAATACTGGGCCCTGTATTGAACCTTGTGGGACACCACCAGTGACAGGGCTCCAACTAGATCCTACACCACTGATCACAACCCTCTGGGATTTGCTGTTCTACCTGTTCTTAATCCACCCCCTGTCCATCCATCCAGTTCACACTTCTTGAATTTTCCTGTGAGAATGTTGTGAGAGATAGTGTCAAAAGCTTTGCTGAAGCTGAGGTAGAAAATATCCACTGCTCTCCCCTCATCCATCCAAGTAGTCGTTTAATTATATAAGGCAACCAGGTTGGTCAGGCATGATTTACCTTTAGTGAATCCATCTTGACTGCTTCTGACCACCTTCTTGTCATCCATGTGGATAGAGATGGCCTCCAGAATGAGGTGTTTGATCACCTTTTCAGGGATTGAGGTAAGGCTGACTGGCTGGTAGTTCCCTCCCTGTCTTTTTTGGATAACATTTGCTTTCTTCCAGTCCTCAGGCAACTCTTCTGATCATCAAAACCTTTCAAAGCTCATCTACAGCAAAACCATCTCTGTTTAATTAAACCTGTGTGAAGCAAAATACAAAGCACAGCCCTGTTCACAGTGATAGAAATTAACTGCCCCAGCCAATATCAGCAGAGAGTTTTAAGAACCCTTTTGGGACAAGGCACTGTAATTTGTCCCTTCTGCAAGGTGAAATCTCCATGCAACCTGCTGGCTTTTGTGCAGCTTTCAGTACCACACTGCCACTGGAGTGTTCTAATTGTCCATTATGTTGCAGATGAGTTTACAGCCAGGATTAATTTACTTTCCATTTAATCTGTTTCTATAACCTCTTAAAAAGAAATGGACAAAAAAGATCTGAGTGTTTAATGAAAAAAAAATGAAGTAAGAGCTTGGTCAGAGAACTATAAGCCTTTCAAATTTTATATTTTATGTCTAGGAAGAAAAAGTATTTTTCCTTTTTATACCACAATCCCATTTCCATATAAAATTTACACAGCATGCAGTAAATCAGCTTAAAGATAAACTGTTCATATACTTTGCTTGCAAAGGGCAGACCACTAACAGAAAGTTTACTTTAGGCCTTTAAAATTCTTCTCCTATCTTCTGCTCTCTCTGACTCTGTGACCTCAGGGGATGTAATCCCTTAAAATGCAGCTCATCTTCAATTAGCAGAGAGAACATATGTACGTTCTTCACTGAAATCCCCAGGTATCATGCAATGCAGCTCACTTCAGATTTTACAGTTAATTAAAGCCTCATACACATTTTGTGATTCTCCAGCTGGCACTGGAGAGTTTTAAAGCTTAGACCATTTTAGCTATTACTCTGCTAAAAATTTACTAATAAGCATAAATGTCCATGTGCCCTTCTTGCCGATCAACACAATGGGAAGTTGATAAACACTGATCTCCTACAAAGAGGATGAGTAGAAATTGAGGTTGCTGGAGGGACCAGAGTTTGAACTGCTGGCATAAAAATAATCCTCCATAAAGATCAGAATTCTCTGAGAAAACATACACTGAAAATTAGTAAATGAACATTGAAAAGAGGTTAGAAAACATTTCCAGGTTATAACCTTGAAAACTAGTATGGAAAAAGTCACCTATTCTGAATAATATGCTCAGATCTTGTAGCAGACAGATGTAACTTGCTGATATGAGAATAAATAACACTCTTTTTTGAAGGAAATAAAGCACATTGTTTTCTCCAACGACTTTTAACAATCATTAAATTTACAGCATGGTTTCAAATCCTTTTTTTTATTTTGTGTCCTATGTAAGGAATACGTGTATAATAGCTGCCTGACAGATGGTGTGTTCTCATAGGATGAAGATTTAGTACTATTTTTTTTTTATTTTAGTAAACAATTTCCTAATCCTATTTCTCTTCAGAGTAGTAGTTCTTACAAACTCAGTGCTTCTTCCTCTTTTCTTTTTTCTTCCTCAGCTAATATTGATCTTTCTTTTACCAGGTTGTTCCAATCACCTTTTTAATCTGTCATACTCTTTCCCTCTTCTGATTACTGCTTCTCTTTGCTCTACTTTTCTTTCACCTTCCTTCAATCTCCTACTGTTATCTTCTTAGCACTCATGAACTCCTCTTGAACTTTCACTGGACTGAAGGCCTGGATCATGGCATAATCTCATGCTTCAAGAAGTTATTATCTGGATACTGACTATAAAAATGTCACTGCACTCTTATTCTCCCATGCATCTCAATAAGAAGTGATCTTATCAGATCAACAGGGCTTTACAAATGAAAACATTTTTATTCCTTATGTTTAAAAATATCACAATAGGCCAGGTGATTGCCGACACCAGTGTTTCTGAAATGAATTCTTCTATTTTATGTTTTTTTGATTGAAGTTCTTAACACATAAATTTTACCAGGCACATTTAGTGACTGACTGAAGAACATAATGAAGACAGAAATCTTCATTCTGTTTCTGATATTTTTAAGTTACACTCTTGATCCTTGTCTAAGAAACTGCTTTGAGGTCAAAGAACATACAAAAATACAATTAAAAGCAAAATTAGGGCCCATGCTTCTTCTCACCTGAGTGGCCCGTGGGCCCATGAGAGACTTTTTGTTTAATTTTTTTTAATTAAAATGCAGTTGGGGAAACCATTAGAAAATTAGTCCAAACATACTGTGCTCATGGGTATTTTGCTCAAATCTGTTGAGGTACCAACCTACAGCAGGCTTCCTGCAAAGACCATCGGGAGACAAGTCACCATCTGCCAGCGTTGGTTGCAAAACAAGGGTTCTGCAACAAGAATGCACACTGCAAAATAAATTTGTATTCTTACATATCCCAAAAGATCCAGGGGCATACAAAGCTAGACCCAGCTTAATGTTCATCCTCTCCTGAAGTTTTGAAAGTTTATGACAAAAAAATGAAGAGGAATTTTTTTTTTACATTTTAAATATTTCTATTTGTGAATGTGTCAAATAATAATGTATAAATAATTGTATTGATACAGGAGGAAGATGGTAATCTACATTACCCTTTCCCAAGGTTAACATTTTTCCTGTGGTAAAAGGCATATAAAAGGATGTATGTTTCAGAAGCAATTCCTTTTTTGTCAACAGCATTTACTTGACTACTTTGGGAGCATTGTTTTTTATAACTTCTTCTCAGGTAAACCTGCTGTCTGAAAAACACTTAGCTTCCTGGGCATTCTTTCTTGAACATTTTCTGGATATTCATTATTTTCACATTATTTCTGTGATTCTAATTTTAAATAGTTTATGATGATTATTTTCTTTTAGTTTCTGTCCCTAATTCATTCTCTTTCATAAGAGAACTGCATGTATTTCTTTGATATAGAAAGGAAATCTGCTAAAGCTAAGAAAGATTCATCGCTAGAAATGTTAGATGATATAACTCAGCATTTACCTATTAATTTCACTAGGTCTGTGGACATTTAACTTAACCTGTTTCTACATTTGTAATAACATGATCTCATTTAATATTCTACATAGTTTCTCATTACTTGTGGTGGATTTGCATTTGTGTGTGTCTGTTTACTTTGTGGACGTATTTGGAGTTGAGAGAGAAAAATTACATTATTCTATAAATTTGAAACTATTTAAATAAGAGCAATTCTTCCACAGAAAAAATGAAAGTACTCCAAAATTTTCTCTTTTATGAAAGCTTATAGCTCTTGTATGTTATCACATAAATGAAATTATTTGGCCCACTGCTGGTCATGGAAATCAAAGAAATAACTCTTTAATTTTATGATTACTTCCTGTCAGAATAGCAACCCACTGTAACTTGACAAAGGGAAGTAGAAATATAGGTGAACTGCAAATACTCAACCTTAACAAAACAACAAGCTTGTAACACAGATGTTTCTATAAGATCAGGGGGAAAAAATTTAAAACCACAAAATCTTATATTTACTGATACTATTATACAGTAATATAATTTCTTACAACTCCTCTGCCACAGATTAAGAATGCTGAGCAGGTTTATTACCTATTTACAGTTATCTGACAATACAGAAGAAAGACAAAGAAAGGATATACTGTATCTTCTCTGAAAAAAAGGTGTATTTTCCTTCTCACTCATCTATAAAATTATGGTTGAGTAATGAGAAACTGCAGAAAAAAAATATATTCTTTATCATTCCATGTCAAGATTTCCCCCATATAGAGAACTGGAGAACTTTCTATACAATTTTCCTATTAGCCATCTTTGATTTTTCCAGATTCTGGGTAAAAGAAAAGATTTTTCTTTAAGAATACATTCAGAATGTTGTGTTTTGGAATTTCTTTAATAGAATGTAAATTGATAAAAATCTGTTTAACTTGGTGGTAATATCAGCTAATGTGATAGATTCCCAATGCTGCAAATAGTTTTGGAATCTTGTTTTTTATTTTTTAGTTTTTTTGCATGACTTACATAGAATTTTCCTTTCTCAGCAGTTTTTAAAAATTAACATATTCATTAAGCATTTTAGTCTCTTTTTTTAATTGAGTGAGAAAACAGTAATTACATTGGTGGAATTAAGAAAAATGATATAGGTAAATACTGAATCATGAAGAAAAGCTTAATATCATTACAAAATTTTAAGACCTGCAGTATCTCAGGGTTAATAGAGAAACACGTTCAGATCATTAAATTATGCTTTATTAGAGTAAAATAAAATCAGTAATCACTGTACATAAATTCTGCATAATCTATAGAAATGTGTTTTAGGGTATCTTTTAAAACCAGTAGTTTTGTCAAGAAAAACCTGCCTGTGTTTTTAAGATACACAGGAGAGTATTTCTGATTTAAGCTTGGATTGATCTATGTCAAATACACTTATGATTGATGACCTCAACAGCTCAGTGATTCTCTAAATGACTATGATACTTTTAGTAATGTGTACACGGACTACACGAGATATTTTGTTAAGGGGGAGTATGTGATTGCTAGAGTGAGCATCAGAGAAATGTTAAGAAAAATTTGTGCTCTAAAAGAAACAGGTATTTTCTACAGTTTGTAAAAGCATTTATACATTTTGGAAGGGGTGTTGTTTGTTGTCGTCACCATCATCATCATCCATTCCCCCCTGCAGTAAGCTCTCACCAAAACAAAACCACACCTTGGATCTGGAAGGATCTTGGGTGCAAGAGAGGGAAAATGTGCTTGGAAAGCAGTAGCTGTGAATGTCAGCCTTTGTCAGGGGCAGACAGACATCTGATAAAGCTTAGCTCTACTCTGTCCTGATTTCTACTTTGGTTCTTAATTTGTGTCTGCTTGCCTCTTTTTTGTATCTGTGTGTAAGAATAAAGCAGCACTGTGACCTTAATAAATCTGTTTTATTTTTTTTTAATCTAGGGTTACCTATAGATGTGTGCTACATATATTTTAATATTATCTTTAGAATACAGCTCACAGAAGTGCAAGGCACAGGTAAATTCTGTTAGCAGTATATAATAGCCCACATACTGTATGATTTATAGCAAATCCCTAATAAACAATATGTTAGAATTTATGATTCTTTATAAAAAATATTTTTTGGGAGGTGATTTCTTTTAAATTTTGACTTTTAAGCCTTGCTTTAATAATCCCTCCATAGGCAGGCATATCTTTGTCTTTTTTGAAAAGGATTGCAAATGCTTTCATCTGCACCTGACTAAGCATTTTAAATCTGTTTATTTTGATTATACTGTTTAACCATTTATCACAGCACTTTCAAGAAATCATAACCTGTGCAGAATGAATTTGAAGGTACTTTCAAATCATCTCCCATTATATTTCCTCTTAATCAGTTCTTTAATGCGGAGAATAAGATTTTATTTCATAGGGAGACTGATTTGACAGTATTAGGTCCTAAAACACACATAAATTTCCATATGGCATATGTCAATGAGAACTTGCATATCTGACAGATAAAGACGTGATCAAGTTTCCTTTGGAGCATGCTGTCATGCTCCCCTTGCAGTGCTGTTCCTTGAAGGATGTAGGATAATAGCTGAACTTAAATTTGTCAGTCTGTTTAGACCCTAAAGATTAGTTCCAGTGACTAAACAGAGATTCTTAAAACATTCTGATGTTTTCTTCATGTAAATGTACCAGATGTTGAGTCATCTCATGTAGGAGGTATATTTATTATTTTTTAAATCATTTGTCTGTCATTACATTCCCTTATGCCATGAAAGTTTGGAGGTAATGAAAAAGAGGAACATAGGTTTTTCTGAGAAAAGCAACTCCATACTATCTTTTTAAAAATCTTTTATGAAAACACAGTCAAATCAAGGGGAGGGCTTTCTTTTTCCTAAGATATACAAATGCTTGATAAATAATAAACACATGCAGATTGCACAATTGGATGAAGATGTCTGCTTTTTTTCTAAGATATTTTTTTGATGGCATTTCAGATTGAAGGATTGATCAAAAGTTTCCATATCTCAGAGTAAAGATCACTGAAAAAGCCAAGAGAAACAAAGACCTACCCACACTAGAAAGAAATGTCAGCCACACAGGGTGCTGGGAGACTGCAGGGGCAAGAACAAAGTGCTGTGTTTCTCTGATCCGTGTCAGAAGGTTTAGCAATTGTTTAAAGAAAATGGTCATAGACTAGACAATACTTGGAAAAGAATAAGACTATAGGGAAAACTACATAATGGAAAAAAGTGAGAGACTGTTGCTAAAAGAAATGAATTGTCTTAGAACCAAGTAATTACCTAAAATAATATGAACTCAGTAAGATTATAAGTTGTTTATTAAATCAATTTTATGTGATAAACTATAAAAAAACCTGCTTTCTAGTCTTTTTTTTTCACATACTACTTCCATAGGATTATGTCCCCATCCCAAAGACAATGGGGATGGGGAAGGAGAACACAAATAACCATTCTTTTGGTTTGACCAGGCATTGTATTAAAGGAAAATTCACGATTTGTCTTTACTAATCCATCTATTATAATCACTCAACAGAAAGTGACAACAGTGAGATTTCCAGCAAGGAAAAGAAAAAAGAAAGGTTTAAATGACAAGGCATATTTATAAGAAGATTGACCTAATATTCTAATAAGCACTACTGCCCGAAGATAAATATGAAAAAAACCCACACTTTAAAGATGAGCTCAGCTTCGGGGAAAAAAAAAAAAAAAAAAGAGGAAAACCACTCTGAAGTCTGCACTCAGTCTTTTGCAGTCTGTCTTCTAATTTACACTGTGTGAGCTAAAGTTACAAGTGTAAATAGGGCACAAAATATACCTTTTACAGAACATAGCGTCCTCAGGAAAGAAGATTTAAGGCTTATAGAAAGATACACAGTAATCTATTTCTGAAATAGTACTCGGTTTCCTACTTAAAGGCAAACAAAAAAGGCAAACAAATATTCTGAAAATTAAAAAGAAGGTGATACACTTCCTGAGCAATAGTGTCAGCTGAATGCAAAACTTGCCATAGAACACAGTAATACAGAATTTCAGAGCACCGAAAGACATTCCACATATATTCCAGAAATACATATCCTGAATGTGATGGCAATGATGACAAGAGTTTGTCCAGCAAAATATGATGGTACAGTAGGCATAATGGAACAGCTAGGTGCTACAATGAAGTATAAAGGAAACTCCTATGAGAGGAAAGTGAAGGGAATCCTGAAAACCCAGAATAATAAAAAGTTGATTGCTACACTAAGTTTTAGGTTGAGCTCAGCAGTTCTTAAAATAAGGTTATGGACAGTGAGGACCCACAGATGCTGCTTGTTCTTCAATATTCCATAAAAATCTTCATCGGTCACAATCTACAATGTACTAATAAAGTCTTTCTGCCATTTCTCCCCAGTAGAAATTAACCATCTTATATCAACATCTAGTATTCCTATTGGATTTAATGAATTTCTTATTACATTACTGAATTATGCCTGTAATTCTCTTCCTCATTATATCAAACACCACCTCAGAGATCACTGGGGTTAAAGGTTTGCTGGAATTTATATTGGTGGTGCTTTCAATGAACAAGAATGAGTCTTGAATTTCCTTCTGGTAGCCCCAATAAGCTTCATATGAATAAAATAAACATTTTTTTTTTTTTTAATAATTTTTATAGTAGCAGCACTAATTTATTTTTCCTTAATGTTGGCAAGATCTTCCCAAAAATATTGTCTGTATCTTATTTTTTGTTTTCGTTCATTGGGGTGAGATCCTGATGAATTGCATGAGAAAAAAAAATCACATAAAAGTATATGCAACTATTTGTGTTTTTAAGAATCACTCTTTTACTAAGTGTGTATGTAATGGGAAACTTAGATGGTGAGGCCAAATATGTATGAAATATGTTTCAGATAAATATGGAAAATAAAGAATTGAAAAAGTTCATTCATGAAAAATACGAAATTGTTAATTAGCCAGTGTGACTAAGGACTGCATGGAGCTCTAAATTTCTCACTGAAAAATCCTTGATTCTCAAAATGAAAATAAAAAATTACCAAACTATAGATTTGTCAATTCCTAAAACATTGTGATTTTACAAAATAGATTATGTTTCCTCTAATTAACACCATGTTCTGATGACAACACACCATGCTGTCCATAAGCTATATTTTGACAATAAATGAGGCACTAACTCCTCCTACTTGTTGTATTATGGCAGATGCTCCTTTCCCATGCCTTCTTGTGCTGTCTTCAGTTTTTGTTTTGTTGTGTTTTTATTTTCTTTCTTTGCCTTCAAGCAGCTTTTTTTTTTTTTTTCCTAATCAGAACATTGTGATTAGAATGAATAAATAGGATAAGGAAGACATACGAGAAAGGGATGGGGAAAAGGAGAAAAAAAATGGACAAGGAAAGTGGAAAGGGTATGTGAATGTAAACAGGTAAGTTGATTATGTGTCAAGGCAAGCAAAAATTAATTCCTTATTCCTGCATTTTCTTCCTAGTGCCACTAGAAAACTGGATGATAATAAGAGTATTATTAGACATGTGGCTCAGTTCAATTTAGAGGTTTTGGTGGCTTCCTTTAAATAGAGATTCCTTGTTTTTTTTGTTTGAGATGTGTCCTTTATAATAATGCATAACACTTATGCTTCTCGAGTGTGAAAGCCTCTTGACTCAGAAGAAATGAGGAAGACATGAACTTGGACAAACAAAAAAGATATATGAAAAGATGGCCATGAGGAGTGTTAGGAAGATAATGACAGGTCAAGATAAGGTGATTCAGATTTTGGATCACTGACAAAGCTCACTGAAGGCAAGGATAATCTTTCCATTCATTTAAAGGAACTTTGGATGGTGTCCAGAGAAAAAGAAAATTAAAATATAATACAATGCCTGGAAAAGAAGGAAAGTTATATTATCATATATTGACTGGAAAATTAGAAAATATTTTATAACAACAGGAAAAAAAAAATTGTAAACTATACATGCATACTAACATTTATAAAAAGTCATTCTAAAATCCTTACTGCTTATTCTATCATTTCATCCGCAGCAATAATGATTATAGTTTTAGTAATACAAACATGTCTTAGCAATGTGGTCACTTCTCCAACCATGTCAGCTAGAAAATTGCTACTGAACTCAGAGATAGACTGGAAATCTCTCTTTTTCCTTTTTAATTTATTAAGCATCAAAATCAAAGGAAACATCTCAACATCTAGAGAGACAAATTATAAAGAAAAAGGTGGAAAAAGAGTGACAAAAAATATAATGAAGAGGAGATATTCTGAAAAACTTGTATTCAAGCTAGGGTATTTTTGCCTCTACTGGTGGCTTGTGCATTTGTTTCTAGAATCCTGAACAATAGCTCAGACTTTCAAAAGACAAAAGGGTGTGAGGGGGAAAGCATTACAAATCTTTTTGTTGCAGTCTTAGTTTTAAATAATTATAAACAGAATTTAGACAATTTTTTATTACAAAGTCTCATTTGGAACCAAGTTGCCTATTTTTGTTAAATTTAAATAGATAGATAATGTAACTTTAAATTTATATATGAATAATTTGTACCTATTACCCTACAGTGATATTTTATGGAAGAATCAACACTGCAGGAGGTAATGGCAATATTTCTACTTCCAACCACTATCACAGAGCTCTATAGTCCACAGGGAATTTACAAAATAAAGGAGTGAAGGTCAAAAATATCAAACTGTCCAAACAACAGCAGGTGTTTGGTCCCAAGGTGTGATTCCATATGGTTCACACGCTTGCAAAGACAACACTTTTGTGTTTGGAGATTTTTTCCCTTCTGTGGGTGCTCCTGGCTGCAAGCTGCAGGCAGAACTGATCTGAAGGGCTGACTCCTGACTGGGTAGGTGAGGAGGGTTTTGAGGGTTACAACATGCTTTGGGACAAACAGAAGGGCTGGAGCTCCTTGGGGCAGGCAACCACCCTGCTGATGCTGCACGGAGGCTTCCCTGAATTTGGGCTAGCCAGCAAGACCAGGGCTGCCCACATTCCAGAGTCACGTCTACAGGCAGCCTGTTTTTCTCATGCATCTGAACCATCTCCAAAGGTATAGCAGCAGGAAAACAGAAGTAAATGTAAAATGCTATAAAAATAGGTAAGTTTTAGTTGGTGTCTGTGTAGCTGAAATTATCAAAGCAGCAGAAATATACAGGCAAAAATATCTAATCCTGAACCGATTGGTACTGCTCTGTGGGAAGGCATCATCAGAGACACTCATGCCCTTTGGAAACTGAGACAGTGTCTAGACTTCAGCTCAGGAACAAGACAGTAATTCAAATAGCAAAATGCAGAATGCTTCTCCTGTAATGCTGTTCAAATCAATTAAAAAATGTAGATCAATAACATCAAATTGAATTGCTTTGGTATTATTTAGACGTTCCTCTTTTCCCAGCAGTCACATGTTTAAGGACTGTCACAAATTGTTCCAAGTATTAGGGGTGTCAGCTAGACCAAACAAGTCTATTATTTGCAAAAAAAAAAAAATAAAAAAGTGCTAAAGTAACAGCTTAATGGAAGCAATATTAATTCATCCTCTGACAACTGCATAGCTAAAAAATGAATAGAACTTGTTCTCTTTTTCCCTCTGGTCCCAACCTGACCTCAATGCAGATTATTTTGCAAAACTTGACTCTGCATGTGGCACTTGGACAGTCTTTGATTTTCTCAAGGACTTTGGTGAAACCAAGCTTTTTTATGCCGCCAGAAGTAATGGAAAGGGTTTCTGTAGCCTAACATCTGACCTTTCTTCTGACCTCTGGCTTGTTGGTTTGGTTTTGTTTTTTTTTTTTTTTTTCATATTTTATGTTAGTCTTTCGAACTGTTGTAGTCAAAATACTTGTATTCCTTCCAAGTACAAAATACAGTTCCTTCCTTTTCCTTACTCTTGTCAGAGTGCTTCCTGGATTTATCTGAGTCTATACTTCTGCTGCCAATTATTATTCTTATTATCATAAATATAGGCATTATCGAGTATTTTTTGGAGTTTGATGAAAGGCTGATCTAAGCTGTTAAATTTTATTCACCAAGGATGCCATCTCGCTTTAATTAATAAAAATGCTACTATCTGCTTTTATTTTCAATTGTGCTAACATCATTCATGATCATATGCAAAATGACTCTTCCTCTTTGTAAGGCAGCAGGGAGAGGAGAATACAGACTAGAACAATTGTTCTCTAAGAGTTAGAGAGAAGCCCTGATGATGCTGAAGGTGTTTAGTGTGTAAGAGGAGGAGCAGAAATGATGTCCAAAACATGAAAGATAATAAGTATTGCCAACTGAATTTCTAAAGTAAGAAATGTTGTGATGTTTTTGCATCTGTATTTAAGATGACACTTGTCCTTTAAGAGATTTCATATGGCTTTAGATTCAGAAGTTTTCCTTAAAAGAAAAAGACAGAACAAACCAAAACAAAAATGTGCAGAAAATAAAAGGTCTGAAAGGAATGGTTTTAGAAAATTTCATGATTTTTGATTCATTTCAAGTCTCACAATACTACTTTAGGTTTCCCTTTTGGATAGCCTGTGATTGATGTTCATGGCACTATTTCTGTTCTGTTAAGTTAAACAGCATTTGTAGGAGACAGAGATAAATGAATCAAATAATTTTGAATCAGAACCACTGCAAGAGGAGTGAATAGCTTTCAACAAAAGATAACTCCTGAAGTTACTATTTATGAGTCAAGATTAGATATCATTCAATCTTGTGCCAGTGTCTTGGAAATGCTGTTGGCAGGTCCCTCGCTCTGGTTCAAACTTCCAAGGGATCCCAAATACATTAAATAGAAGGTTATTCTTCTAACCTGAACCTCCGTGCACAATTACCACAGAGACATGACTCTATTAATGTAATTACACTTCTACCGCTCTAAAATCTCCATTGTACCATATGTTCTGGTGCAGAAAACATTTATGTAAAACACTATCCCTTGGTAATCAGCCTTCCTGCTTCCTTCTAAACAGCCTTGTAGCATTCAGTATTTTTAAAAGACCTGCTTCAAAGGATGCCCTCTGACGCTGCATGCAATTTTGCATCTGCATCTCCTGTTTTATGTAGAAACTTTCATGTTAATTCAACTGCTTTTCAATAAAGCTTTCCAAACTAAGAAAGTACAGTGCACAGCACTTAGGTTCTCAGGGGGATTTTAAGACACCTGTTTGGGTTTTGTTTTGTTCTTTTTTTTTTTTTTTTTTTTTTTATTTTATTTTTGCAGAGAGCCTCTGCTTCAGATAGAGATACAGGCCAGCTAAACATTTTACATAGGTATATGGAAATGTTTTCTGTCAAGAATCAGGCAAGATATTTTAAAATCAGGAAACAATCCAAATGACAGAAATTCTGATAATGACACTAGATATTAATAATTACATGTATCATGACAAAATACTAATACACTTCTAAATTAGGAGAGTAACTCAGGTACAGTGAAGAGCTAACTGTCCTTTTTCATTTTCTCAAGCGTAATATCCAGACTGTGGAACCTGAAACAGTGAACACCAATCTGACAGAGCTTTTTTACAAGAGTTTTGTTTATGTACAAAAGTCAAATTACTTGGGAAAGCCATTCTTCCACTGCTTTTTTCTTTCCATTTGCTATACCCATTTCCTTTTTGCAGTTCTTAACTTAATCTTTATAAATGGTATTTGTCAATGTACTGACCAGACTTGGAATAAATTGGATGTTACTAAGCAGCATCACCTTGTCAAAGCTAAAAATGCTCCCAAGCAATAACGTGTTGGATGGTTGGCAAACACGGAATACTAACTTCACTCCACTCTGTGGGCTGTTTCTCACACTACTGCTGTTCACTCAATCAACCTGCAGGGAGCAATTAAGGGTGAATACAACTGACAAAGGCTTGGAAAGCAGGCAGAAAGTCTTTTGCCAAGCATTTTTTTTTCATTGTTATTACTATATTTATTATTTCTTTCCTCTGTTCTTTAGCAAAATAAATTTCTTCACTTCCCCTCCAGAGCTGTTAGTCAAAAACAGTGAGGTGAAGGCAAATCAAGTAAAGGTCAGTCCTGTTAACCAAAGAAAAGCCTCAGGTCACTCACTACTGTGATCATAATTAAGCAGTGTACCTTTGTGCTAGTTAAAGGTTAAATGAGTGGAAAGAAGGGGGATAACTGTGATGAAAACAAGGAAACAGAAAGGAATGTAATCTTTTCAGCAGGTTAAAGATGAGGCATGGCATAGTTTATTGTATGAGTGCACAGTCACAGGGTTAGGGAGCCCTGGAATACAGTGCAGAAGTTCTCTCAACACTCCTGAACTAGATACATAAAAGAAATTATTTCTACAAAAAAGAAAATTAATGTGCATTAATACATCAGCACACCAGTCAATTAGATATGCTAAACATTATTAGCCAGTGAAAGGACATCTCCTTTTATGTGCCTAGAGTACAGATACTTCCTGGAGCTTTAAACAACGGAAGAATTCTACACTGAATCAAAAATATATGGATTTGCTAAAGCAACAGCTAAGGAGACTGTGGATTGTCCCCCTACACGCACAAATGGAAACACCTTGTTTTGCATTAACACAATCTGGTATGTACACAACCTCCTAAGCCTGTGAGATTTTAGCAGGACTGGATTCCTAAACACAATGCAACCCTCACAGAATAGCTGTGTGGTTTACTAAAAGTACTATGAGGGAAATGGCTATTGCTTGGTTTTGAGGTTTGGGGTCTTTAGTTTGGGCAGATGGGTTTTTGTTTGATTTTGTTTCTGCTTCAGTGGAAATAGAAAAACCCTAAGCAATGGTTTCTTGGAGCACAACATGACATTCATATCTTCTTTTAATTAGTCTCCTGCTGCACGCTAACTCTTTATTGTGCCTTTGCCACAAAACAGGCCTCTGTTCTAAAGGATAATCCTAGTGCACATTTATTTCGTCATCCAGATGTCTATGTGTGCTAAGAAACCTACCTGGCTGATATGCTCAAATTCCCATGTCATGACAAACAGACAAAAAAAAAAAAAACGCCTCAATAAAGCTAAACCTACCTAAAGTACAACAATGCAAATAAACAGAGCCATTACTTGCAAATAAAATACTTTCATGACTTTCTTCCCATGCTAGCAGTATGAAGTATACCTGAGATTAGTTGGAGCATAAGATTTGCAGGTGAAAAAGTGAAAGATATGGTTGACATAAATTTTCTCTGCAGTAGCTGAAGTGACCGTGAAAAAGGTTTTGTCCATGGAGGGAAAAGAGGGGAGCTGTAGAGCTGCTGAAAGCAGCTGAAAGAATCTGACCATAGTGAGTGTCTTTGGGGGAATGTCATCCTACTGGAGCTGAATAAACAAAGTCTGGGATGTTGCAGAGAAGAGTTCAAGTTCATTCTTCTGTTGCCTGGAATGTTCAACGTTTTGCCATTCCCCATTTCATCTCAACTACTTCCTGCACCCCCATATGCTGACCAAGCCATCTTTTCCCAAGCACATTCTATGTTTGACTTCCAAAATTCTTTCTACCGGTGCTATGGTTATAGACCCCTCTCCTTCATGTTTTCCTGATCTTGTAATAAAAATTAATTATTATTAAATTCAAGGAAAATCTGTATCTTTAGGTCCATACACAAGCAGTTTAGAGTCACATACTTTTAAAGCTGAGAAACTGCATAGACAAATGGCACCTACAAAAGTACCTTTAGGATGAGGCTTAATTTTTTCTTCTTTCCTTGCAATTTAGAAATTTTGTAGCACAATTACAGGGGTACCTTGTTAAATAGACTGTTTTTCCTTAGAAGTGGATGAGAAAATTCTTTCCTTGTCCTGTTTTTCCCAGTGATATATTTTTATCCTGAAGTTGTCACATCTACCTACATCTTTAAGTGTAGCGTAGACTTGGCACCTGTGAAAACCTGGTGTGCTTACCCAATGAATGGCTACCACCGAAAAAGAATGATTATTTGATTAAATCCGTGGTGTGGACATGAGTTCAGTGTGGAGAGGGTGTACATGAGACATTCTACAAAGGTCACTAAAGAGCCAAGGAGAGATTAAGACTTTTGATTACTATCAGCTGTATCACTGTAGAATACAGTTAAGCTGTTTTTCTGACATGAATAGAAAACATTTTTCTTTTTTTACAGAAAAGTTTTTAAAGACTGCAATGCATAAATTATCAGCTACTTTCAGTACATTTTAATTTACTCCTAATTTAAATGTAACAATTAAAAAAAATTAAGCCTCTAACTGGTGCTCTTGAGATTTGCATAAACCTGTTAAATACACAAACTGTATCTCAGCTGAACTCCTGACTTTTAAGCTTCTCTTATCCTTCCCTTTTTTATGATAGCTCTATTCTGTAGGGAAAAAGCAGTTTCCAAAATTCTTGTATTGCTTTTGAAGTTCATTTTAAAAGAGGCTATACACTATTCATCCCTGTTAATAAGAATACAGAGACACTGACTAAAATGAACTTCAAAATTTTTCAAAGAAATTTCAGAGCCCATGTCTTGGTTTAAGACAAGTTAAGGAGTTTGGACACTCCAACATGCACTATCTCCCCTTTAAGTTTTAACAACTCCCTCTTCACCAATATGGAGAGATAAATGAGAATAGATATAAGTGAAAAAAATAACTGTTTACTAAAAAACTGAAACAGCAACATATTTCAGGCAGAAAATATCATTAAATAATCAGTAGGCACAAAGTCGCCAAATGTCACAGACTGCCTGGGAACAAAGAGAAACAAAAATGGTGGAGAAGCCCCTCCCCCAAGATGGCTCCCTCCAAAGTGACCTTGTGGAGAGAGACAAAGTGAAAATGGTGGACAAACCCTACTTGTCTCAACCTTTTCCCTGGAACAAAAAAAATGGGAAGAAAGCAGCTTACAAAGACGTTCCCGTGGCAGATGGGAATTGCTGGTGTTGCCTGGGGAGCTCTGGCCCCCACAGCATCAGCCTCTGGCTCATTTGGTGTCAGTGCTGCTGTCCCAGGTTGCTGTCCTGATAGGGGAGGAAGAAAATGTCCCCTGGAGCACTGAAGAATGGTGGCCTGATCTCGACCAGGTCTGGCTTTGTGCTGGGGACAAGTGTTGCAAAACTCACTATGAAACCATTTGGAACTTGTGAAGTGCAGCTTCTCAGGTTGTTCCTCAGACATGTGCTTGAAACAACCTGCTCTGCAGCCCAGAGAGAAACAAAAGAAGGCTCCTGCCTTGCACTGCCTCGGCTCTTCCCATGAGAAAAAGATTAGGTTAGATGAACATATCTGAAATGACACAGATGTATTTTGGCCCGGGTAAAGCAAGAGCCAAAAGGGCTTCTTCTTGAGTGCCCTGACTTTAAAAAGACTTGGTACCCCAAACCTCGGCAGTTCCATTTCCAGTTGCACAGACAGCTATAGAAAACCACAACATTTTGGGTTACCCAGGGTATTTTCCACCCCTTATTCCATGCCATGCCCGAATGAGTACCTTTCAACTGTACATATATATACATGTAACTGTATACAAATACAATTATTATTTCAGTATCCACTGATCATTGCCCAGGATATGGATTTAGTTCATTAGTCCATGCTGGGTTATGTATTTGTCGAGGGGGAACTTCCAAACTATCGGGGCAGAGTATTTCTTCAGAACCTGGCCTATATCCTCCCACATTCCATGCCACTCAGGATTTTCTGCCACTGGGGCAGCTCTCCAGACAACCTCCCTGGAAATCTCAGCCCTGATTCTAAATGTGCTTTAGGCTAAATAGAGGAGACATAGCAGAATTAGCAACAAATTTTTTTTTTTTTTTTAACATTTGGAGGGAAGTGAATATTCTCAAAGGGTGATGTGTCAGACCTGAAGCGGGAGAAGGAGGTAAAAGGGTAGGAAAAGTCATTCCCTCTTTTTCTTCCAACAGTCTGGTAGTGATTATTAATTAGCCCCTAATAACATATTGGGTTATACAGGATAGCCCAGTATAAGGTAGCATTCTCTTTTTCTCCAGATATGAATATCCCTTTCTTTCTCCCTTCCATACAGCTGGGGTTCAGAGCAAGAAGAGAACAAATGAGTAAGAGAAACCTACATTGTATATAGGACCATCAATATTTAATCCTGGATTAGTGACAGGTTTAATTATTAGTATTTCATGAGCCATCTGACTTCAAATAGATGCGTTATCACATTAGAAAGAGGAGAGTCTTCCCTTGCTATGAGAGATGGCAATCCTTCCTAGGTCTGGCAGGCTGGAAGATATTGGTTCATAAAATCTTGACACTGGAAAGCAATCTTAGGTAATATTTAGAGGTCTGCATGACTTGTTGTTTATAACTTTTCTTTCCCTCTCACTCTGTAGAGTTCAATTCAAGGTTCAGTTTTAGTCTAGAACAAATAAAAGACTAACCATAATATTAAAAAAAAAAAAAAAAAATGCTATTGTGATGAAGAAAATGAACCACAATGAAAATATTGGGGACATATTAACAGTTATGTTGCTTTATCTTTCCTCTTTGCAATAATGCTGACTTAACACTTATCTCAAGGTGTACAAGAGTAAAACGAAACACACATACCTAAAAAATTATATGCCTCCAGCCACTAGCAGTCAAAAAATGTACCTCATAAAAGATTCAGACTTGAAAGACCTACATTTAATTTCAAAATTCATGGAGAAGCATTTAAAAAGTATTAAATTTTCACATCTTATATTCAAAAGTTAAGGAGTAAAAGTATCCTAAGATGAAAAGAAAGGGACATAAATGTGGTGGTAAGATGAGACATGAGCAGAAACAGAGCACAGACGGAAACAAAACATCAATTTACTTGTTAACTGGAATTAGTTCTGGAAGCATCAGGAGATATCTAACATGGACTCTCTTGATTTTTTTTCAGCAGCACTGCTTTCTAATTGACAAGCACACTGATCCTTATACGAAATCTTTTTCAAAACTGGAGGTAATCAGGTGCGAACACTAACCACTCAAATTTTAACATAAATTGCTGGTTTAACAAGAAGCATCAGGTACTTCATGGAAAAGGATATTTTATTAAAATATGAAACAGACACAAAAAAAAAGGAGATTTAAGGAAAGTGTTTTCTTAGCCAGAGCAACTCTATGATTCTATGAAACTGTGTGGTACCAAAATTTAAAATAAATACATATTATGATAAGTAAAAAAAAAAAAAAAAAAAAAAAGTAAAGTGACTTAATTTGTGCTTATTATTATTGCAATTGTACATATCATCTACATATATCAAGTACAGGAAATACAAATGTATGTATTGTCTAATCAATAAATTTAAAAGATTAAATATTATTTAGTTATCAAATTGTATATGTTTGAGTAGGTGCTCATATGGATGCTATTAAATATATGTGTAAAAGTATTAGATTCAAAGACCATTATATTTATAATGTATTTTAAATAATATTTAAATTTCACAGGTTTGGATAGTATTTCTTAGCCAGACTGATAAACTGAGAGGCCAAATATATTTGAAAATACAGTGAACCAAGTTCTGTTCTTGCTAACACTGACATACTTCCATTTAGATAAATCTGAAAAGAATTTCACCCCACTAATATATCTTTATTCAATTAAATCTCTTAAATAGCATTATGTCTCATTTAGAAAGTTCACAATCCATAATTAGCTGTTTTTTTGAAACTGGTTGCTAAAAATGTAGTTTCAGAACAGGTTACAGTTCAAATAATATACATGCATGGAATAATTGATTTGTCCAAACTTGTCAATTTTAAACATTACTCACTAATTAACATTAAAATTCACATGATTTTACTATTTGTTTTGATATCTATTAAGTAATAACCTGACCTTTAGGAAAAATTTCACTCAATACCAAAATTAAGCCCAGGTTTTAAGATTCAGTCACTAATCTCTATAAAAGGGAGAAGGAAAGCAAAACAAAATAAAATCCCTTGGAGTCACATTCTGTCATTCTCTTTCAACTATTTTTCTCTGTTTCTGCCCATTACATTTAATTTTATTTCATTACATGTAACAAGACTAATTTTTCAATAATCCAGTTTGATTCTGCTCATTCAATTTGCCCCCTTTGACCATTACCTTTTTTAACCCTGAGGTATTTTTTAACAGAATTAATTTAAATTTTATTTGTTTTATTAAGCCAAGGTTTTCCAATGGATCAAATATAAGTAATATTAAATTGCGCTACTTCATCTTGTGAGGTCCAGACATCCTGCAGAATACTTATATTTTGCCAGTGGTATGTGAAAACCAGATATGTTTTGGTATGGAATACTATGAATTGATTTATTGCAGTATATTTTATTTTATCTAATACTTATTTTTTTAAATGTTGCAATGAGTTTAATTTTCTCCTTTTCTTCATAGAAAGTTAACTGTAAGAATTTTCAGGGAAGAAAAAACTCCTGTCACCAGAAAATTCTCACAATGAAAATATAAGTTTAGAACTGAAGTTAAGTATAAACACATGAGAAAGTGTGACATGTATAGAAAGGGAAGAAAAGCCACAACTGTTAGATCTAGAAAAAGTAAACTGAAGAGCATGAGGAAAAGCCATCATAACAATTTTCAGAGACATGACAGGATACTGCAAACAAGGATATCCTCTGTGAACTTACTGTGTGGTCCTCTAAAAGCATGTGGTTTTATGTCTATGATTGAGATGACTTGGGATTCAACCACAGCAAAGATCATTCAGGTTAGATTAGGCAAAATCTTCACAGCAGTAAACCACCATTTCAGATTTCCTGGAAATATCATGACTAGGTTAGATGAACATATCTGAAATGACACAGATGTATTTCATTTAGCTGGTACAGGGGATCAACAGTGTTGCTATTGAGGTTATTATCGAGTCTGTATTCTTGCAATTTTTATGGATTTACAGAGTTTTCAAATGAAATAAAACTATTTCCATATACATCAAATCTTCAAAGACATAAGAAAGCAGAAAAAAATGCTCACAAATCTGACTGAACGAGATCCTGCCATTTTCCAAATGATTGTATCACAATTACAGATCTAGAAGCTGCATGTATAGAGACCAAATAGCTTAGCTGAATAAAATGCAATCAAGAAATAAAGGCAGTTTTGGGATATGTAACAAATTAAAGTTTTGATTGTAGAAATACATAATGAACTATTGAGCCAGAAAGTCTAGTCTGGGATAAAGTAAATTGTACCTGCACATAAAGGAAATCAAGCATCTCAGCAGTATTGGGTTACAAGGGCCTCTGTAGTTCGCTGCAACAGATTTAAAGATAGAATTGCTCTTTGGAAACTTTTCTACACTTACACATACCATACTGCACCAACTTGTTTGGCTGTGGCTGAATCTTCATTTTACCTCAGTGGAAGTCATAATTTGCTATCACTACGTGCAGTCGCTGGTGCCTTGCATCAGTGAGCAAGAGAGCAGTCAGGAAAGAAAATGTGACTTCAAAAACACTAAGGTGTTTGAAATGCCCTGAATTCCTCTACTATTTGTTCTGATGATGTGTTGCCTTGGGAATACTCAAAAGCACTTAAGAGGTTCTCTCTCGCTCCCGTGATCTGCTTGACACAGGGAGCACTGATTAGCTATCAGGGAGCTATGAATCATCTCCCAGTTCTATTGATCAGTTAATATTCGCCTTAGGGGAGGTAACATGCCACAGGAGTTCTAATGTACACGAAAAACTTACAGTCTGCCCGTTCAGACTGCTGTACTCCATCCCCCTCCTATGCCCTTCTTTTGAAATATTCCCTATTCAGGAGCCAGGGACTTGGTTCCATCAGCTGTAGAAGTGATGGCTTTTCCACAGGGAGGATACTTTGAGTTTGCTCCTTTCTGACCCAATTCCATTGCTGTAAGGCAACCGATATGGCTGCATGTGTCTAAAATGTACCCACTGAGCTTCTCACAGACTTTCAAGGACTCTGAGCAGTCAAGGTCTGCTGCTAATGGTTTCAATAGGCCATAGGTCCTCCATTTGGCCTGTCACTTAAAGGAGGAAGAAGAAAAGAAGGTAATATTGAAAAAGGATACCTATTGGTGCAGAGAAAAGGAGAATTGCTCTTAAATGGGAAAAGACAGACTGTAGCTAGAGGGAAAATCTGTAAAGTGGTCCTGAACCTGGATCCAGCTGCTGCAACTGGCAACAAGAGTCCACCCTGCTCCAGAGGCAGCTTTGCTAGAAAACATGGACGAGATTATTCCTTAGGGACAGGAGTTCATGGGTACATATTATAGTTACCTGCCTAACAGCTGAAAGTGTTACAGTTAACTGATACTCCTGGCTTTTGGGCTACATGGTATGTCTCTGAAAATCTAATCCTTATTCAACATTGGTATTTGATCTTGTGAAACACCAAATATATGAAGCAAAAAAGCTAGGGCACATTGTATTTGTTGTGTTTAACATACTTACGAAACCTGTAATAATTTACTAATTAAGTTGTACTAAATTGAAGAGTGAGAAGAATAGAGGCTCAATGACATTTTTCACATAATACACAAATCCTTTGTACTTAATGCTTCAGTTTGCTCTAACTTTTTCTTTGTCCTTGCTGTCACCACGATGCATTTTAAAAGCTTACATGGGATTTATTCTTTTTGTTTCTATGGCAACAATGAGACTGATCCCTCAGATATGAAAATCTCCATTTATTCTGAAAATTGTTTCCTGGCAGGATTGTCTTGGATCTGAATCTTACAATTGAATATACATGAATTTTATCTTTACACATATCATGTATATTGTATGTAGTCAGGGATAGATATATCTGGCCTGCTTCCTGGGCTGTTAATTGTACTAGCTGATGGTTTTGTTGGGCTTTAATTTCTATCTGAAGGAGTTAACTCTTTTGCTGGCCTTTAAACTAATGTAACCACATTTTTGGCTGGGAAGACTGTGACATTTCTGCTTCCAGAAAAATGAATGCAAATTTTGTTACTTCAACAGAGGAAAGCAAGAGCACATCTGCTACTTAGCGTATTTGATCATTTTAGTTGAATGATGATAGACATTGCAAAGAATTGTTTATCTGGGTTTGTGGATTCATCTTCCAATCACTTATTCAAAAAGTTACAGATGATATTTTCACTGTATTTGTGTTGGGACCCATCTTATTTTACAAAGCTCTTAATTAATCTTGCAAATCAATAGGAAAAAAATCCCTGTGCCTTGTCTGCTAACCCATCTACTTTGTTTGTCATTCCTTGTTATCCTTGATTAAATTTGAAATCAGATAGGTTTGCCTGCAAGCATGAGGAATGTCAAGCTCAGACACCTGAGTAGAAGTGAATTGGAACAGAAAGATTTGTGACTTCAGTGAGACAAATAACAGAGCTGGTGGTAAAGAAAGAGAAGTTCTGTGATGACATCCTCAGTGTTTCCCACATATAGCAGCTTCAGCTTTTTTTTTTCTGTTAGCTCATTCAACCCATTCAACTTCTTACGTAGTAACAGGTTAAGATTTGAACAGCCACTTACATACATGGGAGTCAAATATCCAAATGTCTTGCTAAAGGAGCTTAAAGCACTATAATTAACCCATCACAAAGTATAATGTACTAAAAATGCTTTTTAAAGTTGGATCTACTAATGATGCTCAGCATGCATTAACATTTTCCCCATTTTTTTATATGTCATACATCAGTGGTTAGATAAATACTCTGATTGCCATACTTTTTATGGCACTTTGAGAGTCGAAGTTGATAACTGCCATTAATCACAATCTCAGCAGCACAGCACTTTGAACATATCTACCACAGAGCTCTGAAAGCAGTGACCAATAAGGGACATAACTTGTTCTGTTTAATACAAAAAGCATGTGCTTCATTGTTTTATATCCACATACCATTTCAAGCACCGAGAACCTCCAAAAGCCCTGACTGTTAGGAAGGTTGTTTGTATTCTTTGCATTCAGGGCAGTTTTTATTTCCCCTTGAGAGCTAAAATATGAACATACAGTGATTAAACTAAGAGAGGCTTTGTTCATGGTCATTCATATTCTACTCAACTACAATAAAAGTTCTTTGGCCTCTAAGGCCATGTAGTTTCTGACCGAGAGTCACAGGGAGATAAGCGGTTGCAGAAAAAGTGAACTATGGACTAACAAATAGGAAAAGTACCAGTACTGGAAATATCACTGTCAGGTATGAGTTCATGAGTTGGTCCTGATTTAGCAATTTTACAGTATTCTTTTTAACAATGAAACAACTACTGAACAAAAATTTCTGAACAAAAGGCAAAATTTGGTATAGATAATATCAAGCTTCATGATTTTGGTAGCTTGTATGGGATTCTTTTTTAGGGGTAAAAGGAGGAACTAGTTTATACATCTTTGAACTATGACCTGATATTAATAAGCTTACAGGTTACATATACAGATGTTCTGAGTTATCAGATCTGCCATGGTTTTTCTATAACAAAGTGTTAGTTCATTCACACGCGTTTTGGTGGTTACCTGTATATCCAAATACATGCTATAATTCCTTTAACATATACAAAATTCATTATATATTTAAAATATTTTTTTTTCTTGTTCTCTAGTCATTTCAGCAATTTAGTTGGAACATTGTCCAATAATAGATCACTAAAGAAGTTACAAACTGAGGCAGTTAGACAGATATTTCTGTGTAAACCAGATATATTACCATCATTAGTCAATCATTATTAATATAATTGAAAAAATTTGGGGGTGGAAGATGAAGTAAAGAATTAAACTATATTATGACTTTATGCACATTATTAAGGATATTTCAAGTGTAAGGTACATAAGAAGTAATAAAGTTAATGATAAAACTTTATTTTGTTGATAGAAACTATCATTCCTTGGTTTGAACATTAGTGCTCATGTAAGGATAATGTTTTTGCACACAAAATGAGCACTAAACACAGAAAGTATTTGAGATAAACTTGCAGAGTTCAGTATCTCATTGAATTAATTTATGGGGTATATAAAAAGGCTGAAGAAATAAGTGAAATTGAAAGTCATTGTCCTTGAAGGTTTTTAAAATCGGAATATATGTCACTATAAATAGAAGCTGACTTAGCCTATACTCAGTCTTCTTATTTTTGGACAGGATATTAATTTTTTAATTTTTAATCTTTACAACTGTACTTCTCCAATTTAAATGACCAGCCTTCTTCATTGTTCATTAATATAGAACATTTTATTGTCTTTTGAACAGACCATATTTTTGCCCTAACATAAAATGATAACAATTTTCATGGCCTATGATACTGAGGAGGTCAGACTAGATTAACTAAAGGTCTCTTTTGACCTTAAAAACCTTCTTATGTAGTAGCTTTTTGCTGGAAATGTAACAGTCCTGTCTGACTGCATGCTATTAAATTAGGTTATATGCCTATTGAAAGCTAATTTGTTTCTTAAAAAGCACAGTTAAGTCAAAAATATTGCACTTAAAAATATGAGGAAAATTTTAATCCCTTTCTCTTATTATTTTCTGACTAGGTTTTTACCTATTATCCACAATGGCTGTTTCTTGCAGGCATGTGCTAAGGCATACATTTCAAATGTGAATTAACTCCCCAGGCAAAGAAAGGCATGTAGAGTCTTTACAGGAGTAGTTCCTTAGTAAACTTTTATGGTTTTGTGGATTTTTTGTTTGCTTGGTGTTGTTTTGTTTGGTTGGTTGTTTTTGGTTTTGTTTTGTTTTGTTTTGTTTTTTTTCAATTGGACCTTTTGTATTCTTGGCTCAAGTTCGTGTGTGATGTCCAGTTTAGCTAGATGGGCAAAGTTAGATAAACCCTACAGCCACAGGGCTAAGATATGTAACAATTCTTAGCTCCTAGGGCATTTGGGCTACCAGTAAGTTTCAACTCCTTTGCAAGATGACTCTTTCTTCCTTGAATAAAAGAAGGTGATGCCAATTGTGACCTCTGGCCTGGAGGAAGTGTTTTAACTTTCCTGAATGTCATTTTGGTGGAGATAAAAGCAAGACTATAAATTCAATTCCAAAGAAACTACACAGTAACAGCCACTTTCTAGATCTCTCCTGTCTTACCTTGCACTGACTTCTTTTATTCCTGAGTATATCTCACAAACGCTGAGCCAAACTTGAAGTAAATCACGCGTCTGCACATTGCATTACGGAAGCAGGCTGGTATGTCACATTCCTGGTCTCCTGAAGGTTACATGTAAATTTTACAAATATGTCAGTATTTGTTCCTTGCTAGTAACCTAGGAACAGGATATACAGGTTTCAGCTACAGCACAGAGGATGAGCCTTTACAGGGGGATTGAAACCCTTTTTAACATACTTTTCCTTTAAAGGGTGGTACTAGGATAGGCAAATCAGTCAGATCAAACACTATGAGAAGGATCAGGAAAAGACAGCAAATTTTTCCTTTTTTTACTCATTGGATGGATCATCATCCAGCAGTGCCATTCTGCTTCATTTTCTTTGTCCTGGAATGAATCCCTGTTGCACCAGATGCAGATAATTAGGTGACTATATATGTAAAATATATATGAAATCATATCCTAAATGAGTTTATAATTTTCATACAATATCAAAGGCAGACATTTGTCTATTTTCTATGTGACTATGCTTGTTCTGCACCTGAAATCTCCTCAGTGTGTGATAAACATACTCTTTGAGCTGTGAATTCAGTGATCCTACAACTGAGTACAGTGACAAAGGTATGGGTTCCAAATTAGGTGTGAATAGCTCATTCTCTGTCTCTTCCCCCTATAGCACAAACTGTGCTCTTGAAAAACAAAATACATCAAATGGAAGGTATTTTAGAGACATACTTACTCATCTTTTCTCCTGCATTCAATTGTTAAGTTTTCATTTTTAATTTTGGATTATTCTGAATCATAAGGTAGAAAACATGATATAAAAGGCTAGATAAAAATAAAATGTTATTTCTATATTTGTACTAGCTTCAGCTTAGAATGCCTCCTGCTTAAGTTTTTCCAAAAATTTCCCTTTACACAGAGATGGAGAATTCCTATATTATTTAAGTTAAAGTTCAGACACTCATAAATGTGGCATTTAAATTATGGGTAGGGAAAAACAAAACATAACTCATCAAAAAAAAAAACCCATACAAAACAAAAAAAGTCCCTTAGATATTGAAATTCTGATTCAGTGTAAAAATAGAGTAATTTTTTTTCTGAAGTTCTTAACAAACTATAGGTCAAGGAACAATGAGTTTTTCTTCACAAATAATCATAAGAAAAATACCATTTTAAAATTTTCAAAATCTTTCTACTTTTTTCTCTTTTTTTTTTTTTTTTTTGACAGCTTTTGAACTATCGTATTGTGATTATGGCAGTATCGATATGTGGTTCTTTTTTTGTCCTACTGCAGATGTTTCGTATAAGCACAAATAGTTTTAATTTTAGCTTGTCTATGGTCAAAGACCCTTAGATGTCTCATACAAGACTATTTTCTTTATTTATCTTCACTAAAGATACGCAATCACCTTTGAGTCCATTCCGTTGCACTGGGTAATTAAACACAAATATTTGATGTTGGTTTTATTTTATTCCAAATCACCTTACACGTATGAATCATCAATGTCAAAAAGTGAAAAATATCCTCAAGTCATCACTCCCCTTCTCTCTTACTTGAGTGCTGGTGGATTTACTGAAATCTGCTATTAGTAAATTCTTGGATTACGTACTTGTGCTTCAAGTACTTCTATTCTATCCAGTTTTCTACACCGCTAGGTACTGTCTTCAGAAAAAAAAAAAAAAAAATCCAAGTTCAAAGGTGTCTTATAATACCTTAGCTCATCTTAGTTGTCTGAAACAGATAAGTAATTCATAAAGATCAAATTAAAAACTGACATTTTCTAACTTCTCCAGTCTCTGTGCTGCAGATTGCTTGAGTGCATCTTTGTCAAAGCAGGGAATTTGGCTCACGGATTTTAAATTATTTGAGCATTTAGGTTCTGAATATTACTATTGATTTAAATCAAATTGCTTTGAAAGGTAAAGTTTTAATGTCGGGTTTCCTAGGTGAACATGATAATTGCCTCTGTGAAACTGCAAAGGGATGTTTGGTTTTATTTTATCAGTGCTGTCTAGTATTCTGCATTGAAACACAGAAGCCTGAATGAAACTGTGCAGAAAACATCAGAATTTAAGATCACATAATGAACTGTACTGGAAATACTTTCTATGAAGTGATACATCTCTTACACTTCAGCTCCCCTCTCACAGCTACTATTATTAATATCTGGGATTCTCTGCAGAATAACTTAAGATTTATATTGCTACTGTCAAAGGACCCTCCTGTATGGTCATTTCACCCTAACACTAGCAAATTGTTTCTAAAACTTGGTGTGGTATTTCACCTTTGAAATAACACCTGCTGCAAAGAATTGAAAAGAACAGGTTTTTGTGTTTAAGCTGCTGACAACCAACTGGTCATTTTTGATTCTGTAGAGTGTGGTAGATAAATAGGTTATACATTTTCATTTCTTCCCATTGGAATAACCATCATTTGTTTAAAAAATGATAGAAACCCTTCTGTTTCAAGAACAGAAGAATACTAGTTTTACTTGAGCTTAGTTGAAGATCCAGTGCCTGGATAGGGCTGATAGGGCTGTAGCAAGTCATCAAAGGTTTAGAAAGAAAATATTACCTCCTCAACTTACCATATCTAGTAGAAAACATTGTTAAATGAATGAACTTCTATGGCTTGTGTTCTTCTTGGGGCACACATGGGTATTTCCCTACTTCCCAAGTCTTCCTCATTTCTGGATGTCTAAGAAGTAATTTGTAATGTATATTACTAATAATACATTAGTAACCAGAGTGGATAGGCAGCGGAGTGGATAAGGTGAAAATAAAAGGTTCAGCTATGTTTTTCACTATAGAAATATGGTATATGGTAGCAGCATACATTAATTCACATATTTTCTACCTATATCTATAGGAAAATAGACAGTGGATATCAGGTATTACATTTTCATAATGTAAAGATAGAAATCAGTGAAGTTTACGAATTTTCACCTTTTCACATTGACAAGCAGTATTATTACACATACACTGAGAGTTGAACAAAACTATTCATTGTGTCTGAAGGATAAAATACCCTATTCCTCTACATATACATTTTTCCACAGAAATAATCCATGGAAGAAAAAAAAAAAATCAAATAACTTTCTTCTAAATACTGCAGAGGAGAAAGTCTGTGATATCAGCTTTGTCAAGTGACAATAAATTAAAATATGTTCTTACTTTACTGAGGGATCATGTTATCCCTGCAGTGCTCTCAGTTAGAGTAAGATGGTTCATCTTGTGAATCCTGGAGCATTAATAGTGAACATCACACTTGCAATTCTTCAAGCACTTGATCTTTTACAATTTAATTTCAAAAGTGATGCAAATTTAGCAAAAAATACCAACAATCTCTCTTGAACATCCTTCAATTCTGGGCAGTTATACAGTGACTGATTCTGAGAAATATATATTTGCATTAAATAGAAATAGAAATGTAGAGGTTAAAGAAAGCATAGTTGAAAAGACTCATGCTCATTGTGTTTTCCCATCACAGACCTTATAAAATGTCACCATGACCTACCTTCATCATTCTGGTGCTACCAGGTTTTACAGATATTTGCCTGAAAAAACCCTAAACCCCGATGAAGTAATTAAATTTGCCTGAGATGTCACCCCCAGAAATAAGGGCTAATACATTTATCTTTCATTGGTAATGGACATGCATTTATAACCCCTACATGTCAATATAAACACAGACACTTCGCTGTATTTCTTCTCAAATAAGTTTCCTGCAAAACTCCAAAATTTCCTTTTTCCTTTATTGGGGCACTGAGAGATAAAGATGGAGGTCATGGTAAAGAAAGAGTATTCAGTAAAATCTCTTTTCCAACCCAGAAACGAAGGTAATTGAGCAAAGGTGCATTTACAGAAGTCTGACAGGATAGATCACAATGTGAGACAGACCCATTTTTGCTAAATTCTGTTTTCCCTGTGATATCTTGCTCTCTCTGGTTCAAAATGTTTTGATTTGACAAAGTTTTCTAAGTTACTGGAATTTGCTGTCTTTAAAGAAGTTTGGAAAACACAGGGTTTCTATCAAGTCCACCATAGCTAAAGAAATAAAGTGTCAGAGGACAAAGAGTAGTATCTCTTGCCCCCATGATTGTGTTCAGTGCAGCGCTGAGTGACAGTAAAAGCTGTCACTGTCAGGCCAAAGCATAGATCTCCAAATTACCCCTTCTCCATTAAAACAAACAAACAATAAAACAAACAAAAAATTCCCAAGCCCAGACACAAAACCTCAAGGAGACTCACAGAGAGCAAGGGGACAGAATGGACAAATGCCTTCCCATCAGTCACAGTAGGGCAGGTAAAACAGGTGTGTGAATGCAGGTCTGCTAGGCCCTGGAGTTAGCAATCCCACTGTAGGAGAAGCCATCCTCTCTGCAAGAGACTTCATGTAATGTTGATTGAACATCCGCACTGTAGAACACCTGCATTTTATAGTGTGCCATGAGAGAATTTTTTCACCTGGCTTTTATCACAAAAGCTTGATTTTGAAGCCTTTGTTCCCTTTATTATTTGCTTTTTGATTAAACATCACCCATTGTTATATATTCTGAGAAATGCTGGCCCTGCAGCGATTGTAAATCGATAGCTAGATGTGGAGGAATAGGAAGGGAAAGGGAAAAAAAGGAAACGAGAAAAGTTTCTTACTGCTAAGTGAGAA
Source organism: Lanius collurio (assembly GCA_020086605.1). NCBI lineage: Eukaryota > Metazoa > Chordata > Aves > Passeriformes > Laniidae > Lanius > Lanius collurio. Next base: position 12,725,084 of record JACBWW010000011.1, on the reverse strand, counting down.
AGAAAGTTAATAAAAATAGGTCAGGCAATTTCAACCTTTTTTCATATGAAACAAATGGTCTAATCTTAAGTAGGAGTCACACACCAGGATCTTCAGTGTATCTGGGGCTCATCAGGAAGTGGCATACAAGCAGCGATATAAAAATCCTTTTTCACGGATGTCAGGAAGTTAGCAGGGTAATGGATTATCCTGCAAAGAATTTGTATTACATCTCTCTTTTTGCCTAGGATTGAATAAATATTGCAGAAATTAAATTGATATGTTATCCAGGTTATGTATTCAGCAATGATTAAGCCAAAGAAGCATATATGAAAATATCAGAATTTTTTCTTAAAAATCTGTAGAACAGTACTCTAAATGGATGAAAAAGGAAAACAGAAGGTAAGGAGGTTTTTTTTTTCATCTCAAGGGACAATCATTTTAATTGTGTAGTTCCTGGAAATAAAATCTTCCATAATGTAATGGAATGGTATTTGAAGTAACTCACATATGTATCTACAGACTGAAGTCCTACTGGAATTCCTATTTCTTGGTCTGTTGTAATTAAATTCATCATAAAATCTCGGGGAAAAAAAAAGTATTTAAAATACAAAAGGGGAAGAAACTTCCAGATTTAGGCAGAAAATAGAAGACATTCAAGTGGCATGAAGTTACAATTCAGGAAAGATTTTGTTAGTTGTATTTGGATCACAACTATAGCAACTGTTAGCATGTGTCACTGCCTCTAATGGTATATGGGTTCAATCAGAGCACACAGAATACCAGATGGGACTGGAGGAAGCTGTCAGCAGAAAGAAACTATGCTCACTGATTTTTGCATTCCTGTGCAAAAAGCCACTATTGTCAATTGTTTTTTATCTGTAAAACCAGTGCTTTTGTTATAAACCTTGGCATAGTCTGGGATTACAAAGCCAGCAAGTACCAGATGGCTGAAGAGATTCAGGCCAGGTCTAGAGCCTCCTGCCAGCCTTGTTTCTGCAATCAGGAGTACGCAGTAATATGATCCATGTTCAACGCGTCTGGGTGAGCAGATGCTCCTCACATGTAGACACAGTAAGTTCTCTGGCAAAACTGTAGCATGACTGGTAGACAGATGCCTGATGAAAGTAAGGAAGAAGATTATTTAGACAAGTGCAAAGCACAGCATTGTTGGAATACAGAATAGTTGCAATCTGCTGTGCTTCTTTTGACTAGGTTAGAGTTAGTAGCTGGTGCAGGCCTGTGTTTTGGATTTGTGACCAAAACATTGCTGGTAACACAAGGATATTTTGATTATTTACATAGTGTCAAGGACCTTTCTGTTTCTCACCCCATCGCACCAGCAAGCAGGCTGGGGGTGCTCAAGGAGTTGTGAGGGAACACAGCTGGGGCAGCTGACTCCAACTGACCAGAGAGATATTCCATACTGCATGTCTTCATATTCAGCATGCATAACTGAAGAAAGAAAGAGGAAGGAACAAACACGTTCAGAGTGATGGTGTTTGTCTTCCCAGGTCACTGCTACATGTCATGGAGCCCTGCTTTCCTGGGGATGGCTGAACACCTGCCTACCCATGGGTAACAGTGAATTAATTCCTTGTTTTACTTTCTTTGTGTGTGTGGTTTTTGATTTACCTATTTAACTGGTTTTGCCTGAACCCACCGGTTTTCTTCCTTTTGCTTTTCTGATTCATTTCCCCATCCTTCTGGTTAGGGGAGTGAATGCAGGACTGCGTGGGCCTTAGTTGCCAGCTAGGCTTAAACCACAACATCTGTGATGAAAAATTAGCCTTAGCATAGGCATTGCTTTAGATGGTAATGAATATCAACACCATGTCAAGATTACTTTGCCATTCAGTAGGCAGCTGCTAATATGAAATTGTGTCTTTGCTCCAGCAGAAAATAAATTACATTGACCACTGCAAGAGCTGTCCTTTCCCGAAAAAATTGAAACATAAATTTCTAAGAGCCAGAAGAAAGATTAAAACCACCCTGATGATCCTGTGAGAATTTTCTGCAAGAACATGGAACTGAATTGAGGTTACCCAAGACCTTGTTCTAGTATCCTCCCAGAAGGCTGCTTGACCTCATATACTGACATGCAAATATGTTGAAATGAAATGTTTCCTTCATAATTTTTGTGTTCTTGTAGTTCTTAATTCCATCATTTGTGAGAATTATTTCTCTTTAGTAGAAACAAAAGTCTAAACTGTCATTTCTCTGAGAGTCAAGTTGCTGTGCTATACAACCACATACTTTTTCAGCAATGATAAAAGCCAGCAGAATGAGCTCCTCTTTCTCTGCAATATGTCAAGCAGTCCATCCTGTAGCTGAAAATTTCTGATGAAATTTAGCTTTTCCTTGCACTTTTCTTATCTTCTTCACAGAATCCCATTTATTCCCTGTTGTGAATTGCTTTTAGGAGATTTTGTGGGAAAGGTGCAATGAGGATGCAGAAAGTGATGGGAAAAAATATTGAGTACCAAATAAAAGCATCAGCTGTGAGATTTGAAATTATTCTTTAACTTTTGCATGTTTCCTTATCAGAATCATAGAATATTTCAAGATGGAATGGGCCCTTAAGGAATACTGAGTCCACCTCCCTGCTCCTAATAGGACTACCTTAAAACTATAGCATATGCTTAAAAGCACTGTCCATACACTCCTTGAACTCTGACAAGCTTGGAGTAATTTTCCTGGACAGCCTGTTCCAGTAAATAATCACCTCTTCATGAAGAACCTTTTCCTGGTATCCCTTCTGAGCTTCCCTGACACAACTTAATTCTATTTCCTTGTGTCCTATTACTGGTCACCTGAGAGATCAACACCTTCCCTTTTACTGCTCTCCTAAGGAAGGTGTTGACTGCAATGAGGTCACCTCTCAGACTTTTCTTCTCCAAATTGAACAAACCAAGTGTCTTTAGCTTCCCCTCATAAATCTTTCCTCTGAAAGTTTTCACCATCTTGGCTACTCTCCTTTTGATACAATCTAAGGGTGTGATGTCCTTCTAATATTTCAGACCCCAAACCTGAAACCTGCACACAGTCGTCAAGGTGAGGCTGGACCTGTGCAGTGTAGAGTGGGATAATCACCTCCCTTGACCCCTGCTGATGCTGTGCTTGATGTGCCCAGCATTTGGCTGGCCATTCTGGCAACTGAGGCCCTCTATCTCTTTCTACAGGGCTGCTCTAGTTCCTTGTCCACCAACTTGTATATATAACTGTGATTTTTCTGTCCCAGGTGGAAAAAAACAGAATTTGCTCTTGTTAAATTTCATAGAGTTTGTGAATGTCCAGCTCTACAGCTTATGCAAATTTCTCTGTAATATCTCTCTGCCCTCAATGGAGTCCACATCTCCTAGTTTAAAATCATCAGCAAATCTAAGGTACATGCATATAAATAATTTATAAAAATATTAAGAATACTGTCCTTAAAACTGAGCTTTGGGTGACCCCACTTCTATCTGGTTGCCAACCTAATACAATGCCATTTAGCATATTTCTTTGAACCTCACCTATCAACCAATTACTCACTCAACAAACAAAAACATATTGAAGTGACACCTCCAGCCAACAATAAGGTATTTGTTTGAGAGGCTTCTGAACTAAGTAGGCAGAAAGAAGTGAGGCTGCTAGCAACCTCATGTCCCCAGGTCAAGTCAGAAGTAAGGATGCAGAAAAAACCTGGATAGGCACAGTCACATTGTACCAAATATGCACAAATACACACAGCTGGCCACACAAATTTAGACAGACAAAAACACACGTGCAAATAGTGATGGCACAAATGGACTAATCTTATCCCCTTCTATGGCAATTCATAATAAAGCTCTAATAATGACAAACACATATATATAAAAGTAAGTATCCATATTATATATTTTTAAGTATGTCCTACCTCTAAGAACAGTGGCTATCCCAAACCACTCAGGTTGTCTCTCAGTTGCTACCTCCAGCAACCCTCAGACCACATCAGTTTCCCTGCTATTCAGCACAGATTTATGGCCACTCCAATAACTGGCTTCCAAGCCCCTTATCCTTCTCTTTGAGTATTCCAGCTTGATTCTGTCTGGCAGTCATGTACTGTCATACATACACACACAATATGAACATGCTCTGGCTTGTCCAGCCACTGGCACTACAGACAGATAGATCCTGAGGTTCTGATTCTTGGTCCCATGCTGGTTGTCAGCCTTCGTACACCCACACATGCACAGCGATAGAGAGTCCCTCACTCAGGAAAACAGATAGAAATGGCACTTAACAAGAAAACAGGATGGACTATGTTTATCAGACATAGAGTACATCCGGACCAAGATACTGCCCAGCCACCTGTTTGTGTGTGACTAGCCCCTTTTTTAATTTTACCCCTTTGCCCCATGCTTGTTCCTTGCCAAACACTTTGACCTTTCTTGCCTGTGAGTCTCCCTAAAGTGACACCTGGACACTATTGCTGAGGTTCTCCTAGGATAAGCCTAACAGCATCTGAGGCCCACATCTTTTATTGGGGATCTCCCCTGTGTCACTGTGCCTCTGTGCTCCTTTCTGTATCATGATGAACCTTAAATCACATAAAGATACTTATTAAACTTGGAAAATATAGGATTTTGTCTATACTGATTTTTTGGCAAGCCTAGACTAATACACTTGATAATCCTATAATCGTTTTACAGAACTCATCGTGGTGCCTGTCCTTCCAAGCACTGTTTAACAAAGCTACTATTTTTTGTTACTACTAACTCTATCCACTCTTGGTAGGAGATGAGGAACTACTGTGGAAGTACCTGAAAGTAGTCTTTACCTTAAACCAGTGTAATACACTGAATTTCATACAAAAACACACTTGTGGATGTATGTGCTAATCTCCTTCAATAATCAGCTGAAATGTTTTAGACCGTATTTCTCTTGTGCATTACATGTTAGTATAAGCAATAGCACTGATTCAGTAACAGGTTCATAAGGGAGAAGAGTCAGAAAATTTTATTGAGCTGTCTGTGCAACTCAGAATTAAGCTGTGGGGGTCTCCACCCATTCTTATCTCCTGCAAAAATTGGAGATGATGGACTATCCCAGCTATGCATTAATAACAGAGGTAGCAAATATTCATATATTCCATTAAATTCATCACTTTCTTTCCCCCAGAATATAATTCAGGAGGATGAATGTTCTGTCCCAGTCAAACAAAATATCATTTACAAAGCTTCTTATGTATCCTATCTCAAGGGACAAGTCTGCTGCATTGATTAAGCTTTGGAGTATTTAAATACAAAGACAAATGCATTTCATGTATAATTTGCATTATCAAGACTCAGAGAAAATCCAGCCTTGTGTAGCTTAGCAATGTAGACTAATTTTAAAATTTTCATTTAATTATGTGATTCTTCCAAAATAGAGAAGAAAATTTTAAAAATTAAAACCATTTATATAAGTTCATATAAAACCAAAGGAGGCTATTGCTGTCTGATTCTTATACTTCAGACAATCCATGTATGTTCACAGGTTCCATACTATAATGTACCAGAAAGTATTTAAGGCAATAGCACTGCACAATATAGGTGATACATAAATCAGAAAATGTAATTCTGACTCCACTGACACCTGCAGGGAAACTGACAGGTCCAGAAGAGCTGAGACTCCACCTAGATCATTCAAGAGTGACAGAATATCTTTGGCATGACACTTTTCAAAGTAACCTATGCAAGTCATCACCATGCTGCCATGTCCTTGCCATGTCTTTTTTTTTGTAGCAGGTGCCATTTTTTGAAGACTACCAGAAAGTAACATAGAGGAAACAGAGCACCAAAGCATTTATTGAAAACTCTCTGTAGTTTCCCTGGAACTCTCTAGGCTTTCCAACAAGGCAGTGACATTTCAACAACAGCACATTTCAGAGAAACATGGACCCTTCTATGACATATCACCATTCCTATGGGCCCTAAACATGTCAGAAAGCTACTTACAGAGAAGCAGCCAGTTAGAGAATCCTGCCCAGATGTCTCCGCCAGTCATCTTTACTGGTTCTCAAAGCATCCCCAAGCCAACCTCGAATCTGATGTCCCCTATTTTACAGAGATACAGGGTCATTTATTGAAAAGCTTGGACTAGGCTGCATGATTGTTTTAAATCAGTGCTGCCCAGATGCCATCCATCTTGTTTCCTTCAGGAAAAATATATGTTAAAAATAAAAGTCATTAGCATTTTGTAGCCTCAAGGAAATATCTCCTATAGATTCTCATTGAATTTGGTTTCTCTCTAGTCATTACAAAGAAAAATAATTCTCTAATGTATTTTTGAACAACAAAAAGTGACTGCATATTTCAAGAGGCGTACACAGCATATAATTATGTTTCTATTTAATTAAGGTTATTTTCCATTAGAGAAAGGATAAAGCATAGACTGTCACCATAATTAAGAAAGTAAGTGCATCAAACTCATACGTATTAGTCCCAAAGCAACATTAATGAATCTTAACAATTTTTTGAGACTCTTAGTGCTACTGGACTAATAGCACCTTATTTAATCTGTATTTTTGAAAGTCAGTGGAGCAGTGGCAATTTCTACTAGCTGGAAACATGGTGCAGAGTGTTTGAAGTTACTGCTTTCTATATCTTAACTGGTGCCAAAACATTTCTATCAAGAGCTTCTGAAATGTTTTCAGATAATTACTGCCATTTACAAATGGTTTTAGGTAAAACTCATGGAAATGCAATGTGACAACCATGCCTTGCTCATGTTAAAAGAGAAGAAAACCTTTTCCATGGAGTCTGTCTTTTAGAAAAATATTCTTGATTTCTATAAATTGCTTTCTAAATGGAATGCTGATCAAGCTGTATTATTTATTCTATCTCATTTTTGCTTGGGCAATTTTGAGTTCAATTTTCCTTGATTTTCTTAATCATCACAACAACTTTTCCTGAACACTCATTTTATTTTTTTTTTTTAATAGTGACATACTTGTGTCATGATTGACATGTTGGAAAAATGGGAAAAAATGTGAGACTTATCAAAGACACATTTCTTGTCCTGGCAATCCCAATGGACGAGAAAAATTTCAGCTGAACTGATGTTTGCTTGTATATAAGGAGATGTTTCTAAGGCAGAACATCAAAAAAGTGAATTGGAGAAGATGCTGACAATCACAGATTAAGCTATACAACTTCATAGGGGTTGGCTCCATCAACAGCAAGTTGATAATGAAACAGAAGGGAGATCTGTGGATGCATGTGCATCTTAAAAACTTTACAGTTGAGTAAGTTGCATGACATGGTAGTCATATAGTAAGTAAAACTTTTCAAAGAAATTCTCAGACATAAAAAAGTTTGGACATGTGTATCAAGTAAATACTGCTTGTACCTATATAAACAAATTAAATTCTGACAAAGCTACTTCTGTACACAGGAACCCAGTCACCTATGCTGCTAAAATTGTTCCTGACTTTTTTTTTGCCTAAACTTTCCCAAACAATGCAAAACCCGTTTAGAGAATTATCAAATTGTAGATCTTTTTTGTGACTATACTTTGCCTATGAGTACCTCCTTTTGTGTAGTTTTCTGGGGTGATCATGGGCCATTATGTGTCATTTTATCTCAGAAAATGCCCACTGGCATATTTCATTTAATAATACAGTCACATACTCTATAATTCCTATTTAGGTTTGGTGGGTTTTTTTGTTTTGGTTTGGTTTGGTTTGGGTTTTTTTTGTTTGTTTTGTTTTGTTTGGTTTGTTTTGTTTTTTGTTTGTTTGGGTGTTTTTATACTTAATTCATCAGGGAGCAATCAAATGATCAGCCTGTGTGTCTGTCTGTTACATCCTACAGGTTTCAAAATACCAAATTAGGTATCTGAGTGAAAAGTAAATTCCTTCAAGTTTAAAGAAAACAGATAAATTTGTAGAGAAGTAGGATCTAGAAGCGTCCCTTTTTATGGAAAGATCACTATACAAGTTTACCCATCACTGACGATGGAGAGTGTGCATAATAGACCAACTTTGAGAAACACACTAATGCAAAATTTGACTTCTTTTGCCTTTCTACCTACTGAAATATTCATTGGTTATTTGTTCAATATTCTTCAAAAAAGTAGATTTAGACTCTTTAATGTTTCATTCTCCATTTCGTTCTATTTTTACCACCTCCAGGCATTTCCACCTCTCATGTTGTTTGGGATTATTTCCAAATCAAGACAGTCTTTGAGATTCTAAGGAAATGGCATTTTAGGGAGCTAGAGGCTAATAACTAAGCTCTTGTGTAGACAGTCCTGTGGTAATTTAAGGGAAATTGTGACAATGATTGTGTTGTGATTTGTCCTTAAGATGAATGGCACTGATAAGTGCCTGTGCTGCTCTAAACAAATCTCACAGTCTGGGCCTCTGCCTGAGTTCAAAAATTATTCTTTATGGATTTTCTCTCATAGGAAAGAATCATAGAAATTTTGGATTGGAAGGAACTTTAAAGCTCATCTAGTTCCAGCCAGCCTGGGCAGTGTCACCTTCCACAAAACCAAGTTGCTCAAAGCCCCATCCATACCCAATGTCTATGACTGATGTAATGCTCAATCACATAAAGCATGGAAAAATATTTTTAAAAGATAGCAAGAGGGAATATACTTCATTTTGCTGTCCTAACTTTACCAGTGTTGATTATCAGAGAAATTTAATTTGTCTCTTCTTAGAGACCTTCAACAGCAGAGATGGTACAACCTGCTCTTCCTCTATCACCTGTGCTGAATTACATCTGAAATGCTTTCTAAGGTGAACATCCACACAGCACTGCATATGCTGAGGCGTCTTACTATTTCTGTCTCTCAATTATTAGCTGAACAGAACTGAGTTACTGATTTTACTGAATATATTCTCTCTGGTAGGGAAAAAAAAATTAAAATTAATAATAACGGGACACCTATTATGTTGTTGTAAGTCCTGAGTAACCCCTGTAAGTTTGCAATCATAGAATAATAGAATATTTAAGGTTGGAAAAGATCTTTAGGATTATCAAGTCCAATTGTCAACCTAGCACTACCACCATGTTAATCATTAAATCACGTCCTCAAGTGCCATATCCCCACATTTTTTGAACACCTCTAGTAATGATGACTCCACCACTTCCCTTCTCAGTCTGTTCCAATGATTTGCAACCCCTTCCATGGAGACGTTTTCCCTAATATCAAATTTAAACCTGCCCTGCTGCATTTTGAGGCCATTTCCTCTTTTCCTGTCACTTGTTACCTGAGAAGAGAAACTGGCCCCCGCTGAGTGGAAAGTACCACAGGTATGGACATCTTGACCTTAGTGGGCCAGAAGCCATGGGAGCGGCAAAAAGCTCTTTGAAGGATTGAGTAAAAGGAACGTTGTATATTATACTGTGCCTTGCTTTAGAGAAATCATGCAAGACAATAGTTGATGATTGTTGCTATGAGACATGAATGTTGCTTTCTTTACTAAGGTAATGGAAAGTTTTGTTTAAAGGCTGTAAGGGTATATAAGCCATGCTGCAGAAACAATAAATTGGACTTTTGCTTGCACCAAGCTGTGTCCTGTCTCTCAATCACTGCCCCCCACCTCACCACAAACTCTTATCAGGTAACTCTGGAAACTTATCAGGTCTCCTTTGAGCTCCTTTTCTTCAAGCTGAACAACCCCAGCTCCCTCAGCCACTTGTCATCAGGCTTGTTCTCCAGACTTTACCAGCTTCACTGCCCTACTCCAGCACCTCAATGTCTTTCTTGTTGTGAGGTGGTGGAACTGATACAATGACTTTCAGAAGTACAAATGAGAAAATACTGTGGCGTGAAGCTCTAGAATGTCAAACTTCTTTGTATGAAGCTATCTGAATGCATGTTAAAAAAGCATGTCAAGAAGTTATAATTGATATCAAAGTGCTTTTTTCACCTAATTTGTCTAACTTTAGCTATTTACTATGAATGTCTTATCTATGAGTCCTTATATTTAGAAAAAAAGAATTAGAAATGTAGATAAAAAGCTGCACAGCACTACATTTTGGGAAAAAAAACACGTTCAACCTGCATTTGCTTTAGCCTCTGTGGGACACTGAGACACTTGTCAAAACCCAACAGGCATACTGAGTTTCAATGATTCATAGGATTTAAATTACTTGCTCTGGGGGAAATCAGATGTGCAGGAGACCCCACAGGGTCCCACCATCTAATTAAAGGGAACTTTCTTCTTGATCATCCTCATGTAAATATGTAATAAGCCATCAGACTAGAATCATTCTGTTTACACACGATCTGGCAGTCAGGAAGATCAATGATGAGAGCGAGCACTTTATATTTATCTGCTGAATATGTTGCAGATCATCTAACAGATTTCTTTATGAAGACTTGGATCTCCATATGCAGGCTGAGAAGCCTGAAGCAATTCTGAATTCTCTTAAGATGACATTTTGAACAGGGAGATAGATGCTCAAGTTAAAATTCTTTAGAAACATTAATTTTGGGGCATAAATGGTTTTATTCTGTAGAATTCTTTTTGTTGTAGTCCTGCTTCTTTCCAGACTCAGATAACATAAAAAGTACTGCTTTATGCACAACCATACATGTGATAAAGACTTTATCTTTAGCACTATATTTTAAACATGATGCTATCAGCCCCAGCCATTGAACTAAATGAAAGCAGACCCCTCTCTAGCCAAATGAGATAAAGCAAATGATTTTACAGTGCCAGGGCAGTAGGATCTGTTCTCAAACAGTACTGCTGGAAAAAAAATTATATTGATTTCATAAGTCAGCAGAACTGTATGTGTTAGCATATTTGCCTGTGTTTGAAAATTGTGGCTTTAAACTCATTAGAAAAGAAATAAAATGTTTTTGTGATAAGTCAGGAAGAAAATAGATCTAATGTAGAATTTTATAAATGTTGTAATTTTTATTAATTTCTTATTTTGAGGTAATCACTGTACATAGAGCTACCAGCAGCTAATATTCATTTTTTATTCCTTCTCCAACTGCCTTCTTATTTCAGTTTATTAGTTGAACTTTATTTCTGATTTTATCACCATCATCAGACTTCAAGCTGTTTTTTGATACTCTTCCCTCCTTTTTATATTCTCCTTTTTGTATAAACAGGAGTTTTTCTCTTTTCCATAACAGAATTTTCTCAAAGGTATGGAAAACCAACAAGTGAGGCCCCTTTTGAAGTAACTACAAAGGATTGTATTAAGTGTGAATGATACTAATTAGATCCTGTAACTTTAAAACAGTTTGAAAATCCATGAATTTCTAAAGGCAAAATAATCGCTTTTCTTCCCAGTCTGACTTTTAACCTTCAGTGATTTGTCTTTATTCTCTGTCTATAACCAAAGAAATAAGTTCAGACGAATAAACACAGTATTTAGCATTTTTATTGGGGACAACTGCCAGTTCTTTGATGTACTCTATTGTTAATTTTTGTGCTTTGGCATTAGAAGATGTGATTCTTGCACCAAACCTCTACTCCTGCTCTCTATATCTTGCTTTGTTTTAGCAGAAAGACTCGGCTAAAACACAAAATTGTTTCATTAGTGAAGAAATTTCCTTAAAGTGTATGAGGATCTACATTAATATCATCAAAAAAACAGGAGGTACACTTACACATTTTTTTTCTTACAAAATGAAAAGGATGTTTGTTCTTATCTTCCTCTGGGAAGCAGAATTCTCTAATGTACTGTAGACAGACCAGGCTGTACAAACAAAATTTTCCCTTTAAGCACCTGTGAATTTGAGAAGACAGCTCAGAACAAGAGATCAAGAAGAAAGGAGATGGTACAATTTGCAAAAAGGGAAATTTATGTAAGATATTAGGAAAAAATTCTTTACTAAGAGGGTAGTGAGACATGGGATTACCTTGCCTGTGGAGGTTGTAGATGTGCCATCCCTGGCAGTGTTTAAAGCCAGGTTGGGCAAGGCCTTGAGCAACCTGGTCTAGTAGGAGGTGTCCCTGCCCACAGCAGGGAAAGTTGAGACTAGATCATCTGTAAAGTCTGTTACAAGCCCCTGACATTCTCTGATTCTATGAACTATGTGTAATTAATACTTAAAATAATGTCATATATCTTCAGTCAATTCTTTGCAGCAGTCATCCTGAAACAATGACTCTTGCTGTCTTTTTGTGCCTTTCTACCTATCTTTAGAGATTGATCCAGTCTCTAGAGGATCAGTCCAGTGACAAGTATCTAAGGGGAAAAATGCACAGTTAGGACATTCAGGAAATATTACCCCAAAATAAGAAATATGATATGACCATTTAAAAAATTCTACATTAGATCCGTTATCTTCTTGACCAATCCCAAAAGCTTTTTCTTTCTTTTCTAAATAGCTTAAAGCCACAATTTTTAAACACAGGCAAATATAAAATATTTTTTTACCTGAATTTCCCTGTTGTTCATTTTTCCCCTTAGGTGCCTGTCCATTCAACTGGATCAGTCTTGGAAAATAGATGGGAAAGCACCACGACCCATTGCTTCATGCCGATTGCTGCCAAGCATTGATTGAATATAATTACTTTTCTCATTTCTGTTAGATGGCTAACATATTCCTAACATTTTGCTCACTCAGACTACTTCAGAAAAATCTGTAGCACCCAAATGCATGAGCTCAAATACCTTCCAAAATGTGTTTCTATTTCAAGTTGCAGTCAGAAGTGGATGAACAGCAAAAGAAAGAGCTGCGTTACCAAAACACTTCTCACACAGTATCTGAGCTGATAAAACCTGCTGAAAAGATGTACAGCCTTCATACAATATCACACCAGATTACTTTTGCAACTCAAAATACGGCTGAGTGCATCTGCTAAACATATGTAATGTAAATCATATTCTTGACTTCAGTGTTAAAGATGTTCTTGGTAGCTCTCTGAATTTGCAGAATCATTAATTTTCTGGCTCTCTTAATTCTAGTGTCACTCTTAACTGTGTCTTCATTAGTGGCTTCTTGCTTCTGTGGCATGTTGAGCTAAACTTAACTCTGTCTTAGCTCACCTCTTTTGATCTGGGATCTTCTCACATTACCTATCTGGTTGACTGTGTCAAAGTATCATCATTTTGCCTTTTGTATTCCAGTTCTCATTTGCTAGTCTGAAGGAGTCTTCTGAAATCCCCATTTTCCTAGCAGCCTCCTTGTGCACAAATAGTACTGGAGGAAGTTTTACTTCTTCAAATGATTCCATAGAGCACTGACTTGTGCTGAGTCCTATAAACTTCTGATTAACCTTCCTTTCAGAGTTTCATTTTACTGTAGGCTTTTCTGATGCCTCCATATTGAATCTTGTCTTTTGTGCTACAGATTAGATCCAAGCAAGCCTGATGTTACAACAGGACCCCCCCAAAGGGCAATGTTTAAGAACAGTATTGATTTATGTGAAAGATTTTTTCATTAATCCTCTTGAATAACTTATGCAAGCTAGCAAAAATCAGAACAAATATTTCTGGTTTATTTCCAATTCCTTCTAGATATAGTTAGCAAGATACACCATCATAAATTCTATATCATGCTCACAAGCCACACATTTCATCTCCTTGTACCTGTGCCAACAATGCCAAAAAGGTCATTGGTTCATTCATCCATTTAATGTTCATGATGAAGGTGAATGTGATGAGGGGAAACAAAAGGGAATCCTGCTTAAAACACAGAGTATAATTTCAGTTTAGCTAAAATTCACTGGAAGATAGGTATTTGCCTACATTTCCTGAACTCTAACATAGATTCAAGGCCTGACTGGAGCCAATGAGAAGCACTATAAAAACAAAATGTCCTGAAGAAACCTCAAAATGGAGTTCAATAAATCAGAATGTTGAAGACAAAACCATTAAAGCAATTGAAAACTGTCATTAAACAATAAAATAATTGACATTAAGCTTAGAACCTCTTATTATTCATGATCGCTTCCCAAATACCAAAACTAATTTTACTCATCGTGCTACTGCATTTAAGTCAGTTACTGACTGGTAGATATGAGGAACTGATTTAATGTGCACATTTTATTTCACAGCTGTTTCTTTTATCTTGCTACCAGCTACTGTCAGAGAGAATATTGGCTGTGGGTCAGATCCATTAGGCCAATTTTTATAGGCCTAATTTAACAAACATTAATTTATAAATGCATTGTATTTTTATTAACAAGAACTTAGATTAAATATTTATCTTCAAATTTTACAATAACTTTGCCATGGAAGAAAATGAACAATAATGATTAATGGCACAGAGCATGAAACTTTTTATTGATATCTCCAGTATGATTACTATTTTTTTTTCATTGAACTTCAGAGCTCTGTGAGTACAAAAAATCAACTTTGAGCTCACACAATTTGTTGCAGAAATGGAAGATGTATGTCTAAAGAACTCAGTGGAATAGTATCTCCTTGTGTAGACGCTCTACAAGGACAGAAGACAGTCCCTGACCCAGATAGAAATATACACTACAGATGCAGGAAAAAATATGACTGCTAGTTATTTAATTTTAAGTCCTACCAACAGACTGCTACTCTTTCTTGAATAAATTTGTCCAATGTTCATATTACTAGAGGCAATTAATTATACACTGTACAAGCTGCCTCTACCAAACACTGTTGTAGACTTTCTCTATCAAGAGAGCTTCCAGCTCCCTCTTACATGTCAAAAACATGAATGAAAGGATCTCCATTACACAGCTGTCTCAGATATATAAATTACTCTTTGCCCTGTGCTGATGTACCACCTAGGGGGACAGACATTGAAGAAATACTCAATGGTGTGTTGGGGCCACCAACTTGGTTCAAGCTTATCATGGTCATTTCCAGGTCTTGAGGGCAGGTCTGCCCCACAGTGCAGCTACACCTGTGCAGCTTTGTGAGTCTCTGAGACAGGATGTGATTGTTTGTTCACACAGACCTATAAACCAGGTTAAGTCTGACATTCGCTGGTTCAGATTATAGGGTCCAACTATAGAGGCTCTGAGAGGTCCCTTGCTCACCTGCATTTTGGAAAGTCGTGAGTTTCCCAAAGACTGTACTATAGGATCCTGAGTTTCTGTAACTCTTATGAGAAGATCTGACTAAGGTTGTGACTCAGAAGAGTCCTTGTTGGTATATATTTTCCTGTCTGAGGAGAAGGACAATGTTAGTTTGTTTTCTATGCTATGTAGAATTTTGCTTGGTATGTGTCAAATGGTAAGTATAATTAATTGATCTAACTTTCAAACTACCTTGAAGGTTCTGTTATGTTATTCTATATTAATTACAGCATTTAAATGAAATCTGATATTGAACAACAAAAGTTTTATATCATTTAGTTACATTGGCCTTGTAATTTTATTCATGGTTTGAACCATTTTCAGCATATGACTGGCTTTATCATTTCAATTGCAGGGAACAAACCGCTGCAGTAGACCAGGAGCTGGCACAGCTAGAGCATTGTCTAATGTTTTGGCCAACAATACATGAATATTAGTAAAACTGAGCTTTCAGAATTATCTCTCTCTCTTGAATAAGTGTTTATGTATATTTGGATATATAAATACAAACTTACAAACATATACATGTATATATGTACACTTACATATGCATAAACAACCTATACATATAGTTTTATATATATATGTGTATGTGTGTGTGTGTGTGTGTGTGTGTGTGTGTGTGTATAATATATATGAGTAGAATGCTTTCAAAAAATAAACAATCCTAAATACACTGAGGACATTTCATATCCGAAGATGTCATTTGGAAAACTACCAGTAAACATCCAGATGCCTCCTTCAATAATAATTCCGATATTAGTGGCAATGTCTGGCAAGATTACAAGCTTCAGAGATACTATAGTTTTAGTGGAAAAAATAAGACACATCAAGCAACTTTGTCCTCGCATAGTCTATTTGTTTTTCTGTTTAATTTAGTCCAGCTGTTGCATTCTAGCTAAGTCATAAAAATAAAAATAAATCAATTCAAACTTAACCTTTGTTGAATTTAGCAAGATTTTCAATCTTTCCACCTTCCTGGTAAACACTTTCTGTCATAAGAATTCAAATTGTGGGAAAAGCTTAGTTAAAATTTAAACAATTTAAAAAATAAAATAGGTAAGTTTTTTAAAGGCTTATGTTTGCAGTGTGTATAGAGCATAAAAACCCTATGAGACCCCTTATGTTAGATGGAGTGTTTGAGAAGTATGAATGAGTCTCAAATCCTCTCTGCAGGTGAGATGGGTGCTTGTAGGTGAGGGTATGCAGGAAACAGCAGTGAGAGCAGCTATGCCTTTGCCACAGCAGTTCTTTCTCACCTCTCACTGGGGAGAAGAAGGGTAGGGATATTGACAGGACCTTCGTCTCCCCTTCCTATTTCCCCACCAGCACCCACTGCTGCAGCAAGAGCACGTTTGCATCAAGCACTCTGCTGGCTCATAGGGGATGGTGATGGGCCTCCTGCTGCCAAAAAGGACTCTGCCAAAGTCTGCTGTGGGGGACACAGTGAGAAAGGAGGTGTGCAGAAGGGGGAGCCAGCATGCAAAATCTGGGCCACCACACTGTTCCTAGGGCATACTGCAGAAGAGCTTGGCTATAAAAGCTCGTGAGTTTGCTCAAGGTTGGGAGGACACAAAAGTTATTTAGACCTATGGCACTTCTCATTTGGCAAGCTGCAACACTCAGGGAGAACGTCAGTCTTTTACAGTTATTTCATTCTGAAATCTCTGTGCCAAGATACTCAATAACTCTTAGGCAGTACTGTGCTGCAATATAATTCTGTGTAATATAAAAGAAAAAAAAACGAAGAGGACAGTTAAATAAAATGGGGTTGAAAAGAAACCATATGGACAATATAGTAAGTTTTATTTCAGATTCTTTATTCTTTGAACACTAAACTTAGCAAAATTATTATCCTCTTGAAAAGCAGTAACTATGCTTAGTAGGAATGGTGCTTTGCTTTAAAGTTGTAGTGATGGGCGGTTTCAACCCCCACTGAGGTAGAGTAACTAAGGTTTTTGCTAATAGATGCACTTAAGAAAATATATAAGGAAAAGATAGTAAAAGAAAGAAGGATAAGAGTGGAGGAAGGCACAAATAAAAGATTTTATAGATAAATATACATTCAGGTTCAGGTGGGAAGTCCAGGTACCTCCACTGGGAGGGAAGTTTTACACTGATGTGACACTCTTGATCATGCAGAGTCTTTTGCTGGAAGGCCACAGATATGAATCTAGGGGCACTTTGAGGGTCATTGATGGTTTATAACCCTTTTTAAGATATGACAGTTGTTTCTCAAGCCTGTGTAATTAAGCCAGTTATGCCTTTTCAGAAGAGATTAATACCCTCAGGCCTACATGTGATTGTCCCAATACCTCCTGGGGGAAGAGGGAGCGGGTGCGCCTCACCAGAACGGAGGACATTGGCATCATGAGAAACATAATTCCACCTCACAGGATCTGCTTTTTGACAGCTTTTTCCCTTATCTGGTTTAAGAACCTGCCTATTGCTAAACAAAGATTGGTTCGTCCTGGTCATCCCGCAGTGGTGGATGCGCATGGCCTCTGCACCTAGACTGTTCGTGTAGAGGTCAGAGCTTTTGCCACCACACATCCCAAACCCTCTTCTTTGGTTGGGGGTTGCAAACCTGGCCTCAGCACTCAGCAAAACACCTGCTGCTTTTGTAAATGACCAATTGTTTGAATCATTAACCATTAACATTTCAGTCTCTCCCACAGGCCAGCCTGCAAAGTCTTGATTCTGAACCCAAAGATGTTCCAGAAGTTGAATAAACACAGCCCCAAGAGTGGATTATGGATTGTTAGCCACTGATGTTAAAAAAAGTCTTGTGAATGTTTGGTATTTTTTAAGAAACTGTAAATTGGCAATATTTAAATCACAATATGTCCACTAGAAAATTCACCTGCATATTTAGTACATCTTGTTGATGGTTTTGGTTTTCTGTGCTGAAACTTGTAGATGAATGTGGAACTGTTTCTTATGCAATCAAAAGTAATAGTTCTACAGAAAGCTGAACAGTTGTTGGAGTTTCCAATGGCAAGGAGTATCAGTGACATCAGAAGAAATACTAAAAGGGTAAAAGTTATACAATGTGGATATGAGAATATTACTCTGGGAACAAAAGTACTTCTTAAATTTGGGAATGTCACAATGACTTAATCCATGAACCTCAAAATCAATTTCAAACAAACATTTTTTGTCACTTGTATTCCAAAACTCATATTTAGAAGGAAAAAGAAAAAAAAAAGTGATTGTCACAGATTCTAGAACTCCTGAGGATTTCTACCTACTGATAGATGTTCAGCCCTTCTGAAAATCAAAAATTAAGTGATCCCTGGTGTTTGTAAGCTTTTTTTATAGTTTAATTTTGAAACAATGCACAACATCCTTTGAATTATCAGAAGTCAGCTAAAAAAATCCACTGCCCTTTATCTCAGCCTTTCCTCCCACTCATTCTAATGCTTTGATAAATCAGGCTCATTTAGAGACCAGAGAGGAAAGTGGAATTCATGAGGATGTCTCTGTATTTACAATCCCACATCTTCACGCCCTGGCAGCTCAATGCCATTCTTCAGAAATAAGACAGCAAAGAACAGATTGATTTTCTTTTTTTAATTGCATCCCTGCCAAGACCCTATTGGCAGGAAAACAGAGGTATGGACTCAGGGTTTTTTAGATGCACTGACACAAGCTTATTTGTCAAAGATCAAATCTCCAGTGAACAGCTTGCCGCAGCTTTTATTTCCAAGACTTTGATAATAACATCAAATTGATGTTGCATTGGTGTGCACTGAGACAGCAAAGAAAATTTCAAAGATATTTGGAAAAGTACAGAAAAGGACAGAGAGAGAAGAGGGAAGAAAACTGATGTTTTTAAACAGCTTAAAGATAAATGTGTAATACCTTCCAATAGTGCTGAACAATATGCTTATCAGGCATTATACAGAAAAACCAATTTGAGAACAGATATACTCTTGACTTGTTTCTTCTAAAAGTTTAACTTTCTCTCAGTAGAATGCTATTTCAAGACATTAATGAAAGGCTTGACACTCAGGAGTATGGTTAAAAAAAAATCACACATTTGCCAGGATTTCAAGCAAGATGTTGTCATCTGAACAAAGGCAGCAAGAGTTGTTTAGGTGGGGATAAATGACTAAGGCCTGTAATTCTTGACAATGTTTTCAATCCGAGGGGGAATATTTCTAAGCTTCTTAAGTATGATTCTGATAGCTAGAGCATCTAGCTAGACTTGAGAGCACTAGAAAGCCAAATGCCATGTCCCCTAGCTACTAGCATTTATGAAATATGTAATTCCTTTCAAATATATTTTATGTCTCTCCTCCCTCTTGCATCTCCTGCCCTTTTAGAAAACAAGGACAACTACCAAGAAAAACTGAAAAAAACTGAAACTCTTCTCTCTGCACTTTCAAAAGTATGTTATAACCATTAGGCTATATTTCTAGACCACTTGACTTCCCTCTCATCCACATTGAAATTGTGCTGCTGCTAGTTAACAATACTAATCTTAATGAGTCAGACAAAAGTAAGCCTGGAAAAACATCGTAACTGCTCACAGCTTTCACTGAAGACCACTACTGCAATTATGAATCTCTAGCCCTATTATTGTATTCAGCATCTTTGATGGGTTTTTATACCTCACTAATATACGTAGCACTTAACAGTGAGCAAGAGAGGAGCAGAGGGACTGTAGCCCAGATATGAAGAGGCAAAGACAATAAGGAATCTCATAGCTCATCCTTTTTTCTGCCTACTTTACACTCCTCCTTTTGACCAGTTTTCATTCTGCAAGTGCCCCTTGATAAAAAATATGCACCAGAAAATGCTTATTTTAGATTCTGTTAACAATAATATACCTGTCTCTTAGCTAAGGGGCTCTATGTTTCTTTGAAGGAAAGATTATGTACCGCAAAACTAAAATTTCCCATTGTATTGGTTTTGCATGGTCAGGTTTTGATAACGAGGTGGGGAGGCTACAGGGATGGCTTCTCTGAGAAGCTGGTAGAAGCTTCTCCATCTCCAACAGAGCCAATTCCTGCAGGCATTGACCTGTTGCTGTCCAGGGCCAAGCCAAACAGTGATGATAGTAAAGCCTCTGGGATAACATATTTAAGAAGGAAGAAAAGTTATTGCACAGATGTGGTTGCAGCCAGAGAAGAGAAGAGAAGACTGAGAACATGTGAGAAGAACAACTCTGCAAGCTCCAAGGTCCGTGCAGGAGAGGGACAGGGAGGTGCTGCATGAGGCAGAACTGAGATTATCCTGAAGCCCGTGGTGAAGACCATGGTGAAGCAGCTGCAGCCTTGCAGCCCATCGGAGTCAGTGGTGCAGATCCATGTGCAGCCCATGGAGGAGTCCCACTCTGGAGCAGGCTTTTAGATGCCTAAAACAGCTGTGACCCTGTGGGAAACCTGGAGCAGGCTCCTGGCAGGTCTTGCAGAACCATAAAGAGAGAAAACCACACTGGATCAGGTTTCCTGGCAGGAATTTTGACCCCTCTGAGGACCAGTGCTGGAGCTGCCTGTTCCTGAAGGACTGTAGCCCACGGAAAGACATCCACAACAGAGCTGGTCCTTAAGAACTGTAGCCCACGGGAAGGACTGACACTGGAGAAGTGGAGGACTTTCTCCTGTGAGAGGGAGCCCATGGTGAAGCAGGTAAAAGAGTTCTCTCCCTGAGAAGGAAGCAGAGGCAGAAACGACCTGTGATGAGCTGACCATAACCCCCACTGCCATGCGGTTGAAGGAGTTAGAGGTCTGGGAATAAAGTTCAGCCGAGGAAAGGGGGAGAAGTGGGGTGAGGGTGTTATTAAGATTTGTTAGACTTCTCAAAGTGTAACAAATACACAGCTCTGATTTTGACTGGTAATAAATTCAGCTCATTTTCCCAAGCTAAGTCTGTTTTGCCCATGACAATAATAGATGATCCCTCCCTGCCCTTATCCCATCGCATGAACCTTTTGTTACGTTTTCTCTCCCCTGTCCAGCTGTGGAGGGGGGTGGTAGAGTGGCTTTGGTGGGTACTGGCATCCAGCCAGGGTCAGCCCACCATGCCCACTGAGTGTATGCACTGTCCCAAGCAGGTGTGTAAACACAAGTGCTTGTGCACGTAAACAAATTGCACATCAGTTACACACTCATAACTGGTGACCCAATCCAGGCCTTTTCTATAAGCATGAAGACCACTGAAGCAAGAAGAGGGACAATTGAAGACAAATAAATATTCAGGAACAGTCATCTAGCACCTTGAGAGCTTTCACAGGCTTATACATTCAAGTCAAACGTGTGACAGTACTGCAGATATGATTCCTTCAACCTATAAAAATAAATCAAAAGACAGATGAGTAGTTCACCTCAAATACTTCAAAAATCATTTTAAAAAAATTCAAATTCAGGATAAATACTTTAAAACAAACAAACAAACAAACAAACAAACCAAAAAAAAAAACATTAAGAAGACCCATTGGAAAAGGTCTGTGTGACCTCAGGATTTTGAAAGATGCTTGTGGTTTACTTTTGTCCAAAAGACTCTTTGGTGGTGGTGTTGTTTCATGATTTTGGTGGGGTTTTTTTTGTTTTGGTTTTTTTTTGGTTTAGTTTTTTTGTTTGTTTGTTTGTTTGTGTTTTTTTTTTTGTTTGGTTTGGTTTGGTTATTTTGTTGTTGTTGGGGATTTTTTTGTTTTTATTTTATTTTATTGTGAAAGCTTAATGGGTCCTTGCCATTTTGTTTTACAACACTTCCATTAAAATTCATGAAAATATAGGCATCATCTGCCAAATGTGACCCACTTTTTTTCACAATCTTTACTTGAATGTGATACAAAGTCAAAACCACAGCATACATGATCCACTTAATAGAGGTCTTGCATAACAAAGCTGACAATTTATTGGTAGATCAGTAGTCCTGGGGTGGAAATATAATCCTCCATGAGTTTTCTAACTAGAGAAAAAAGCTGTTCAGAAATATCAAAGTATGCTTTACTGTTTATCCACTTACATGTTTCTTTTTGTTCTGAAACCAGTGTTTTCTGGTTTTCTAAAACATACTTCCTCTTTCTCAGCTTCAGTTTAATTACATTGCTATAGGAAAATTGTCAGATCATTCAAGCAGTGGAAGAATTATGCTGGATTCAAGATTAGGCTTTTCACTCAGGGAGCCTGTCATCACTGATACAAGCCTGAAAAGATGAGGTGCCCACATAGGGTTAAAACAATAAAGACAATCAGATATAAACATAAACATAAACATACCAAAGGACTCAAATTGGCTAACTGACTAAAGAAAGATTTTTATGTTACTCTGATTATTTATCTATTTTCATAGGCAATTAAGTTGAGCAATGCTAGTAAAGAGAAACAAGGACAAGAATATGGTTATCTAATGATTAAGAAATTAATTTAAATTTTAAAAAATCTCCTTCCAAAAAAGATAACCAAAACTATTCTTCCCATCTTTAACCTAAATCTGATTTGATGGTGTACCTGCATACTGTCCTAAAAGTTGATACCCTGGAAGTTACTTTATCTTCAAAATAAAATTAATGCTGAATTTTGCAGAAGACTAGAAGTAATTATTTTCTCTATTTTTATACTTAACTTTTCAGCATAAATAAAAAGTAAACCAAAACTGAGTCTCAGATGCAATATCTCAAGAAACTACATTGCTTCGTTCAGATGAGGAAATGCTTTAGTTTTATCATATGCTTTGAGAGATCTTGAGTAGGTCAGAGGACTGTTCTACAAGTAAGAGAACATAAAAGAGATTCAGAAACTTTTTTATGTAGAGAAATATTTTTTTATCTCCATACTCAAGGGTTTGTAATCTTAGATTTGTAGAGATTTCATAAAAAGGAGTCTTTTGAGACACATTCAGAGATATCTGACAGATATGTAGATTCATATTTACCCTTATTTCTAATAATTTGACATCTAGTTACAACAAATCATTATTTTGCAGACAAGATCACTTCAGGATCTCAGTGTTTGTGAAAGTTGTTTCTTTTCACCTGAGTATATTGCAGTATCATCTTTCTTCTTCAGATGACATTCAGGTAGTACCAGTAGTCTGTGACTGCAAAACATATTTCAGTGGAAAAAACTGTCCTTGTCTGCAGCTATTTTCTCTGTTGGTCCAGAGAGCATGTTTGTTGCAAGATGGGACTAATATGCAAAAAATAGAACAAATAATTAGCATTTGAAATTCTGTTTTCATCAAATTGATTCCCAAAAATTATAAAGGTTATATTTAACCTATTATTTTTTGATCCTTGTAAGGTTGTCTAGAGATTTCTGAATGTGTGTCAGCTGTTGCTGCAGACTGTGGCGCCCAAATTCACAGACATTAACTGACAGTCTTGTCTCCAACATCATTAGCAAAACTTTATTGTTGTAGCTCTGCAGACCTCATCACTCAGCAAAGGAAATTATAAGATAACAGTTACATTTCATATTGATTTTGATGAGAATTGGATCAGATCTTGACTGTCTGGTAGTTCAAGTCTCATTCTCATTACATACTTTGTACCAGGAGCTCTGTTATTTTCCTTCCTTTATTGACTTACAGAAGCTTTCACAGACTGTTTAAATACAAGTCAGCAAATACGTCAAATAAGGTACTTTTCGCAGTGCACCTTGGCTTTTTTTGGCAGACATAAGTCACCCTGATGTTTAATGTTCCATGCCCTTTTTATTTTAAGTTTAAAATTTTATGCTTCCTAGATAGTACATCACAACTGCATTAGGCACTCATTCAAAGTCGGCTGTGGTCACTAAGATGCTTTTCAATAACTTCATTAGAGACTGAAATGGGTTCATAATTTCAGGTTCTGCATCATCTTTTTTGTGAACAGGCTTTTGAGGTCTTATAAGAACTCTTAAGCATAAGTATGATGTAAACGAATTTAAAAAAAGTAGATTGGGATGCACTGATACAAACTAGACATAAAATTACATCTAAAGATAAACATTGTGGATTGCACCCTCCTGAATGCTGGAGAAAAAAATCCACATTTACTTCGAAAAGCACTAATCTATTTTTTTCAGTTTTCAGAAGGCTTTTCTTTTTCCCCAAGATGAACATTATCTTGCTTATAATTTATTTTGGAATGGTTTTTAAACAGTTAAAAGGTCTAAATAGCATAATTGTCAGAGTTGAAAGCATGTTTAATCACCTTTTGAAGAATAAAGACTCAGACAATAAAAATACTTTAGGAAACTTTTCTTTATTACATTCTGAAGCAGGTAACTTAAGTCAGGAAATATTTGTAGAGCTATTACACGGGGAAAAAAAAAACATTGTACAGCCAGCTTATTATCTCTTTATATTAGAGTATATTCCCTTCTCCACCAAGATGAACTACCTCAAAGATCCTTCTTGTTAATAGAAAACTCACAAAGGTAAGGAGAAATGGCATCTTGGTGACATAACCTGGAGGAAATTAAAAAAAAAAAATCCAATTGTAGATCTGAAAGTGGAAATGGCAGCCTAAAAATCGCTAGCTCATTACAAAAATAAATTTTAAAAGAATTTTGTACTTTATGAACAATGCTTAAGTTAATCCATCAAAATGAGTATGGGCATAATTTTTTCAGCATCCAACCTATTTAGCCTGGTGGAATTTGATGACAGGAGGTCAAAGATACTGTTATATAAATATTTTGCACCAGCAATTTACTCAATAAGTGGCCAACACAAACTTTTATAGCCTGATTTTGAATTTTGAAAGATTTGTGACTATAGCCAAAGTTAGTTATTTCCCTGATTCTTTACCCTTTTTTTTTTTTTTTTTTTTTTTTTTTTTTTTTTTTAAATTATGACATGTTCCATTCTTAGACTGACTCTTGCTTCATAAACTGGTGACATACTTAAAATGTATACCTATGACTCAGTTTTTGGATAAAAAATGACATGCAACACTCAAGTGCATTCAGTAAGTACTAAAACCTAGCATTAAATAATAAATGCATATATTTGAATAGAACCTATCCATAATAAAGAGGATCAGCATCTTTCTTTAGATTAAAAATATTTTGATGATAAATTATAACAGCCAAAGTATATATCTCAAGTATTTTAAGACCACTTAAAAAATCAATACAGTGTGTACCATCATGGGACTAGCAATCATGTGGAAATGATTAAAGAAAAATAAATTAAAGAAAAACATAGATGATAATATAGAGTAAGAAATACTTACTAGAAGATTATATACTAGATAAGTAAATTTCTTTTTCTTCTTATATAATTTGTGAGCTGATTATATTCTTCCCTAATGAATTGTAAATTCAAAAATCTTTAACAAATGTGTTTCAAAAAATTTTGCTTTATAAATTGTACATCTTATAGATGGACCTGTTGATTGTGATTAATCCAATAAGTCAAAGTAAATTGATTTTTTTTCCCCTGAGTATCTCCAGAAGACACTTTCTCTGAGACAGGAGAATCCTGGGAAAATCTGAGGATTGATTAGCTATTAGAGTTGCATTTAAGGGAATAGAACTGGAATGGGGTGTGCATATACATATATATATGTACACACTGACTGTCTGACTTTTGACTTTCAAAGACATGTGTATGCTTTTGGAAAACTTGCTTTCTGATATGTTCCTGCAATTTAAACATCAAAATAAACATAAGAGTAGAAAATTTACTTTATTATACTGTTGAATTAGAATTTTAGAGTTTTTTCTCTGCCTCTTAATGAGTATTGTGGAATTTTCACACTTTTTCAAAAACATCTTTAGAATTTTATCTTGAATATTAGCAGGAAAAAAAGAATAGCAAAACTTCCCCACATTTAGTGTGTGAATTCCCTTTTATTTATCACAATGGAAAAACAAAAACCTGAGGAAAAAAGATTGAAGGAAGGATTGCACCTATATGCTTTTCATTCAACTATCATAAATAAAATGTAACTTGGTAAACATTTCAGTTTTTATGATATATTTAGGCATTACACCACAGAGAAAAGTGTTTTAAACACAATTATGATCAAAATGGGGATGTTCATAAGTAAATATTATTTTGTTCCAGAAAATAATGTCTTGGAGGCACGAGACAATCACCAAAAAGTTACATATAAACGGATTAGCAGCCCTTACAATCAAAAACATCTACTATTATGCAAATAAATACATTACAAATACCTATTTTATTGTATTCTTCTCATGTGCTACTGAATTCACAGTCACTCACTGCTCTTATCTTGACAGAAGCTGTGGCCTGATTTATTTGACTTGTTAAAGACTGACAGTAAATGTGCAATTTATTTCTACTGAACATGCCTTAAACTCACGGGCCCATGTCCTGGACTATGTGTAGAGCACCCATTTGGTAGAGCAGAAAAGAGCCATGAGGGACAGATGAAGAAATTACAAGTAAACATTATTATTTTAGACAATAATAACTTTTCTTTCTTATACTTTTTGGTTTTTATCAAGATCAATATAGTTAGATAAAGTATGGAAAACTGTGCAGAATGACATATCAAACACAAGATAATGCTCTGTTGTTTTTATTAAAATTTGAAGGCATATCTTTAACCTACTTCATTTGCTATTTTATTTCCACCTGAAAAAGAATCCAGTACTACTTTTCCTCAAGAACTTATTACAAAATAAACTTATTTTTCTTTTGAAGAATCCATTTAGTCCATTCATTTTTGTGGGTCCTAGAGTGGTAGGTCAGGTTTTCTGCCTAGTTATATGTTTTTTTATAAATAACACATCTGACAGACTTTTAGTAGAACCTTCCTGCCTTCCCAGGTGCCTTCGTACAACAATTATGAGGCTTTGGATGTGGAAGGCCCATCAATAAATGATGTAGGTAACTGTCCATCTACACCAGAGATGTTGCCAACATACGCCCCGTATCACAACCACCTCCATGAAGATGACCCCCTTCAGCAGGAAACAGAGATTTAAATATTCCTGACAAATCATCCTCTTAGGGAAGTCTAATGACTTTCTGGGACCTAGGTTATGAACATGACTAGCAAACTTCCCAGTCTGGTACAGCCTTTTGATTACTATCCATTACTGCTCTTCCATGTGGGCGGTGATGAAGATACCACCCATAGTACAAGACTCAATCCATAGTCCAAGGACAATCAGAAGACACTTCCGTGTCTTGAGATGGTTGGTAAGGGAATTTGCAGCACAGGTTATTTTTTCTTCTATCCTTCTAGCTGCAGGGAGAGACACTGGGAAAAATAGGCTGTTCAGAATGGACAGGAGAGGAAGAAGACGTGGAGGGGTTGCCCGCTACATCTGGAAATGGACAGTGTGAAGAGCTGTCTGTGAAGAACAGAGAAGAGCAAGCCAAAACCCTGCGGGTAAGAATCAGAGACCAAGCCAACAAAGGGAATCCTGTGGGTCCTGTCTCTTGCAAGCTGCCTGATCAAGAGGAACCTACTGATCCTGAAGCTACAAGGAGGCATTTCATGCACTGTTTCTCATCTGCCAGAGGGATTTCAACCATCCCAACCTCTGCTGGGAAAGTAGCATAGTGAGCTGTAGGCAATCCAGGAGAGTCCT